>CM026559.1:44054675-44654675 GCA_015143295.1 Tetracentron sinense | reverse complement strand
TCATGGACTTAGTAGAGTTCACTCTTAGCTGCAAAAGTTACAAATCAGAAAGAATGACATGTAATTCTGGAAACAAAGGACAGAAAAGAATAATAGTAATGCATTCACATTACCTCAGGATTCTGGCCAAAACAACGGATGAGAGCTTGGTATTCTTTCAGGTCACCGGCCGGTGTTGATGTAGCATGTGCATTTACGTAATTGACATCTTCCCTGGCCACCCCAGATTGAGCTAAGGCCTTTTCTATGCAAAGAACAATACCTGTCCCTGATTTTTTGAATGGGAAAATGAGAACAGCCAGTGCAAGCCATAACAGTTGATTTTATAAATGAGGAGATGTATACTTATAACTATTATCTTTTCCACCAAAAAAAAGAAAACAAAACAGAAAAGAAAACTTTCTTCAGAGAGAGAATATAGTCACAATTTTGAATATGATGAAGCTGCAAATTAGGAAAAATAAATGATATCTGTTTTGATACATATGAAATGATAAATTAAGACCCTAATAAGTGCTAGCCAGTGTTCAGAATCCCCTAGTAATATGGAAACGTTTCTACATATGTAGAATAACTGTATGGAAGACTTGATTATATACCATTGGGATGAGGCTCAGTCATGTGATAAGCATCACAAGTGAAGCTTCCTCCTAGGAATTCTGCATAGATATTTGCCCCTCTTTTCTGTAGAATCACAGAGAAAAGGAAATTGAAATAAAAAAAGAAGCTGTAGCCATATGAGGACAATTCTTCAAAGGACCTTTCCTAATGTAGTTAGTTATGAAAATAATTCAGGGTGACTATACCTTTGCATGTTCTAGTTCTTCTAAAAGTAATACCCCAGCTCCTTCTCCCATAACAAATCCATCGCGATTCTGTGAATTACAAAATCACATCTTGTGTTACAAATTATACATAAAAGTAGATCAAACCATGAATTTACTAAATATATTTATTTTTACAATAGGTTTTGGTTTAAAACCATATAAGACTAAATTAACATAAAGCCATTAGATGATTTATTAGAATCCTCCCACTATGTTTACTTTTTTAATTGAACTAAAATATACTGTCAAGTACACACATATCCTACCTATAGAGTGAGTTGACTAACTCACCTTTTGAACCAAAATTTCTGGATTTTGTTCTCAATTTTGTTCTCTAAGGTCTTCAAAATGAAAGGAAAAAAATACAAGGTAAGTTGATAATATTACAATATCCCAAGGGCGTGAAGCTTTGGTCGGATCACTGTTCCTCTGTGAAAGTGCTCTGCATGCCACAAAACCTCCCAAACCTGCAGCAAGAATCATCAGATAAATATAATTGCAATCCCATGCTTTGCAAAGTTGATAATGCTGAGATGATTCTAGAGTGAAAAAGGAAGAAATGGATACCGATAGGTATTATTGCTGCATCAGATCCACCACAAAGCATCATGTCCTGTGTAAGATCTCAACAAAGTAAGAAAAAAAATTGCAGTAAAATGGTAAATCTAACTTCACTTTATTTTATCATTAGAGCTTTTATTGAAAAACAATATATAAGAAGATAAACAAAGGCTAACAAACTCCTAGAACCAAAAACAGAATCACAGCAAATGTTCTCTAGTCAATGAGTACGCAAAGCTAAAGGATGCACTTACAGCTTCACCTCTGATAATATGGTTCGCCGCATTCAGTATACAAAAGTTGCTTGTCGCACAGGCAGTAGAGATTGAATAGTTTGGGCCCATCCATCCCTGAAGTTTTGTAAATGAAGGTTGCATCCACAATATCAGAGCCAATCATGACTGTAACATAATTTTCCACCAGCACTAGACTCATGCTTACCAGATCCATTGCGAGCATGGCAGAACCCATATTCGTAGTAGCAAAAGGTACACAGAAGGGATTCATCTTCTTATAAGAGACCCTTAAAGCTTCTATTGCATCGTTAAAAACCTGTTTGAAGTAAAACCAGTGCTCCATTAAGGATGTAAGGATGGAAAATTTGTGCAACGAGACAGGTAATCCCTCGTTAATAAAACTTATAGTAGTAATTAATGTCCAGAGCAGAATAAATTCTAGCTTCCTCCCACATCCAACATTGTGATCATATGATATCCCAATTGGTGATCTATGTTTCATGGGTAAGGCAGGGGAGAGACAGAGGTATCACTCTTTTACATTATAAAATGAAGTGTTGGGCATAAGTATAGCTCCCATTTGAAGTGTTTCCATAACATAGGGGCCTGTCATTGAACCTCCCGTTTTGCATGCACACCACATAGCATAATGGATGTGTACAGAAAGCCTCAAGTTTCATCCCACTACTTGTTATACCACCTCAAGTTTAAAGTGTCACCCAAAGCTCTGGTGAAGTCATGGAGAATTAAAGATTGTTTATGGAAACCATTCTCGACCTTGAGAACTTGACAGGGATTCTTGTCATTTTCCATTTTACGTAAAACCACATTTAGATCTACAGAAACTTTACCTTCATGCCACCCATGGCAGAACCGATCAAAACCCCACATCTAGCTTTATCTAACTCGCCCATGACTTCTTCCGTAATCCCACCATCTGCTAAGGCTTTTTTTCCGGCCGTGAGCATGTAAAGCATAAAGTTGTCCGCCCTCTTAGAGAGTTTTGGCGCGACCCATCCATCTGTCGAGAAAGACTTGATTTCTCCAGCAATTCTCTGTAAAAGAAAACTAGAATCGAAATCTAGGCCAAACCCCATATTATAGAATGAGAGATCAGTGAAGAAGATTTACAGTTGGAAAATGGGCACAGTCAAAAGCCTCTATCTCACTTATGCCACTGACACCCTCAAGCAGATTATTGTAGAAGACATCTGGATCATGACCAATTGGGGTCACCACGCCCATCCCCGTCACGACAACCCGCCTTTGCTTTGTAAGGGGTTTCTTTTTTGTTGTGACTTCCTTTGCAGGTTGCAAAACTACGGCCATGGCTTTCCCTGGAGATGTAATAAATCAACTGCTGAACCCCACTGCTGGGTAGGCATGAAATATAATGGCATCCATAGGTCATTATGGGGAAAATATCGGTTAATTTTAAAATTTTTAAGGAAAATAAAACTTATTTATCCTATTGACTTCAAGTTTTCTCCTAAGAACAAATTTGCTATGTACGATCATTGGAATTCTAGTCTAATAGCCATGGGCCAAAGACCAGATGAAGGATCAAAAGAATAAACTCCAGGGACCTGAATGAATGAGGTTCCTATGGATGTAGATGCTGTTAAGTTTTGGAAACTAAAGTAATCACGGGGAGGTTAACAACAACCTCTTCCTACAAAGAAACAATTAATCCACAAGTAACATGATTTTTTTTTTCTTCTTTTCTCTCAAAAAGTGGCATGATTCCAAGGATTAAGGAAAATGGGGTACACAAAGAACTAAGTCTAAGATCCATCCTGGATATGCATTAGTCCAAATGCTCTACGTTGGCTCTAGATAGATGAATGGAGGAACAGTACTCGCATGGCCAACCCAAAATTGTAATGAAGAGGCACTAATAAAGAGGATGAGTATTGAGGTAACCAAACCTAACCTAACTTACCGGCCCAAAAAACAACTAAATAACGAAAGAGAAGCAGAAGAAATAAAAATAAATTTCATGCAGAGGAAAGTGCGAGTTTCTGTGGCATAGTGTTTTTGGTACCCACATCAGAGTCAATTGGTTAGAAAGATAACAAGAATCATTTGCCTTCTTCCAATTGCCGGCGCTTGATCATTGAAGTGCCCTGGCCCTTTTGCTCCAAAATACCCAATACTGCTTCTTCATGCAGATTAACAAAATGAACCCACCAAGATTATAACATTCACTACTGCTATCAATCAATAATCTGGGTATTGGGAAAATTATACATTAACACTGCCGAATCGCATAAGTAAAACAACCTTTGGAGTGTTACATCGCGCACCATGAGTCCAGGTACATTTGAGTACAAGGATAAACAGTACTAGACTGCCTAGGTTTAAGCTTTCATTTGATCACAAATCACAATACTCATCAATATAGAAAAAATTAAAAAAGAAATGAAAAAAAAAAATCCCATTATATAGAATGAAATAAATAAAAATCAACACAGCAACCCAATTAAGCTTTAAGCGAAATATATATATATATATAATCCACAAGTAGGAAGAACATAGAAAATACCTCAAAGTTCAAACATGCCCATTAATCCAATTTATAAAAAGAAAACAAAATAATTATAAGATCAACCAAAAGAATAAAAATTAACCCAAACTAATCAGCTCAATCATGAAAAGAATTCAGAGCAAATTACCTGGCTGGGCTGCTCGATTCATCCGCCTCTGCCTGCGAGTCATGGGTCCAGTCTTGGACCCGAACAGAGAGAATCCATAATCGCCAAAGAAGGCCAAAGAAGAAAGCCCCTTGGAACTGTGATACTCCTCACAGGGCTCAAAAGCCAGACAAGAAGTCATGAGACCTTGAATACTGGATCCACGGAACGCGGAAATCAATCCCCTGGGAAAATCCTCGGGGCCTCGGCTGCATTGGGACACAACCCTCCTTTTCCTCAATCTCTTCGGAGACTGAAACCCAGACGGCTTCAGAGTACACTCTTTCTCGCATGCCACAGACATGCAAGTAGCGACGAGCCATGTACAGAGGGGAGAAGTAACAGAAGAAACCACCATTGGAGAAACAGACGCGATAAAACCAATGGCCCAGAATGATTTATGAAGAAACTCGAAGGTTTCCACAATTCTACTTGGAGAAATGCAATCTAAGCCAAGAAAAATACAACCTTTATTTTTCTGGGTTTTTTATATTTTTTTGAGATGAAGAGATGCGTGGTGTTTTTCTTGGTTCCAGTTCTCCTATGGGGTTTTCGAGATCGAAGATCTCATCGGTCTCAAACAGTTCCAGACGCCATGTTTTCCCGAATCTGAGTCCTCATGACACAAAAAATGACAAGTGCTCTGCGAGACATGAGAGTAAGATACAAATTGCAAAATACAAAAGATCTATGGCCAGAAAATATATATTTTTATTTTTGTTCTCATTATTAAATACAAAAATATCTGACCAGAAAAATAAAAATCGTGGAGACCAGAGGATTATAAAAAAACGAAAAATAAACAAATAAACAAACACGAGTACACGACACTCAAACTCAATCAATAATAATTTAAAAAATAATAATTATTATTATATTAATTAGAAGAAAAACAAAAACTCAATTCTCAGTGACTCTCCTTTTTCCCTGGATCCATTGTAGCCAGCACGTGACTACATATATATACAAGAAAGTAGCACCCCCAAAAGGATATTTTGAAGATTTCACTAGAATGGCATTTTGGAAAATATGAAAGAAACGATTTTGTAACCTAAGGGCTATTGTAAGATCTAATAACCATGAGGTAGAGATTGGGGTTCGAAATTATTTTTGGGCACATGTCACGTGGTCTAGTAAATAAGTGAGCATATCAACCCATGCACACTATTTCAAGGGACTTGATCCATAGTCTTCCTGATGGATACAACCTTGCTGAGACCGCAAGTGTTGTGTTTTTATGATGGGTTTGAAATTCAAAGAAAGTGTTTGATTGGTTTGAAATGTACGAACTTGATGCACTTTCAAAACAATCACAAATACGATCATTTTGCTGATCTTTGTATACATTAATCTCAAATGAGCGGCCAATGTTGTAAAGTCAGATATTCTTCTAGTAATTTTTTGGAAAATAGTTAATATATCTCGGAAAACCATTTCCAAACCTAAGGTTGGACTTTATTGGTCTATACCTTCCTCTTAAATACCCATCACGCCTATCACTGCTCTAATTTTTTTAGAACAACTTTGTAGGTAATTTCGTTTTTACGTTTGTTTCATGAATGTCTAATGTGCATTGTCTCTTATTATCAAGGAGGACATCTTATGCCTTATTAAAAAAAATTTGATAATATAGTATAAAAATATTTTTTAACGCAACTCATATTTTTAATACATTTTCTTTATCCAT
This sequence comes from Tetracentron sinense, assembly GCA_015143295.1. Taxonomy (NCBI): domain Eukaryota; kingdom Viridiplantae; phylum Streptophyta; class Magnoliopsida; order Trochodendrales; family Trochodendraceae; genus Tetracentron; species Tetracentron sinense. Next base: position 44,648,671 of record CM026559.1, on the reverse strand, counting down.
GTCACCCCTTTAATACATGTGCATTAGTGGTCTTACTAGGGTTCCTCTTTCTAGTATCTCTCCTCTTTTCCTCTCTCGCCCGTGGCCCGTTATATAGATGTATAGATATTTATATAATAGAGTTTCTACGTAAAAGGGAACCAATCACGTATGCAACTATTTGGAAAAGTGATATTAGCATGAAATTCATAAAAGATCAAAAAGGTAGTTATTTTATGCATCTAGAGATGTTAGATAGCAGAGATACTAATATAAATCAATGTCACTTACCAAATACATATATATATTTTCCCTTGAAAGGAATTGAATACCTATAAAGAACGTGGCCGACACAATTCAATGGGAAGTCAAAAACTGGTAAGCCAAACTTCCATCTTTCTCAACCGTTTTCCTTATTTTCCTCCTCACACGAACAACATTTGCTCATGTCCTACCCTAACCCCCCCCCCCCCCCAAAAAAAATAATAATAATAATAATAATATCAAAGAGAAGGACATGCAACTACCCACAACTCCGTCTTTCAACCATCAACAAAGCCATTTCATCTACACCAAGTATACCATGATTACACTTCATAACATAATTTTTTTTTTTAAGTTCCAAGAAAAAAAAACTAATTGGGAATATCATTTATATCATACTGTTTTGAAGATATTAATTGTTCAAACAGGAGCTTAATCTAGACTGGCAAGGGTTGGGATGAGAGAGACAGAGAATCATATGGTGCTCTTAGACTTGGAAGCAAGCTACATTAGTAGTGGGGCTGCAATCTCGAGAGGAAATGAGTAATTTCAGGTGTGAGTCTTCTCTACTATTATAAAGAGGATTCCTCTATTCAAAACGTTGATTGATATTTTTAAGATTTCTAAAAATGTCATTTGACTTTAAAAAATGATGGTTGATATTTGTAAGAATTCTAAAAATGTCATTTGACTTTAAAAGGTTGATTGATATTTGTGTTAATTTTAAAAATGTTCTTAGCTTCAAAACATTGATTAATATTTTGTGTTAATTTCAAACATGTCATTTGACTTCTATTTATCTATTACTATTAGAATGCTCCCTAAAAAACAAACTAATTTTTTCTAAATCTCAAATTACCCTTATCATAATCTTAAATAGGACAAAATTTTAATTGAATGTGTGCTTTTTTCCCATACTGCCCCTTACTCATCTATAGTAGACTTGAAATTCACTACCGTTATATACTCCTTATTACTCCTTACTGTGGTTAAGTTTCACCCACTCCTAGGGTTCACCCACTTATCCTTGGTTGTTAGGAAAAAAAATTAACCCTAAGAGTTAGTAAATTTTAGCTAGAGTTTAAAAAAATTATATTTTTTTTAAAAAAACAAGGATAAGTGAGTGAACCCTAGGGGTGGGTGAACTCTAGGAGTAGGGAAATCTTAAGCACAGTTAAGGGGGTGTCAAAAGAGACACATGGAACCCCTAGGGTTCACCCACTATTATTGTTTTTAGAATAAAATTTAAAAAAAAACCTTAAAATTCACTAACTCCTAAGGCTAAATTATTATTTTTTTCATAATTTTTCTAAAAACCAAGGATATGTGGTGAATCTTAACCGTAATCAAGGGGTGTCAAAAGAGATACATAGAAACCTCAAGGCATAACCAAGCTCCAATTGTGATTAAGATTCACCCACCCCTAAAGTTGACCCACTTATCATTGCTTTTATAAAAAAAATATTAAATTTTTTGAACCTTGATTAAAAATCAATAACTCTTGGGATTAAATTTTTTTACACATATTTTTTTTCCTAAAAACCAATGATAAGTAGGTAAACTTTAAGAGTTGATGAATCTTAACCACAGTTAAAGAGTGTTAGAAGGGAGACATGGTTACCTTAGTGGCATAATGGACTCCCAGCTCTATTGGCAAGACGCTCCGAAAGAAGAACGTATCGCCAAAACCCTGCCCCCCTTTCTTTGTTATACCTAAAATGTCAATAAAACTTTTTGAGTCTCAAAATATCCCTACATCTTATTTCTATAACCAACGTCTCCCTTATAATTTCTTTCATAGGGGATATCCAAAATATCTCGTGAGTTTCTATACTCAAAATATTCTTTTTTTTTCAAATGCTCTAATTCGGGTGCCTCTTCCACTCTCCCCTTCCCCTATCTCTTAGGTGCATCGCAGGTGTGCCGCGAACTAATGTTTTATAATGGTGTAATAGTCTTTCAAAGCTTTTGTTATTTAGATTTTCTTTTCTCGTACTGTCAAATGGTTTTTAAAGTTCTTATAATAAATATATGGTTTTAATGCGTGGCATCTGATTCCATAGTTGTGCAGATCAGTCCCCTCGTTCTGGTCGCCCATTTAGTTAGAAAGGGAAACTGGTCCAAGTTATTGGTCGACGTGTGGCTATAAGAGGAAATTAAGCATTCAATCAAGCACCCCAAAAATTATCTTAAGAAGTCATAGTTCGGTAATTATGAAAACAAAGAATGGCCTCATAGTAAATTTTGAGCAGCGATAGGCATACCTTAGATGAAATGGATTTTCGAAGTATGTTAACTATTTTCCAAATTTTTTTGTAAATGACTTTTTCTAAGACAATTTTTGGGTTGGTTGGGTTGATTGTTCAACTTAGAGCTCATGTCCTTAGTTATTTTCAATCAGGGCCGGCCCAAGCCATTCGGAGGCCTAAAGCGAAAATTTTAAATGGGGCTTTAAATTTTAAAAAAAAAAATATTATTAAAAAAATTGAACTATAACTAGGGCCTTTTTAATAATCTAAATGAGTTTTATTTTTTTTAATATTCTAAATAGGGCCTTTTTAATATTTTTATTTATTTATTTTTTAATGGGCCTAAAGCAATGGCTTTGATGGCCTAATGGAAGGGCCGGCCCTGTTTTCAATTGAGATTAATTATGATCAAGAGTTTTTCATTCAGGGCAACCTTGAAATTGTCTTGAGAAGTAGAATACAAAAAAAGAAATTTTTTTCACGGTAAAATTATATAAGAGTTAAACTATGGATAAGAGTTCCGGTTAACAAAGAGATATATACCTCGCATCCATCCAAGAGAAAGGCCTTGGGATGAACGATCTGGATTAGTAAGCAGGATTAGCCACATGTACGATCCAAATGAACATGTAGGCCCAACAAAACGATCAAAATCAGCCTAGCCAACTTGTCACACTTGCAACATGAAAGTAAAACTAGTGATTGTGATTGATTCGGAGAGATTGGTACTGCATTGGAGTCATTGGACCATGATAGGAAACAATGGCAGTTATTAATGTCACCATTTCTAGGTCCAAAATGGGGTATTGGAATTATAAAAAAAAAAGGAAGATATTTGATCATTTAATTTTGAAGAAATATTTTTTTTTGTGAGTCATGAGAAAAAGACCACAGGTCCTCTTCTAAGCCGACCGCAGTGTCCAGTATTCTTTTTAACACCTCTTTAATCATAGGTAAGCTTAATAAAATTAAAATAAGTATTTTGTTTTTCCAAAAATTATAGTTAGATTGCTTAATCCTAAAAGTGAGTGGATCCTAAACACAGTTGATGGATAGTAAAACGTGGGCGTGGACGAATCAGAAAAGCTGACCCTGGGTTCGTTTTCCATTTCCCTTGTTTTTTTTGGTGGCCGGCCACCAAAATATCTTACAAGGTGATTTTAGGCAGACCGCAACCAGCCAGTACGATACAATTCTGCTGCACCAGAGCATACCTGAATTCCTACTGCATATAGCTTGCAAGGCATGTTAACGTACTTATTATCAATACACATCAAGTTGTATATAATTTTGAAGAGATATTGTACAATTGGGAGATGTACATCAAAACAAGATCTCTTATAACAAGGTTTAGACATTTTTCTTCCTCTCCACAAGAACAAGAACAAAAAGGCGAGAGAAAGCAATGCAAAATAAATGAAAGAGTACTGGATAGCAACTTATTCTTAGTATAAAGCCGAATTAGCTATTAAATTAGGAAATGACAAATCAACATTTCATTATCTTTCTCAAAATATGGTGATGGGTGTGAGGTACACTGAACTTGTGTAACACCAATAGCTGAAAAATAAATAAATCCATGAACCCTCAACCATAAAAGGTTGCATTTTGTTGGTGAAGGTGGATGGGTAGTCTCTTTCGCGGAATAGTCACATAATAGCAGTGAAATCATATACAATGTACATCCATGAGGTGGGACCAGCCAATCTGATGGATCCCACCCCCATCTAAGAGATCACCAAACCGAATGTAATGCAAACAGCTATTCACATTCCTTGTCGGCTAGGAAGCATAGGTACGGCGATACTTAGATACGGCCATACAATAGAAATTATGAAAAATAGTTAAATTTTACCTTAAAGTGTCGTATTCAATACAATGATATGGGTACGTTTCTATTTTCAAAGTATCCGTGACTCCGTGCTTCCTAGCTTATTGGGCCTCAAATTCTCTTGATAGTACAAAAAAAGGTGGTCTCGGGCTCCCACAATACATAATGTAAGCCATACTTGGCGTGAAAAAAGAGAAGTCATTTATTTTCTCCGGATGAATTTGATTTCTCTTTTTTCTCTCACCACATGTCACATAATGATTAAAAAGGTCAAAATCATGGGTACAGTAAAATGACCTCTCCAGCTGTCGCTTACATTGGGGGTAACCTTAGACCAAGCCTTCCTTATCCCCCGAACCCCGAGACAAGCCCAGCTCGAAACAATCCAAAGCCTATCAAGAATCATGTCATCGGTCATATATCACGAATCATGTCATTGGGCAAAAATGTCATCATTTTCTTTTTACACTATCTCCATCCACGTAAAGCTTTTAACTTCACCAACCCAACTACCACAAGTGTTATCACTCATCTCAATTGACTTGTCTTATTTCATTACTTGTACTTATCCTCAAATTCTCTTAAATGGGCTCATTTCAATTTAATCAAAATTTTAGGATAAATCCATCTCAACATCCAAATCTGTGTTGGGAGCTTCTTTTTTTTTTTTCCCCTTTTTAGGTAACGGAGGTATCCCAAACTCTATGCAAGGACTAATCCCTTCGGTGTCCGCACAAATCACTCAAAATTTTCAGTACGGATAAGTGGAGTGGGAGTTGAACACACAACCCCAGGAGCAAATCCAGGATGCTAGCCAACTGCACATGTTACTTCTTCTTCACCCACTATTCAACGCTAGAAAGCATAGCTAGTCATATACTGATATCTTATAAACTTCTCATTTTAATGATGAGACAAAAGTGGGATAGCAAATATACACAGCATTTTGGGATAAAAATTAATGGGGTTGAAGAGGAGAGCAAGAGAGAGCGTTAAAAGTGGCATCCTCTTTCGGAAACCCAATTTGATCAGACGATTGTAACCATCCAATCTATGGACTTTCTTTTGCCAACATTAGCCATCTATTTCTGGTTGATTTTATTTTTTTACCTATGAGATCTCTTTATTCAACCCATAAAATTACAGACCCGCACCGACATTTTGTAAGACGACTTCAGCACCCAACAAGACGTACCTCAGTTTTCCCAAGTTTCTTTTGCTTTGGAGTCAAGAATATGGATAGAAAAAAAAAAGTCATTCTGTTACATCAGTAGACTTGCAAATTCATGAAATCTTGAACAGTAATATAAAAATGAAAGAAAATTTTTATGGGCAACCTATTTCCAACCACCAATAGAATGACCACAGGTCAGATACGATCATCACACGGATACAAGATATTTTTTCTATGGTAGATGGTGGAAATACAAACGCATGGAATTGGGAGAACCCAAAAAAATTTGCTCGCAGGTGCGCCTGGTTTGCCTTGTACACCAGTGGGTGAACAAAAACAACCAACAACCACCTTATGGGCATAAACTATTACTCACAAATGGCGTTTCAGAAGGGATTAATACACATTGGCACACAACTATTTCAGGAGAAAATGTCTGATGTGATATCGCCCCTCACTTGATATTCTGCATCCATATACACAATCTAAATCAACATAGACTCAGATATCTTTTTGTTCCTTCTTTTCGTGCCATGGGTGTGGGTGTGGGTGTGTGTGTGTGTTCCCGTGTGTGAGAGTTATTGTGAATAATATCAAAAAATTAAAATGAGAGAATGATAGAAAGGAAGAACAATGAATGTAAATGAATAGATCACATAAACAAGGTTAAGGATAATCCAGACATGCACTCTTCAAAGCCCATTGGCAACATGGTATCTCCCCCATGGGCATGGTGAATTAAAAAGAGAACTCTGATGAGTCTAAATTCTAACTGGCTGTCTAACTAATTGATCAATTTGATGGAATCGCTTCTGGCTGTGGTCAATCCTAGAGACAGCACGTTGATGGGAAGGTCCACTCCAGGCTCATGAGACAGTCAACTAAATTAAGCTTATACAGCGTGGGGCAGCATGGATTTTTGTGCTATCATTAGTGTGCATGTCCATTAAATGCATTACATCATTAGGGATCAACTTAAGGAACCAGTTCCATAACCTCTGGAGGAAGGAACTACACAGGCAAAAACCCACAAAAAGGGAAAGAATAGATTGATTCAAACCTCAATAAGAAGTATGTTTTGATTCCACTTCAATTTATAGATTCAGTCTTTCAGATGTTTGACATTGTTGCTCCTCAATTAAAGTCTGGACTCTCTGCAACATTATGGATACAAATACATGTCTTAGGATTTGAGAGATAACTTATATCTAGAGAAAAGGTATTGTGGTGATTTTGTACCTTCACAGAACTTCCGACCTCCTCTAGTTTTTGTAGAATTAGTTCACCAGAAGAAGGATAAGAATCATGCTTGAAAGATTTTGATGGAGACATCTGCAATAAATATACACAAGACACAGAAAATAAATAAATTAAAATAAGAAAAGGAACTCCCACATAGAAGATTAAAAAGCAAATTTTAAGAAAGATCGAAAGATAGTTTGTTGACCAACATTATCACAGATTCCCTTACTCTTGTTTGCACTGAAAGTTTTAGAAGCAAAATGACAAAAGAAAACGGAAAGACAATATATCGGTTAAGGTAAAGCATTAATACCGGCTGGCCTGTACCAATATTTTGGCGTACCCAAGCCGCCAACGAGTAACCCATTCCGAAATTTGGAAGATCTTCATTTGTGGAAACTTGCCTCGACAAATTCTCACTCCTCATATTTGAAAGGCGCATTAGAACATCCTGAGGAATGGTACGAGGACATAAATAAATCAAAATCCTAAACAATTGGGATCACCAAAGCCCTCTAGTTGAGTGGTTTGAGCTACCCCCTTATGTGCGGCTAGTCACGGGTCCAATACCGCAAGTTCTATGTACTTTGTTTTTAATAAAGACTACGCACACCTAGGTTTAATGGAACTTATGAAAGGGTCACCTGAAAAAGAATATGGTTTGCAATATAGAGTACCTTTCTGAAAGCCCTGGGATTTGAAATGCCTTGGATTTGTACATCATCACTGGATGGCCTTCTTACTCCCACATTCTCGATTCTAATAGAATAAATGCCAAAAAGGGACTGCAAATATCCTGAGTACAAAAATAAGGTTGTTTTCTTAAATGTCAACAAGTAACATGAGGTTGCATCAGGGGGGGGGGGGCTAAAAGAGAACTGATATGTGAATCCAAACTCCAAAGTAAAAATATATACCTATCCTCAGCAAGGAGAACAAAAACACACAACTAGGTTCACAAGGAAGTGAACTCAAAGCAAACAAAGAACATAGAAACAAATAGAAGACGAGGAAAAAAATAAATACAAAAACAGCCCAAGGTCAAGCTGACCAAGTCTAACCAATTACTCATCCTTGAGATCCCTCAAACAAGCCATGGATGGTCTGCCCTTTCTGCCAGACCGCTCCCCATAGCAACCAATATCAGACTCGGTAGCGATCCACTCTAGTAGGAACCGACGAGACTGCAAACGAATCTCTTGTGTGAAACCGTTCTATCAAACACTCTGCATTTACATTCCTTCCAAATGTACCAAGATATCGCCCCTGGCAAAAGTGAATGGATTTCTGACTCCCCAACATCCACCCCTATCGAGGACCAACAAGATAAGAAGCCTTGAAATGTACAAGGGAAGACACAACTGAGCCCCAGTCAAGAAACGAAGTAATCCCATATTTTAATAGAAACCAGACAATGTAAAAGAAGGTGATCTACTATAGTCTGTATCCTAGCCTCCGCTTGGAGGCACAGAAAATAATCATTGGCCATCCTCAAGACACTGCATCATATAATCGCATGTGAGGACCTTATCCAGTGCTACCACCCGCTAGAAAAAAGATACTTTGGAGGAAATTTTCTAGTTACACACAAGACTATGGAGAAATGAGGGCCCACGGTTAGCCTTCAAAATAAGATACAAGGATCTCACTGAAAACCGACCCTTGTTGTCACAAGACTATAATCTAACGTCCTTGAGCTAAGGGAGAGGAATTACTGAGCTAAGGCGTCTTAAGTCTTAACAAAAAGGTGGCCCTATCCAACTCCCAATCTTGAAGGTTACGCTTAAATCTAGGAAACCACGCAACAGAATTGATCACTCTATCTAGACCTTAGTAACCCAAACCGTGGGTATCTGTGTCCGCTCTCACTCTCAACCGCGCTCCCACAGTTTGAGAGCGGATTCGTCACGGGAGCACGGTTTCAAAAGTTGTGGAGCGTGGTTTCATACCATGGTGAGCGGTTTGGACGCATACTTCCAAGTTTGTTTACAAAAAAATTCAAATTCCAAAGGGAAAAAACTTAAAAGTCTTTTCACCTTTTTTAATATTTTTCATTATTGTACAATGGTACAATTAATATATCAATCATGAATTTAATTTGTGTCAGTCCTTGTCTCTTCTCAATAATTTTCCTTTAGTTTATATATTTTAAAATTTTCTCAATATTCTTTTACTTTTATGTTTATACGAGGTACGGGTATCACTACCAACTGCGATTGAACTCTCCCTGAATTCAATTGAGAGTTCATTCGCACCCAAATGTATACACCTATTTATTTCAACTCTTATTAATTGTGATTAAAATTCACTAATCTTTAGAGTTTATTAACATAACTTTGTTTTTTAAAAATATATTAAAATATTATTTATATATACCGATGCTCCGGAGGCGCTCTCGACCCTATCCTAAATTAAAATTTGACGCTCTCGCTCCCGCTCCCGCTCCCGCTCCCGCTCCCGCTCCTGCTTTGGTTACTTAGATCTAGACAAGACTCAACCGAGGTGCTCCTATCAACTGCTAGAGTCCACAAGTCACTAAACTCTTCCGTTAACACAGATTGCCCTCACCATTTGTCCTCCCATAAACTAACCTCATCTCCTCAACCCACACGGAAGGAAATATGTTTCGAGAATTTAGGTTAGCCTTCCATAATTCCCTTCCATAAACTACTGTCGTGGGCTACACTGACTGGCTTTGGTTCCCAATGCAAGATCATCCCATATTTGCTTGAGACCACTTTTCTCCATAAGCTCTCATTTTCTAGATCATATCTCCACAACCATTTGCCCAATAATGCTTCATTGATTTCCATTGGAAGTTTCACATTCAAGCCCCCTTCCATGATCCGGCAACGAATCTCACTCCAATCAACCAAATGGTATTTTTTGGATTCAACTTTATCATTCCACAAAAACTCTCTCTGGATCTTTTCCAACTAAATTGCCACTAAAGCTGACATGGAGAACAGGGATAAAAAGTAGGATGGCAAAATACTCAGTGTGCTTTTAAGAAGCGTTTAAAAGCCTTAAATGCCTCCTTTTGAAAAACAGATTTCTAACATGGCAATCACTTATGGAATCTTTCTAGCACTGGATCCTACCGTGACTTATTTTTTAAGCCAGACCCCAATGGTAGCCCCAGGTATGTGGCTAGGAATGCACCAGACTTACATCCTAGCACTAAGGTCAGTCCTGATTAGTTTGGGACTCCCCTCACACACAATGAAAGAATATCTTGCTCTGACCAAGATTCACTTGTAATCCAGATATTACCTCAAAACATCTAAGCAAGCACCTGATTAAGGCTACCTGTGTGCTGGATGCATTACAGAGTATTAGAACAGACCCACTATCCTGCTAATCATAATGCTCAACACCTCAATGACCATGATAAAGAGAAAGGGGGATAACAGGTTGCCTTTGCGGAGACCTCTAGAACTTTTGAAATAACCTGTTGTGCAACCATTCATAAGAATGGAGAACAACACTAATGAGTAGCAAGCTTTCATCCAGTGTTTCTATCTAACACCAAACTCCATCCTACCCAAGATATAGTCCAGACAAGCCCTTGTCTACCACCCTTTCTTGAGCCATTTAACTCTCGATTTTTGTCTCCAACTAATTTCCTCCAATTTCAAGAGAAATTGATATTCCTTTTTCAAATCCTCCCTACAACGCATCACGGCTGCCGAAATTGTCCCATATTCCTCATTTTCATCAATTTTCTTGATTTTATCAAAAACCTTTCTTTGGCTGTCAAATAACACCCTAAAATTGTGTTAGGAGGACCCCAGACCTTCGTAGATCTCCAAACCTCCTCCACTAGCTTCTTGAAAATGGTATGAGATGATCAAATGTTCTTGAATTTGAAGTGTTCGGGACCACCTCGACTTATCTCAGTAGCTAGAATAATTGATCTATGATCAGACGTGGGACGAGGAAAACCAAAAAGATATATATTTGCAAAAATGTTCCTGCCAACGGTCATATATTAGGAATCTATCCAGCTTGGTCAATGCCAAACTCACTTAGAAATTGACCATGTAAATTGCACTCCTTTAAGTAGACAACACTCAAGGAAAAGGGGAAGGAATTGAAATCTCTCATTCTCGAAGATAGATGAATGGCATCCCCCTAATTTATCTTTTAGTATTTTGGATGCACTTGAAATCTCCACCCAGAGTCTCAAACATCACAACACTCCCCATTTAACACTAATGTCATCCAAGTCTTTTATTCTGTTTTTGTTTATATATAGTTTTGATTACCGATAAAAAAAATGCCATCCACTCTTGCCAAACCATCACGCCCCCACTCCCCCCACGCGAGAATAACCACTGAAAGCCATCCCCTATTGATCGGCACAAAATGGAAAGTGAATAGATTCTGACTTTCGAGTCTAAGACCCTCACCTCTGATCTATCCCATACGACTAAAATATCACCAACCTACCCAAAGAGGGAGCCGCTCTCCAATCCGAGTACTGGGCTCCCCACACTTCCTAAACTATAAAGTTTAAGATAATTTATGCTTTGGTTTCTTGGATGCACAAAATCGCCAGTCTCCTAGATTTGACCAAATCTTTGAGAGCTCATCATCTACACTCCCCATGCCCCGGCTATTCCAAGAAATAATTTTAAGTCATTGACACATGAAAACCCATGCTTTTCCTAGACCTACCTTTGGCCCCATCAACCTCTCTGCTATCATATTTGACATGCACTCTAACTGCTTAAGTTGATGATAGACTTTCCTATTGCCCAGCCATTGGTTACCCTTGGATCTGCTCACCAGTCAGATGTTCTAGACTCTTAAATAATGCCCTGACCTCCTCCTCATAACCTGAGAAGTTAAAAGGACATCCCTATGAATTTCCCAAAGTCTTCAATTTTGTTAGACTACCCACTACCCATGCAGACATCCCTCCCTAGGTTGCACCTAGATCGCTAGAACTCTCTACCTTAAGGGCGTCATGGATTTGACCTCTAGACATGGACTCGGGTCTACGAGCAAGGACATAGAGTTCCTCAGACCACCAAAATTCATTGGGTCTAACCATATCCTTATCCCTTCCAACATCCTGTGAAATCCCAATTTCTCTAGATAGTTGGTTTGAATTAAGAACATCATAATTTAAACAAGTTGAATGAACATAGGATAGGGGCATACCTAAAAGTGGAGAACAAAGAGGATTAGCTTGCTCTGCACTCACCCCTACCAATTGTGGTTGTGCTCAAAAACCGGAGATTCCCACCAACCTCTCTGGGATACCAGTGAGGTCTGTTCGCGAGGACATAACATCGCCTCTGCAAAACAAGTAGGGCTCCAATCCGAAGTCAACAGAGGAGTATTGCCTCTTTCCGCTACATCTGCTGAGCAAGAAGCTTCGATCTTGAATGTGATGTTTTCCTCCCTTACATCTGTCAAAATATTTGTTATGACAAATGGCATTATGGACTTATCCTCTACCATCAAAGATGACCACATGATCGATGCCATCGAAACTTTAGAGGATGCGTCGTAGTCTACTTACTATACACGGATGTGGGCAGTGACATCTAATCGTCCATGAATGCAGGTGTATCATGCACATGCACACATCCAACCACCCAAAGAGGGAGACAAAGCTTACACGTTCCAATGACACGTGGCACAACTGATTGACAATCATAAATCATCCGTCTGCCAGCATTTAAATGAGATCCCGAGGTAATATTGCCTCACGGACAAGCTTCGTGGACTAGTCAGTACCAGCCTACATTGGACTGACATGGGTCCCCAAACTAGAAGGGATTGCCTTCATGAACAAGCCAGACAGCCAATGGCAATCCAATATGGACTGACACGTGGCCACAGATAATTGGCTACGGACTTAAAGAACACCTGTGGACAAATGTCTGCAGGCAACCTTCTTAGCAGCAATATATGGCTACCACGTGGCAGAGAATCCCAACAAGGGATCCTCATGTCACTTTAAAGGGATCCTGAGATAGGGATTCCTTTTTAAGGCCCCAATACTATGGTACCACTTGGCACTCCATTAATGAAGGGAGTTCTTTTCTCCCCTCATTCTCTAATACATTTTTCTCCCCATAAACGTATTACAGAGCCCTCCAAAGAGATGGTACTGTTCTCAGGAGTTACCCAAAGAAAATAATCCATTGTCCAAGGACAGATGACCTCCTAAAAATAGAGTTGGCCCTGAATTTGTTTCCCCAGAAAAGGGAAACAACAAAAGAGATCCAATAAGGACTCTTTCTCCAATATAAAAAAAGGGGAGTCTTCAACAGAGACTCCCAAGAAGAGAAATCCACGACATAGGGCTCCCCAAACTGAAAGCTCTCCTCTACAACTATAACATCCATCAACCATTAAAGAAGAAGGTTCTTTCAATAGCAAGGCTATGAAGAACATAAGTGAGTCCAAAATGGTCATCTTTCCCTTTTCTTCTCTTTCTTCAATAAAAGACCTCAATGAGGCACTTGTAAGCCTACATATAGGATTGTGCACCCTCTTTCAATAAAAATAAAAATACAATTTTATTGTCAGATTCTGTGCTCTTGTTTTCTTTTCTTAATAAGAGGTTCCTTCCCTTTGACGATGAGAAGGTAATTAACAATCCGAGTTTATTTGGGTTGGAAGGATAGTCCCCTAAAAAATAAACTTCATCCAAATTGGTGAAGGTAGTTTGATAGCAAACTTCGGGTATCTCACCTCTCAGAGGCGCTCGAAATTTGAGTGTACAATCGACAACGGCAGCGACAATAACTTCTCAGAAAACCCCAAACGATATGATATGTGAATGTCTTTCAGAGGTCGGCCTACCCATGGTTCAAAATATCAGTAAGTCTAAAACAGGATACGTATCGGCCTATTAGACCATATCGGATGGATACTGACGAAAAATATCAGGATACACTAAGAAACACTTGGATATGCAAGGAAAAACTTTGATACATTGCATAAAACTTCTTTTAATGTAAATATAAGTTAAAAACAAACTAAATGAAGGTTTTCAACTACATTTATAACCATACATAAAAGTTAATAATTTTATAAGTTAAAAAAGGCGTGCATGCTGATAAACAAGTATGAAAATACAAACCATAGTTAGCCAAGAATAGGAAATATAATCTAGATATTAAAACTTTACATTCAATGAGTTAAATAAGAATATATTGAATTACAATCATAAACTATAAGTGTGAATGTTAGTCTTTTTTTGTTGAACTGTTACATTGTTAGTTGACTTTTTAACCATGTAGATGAAGATATTTTTGAAAACTAAAATATAAGATCTTTTTTGTCAAACTTTTGGGTTTTGGTAATATTTTGATATAATAGAATTTATGAAATTTTAACATTTGCGAAATACGTTATCATTTAAAAGTTGAAATTTTGACATCCTTAAAGGGGTTAAAAAGAGATTTTGCTCTTGAACTGAAAAATCGACTTGATATTCTTTAGGAATTTTGATATAGGATAATTTTTATTAAATTCAAATGGGAGTATAACCTTATTTACATATAAATATTTTAAATAAATTAAAGTAAAAAATTTAAAACCGTTTACTTAAATGATATTTTATGTAAATAAGTTGTGCGTATCAGGTCTATACTATGAATCTTAATGTAAATGAAAGGAGAAAAAAAGTAATTGATAAATCCTCATATCAGTCCAATAAGCCCGATATGAGTCAATATAGGGTCGATATGGGGGATTTTTTTCCCAACGTACCAATGTACCCGTAGCTCCAAATAGTATGTGTATCGGCTCGTATCGGCTGATAAGTACCAAAATTTTAACCAGGGGCCTACCTCAAGCGAAGAAAATCCCTCTTTCGGTGAGTCTTCCTCGAATGGGAGAGGGGAGTGCCACCACCTGCTAAACTCCACTCTTTTAATTGTATGAGAACTTGGAGACAAGCTCTTTTGGATAGACGTCGATTTAGAGGTCTCTAGAGCTACATAGGGATGGCAACGGGTCGGGTTTGGGCTGGGGCGCCTCCAACCCTACACCACCCCTAATGGGAAGACTCCTACCCTGTTCCCGTCCCAAACCCGGGTCGGGCCGGTTTTGATTTATCAAAAGCATTCTAACCCTATCCCGCCCCGTCCCATTAAGCACTAGTCGGGGTGGGTCGATATTTCATATTATAAGCAGTGTTTTAAAAAACGTGCGAGGCTTACGCCTCGGGGCAAGGCTTAAGGAAAACGGCTTGAGGCTCAACCATGAGGCTTAAACCCCATAAGGCACACGCCTCATGCCTTGAAACTCACTTTGTCTATGACGTATGTCTCATGCAGTAACTAAAATTAGATTTCTAGTCACAATTGACTTAAATGTCTTTTTTTTTTTTAATTTGTTATTTGTTTCAACTAATTTATATAGTATTTCTTATGTGCAAATGTGCGCCCACACGAACACACACAATGTACACGAATATAAATATATATATATATATATATACTATAATCTTTCATTAACTTTTTAAATATTTTTGTAATTTTTCTTATATTTTATTTATTTAATAAAATGAGAGAGCATGAAACTTTCTTGAGAGGCTTACGCCTCATGCATCTTGAGGTCTTAATGTCTCGCCTCACGCTTTCACGTTTTAAAACATTGATTACAAAAAATATATTGAGATAATTTTATGATTAATTTAAGGGTAGAATGGTACTTTGACATTATGAATGGGGCAGGGCGGGGCATCTTAAACCCATTTCCGGCCCGAACCCTAGTCAGATTCAACCTTCTATTCCCAAACCCGCCCCTACCCCGTTTAAGCACCCTAAACCCGTCCCAATAGGGGCAAGGCGAGTTACCCGTTGTCATCCCTAGAGCTACACCATTCACATCAGACTCCGATGAGGTACCAATGTTATGGCCAAGGGCAAAGCCGGGGACAAGGGAGACAACAGCCCCCCTGAACTTTAGAAAAAAAAATTATGCTATATTATTTGATTATTTAATATGACAGTCATGGAGCAAGGCAGCCGCTACCCCCCAAAATAAGGAGAAACAATACCCGTATGATATGTACGAAGCGTATGGATGAGATGGCCCTTGAACTTTGTCCTCCAAAAATTTTCTCAAGGTTTGGGAGGCATATTGGAACACCTGCACACCCCCTAAGCCCATAATATTTCGTACCCACCTAATCATTTTCTACAAATCCATCACCAATTACTAACATTATCAATCAATTATGGCTTACCCCCCTATAAGAAAATCCAGTGTAGTCAAGGCGTCTAGGCGATGCCTAGGCGATTAGCCCCGGCTAGACGAGGCGTTGCCTAGGCGATAAATTTAATATAAATATATATATAATTATATATATATCACGTATATATATAACATCCAAAAGATCAAAACTCCACACCCACATTCCACAAAAACATAAAATAAAAAGTCTATTACAAGCATTCATCACATAACCAAAGACATGTTAACATAGTGGGGTATTAAACACTTCAAAATCTGGGTAAAATACTCAAATTCGTGTCATTGTCCATGTATAATATTAGGCAGAGCCCTCCTACGATTGCCAGGGGGGGCAGCGCCCCCCTGCGACGCACGAAGTGCGTCCGCAATCTGGGCCTAATAGGCCCAGATTGCGTCGAAAACGATATTTTTAGTGAAAAAAACGATTTAGAATCTTATTACTACTTTATTTCATGTTTTTATATTATTTATTTATTTATTAGGAAATTTTGGATTTTTTTAAAGCAAAAAAAAAAAATATATTTGTAGGATCGCCCGCCTAGAGGGGCGCCTAGGCGACAGAGGCCCAAAATCGCCTAGGTGACGCCTTGACTACACTGAGAAAATCTTGACTTCCCTCCTGGCTATGGCAAGCTAATTTTGATAGCATGGGAGGAGCAGTCGCCCTAGCCACGCTCTCCATGAAAAAGATAGGATGCCGTACACCCTCTAGTGCTTGATGTGTATTTGGACCTCTCTTCTCACCATTGATTAAGAGCCACAAATTAGATGGGTCGTCTTGGTCTAGGTCACGGTACTTGAGTCTCTTTTTTAGCGCTCACCATTGTTTGCTTAATATAAAAGGTTATATGCAAGAGAAGATCATAAATACAAGAAAAACCCATGGGGGATCTAGTCGTATCACATAAAACTCTTAACCATCTTTTAAGATACGTGTAAGCCTTGTATATTTTCAAGTATTACTTATATTAAGTTGTAGCATGTAGGAAGTTTGTGGATGTGTTACAAACACCATGCCCTTGAAATATGAATAATAATAATACACTAAATAATTTTTTTAACGGTAAAAATATACTAAATAAAATTAAACATACATTATGAGAGAAGGGAACTCATCCAATCACAATGAGATAGTAACCTCATGTAAAACATCTGTTGGAAATGGAAAACTAAATAAAGAAGAAGATGGAGAGGAAGGGATTTGTCGTGAGGCTGGGTGTCGCAACTCAGAGGGCTTTCTCTAAAGGAGCTATAGATCTCTGATTCTTAAATCATCTATCTCATGGGGTTCAAACCCTTTTATAGATTTGTAATAGTAATTCCTCCTTAGCCTTAAGTTAGAGACGATGATTAGGGAGTTTCATGTCATTGATGAGTGCCTTTGAATGACATTCACAATTGTTGTTATGAATTCAAAGTTACTAATGGCCATGAGAGCCAAATATCTCCTCGGAAGACCTCTGCTTCGCTTCGGCTCATTCAGCAAATGGATCATCTCCTCAGTAGTTAATCCTTTTGACTCCATAGAGGAATCGCAACGCGATCCACTGTTACCAAAATAAGAGAATGCCAACTGGAAAGTGAAAAACGATCTCTATTTTCTCTATTTTCCTTTTTTTTTAATTTAGGCATGGCGGCAAAAGAAGAGGCGCACTATTGCTCACCAAATCCTTAGCTCAATCAACAGCGCTTAGCGGCCATCAAAAAACCCTCTCTTAGATTTTTCATCTCTTCAACTCTCTCTTCTTTTCAACTTGTTGCTCTGATAACAATGTTGGAAACAGAAAATTGAACAAAGAAGAAGATGGGGGAAAGGAAGGGAATTACCATTAGTTTGGGTGTCGCAACTCAGAGGGCTTTCTCTACAAGAGCTACAGATCTCTCATCCTTGGATCATCTATCTCATGACCCCTTTTATAGATTTGTAATAGTAACTCCTCCTTGGCCTTAAGTTGGTGACAATGAATAGGGAGTTTCATGTCATTGATGAGTGCCCTTGAATGACATTCACAATCGTTGTTACGAATTTAAAGAGTTACTAATGGCTCTCATGGCCACTAGTGCTAACAACATCAAGTTGGTCCAAGTCGGCCCGATACAGAGTTTTTACCAGTTTAGTCAAAATGTAGCCTAGGTTATGCCTAGGCCCCTCGCCTAGTCAAGATCCCTATCACCTAGACCATAATCTAGACAAGCACTCAATAAATCTTATATAATGAAAACTGAAAAAGAAAATTTTGGCCGCCTAGGCATCGCCTCGCTTAGAGAACCCTATATCGCTTAGGTGTTGCCTATGCCCTATAAGCTTTGACTACATTGGTTTTTGTGGTGGGAAGGCCAGGATGACCTGACCAAGTCATGCGCGTGCCCATATTCCTCCAGTTTATACGAGATTATGAGCTGGCCAAGTCAATTTCATATAGCAATTTTAAATCCTGATAGATAAATCTGGTTTGCCACAAAAAGAAATCAATGCAGCTAAAGAATTTCTCCAATTTAGGAAAGAGCATGAAAGGAAAACTAACACATACATGCTCCCAATGCATTTGCCAATTGCTCTTTTACCTTGTTCAATCATAATGTCAGCGACTGAAGGCAGTAGAACATGCTTCTCTTTCTTCAGCGTGCCAAAACATGGGAAAGAAATCGGCCTTGTAACCTGAGCCCAAAACGCTGCAAGTGTTAATTAGGGAACCACATAAAGTAACTTCCATTATACATTAGAACAGTTAAAGCATTATCGAAATGTAGCAAAGAGATAAAACCGTACAAATGAAACTTCCACTTGATTTCAGAGCTGAAACACATAGCGGCTGTGGGGTTATACAAACTCTTGGCAATAACAACAGACAAATATTACCAATTACTTGTGCAAATTCTTAGTATGAATCAGAGAGACTTAATATTGATATGATTACTTTATACACACCCATAAACACGACACCATCCAGTTTGCACATCATCTTGATAAGCAAAGGTGATCTCACTAAAATAAGGTTTGCACATCATACTGATAAACAAAAGGCGATCTCACCAAATTAAGGACGTTAAAGCAACCACAACAAATTTCACACTAAAGATAAGCTACATGGGTACTCATACTTAATCCAAAACTTTAACAACGGCTTGACAAAAAACTCATAACTACAAACAGACTAAATATAGTGGCAGAGGTTGGTCATTTACCTTATAAACTATGGCATTGGGTGTAAGATAGAGCTTTCTTGACTTAAAATCTTTCCGCACTACATATCTTCGCACAGGTAGATAAAGCAACATGAACAGCCCAATTCCGCAAGCCAAAATCAGAAGCAAAGAATAAAGAACCCATCGAGCTGTTTGGTATTTCACATAATTATCTTCCATTTCTTTGAATGACGCGGTATAAAGAACCGTCCCATCTTCAATTTCACTGTCATCATGCAAACCCGAATCCGATAACAACCGTCTCTCCAAGCAATCAATTTCTACAGCCCCATCTCCAGATCCCATCTGAAGCATACAAAATAATGCATAAAATCAAATGAAAAAAAGAAAAACAAATTATCAAATTCCACTACAGAATACCTTAACAAGATCAGTAACAATGAACAGTAAATAAGTAAGCATCATAGAATGCAATTTGAAAATAAAAATCCATTTTTGAACATTGAATTGCACTGAAGCTTTAAAATTAGATTTTTTTTTTAAGAGGAAGGTTACGCTGGACTCGAACACGCAACCTAATGGTTGGAACTTGAAATGCAGAAACCCTAAGAAATGATTCGGATTTTTCTCCAAGAACAGAAGAAACCCTAACCCTAATTATAGATCGCTAATTGGAACTGATTAAGAAAAAAACAAAAACGAAAATTTCGAACATTTGAAAGAAAGGATTTAGAGAGTACCGGTTGAGCGATTGATCCCTTCAACGGAAGTTTCGCAGATTCGAATTATCTGTGCCTGCTTTTTGCATTCTCCTTCAAACTTCAAACTAAGAAGAGCTTCAGAGATCGGAACTGCTTAGGTTTGTGCTACATACACCAGCAGTGCATTTTCCTGTGCTTCATCAACGGGATGAATCGAGTCAGTGATAATATGTTGCGAAGGCCTACCATATTATACTTTTTTTCTCACATGCCTGATGCCTATTAAAATGGACCGTCGATTCATTTTACAGCTAAGGTAGTCAAGAAATATTTATGATCGATTGGATGGTCCAGATCATTTCTGAGGCGAATACATACATTTATAGAACACCACGGGTATTTTTAATTTGAATTTTGCATAGTATGACTGCTGACTAGTAGATATTGCGTTGGCGGGTCGTCACGGAGGGAATCGTGGGAAGGGTAGAATGGTAGATACAAGGGGCGTCAATGGCCGGGTCGGCACACGAGTCCACCCAGTCCGGCCCGACTATTAATTGGGATGGGCTTGGGCTTGAGTCTAAAGCCTGTGGCCCGTTTTGATAGGTTTCTAACCTGCCTTAGTTAGACTAACCCATCCTATTAGATCTATTTAGTTTATTAGGCACAAAAAATGCACATGATGATTTTTTGGATGGACCAGCCGATTCGGCTCAATTAATAAGGGGGCTAGCTTGGCCCGTTTCTTAATTGGGCCTAATCAAGTTCGGGCCGTCCCATCCCGTTGATACCCCTTCATGCAACTAGGAGAATAGGAGAGACTATTCTAAATAATTATTATTTATTTGAATGCAGACCTTGATAACATCTTAAATAAAACTTGAAAAGAGAGTAGATGTTTTACTTTAGAGCTTTTTGGGAAATGTGGGTTTAGAGGTAAGTTTCAGCACATATTCATAAAACTATAAGTAAATTAGGTGTTTATGTCAACAATTTTTTAAAGAAATTTCAAACATACCTCTCATCCCTCATATTTCTCCCGTCATAAGAGATTTTACAAACCACGCTACTATTAAATTAGTTGAAAATTTCAAATTTTTATCAAATGATCAAACTCTTGAAAATTATTAAAACTTATTTTGTAGAGCTCATTCTATTTGAGTAGAGTTTCCAAACTAATCCTAATAGTCGGGCTTCAGGCTTCACCTCTTTGCCCCATAGATTGCTGTTTAGCTATAGCATGCATGCATGCACTTGTTTCGTTGGGTGGTAAGCACATCTTCCCAGCTCACAACGTGTCCTCTTGGATACCCATTAAGTGTGGTTAAGATGTACTCACGCCGGCCATAAGGTTAAATAATCCAACATGTGTTTTAAAAAATATATATTTTTAAAAAATTAACCTTGATTATGATTCATTAACTCATGTAGTTAATTTTTGTTAGTATTTCTTTTTCTGAAAATCAAGGCTAAATTATTTAACTCTAAAAATGAGTGAATCTTAATAATAATTAAAGGGTAATGAGGGCACGTGACGAGCATAAAAGGTGCGTGCATACCGTCCAACGAAACCCGCGCATGCATGCTATAGGCGAAGCCCAAATATATATAGTACTTGGTCTTTTGTCAAAGGAAATCCGTTGTAAAAAAAAAAAAGACAAACTACTGTCCTTGATTTAATTAGTTACTATTTTCAGGAGTTACTCAATTTGCTCACTACTGTATCAACTCACAAATCGATGCCAGAGTGCTACATGTTTTTAGGTGGCATTTGGATTAGATTTTGTTGGCCAAAAATCAATTCTTGATAAATTTGATTGTGTAGAAATTCATGATCAAATAATAATTTTTTCAAATAATAGTATTCAGAGAATACGAAGTTGAGAGACTCACCTACGTATTCTCCGAACACTATTATTTGAAAAAATGATTATTTGACCATTAATTTCTACACAATCAATTTTACCAGAATTGATTTTTGGCCAAAAAAATCCAATCCAAACGCCCCCTTATATTATACTAATGACTTATGTAATACATAATCAGTATGTGATATATACTATGTAAATAGTTTAAATATAAAGAGGAGCTCTGCTTCACCACGTTGAGTGCAACTCCCCTTTTTACACTATCTAGGTGACAATTTTGTAATTCTGGTGTGTTATAAAATTGCCCCACACTCCTTCAATAATTACAAACATGCCACTGCTATAGTGTAGAAAGGGAAGCTCCGTTTCAACGCTGTGAAGCAAAACTCCGGCTCAAATTTAATCACTTATGTAAAATACACTAAGATATATACTAGTGTGTTATACTAATCTAATATATATATATATATATATACTCTGCATATACTAGTGGGCGGCACATGCGACGCACGTGAGAGAGAGGGGAAGGGGAAAGAGACTGGGAAGAGGGACCTAGTGAGGGCATTTTAGGGGGAAAAATGAATATTTTGAGTACATAAACTTTAGGGGCATTTTGGATTTTAAAAAAATTGTGAGGGACAGTTGGTTACAGAAATATGACCTAGGGACAACCTCAGTGGCATAACCGGACTCCAAGGAGTCCGGTTATAATCTTAGAGAATTTCAAGTTTATTTAATAGATAGATAAGTAAGGGGTAGTATGAAAATTAAGCAAAAACATTTTGTCTTATATATATGTGATTATGTTAGAGCAGTTTCGAAATTATAAAAAATTCAACTTACATTTTTAGGGGGAGAAATTCTCATTGTATATAAGAAGAAGAAGAAGAAGAAGAAAGATAAGATATATAAGAAGAAGATGAGAGCAAAGGGTACTTTTGGAATTCCAGAATGATTCATTCAACGTTTTGAACATGGGGCATCCTTTTTATATTAATAAAGATAAGTAGTGTGCATGTATAATATATAAGTCTTGTGTATGGGCTGTATGTCTTAATACTTTTACCAAATAAAAGTATTATGTCTATAACCTATATAAAAAGAGCGTAACTTTACTATTATCCAAAAGTTTTCATCGAACTTTTATTCCATTACTACCCATCATTCTTATGAGTATTCATTCAAAAGTATCGCCTGCCTACTTTTTTTTGGTTTTTGTGTTTTTACTGAACTTCATTACTGATCATTAGTTACAGTTGCAGTTGCAGACTGCACTGGCTTTGTTTAAAAATCCCACCGCCTCACCGAACTCTCTATGTCCAGTTGTCCACCATTTATAAATGCGTCCTCATTTGAGCAAGATAGCATGCATGTCATCCCTTTGTTATTCCTCTTTGTTCTCATCCTGTTTTTCCCAACCCCCTCTTCTATTCTCATCCTTTAAAATACTTTCCAGTATCATCACAAGTGTCATGTGTCCAGATTATCGTAAGGTAGCCAAATCAGTGCTCACAGGAGTCATCAAGTGGCTGCCACGACTAATGGTTAATAGGTGGAGTTGTTACCACCTCTCATGCAATATAACAACACTCCTCATATCCTTTCTTCTCCAATATAAATAGAAATGAGAAATATAGATATCATGATTCGCGGCCACAGATAGGTTCATGGAATTTGGTTTTGGTCTTCCTAATGGTGACAACGCATGCTTGATATATGTAATGGTAATGTTAATCTTTGTTAACGATAAGGCTCTCATTTGTGTCTTTGATGATGGAACTGAACAATATTGATTTGAAAGAGAGTAAGTAGAGAGGCATGCATATGGTGCTTTGTTGTTGTTTAGCTTTCCTTGGGAATTTCTTTGTAATTTTTAATTTTTGGTAAGCCAATTAAATTCTATCTAATATGCAACTGTTCTTGGGATTAACATAAACATTTCAAAAAAAATCCTACCAATAAATACAAAATAAATTGAATTGTTAACATCAAGAAATGGTTTATTTAGGGGTAATTGAGTTTATTTTTGGCTTAACATTTGGGATTAATTGAATTCATTTATTTTGTGCTTAATATTGGGGTTTGAGAATTAATTGCGTTCATATTCTTGAGTTTAACATAAAAACAAGTAACCTTAAAATTTTAATTATATGAATGTAAAAAATACATATTTTACTTGCATTAGATTGTGACATTTGAAATTATTTGGTAATTTTTCTATATATTAATTAATTGTTTGTTTCATTTGTTCTTATCAATGATTTTTTTTTTTTGCATCTAGATTTCTATTGTTTAGAAATCCTATCAAATAGTTCCAGTTCAGTGGAGAAGAAAAGAAATATAGTATAGAAATCACTAATTTCTTATCATTTTCTATCACGAGTCATACCGTATAAGCTATACCCTGAGTAGCTAAAAATAAGAATAATGCTGAATCCACATATGTAATTTTCTCTTTTGACGTGCCTGACACCCTTATTGTTGATAATAATAGCTTTTCTAAATTTTTATATCTTATTCTCATTGTCAAAGCAAAGCCTTTTCAATTTCTTAACCCTGCACAATTAAGATTTGGTTCTTCATTTGTTATTTAGTTGATGATCAAAATCAAATTTTTAAAGAAATCAATTTCCTTCCGATCTTAAAATTTCAATTTTCTTATTTACTTTTAAGAACAAAACTTGCACGTGTCGCCTCAACTAGTAATATATAAATGTACAACAATAAATATATATATATATATATATATATATATATATATATCATTTTACTAATAAAAGTAGAAGGAGTATGCAAAACTTTACTTAGACGTAAATACTCTTTAATAAAAAATATAAACTTACTAACCTATGGTATTTATTAAAAATATTAATAGTAGTTTAGTTTTTTATAATTCATATATTACAGTGGATATCTATTATTAGTGTTTCTTAAGTGTATTACTCCCTTCTCACGTTATTACTCATTCACGATGTCTTCTATGCTTCTGCTACTTCGATACTAGACAAAGTAAATTAAGATCATTGGGATTAAACAAAACGAAGCTTGCCATAATCTGGTCTTCCCTGATAGTTTCAACACATATGGGGTGAAAACCTTTGTTCTCTGTTTTGATCAAGTGGGTTGGCTTAGCAGGAAAGAATTTTCATACATAGTTAGCCGCCTCGTTCCAGTACGAGAAGGCGAGGTGAAGAAAGGAATGGTGATCGAGAAAGGGGAGATGCTCTTTGGATTTTAGCCATTTGCTAGGACCGATCTGAAGGTATTTGAGAATTGGGAATGTGTACAGATCTGAAGGTATTTGAGAATTGGGAATGTGTAGGGGATGGTCTTTCACGAAAAAGGCCCCCCATTTAAAAAAAAAATACAAAATTGCAGCCTTGCTAAAATAATTTACCATTAAATATGTTTCAGAATAACTTTATGTTCTTACCACACTATTCTAGATTCCATGTGTGTCATACTCCCATTTATGACCATAAAACCCATTATTATTTTATCTTATTCTAAATTATCTTTAGTTTAATTTCTTTAGAATTCACATTAATAGTTGGCTTGATTTTATGTGTTAGGCTTTAATGGGACTTGATAATTTAGGATGATATGATTTACTAAAATGATTTTGATTTAGAAATTAAATATTCAATTATTTGAAACATAACAGCCTTGCTAAAATAATTTACCATTAAATATGTTTCAGAATAACTTTATGTTCTTACCACACTATTCTAGATTCCATGTGTGTCATACTCCCATTTATGACCATAAACCCATTATTATTTTATCTTATTCTAAATTATCTTTAGTTTAATTTCTTTAGAATTCACATTAATAGTTGGCTTGATTTTATGTGTTAGGCTTTAATGGGACTTGATAATTTAGGATGATATGTTTTACTAAAATGATTTTGATTTAGAAATTAAATATTCAATTATTTGAAACATTGAAATTTTGGGAGATTAAGTAATATAGATACAAGATTTTAGTATGACTATTGATCGTTCGTTTCATATGATCATGTTATTACCTAAACAAATATTCATGTTTTGTAATTATTTTGTACTATATTTTATTTCTTTTAAGTGAACTCTTTGTTTTACTCATTTCATGAGCTAATAGGGTTAGTGAATCTTAACCAGTGTGAATAGGAGTTAGAAGGGACACATGTGGACCTGTGGGTGTGATTGAACTATCCCTGAGTTCAAACATGATTGGCTGTGATCTGATCTCGTGCGGATCGAGATTGAACCACAACCAATTGCGATTGAACATGGGAGAGTTCAATCGCACCCCAAAGCCAACACGTGTCCCTTTTAAAGCTTACCAATTGTGGTTAAGATTCAGTAATCCTTGGTGTTTAACAACATAATATTGATTTTCTTCAAATATTTAATTTTGGTTAAGAAATATTAACCTTTATGGTTACTATTTTTTAATAGTTTTTCTAAAATCTAAGGTTATATCGTTAAATTCTAAGGGTTAGTGAATCTTAATCACAGTTAGTAGTGATTAAAAGGTACAGTGTTGGCCTATGGGTGCGATTGAACTCTACTCGAGTTCATTGCAATTGGTTGTGATCCAATCTTGTGTGGATCTTATTGGACATTGCATTCCTAAGAAAAAGTATCAAATTGCATTTAACAAAGTAAATAAAAAATATTAATTATGAATTACTAAATATAAATAGTATTATTGACATAAGTAATATTTAGAATTTTCATAACATCGTTAATTAAATCATTAAATAGGTAAATGCATATTATAAACTTTAGTAAATATAATTAAATATTCAAGTTATTTTTAAGAAATGATTTTTTTATATTAATTTTAAAATAAAATAAATTAATTTAATAAATACATTAAATAATTTTCTAAAAATATTAAAATGAATTTTTAATTATCTACAGTAAAATATTAAACAATAAATCACTACAATATTGAACAAGAAATCACTAAAGCATCAATAAATTATAGTAATTGGGAGTTAACCATTTTAAATAATTTTACTAATTAGTTTAATAATTTTTAAAATTTTAACAATAAAATACTTCAAATTTTAAGTTTTGTCTGGAGACTTTTACTAATAAAAAAGTTAATAAAACCCTATATATATACTCGGTACTAAATTTTAAAGTTAATGTATACCTCTTACAAATTTGTATTGAGTTTTTTGTTGTAAAACTAATTATTGAAATATTTTACATGCAACGCGCATGCATTTTTACTAGTAACTAGTATATATATATATATATATAAGAAGCAGGGATAAAAGTTGGTTGATTTTTTTGTAATATTCCTAATGAGTCCCAATTTTATGGTATAAAAAAATTAAGATATTATGTTATCTTATTTTACATGAGAAAAGTTAGTAGGGGTATTGAAGTAATATCAATTACAACTAACAATAATCTCTCAATATCTCTACGATTTTCTCAAATCCTTATCCTTATCTTTATCTTCTCTCATGCCCCCTCCTTGGTCTCTCAAAAAAGAGACACACCCTCTCTACGTTGTAACTACTTTTTAAGAGAAAAAGTAGAGACACGTGTTATGAAGTAGTTTCAATTCACTACTACATATATTTAAGTTAAAAATTTAAAATTTCCTCACTAGAATCCCTCTTCCCAGTCTCTCCCCCTTCTCCTCTCTCTCACGTGCATCGCACATGCCACCCACTAGTATATATTATAATAGTGTGTATATATAAATGTTTTATGCTTTGTACGTATCTACTATTATAAAGAGAAATGAGCAAAATACGTTGATTGATATTTCCTTTAATACCTAAAATTTATATTATTCTATTGCTACAACATACAACTAGTTACTTAAGGATATTAAAGTCATTTCATGCATAACTGACTGCAACCCTTTATAAACCGATTCCCTCATATTTCTATTATTCTCCTCTCATGCTTTTTCACTCTCTCTGCAATCCTTTAATATCAGATTCTATTCCTCTCTCTCTCATGCTCTTTTGGTCTCTTTGCATGCGTTTTTGAATAGATTTCCAGTTTTTTCACCAATATATGACACTTTTTCGTTCTCTTTATCTGCCACCTGTCACTTGCTACCTTCAGTTGCTTCAGCCACCTGCTGTTGCCAACGCCTGTAAGTGTCTTTCTTCTTCTTCTTCTTCCATCTTCTTCAAGAAAAAATGGCCAAGACACCGTACGGTAAAATTATCTTATTTGTGTAAGAGAGTTGGTTGAAACTCTTAGATTATATATATATCTCATCAATATAAAAAAATCTAACTTAACTTTTAAGATGGTTTATCGTACCATGCATTGGCATCACTTCTCATAGCAATTCTTTGGAATTTGAGTTTAATCGTCTATTATTGGCCATATTATGCTATTTGAAAACAACCTTAGCTAATATGGATGTCTGCTGAGTAAACACGGCAAAGATGGATGTATGTTGAGTAAACATGATAAATGGATGTATGGCATCCAAACATTTAAACCATTTACCACTTTGCAAACGCGGATTTATGAGTTTCTGTTCATTTTTCTTGAAATTCATATTTGTTTCTCCTACTCCGAACTCCGAATGTATCTTTCTCTAAGGGTTAAAACTTTATGACCATAGTTAAATAGGAAATTAAAGGGACTACGATCTACCCGAATGTGTCTTCTTGATGGGACTCATCAAATGTTTGATTGGACCACGGTCTACTCATATCATTGAATATTGAAGCACGGTGCTTAATTTTAACAAGCAACCATCATAGATGAAAGATGAGTTGAGATGATGAGGTGAGGGGCTATGCGGTTCCCCTCAACATTGGACCCCCACCCCTAATAAATTTAGTTAGTGTTTTTATAAACTTAAACAAACCTATGTAAAAAAATCTATTAAAAAAAGAAAAAAATATATAAAATGAATAAGGAAATAACACAATCCATTACGTCTCTACTGTGGCTGCTTGGAGAACTATAAATTAAAAAAAATATGATGTAAATAAAGATTATGCCATAAGTCTTTGATTTTAAGGATTACACTTGAAATGACCCTATATTTATTTTTAGTCCTAGGTGATACTGATTTATATGAGTTCAGATCATGTCTAACTGCGATTGAACTTGATATAGTTCATTTGCACTCACTTTAACTACTTATTTATCATGAAGTTTTAATCCATAGAGTAGAATAGAGAGGAGGGGTTTGTTATTTAAAGAAGACTTTGGAAAGTATGCAAAGTGGTAGAGTAGAAGAGAGTGAAGAAATATAAAGCATTTTTTTTAATGACTTTAGTTATATCGATTTAGTGAAGGAGATGCCTAATCTACCACATGACTTTAGCTATATCGATGATTGGTTAGTTAGTGAAAGAGATGCCTAATCTACACATTATTTCTGTAGAAATAATGAGTTCAGATCATGATAAATTTTATCATTGTTTACAGAGATATAAATCAATTTTGCCTACTAAATTTTAACCGCATAAGCGACATAAGGTTTTAGATTGTCAACAAAATCTGTATCATTGTCTGCCAACAGTATCAATCCAAAAACCACATATAAATCAGTTTCTCCACTAAATTGAACCATAGAAGCAACATAGTGTTTTAGATTGCCAAGATAAATATTGCATCGTCATCTGTCGAGAGCTATATGTTTATTTGTTCAGTTTGCATTAGGGATCTACTTACATCAATGACAATAGTATGTTCACAATCTTCTCCTTTTCGTATTAAAGTTAAATATTTTTATTGAATGTTAACTCACTATTCATTACTATGTTATACACTAGCATATCATCATACACATTTTGAAATATGTTATGTATTGAATGTCAAATTTATTCAACTCATATTTTTCAAGCATGTCAGTTGATTTAATTGTTTGCTCCCATTAGAAATATTGGATGCTCATGTGCTGTAGAACCCCGGATCTTCATTTCACTAAGTAGTGAATAGTCTGTGAATAGTGCTCAAAGTGGAGTCGCGTACACTAATGAGTTTTATGCTAATAAAAATGTTTGGATATATGGTGTGCATGTATTGATAGATATATATAGCATGAGGGAGTGTGTTTTAAGTGTTCAAGGTGTTATAGCACGTGGTAGCCGATGCTCTTAACAGAAAGCCTTACAGGGTTATAGCTCATATGAGGGTCTAAGAGTGGAAGTTATTGAAGGATATGTGTAATCTCGACACTACCCTCAGACTTGCTACCTATGGGTCGGTGATGTCAAACATCTTAGTTAGGCCGCATATCTTAGATCGGATCAAGGAGTTGCAGGATTCCGATGATGAGTTGCTTGCTTACCGGGACAAGTTGGTGAGTAATGGTAGTCAGGATTTTGCCGTGAGTGATGGTGGTACTATCACATTCAAGGGCAGGTGGTGTGTTCCATCCGACCCAGAGTTGAGACTTGAGATCATGGACGAGGTTCATCGATCCAAGTACTCGGTGCATCCGGGGGGTACAAAGATGTACCAGAATTTGAAAATGCACTTCTGGTGGCGTAATATGAAGAGGGACATGGCAGAGTACGTTTCTAGATGTTTGATGTGCCAGCAGGTGAAGGTCGAGGATCAGAGGCCAGCAGGTCTTTTACAGTCCCTCCTTATTCCGGAATGGAAATGGGAGAATATCTCGATGGATTTCATCGTTGGTTTGCTGCGGATAGCGAAGGGCTCTGATGCTATCTGGGTGATAGTGGACAGATTGACGAAGTCTGCGCATTTTCTTCCTTACCGAACTACATTCAGTTTGAATCAGTTGGTAGCCTTGTATGTCAAGGAGGTGGTTCGTCTGCACGGGGTGTCGGTTTCCATCATGTCTAATCGAGACCCTAGGTTTATTTCCAGGTTCTGAAAAACTTTTCAGAGCGCTATGAGTTCTCGATTAGATTTCAGAACTGCCTTTCATCCTCAAACCGATGGGCAGACTGAGCGGGTGAACCAGGTTGTAGAGGATATGCTCCGAGCTTGTATGTTAGACTTTCAGAGCAGCTGGGAGGAACACTTGCCGTTGGTTGAGTTCGCCTACAACAACAGTTACCAGGATAGCATCCAAATGGCACCTTTTGAAGCTTTGTATAGTCGAAGTTGTTGATCTCCTCTATACTGGGATGAAGTTGGTCAGAGGAAGATACTAGGTCCTAAATTGATCGAGCGGACAGCAGAAAGGGTCAAAGTCATCAGGGAGCAGTTGAAAACTGCTCAGGATAGGCAAAAGAGCTATGTAGACACTCGTTGCAAAGATTTAGAATTCCAAGTTGGGGATCGGGTCTTTGTGAAGATTTCGCCGAGCTGGGGAATCATAAGGTTCCGGAAGAAAGGGAAACTCAGTCCTAGGTACGTGGGGCCATTCGAGATCATCACTAAGGTTGGTGAGGTTTCTTACCGGGTAGCCTTACCGCCTCACATGGCAGCGGTCCATAATGTATTTCACATTTCCATGCTTAGGAAGTACATTCAGAATCCTTCCCACGTCATTGCTCTTGATCCTATGGAGATTTCAAGAGGATCTCACTTTGGTTGAGCAACTGGCTCAGATCTTGAATAGTCGAGATCAAGTCTTGCGCACCAAGACTATCCCGTTAGTCCTCGTGAAATGTTACCACCGTTCGACAGAAGAGGCTACGTGGGAGCGTGAAGCTGAAGTGAGGGAAAAATACTCTCATTTGTTTTCTCGATTTTTTTTCATGTAATTTGTTTCTTCTTGTTCTTTTGGTATCGCTCCAATTTTGGGGACAAAATTCTTGTAAGGGGGGAGGATATAGAACCCCGGATCTTCATTTCACTAAGTAGTGAATAGTGTGTGAATAGTGCTCAAAGTGGAGTCGTGTACACTAATGAGTTTTATGCTAATAAAAATGTTTGGATATATGGTGTGCATGTGTTGATAGGTATATATAGCATGAGGGAGTGTGTTTTAAGTGTATAAGGTGTTAGAGTTGGAATGGAGAAGATCCAAGTAGTGGAAAAAAGGGTTTTGCAGCAAAATCAGGGGAGCATCGATTGCTCGGTGATAACATCGATTGCTTGATCAGCTAGCGATCGATCGGTATCTATCGACTGATCCAAAAATTTGTATGAGAAAATTTTTTAGAGATGGTGTTTTTAACTGATCTCTCAGTTAAAACACCGATCGCTCCGTCTACCACCGATCGCTTGGTCCTGACCACCGATCGATCGGTTATATGCAGTTTTACTTCATTAAGGGCGTTTAAGTCTTTCAACCACCACCCTTGCCTATAAAAGGCCCCAGCTCGTGCCTTAGGATTTTAGAAACCCTTAGGGCATATTTTTGAGAGAGTTTGAGAGGAGAAGAAGGAGAAAAAGTTAGGGTGTGTTCAAGCTTGAAGAAAAGATCAAGATGTTCCCTTCTTTGGTGTTCTTTAACTAAGAACTTGAGGTTCTCACTTGTTCCAAGCCTTTGGAATCGAATTCATCGATTTCACCAAGGTAGATTCCTTCTACTACCTAACCTTGTTATACTTTTTAAAGAAAACCATATCCTAAGTATGTTCTTGGTTTCGTGGATGATGAAATTCTAAGTGTATGTAAACTACCATTATTAGGCACTCTATGTGTTTGGTTTAATGCCTCCAAGGGCTTTTATGTTTAAGTATACTATTATTTTTATGTGCCTCACAAGTCTCACATATACATAAGCTTGCATGAATCGGATTTCTCATAAGTTGGATGTTCAAAACTCATAAGACATGTTTTAAGAAAAACACACAAGAACTCATAAGTAATTACGCCAAACTTTAGGTTGGTTTCTAAGATCGGTTACTCATACTCTAAGGATCTCACATGCTCTATGGATCTCATAAGGACACATAAGTGCTCCATGCTCATAAGAACTAATAAGAACTCATAAGACACACTCATAAGCTATTGATTCTCGCAAGACCTCATAAGATATATGTTTTACACGAAAGTTCACAAGGCAATGATTTTGGAAAATATGCACATTTGATTTATACTCTATGCTTTATGATTTCTGTAATTGTATGCATGATCTTGCTTATTACATTGTTAGGTAGTGGTTGGTATTCGTTGAGTGTTTTAATACTCAGCTGTACATTTTGACGTCGGCAGGTGCACGAGTTTCCTTTGATATCTGTGACTCGGAGCCTTGGATAGAGGAGGAGTATTACGACCCGGAGCCCTCTATGGACCACTACCAGGATGATGGACCACGGGATGGGTGACCCGAATTAAACTTTTGTTGAGAGAAAGAGGGAGAGTATACTTACACTTTGATAGTATTGAGAGTAAGACTTGTCCACTTCATGCTTAATGTTTACTATGTTCTGTTGATTCAAACTTGAATCTAATGATAGGAGTATGTTATTTTGAATTGCTTCCGATTTGTTTTAGTTATATGTATACATTGTGCGCTCTGACAGGATGTTAAGTATGCCTTATGTGTCATACAAGATGGTTTGACACGGCGGTCACGAACTAAAGTATCCCTAACTCCTATGGGGTATTTTGAGGCCCGACATGTGCATTGCAGATGCATTCCGCTAGTTATAAATTATGTAATAATGTTTGCACCACTCACTACTACAAGTTGTATTTGAGTGGCTCATTGAAAAGTGGACACATGACAACTTGTTTGACATTCTGACCATTTGGATGTCAACGTGAGTCTCTCGAAAGACATATGACAAAAAGTTAGTACGATCGAACGATTCTAAACCATCCGATTGAGAGATGTGACAAAAACTAATCCAATCGAACGAACCTAAACCATCCAATTAGGCCATAGATTGTCAACATTAACCATCTAAGGTTCACCAGAGCCTACATAGGTTATACAAATGACTGATTTTTCCAACTTCGATTGGACAATCTATAAACGTCTAAGAGAATTGATTTGTAATCACGTCTTTGAGGTACTTAATAAATATGCTTGGTGGCACCGTTAGATTTTCAATTGGATGAAGCTTTTAAATCACTCCCCTTTAACAAAAGGATAAAGCTTCTGAGACCCCCTTAGGGTTGAGACCACCGAGACCATGCTCTAAGAGCTTGAGATTTCAGGTGGGGCCTACCATGTGAAATGGCCCCACCTGAAATCCAATGCTCTAAGAGCATGGTCTCAGTGGTCTCGGTCCTAATGGGGTCTCAGTAGCAAAGCCCTTAACAAAATTATGTTGAAACAGTGGGTAAAAGATTGATACTTCAAATTAGGGGTGTCAATGAGCCGAGCCAGCTCGGCTCGACTCGAAAAAAAACGAGCTTGAGATTTTACTTTGGGCTCATTGAGTCGAGCTGAGCCTTAAAAGTGTACTCGAAAAATAAACAAGCCGAGCCTAAACAATAGGTGGCTCAGCTTGGCTTGGCTCGATTAATTTTATAATAATACCCTTTAAAAATTAAATTTATATTATATATTTAGTATACCTTTTTTTGGTAAAATTTATATAGTATACATTAACATAATTATTTTTGTTTAAGTTTTAACTCAGGCTTTCACGTGAGTCACATGACATCTCAAAGAAAAAAATGTTCTTTTAATTTTTTTTAATTGAATTTAGTACTTATCAATGTATTTTTAAAAAAAATAAAAAATTTATCGAGCTGAGCTGAGCCAAGCTCGAGCTCAATGATCTGTGGACGAGCCAAGCCGAGCTTGAGCCTCTATAAAATTCCAACGAGCCGAGCTCGAACAGTGCCTAGCTTAGCTCGGCTCGTTGACACCCCTACTTCAAATGGCTATTTTTTATTTTTAGCAAAATTTCTTATTGTTTGGACTTTTTTTTTTTGAGTGCCCCATAGAGCAGATATCATTTACCTACGTCAATAGAGTCAGTCGGTCAGTAGTTAGTTATTGCATTGAGGCTCTTGCAACCCTTACCCTCTGGGGGATTAGATCCCAGACCTCCACCCTCGGAAGGCCACACCCCTACCACACCCGCAAGAGGCGGGGGTTTGCTTGGAATTGGGAGAGCAGTAGGTACGGGTCATGTACCCGCCCTCTAGCTGGCTAGGATGGCGAAATTATGTGGCCCTCATTAGGGAGGAGGACATGAGTTTAATTCGGAGAAAGGAAACTGCAAATTGATTGGTAGATGTATAGTACTCACCCCAATAACAACCAACTGATAAATGAAATCAACTCCTATGGATTGGTGGCCCACCAAAACATACATCTCATGTACCTCAGTTGTAATGAACCAAGGACAATGGACCCTGCGGTTTATGGGTGTAAATTAGGCTCGTCATTGGAGTTAGGAGAGGGTGTGACCCCGATTCAACCCAATCAATAGATTGGAAATCCAGTACCCAACCAGCTGGATCCGGTCCTCCTTTTGGCTGGGACTTGATAGGGTAGCTTGGATTTGGACCATAGCTGATTAAGACGTGCTCCACAATTCGTGAAGACCTGAAATCAAATTCCAAGGTGGTAATAACTGGGTCAGGTGTCGGCACACGCTCACACTCGGAAGCTACTCTTCCTGAGTTCTTTCATGTGGCCATGAGTGTTTGAAGACTAGGATCAACTCGGCAGACTATACGGATTTAACAGCTGTACAAAAGATTCTCGCCATAAAACTCCCAGGACTTAGGGAAAAACACAGACGATTAGGTTCCCCCTAGCAAGTGAGCTCAGGGTTTGCTTTTATGAAATTAAGTTACCACATCACTTCTCATAAACACTCCAGCGTGCGATCACTGCACAACCTTTAATTTGCAAACCATGTACAGACGGTCACAAGAATATGAAGGCTACTGGTAAAACAACTGAGTTCTAATTTCTAAGTAGCAACACAGAGAGTTAGGAAGACTGGGCTAAGCAAGCTCTGTTTTGTATTAGTGAAATTTGCAGTCAAATCAAAGTTACTTAATGCCCTCGCCTAAAACAAAATAAAAAAAGTCCCACATGGGCTGGGTACTAGACTTTGCAAAGGTGTATGTCTACAACTCCATCAGTCAAGCCCTTTTGGAGTGAGTGCGTGGGATTAATCTTATGGCACCTTGGCGGTTACCTTAGGTGATGATGTGAGTGTGTGTTTAATGTTCCTACCTACCAGAAAAGAAAGAAAGGAGCATAGAGGCCAACTAGAGGAGGAGGGTTTTATTATGCCGGCGGGATAGACTATCCCCGCGTTGGGCCAAGCAGCGGTCCAAGCCTGAAACGTTTAAGAAGGGCCCACGGTCCATTGGTACCAAAAGAAGGATTAGGTAGTAATGAGCACCATAAAAAGTGGCTCTCCACGTGAGAGGATATATTAGAACGAAAAGTCGTCAGAAAAATAAAGGAAAGCTGAATTATTCCTGTTTGGCAGGTGTGAACTGTGAAGTGATAATCTTTTGCTGACTCTAAGTAGCACTAAAATAGGGGAAGTGTCCTTGCGGAAGAAGGCTGCGACTGCGAGCGTCGTGGCAGACAAGCTATCATCCTTAAACTCGGACACTTTAAGGGTCGGTTCCCTACAGCCCTCTTTCGAACCGTGAATTTCGCTCGATGCCTCTTCTCAAGGGCTCATTAACGAGCCTCACGCGCGCCTCAGAGACTTGGTCTCCTCCCCTGCACGGTATGGTAATGGTACTCGTCAACTGGTGGGTCAGCACTACTCCACGGCTATGATGATTTATATGGTGTTTTGGGTCAATGGAGATTGGCTAGGATGCCATGATTTCTTATGCATTTCTGTGCAATTTTGTATGCTGCAGCTGAATTGGACTAATGTCTCTCTGTTTTTTTTTTTTGGGTCTATATTTACAGTTAGACCCCAACCTCAATTAGTGTGTTAGTATCTGTTCGAGAGTTAGCATCGGAGAGTGGAGCGTTGGCTACTCATCACTTGGTGGGATTAGATCCCGAGACATATCCCTAATTTTGTTGCTTCTTTTTTCACCCTTTATTTTCCAGTGATCCTTATCCTATATGTAAAATAGCAACTGTGAGTTGATTGACTGAACTCTCCCACCATAACCAAGTCGGCACTTAATTGCATTGAAAGATAAGGACCCCATCAAAATAAAATCACACTGTCTTTTCTTTTATAAGTGGCCCATATAAGGAACTTTCAGACTCAGAGAGATATTGCTGAATCACCTGGATGGAGACCTTAGCCACTCCATTAGTGAGGTCTCCATTATTTCAAATATCTCTCTCTTTTCTGATACGATACACACGCGCATGCACACGTGCGTGGTGGATGAGGAATTGTCATACACATATCACCCGTCGCCTTCACGCCTTGAATTTTCCAGATAGGCCAAAAGACTACTGGAGCGCTGTAATGCTCTTTCGCTAGCCATGGCTAGAGGTTCAGTGGACTACTAGCATATAATATTGGAACCAAAAGCCATGATATAGGGTGGATTACTAACAAATTAGCAACCCTTATTTACTTAATATTACTAGAGAAGAAAACAAAACCAGTAAGGCCATGGATCGCCACTATTCTCTGTCAAAAAGGATACTTTTGCTCTCATTGGAACATCTCTTTCTCTTTCAATAATGATTCCAATTTTAGTAGTGTAAGGTGAGAAATATGTATGTGGGGTCATTAACTAGGATACACAAGCATCCTCTTAATTAAAATTCCATAGAAATTATAAAAGCCTAATTGTTTGGACAGAAAGTGAGTGAAAAAAAAGAAATTTAAATTTTCTTTTAAAACAATCAGCAAAGGTAAATGATGTTTTTGAGAGAAAATTTATCACTTTTAAAAAAATGCAAGAAAATGAAAGTATGTTTCTTGCATACCAAACTTAAGAAAAGGATAAGAATTTTTTATTTTATTTTTTTACTTTCTCGCCAAACGAACGTATCTTAATGCTATGTTTGGTTGCTGAGAAAATAAATAAAAACATAAAAAAGAAAATAAAAATTTGAATTTCTAATACAATTTTTAGTTATGTTTGTCTAATTTTTTTTTTATTTTCTATGTTTTTACATATTTTCTCAGCAACCAAACAGAGGGTAAGATAGTTTAGTAGAGATCACTAATCCATGATTAGCTTGAAAGGGTATTAATTTGAAAATACAGATGAAATAATAAAAGTCTAACCACATACTCTTTCATAAGAAAAAGCTTAGGAGCCCATGTGCCTACCTAACATGAGCGACGATAGGTCATTCTCTTTGTCTGATGTCGCAATTGTACAGCGTATTCTCAAGTGATCATCGAACTTACTTCTGCTAGAATTGATATCATGGTGGAGTAGTGAATCATGGACCCAAACTATCACTGAATGTGCTTGTCATTGATGACGACTTAGAGTGACTGGTAACGACATATATCCTCCATTGTATATTTTTGATTCCCCCTCTCATGAACCACAGATTGCATACACTCTATCACCTTCAAACACTATCGCAATATTAAACTCCAGATCGGGGTACTGTTGACTTGAATCGGTGGTAAAATATAGGAACCATTGCTACTCAATACACTGATTTTTTTCCCCTTAAACACGCATATTAACTAGGGTGGGGCCATTCAACTGCACCATCTTTACTACCCAAAACCTTGCTAGCCCCGATTTCTCCCGGAACATGCATGTGTTTTTGCTATTTTAATTACTTTTATAACCAATTAGAATTAAGACTTTGCTACTGTGACCATCTTAGGGCTGAGACCATGCTGTAAAGCATGAGATTTCTGGTGGGACCCATTTTCACATGGTGGCCCAGGCCACCACCTAAATCCCATGCTGGACAACTCGATCTCGGTGGTCTCAGCCTTAAGACAATCTCAAAAGCATTATCCTTAAAATTAAGAGAAATGTTAGCCCTATTTGCTTTCTTCCTCACCTTTTTAATGAGATCAACAACTGCAAACTTTTTTTTTTTGGCTGCATATGTATCTGAGAAAGGTGTGGACACATAATAGCCGCTATAGAAAATAAGAATTGAGCAATGCTATGTCCCTCTCTGTTAGTCTTTTCTAATTTTAAACACAAAATAAAAATAATCGATCCCACAAAAAAGTGTCATACTATTCTTTTTATACAAAAATAGAGGAAATTAAGTGGACAATCGAAATGTGAACATAACATTCGTCATAAGATGTTAAGACAAAAACTGAGGCTACCACTCTTGAGGATTTGCTGCTGAAATTTTAACGGAATGTAAAACCATCTTAAAATGGGCACTTCACTTTTAAGTGGATGCCTTTTATTTTTATTACTAGAAATGGGCATGCTTTTGACATATTTATGAAATTAGGGCATCTTATGCATTTTTATTACTAGAAAGGGGCATGCTTTTGACATAATCACCTTGAGGCATATGAAAGCTGAACACTACAGAGGTAATATTGGAAGACAAACCCTATTTGATAAATAATTTAAAACCATACCCTAAGCAGTGATATTTTAGGTTTAAGGTGACAAAACGATACTTAACTCTCTTAAAATAGTAAAAAAAACGTGTTCCTACCCCTAGAAAAAAGGCAAGAGGTAAACTGAGGGCAGCATTCTCCAAACACTTATAACGAAATCAGAAACTAATGCATTGATGTAATTAGGATTGCGCTTAATCAAATCATATTTTGGGTTTGAAAGCGTACCACGAAAGTCCCTCTCGTACGTAAACGCATGGAGACTTGGAAAAGCACTGGCGTCCGTACCAAAATGAAAATGTCACCTCCACACAGCCAAACACTCCTCTTAGCTTTTTATTTTTATTTTTATTTTATTTAACACTCCTCTTAGCTTTGCTGCTAGCAAGACCCGGTAAATAAATTCGCTTTCAATCGGTGGAGGTAGTTGGTCCGACAAAAGCTGCAACCCTCACATGGTTTGGGTGAAACTCTGAAGTGGACTTTGATATGACCAGAATAATTGCATGCACCATCCTTTTGTTTATTCCGTCCGATCATTTTACAACCATCAGAACCGTTGGTAGGTGATGGGTCCCAGTCGCCGCACACGATCCGATCGTCGCGAGTAAGCAAATATAAATATCTCAAGTTCGACACACGCAAAAAGCGCGTGACGACCTTTTTAGGGGTAATAGGCTGTAAATACGTGAATCGGTAAGCGTATATTTGTGGGACTTATTAAATAAAGCTTTATTTCTAATTTAATAGTGGTGTCGGAGGGTTTAAGGCATGTGAAAAGCTCCGGTTTTCTGGGCAGAATATTGGCAATTCTTCCCTGTTTTTTAATCACTAATAATAAAAGAGAAAGGATAAAAGTTTTTAAAAATTCACGAAATGTAAATTCGGGTGGAATTTGAGAGGAATTTGAGGGGTGGAATTTTGTCTTTGCGAAGCGCTCAGCTTCTTTTCTCCAAGTCTCTTTCATGTCTTTGTTATGTTACATAAAAGGCCAGCTTGCATTAGTCTCAGATTTCCCGGCGAGAAGTTGTCAGATTCCGACGATTTAGCTACCGGATTCTCAGTGTTCAGCTTCCGAAGTCAGTCTCTCTGAGTCTTCGACGGCGAGTATTTTGCGTTTTTGAATTTCCCGGCGACTGGCATCGCATTACCAGGGAGCATCAACTGTGATTCAGGCCATGAACCTGCTGAATTCTGGATGTTAGTGTTTCGGATTCTCGTTTGAGAAGCTGAGTAGTTCTCGATATTCTCAGAAGCGCCGGCGAGGGTTTTGAGCGATTTTTTCTTCACTTTACGAGTAATTGTTTGTTTTCGCCGGTGAAGTTAGTAATTCCATTCTCCGGAAGTTGCAGAGCCTGTGTTCTAGGGTTTGTAGCATCTGGAAGCTTTCTGGTCAGTGTTTTTTCTCGGTGGAGTTGGAGCTGAATTGGAATCTGTTGTTTTCCGCAATTGCCACGTGTTTCAGATAACTTCATTCACTTTTAGAAGCTTCACAGATTGGAGAGTTTTACGCGCGCAATTCTTGTTTCCTCGTTTTGCTTTGACCAAAAGCTTCATTTTGGTGGTTTTGGTTTTCCAGCTGGTGATCAGTACGGGAACTTAAGACTACTTGGTATGTAGAGAAGCTATGATTCTCACTTCCTCTACAAATCGGAAATGAACCTGCAATTCTCTGTTTGAACTGTCCGAATTATCTAGAGAGAAAATTTTCGTGACGGGAAGAAGTTTAGGGGTTCGGTTTCATGTGAGATCTTACATTTCCATGCAATTTCTCCATTTCGTGAAGTTAATTAATTAGGCATAGAAAGCAAATCAGCAGTTCCTTGCATTTGACAGGAACGAATTCAGGATTTCACCATTTGGATTCAGTAAGGAGGCCTCCACCAGTTCTTGCTGAGTAGAAAATTTTTTATTTCAAAATTTCCAGAAAGCTGCTTTTAAATTTCCTTCAAATTTCTGAAAGGTATTCTTGTAAGTGCCTGTAACTGCCTCGGAGGCGATGCTGCAACTGATAGTCAAAGGTTTTG
The DNA here is from genome assembly GCA_015143295.1 of Tetracentron sinense. NCBI lineage: Eukaryota > Viridiplantae > Streptophyta > Magnoliopsida > Trochodendrales > Trochodendraceae > Tetracentron > Tetracentron sinense. Next base: position 44,607,686 of record CM026559.1, on the reverse strand, counting down.
AGCTTTTCTCTGGCTTTGGATTTCTCTTAAATGGTGGAAAAGGCATATCTTTAGTTTCTAGACAGAGAGGGAGATGTTGAAGCAGAGCAGAATTTTATGTTATTGAGTATTCCTTATACTGGAAAAGAATTGGTGACAAACTATCACCGAGATCTGTCATCATGAAGGCTCCATCAAACGGGTTTTCTGTGATTTCAGGAGAAGGTTTGGTTTCTTAATTTTGCTGGTTGTATACAATTTTCTAACTGTATTATTCTGTTAGAGCTTTTTGCTAGAATTTCTCCTCCCTTCTTTTCTGCTTTACTGGTTTCACTCAATTTTGTGAAATTTGAATGTTTTAGTTGTATTTGCTAGAATTTTGAATGTTTAGTGTAAATGATTAAATAGTTGTAAAGAAGTATGGATTGTTTCTGTTTTCCTCTTTCTTCTTTTTGCTGGACTTTTTGCTTTCTTACTCTGAAACTATTTATTTTCTGAAGCCATGGGAAAGAACTGTTTAGATTTGGAAATGAAGATGGACAATGACCCTATGGATTTTGGTTTTTCATATGTTACAGTTGCCATCGCACTTTTGGAATTATGGGTACTGTAAATATTTTTAGGGAGTTGTAGTTCTCTACTGTAGTTATCATGGTCACTCTAGTCTTACAAACTTTTTAGCTAATTAATACTGTCTTTCTTAATTTCATTAACTGCGAACCATTTAGGTTGAACTGACAATGAACATAGCGATTCTCTACGTCAACTCTGCAATGTTTAGTGCCATGAAGTAAAACTTCTTGTTTCATTTTCTTTTGTGGTTAAACCTGATGAGGACACTAGAAAACGATTTTTGTATTATTCTATTTCTTGGAGATATCTTACCGGCGTCCCAAAGCTAACTTCTTGCGAGAGCATTGCAAAGCTATTTTTTGAAAAAAGAAAAGAAAAGGACTGAATTACTCTGTCTAACCATTGACTGGAAAATAGCCATTTTACCTGCCTCTGCATCTAGTTTTGAAAATAAAAGAATCTTACAAGGACATTCCATCTAATTTTTGAATTCTATTAAAAGTTCAAAGTTCCCATATAAAAACCCTAAAGAGTTTCTTTCCTTCTATCTGAAGATTGTGGAACCATGCAAGCCATGCCATTATATTCTCTTGTCCTGGTAAAACATATCTAGGGAGTTTAACCACTTTGGATCTTCAGTATTTTTGCTTTGTTACAACTTTAAGGTTTGATAGTCAACACGTCTTCCACTTGGTATGGAACAGGGGAAATGAGGAGTATTAATTCAGAGTTATGGCATGCTTGTGCGGGGCCGCTAGTGTCTTTGCCTCCAGTTGGTAGTCTTGTTGTTTATTTTCCACAAGGTCACAGTGAACAGGTATGTCCTTTTATATATACTTCGTGACCGAGTAACCATCTCTCCATAAATGCTGGTTTCTGAATATAACTTTCTTTGATCATTATAATCTCAGGTTGCGGCTTCAATGCAAAAGGAGACTGATAGCATTCCAAGCTATCCTAACCTTCCTTCCAAGTTGATCTGCATGCTTCATAATGTCACCTTGCATGTATGAGAGCATCCACACATCAGTTTTGCAATATTGATTTTGTGTGAAGGGGAAGCGTTATGTGTTCAGAGGACAAAATAGTGCCTCTGCCATGCTACACTGTATACTGGGTCCACCTATGAACCAATCCAGATTATTCAGTTGGCAAGCCACCTATTGGATAGAAAATAATCCAAAGTTCATATAAATTGAAGAATCCTATGATTCCTTTGTCTTTTCTTTTTCCTTCTAGACTGTCAAACCCCTGCCCTTAGCCATGACTATTTACTCCTTTTCCATGTAGTGGACAGTCAAGATGGATGATCTTTGTATTTATGGTCTATGATTCACCCAGAGGTGAACCACTATTGAGTAATCTGGATTGATTCATAGTAGGCCAGACACGGTATAGCTTTAAGGATATAACTTTTGTGATGGTCAGGAAGAAAGAAGTCAACCTCTGTATGAAATTGCTGAAGTGCTGATCGTTTTTGAATCAGGCTGATGGTGAAACTGATGAGGTTTATGCACAAATGACTCTTCAACCTGTAAACAAAGTAGGTCAGAAGATATCCATTTAACATTTTACTGATATATAACGCCTTACTTTTTTGGTACATGTTAGCGTTTATTTCTTCATAGAATGAAAATTTTAAAACATCTCTCCTATAGTATGACAAGGAGGCAATACTGGCATCCGATATGGGCCTCAAGCAAAGCAGGCAACCCTCAGAGTTCTTCTGCAAAACCCTTACAGCTAGTGACACGAGCACTCATGGTGGATTTTCTGTACCTCGTCGAGCGGCTGAGAAGATCTTTCCATCTCTAGTATGTGCAATTTTGTCAGCGTCCTTAAGTTTGACTGTCATAGCTTACATCATGTATTTGCATATTCCAGTGCTCACCCGGAAGATGTTTATTAGGATTTTGCAATGCAACCCCCAGCTCAGGAGCTAGTAGCTAGAGATTTGCATGACGTTACGTGGACATTCCGACATATATATCGTGGTAAGTTCCCTTCTTGAAATTCTTCCTTTTTTTGTTTCCTTGTTTCATGCTCCATGTTACTTCTGTCGAGATCCTTCCTATGTCGCATATATTGTTTCTGCTGAATTTTCTTTGGTGAAATTCCTTTTTGTCTTCCCTGTTCTTAGTTCTTACATTAACTACTACTTGCTCTAGGTGTCATCTTATGAAGGTCAATGTCTTTTACGATAGAAAGTAATGCACATCATTTGATATAATGTTGACTAATTATTTATTTCTTGATTTCTTTTCTCATTAAACCTTAAGAATGTAGAGTTTTGATGATAGATTTGGATTATGAGATATTTCTGTCAGTTATTTTGCCTATCTAATTACGTAATGAATCCTGCGTATTAAAAATAGGACAAGAGATTGCATTAAAGTGCAGAGGATTAACCCTTTAAATCATGCTTGAAAAAATTGAAATATGATTATATAACATTTGGAATGTTTAGGACACCAATTTAATTGAAATAATTGTAAAAGAACTGGCTAGCCTTTTCTTTTTTGCTCCTGGTGATTGTTTTGGCTCTAGTTAAGTTTTTTATTCCTTCGCAGTCCAGTCCCTTTTCCTGTCATTACATTCAGTATCTGGATGTGATAAATACGGTTATCCGTAACCAAGGAAATTATGATTTATCTGCTGTGCTAATTACAAAAAGAATACCTCCTGAATATGAGATGAATCATCTTATTTCTTAGACCAAATTGGTTGCAGGTAAATTATCTAATAGATGCTGAAACAGCTAAAATGATATGTTAAAACTGTAATTTGCCTCAATTTCAGGTCAACCAAAAAGGCACCTGCTGACTACTGGTTGGAGTGTCTTTGTTAGTACAAAAAGACTCTTTGCTGGTGATTCAGTCCTTTTTATAAGGTATGTAAAAGAAATTTGAGAAAGTAAAATCACCAGTTACAAATTTATATCCCTCCTTCAATTACAGCTGAGACCATCTGCTCTTCTGTAGAGATGAAAAGTCTCAGCTTCTCTTAGGTTTAAGGCACGCTAATAGACAGCAGCCTGTCCTCGCTTCATCAGTCATATCCAGTGATAGCATGCATATTGGAATCCTTGCTGCTGCTGCTCATGCTGCCGCAAATAACAGCCCATTTAATATATTTTACAACCCAAGGTACTAGTGAGAGTTCTTTAATTTGTCATTCCTATCATGTGATCAACATTTTACAATAGCATTGAGGATTACAGTCTAATAAAATTCATTTTGATTTAATAGGGCCAGCCCTTCAGAGTTTGTGATTCCCTTAGCCAAGTATAATAAAGCGATGTACACCCAACTTTCACCTGGCATGCGATTTCGAATGATGTTTGAGACTGAGGAGTCAGGGGTACGCAGGTATATGGGCACAATCACGGGTATCAGTGATCTTGATCCAGTGCGATGGAAAAATTCAGAATGGCGCAATCTTCAGGTTTCATTCTGTCACTTATGCAGTTTACATTAAAACAAATAAAAATTTGCAAATCGTGTAAAACTTGTTCATTATTGTTTTTCTATCTTCAAAGGACACACAACAATTTCTTGAATATAATATATAAAACTTATTCATGGTTGTTTTTCTATGTTCAAAGGACACTCGACAATTTCATGAATATAATATATAGCGTCTATTTGTTGTGCCATATGGTGTCTTTGTGCCCAACACCTGCATGCATGTCAGAGGCCAAATTACATAGTTGCTTTATATGTGAAGTTGAGTTTACATCAGTTGTACATTGTTAGAAACTTGGAGTGCATTCAGGTTCTACCTGTTCTTGACTACTTCATGTAGGAACATTGTAAATATCCAACTATGGTTCTCAAGTAGTCTGCACCTTATATATGTTTCAATTAAGTATATAATTTTGCAAATATTACTGAGTTTTTATATTATCTTAACCAGCCAATTAACATTTGTATACTTGATAGGTTGGGTGGGATGAATCAACAGCCGGTGAACGGCCAAACCGAGTTTCAATTTGGGAGATGGAGCCTGTCACAACTCCTTTCTATATATGTCCACCCCCATTTTTCAGACCAAAATTCCCCAAACAACCAGGTATGGCAGGTATGCTGTGCTTAACATTGAACTGTGTCCTATGGCATGTCTCAAGTTTCACAACTATAAGAACTGTTTTTCATGGCCAAATTATGTGTCTTTAAATATAGCTCTGTAATGCTAGGGATGTACAATATAATATATCATGGCTCATCTATTGTAACACAGAATTCTAGCAGTTGGGATATTTAATTTGTAATTTTTCTGGTTCCACAGTTTTCTTACTGGTGGTCCTTGGTTTTTGTTTTTGCAGATGACGAGTTTGACATAGAGAATGCATTCAAGAGGGCAATGCCCTGGCTTGGGGATGACCTTGGTATCAAGGATGCTCGAAGCCCACTCTTCCCAGGTTTGAGTCTAGTCCAGTGGATGAGCCTGCAGCAGAATCCTCAGTTTTCAGCTACACAATCGGGATTACTCCCATCCATGGTTTCCTCGGCTGCCCTGCATAATAGCCTAAGCACTGATGAACCATCCAAGATACTGAACTTTCAATCCCATGCTTTGTCTGCTCCAAGTTTCCAGTTCAACAAAGCAAATCGACAAAACCAACAAGTTGGCCAGTTTCAACAGTCACCATTGGCATGGCCCCAACAGCAACAGCAGCAGCTACAGCGGACTCCCATTAATTCACAACAACAACAGCTACAGCAGCAACAACAACAGCAGCAGCAGCAGCTGCAGCAACAGCAGCAACCGCAACAGCAACCACAGCAGCAACAACAACAACAATATCAGCAACAACATCAGCTACTCCAACCCAGTCATATAAAAAATGGCAGAGTTGCCGCAAACCAGATCATGAATCAAAACTTGCAGCAACCAGTCGTCTACTCTCAGCTTCAGCATCAGCAGTTACTTATGCCTAACACCCAAGCCAAACAAAACCTCCATCCCAATAACCAAAATTCCTTCCAACATGCGTCTTTACCCCAAGACTTGCAGTTCCAGCAGCAAATGGAACAGCAACCGAGCCTCTCGCAGAGGCAGCAGCTGCAGCCACAAGTGCAACAGTCGTCACAACAGACCCTCTCTCAGCACCAGCTACAATTTCTGCAGAAGTTGCAGCAGCAGCAACAGTTGCTCTCCCATGTTAGCCCACATTTGCAGCCTCCACTGTCACAGGAACAGCTTGCTCGTCAACAAAACCAGCCACTTCCTTCGCTGCCACTGCCGCCGCAACAACTCAGCATCACCAACAACTCTCCTCTCTCTCCACTTACCCTATCACAACAGTTCCCCGCAAACCAACTCCTGGGGCAGCACAAACCACTCGTGCACATCAGAGCTCATTCTGGTCTTACAAATGGGGATGCTCCATCGTGTTCGACCTCACCTTCTACTAATAACTGTCAGGTTTCTCCCTCGAGCTTCCTTAACAGAAACCATCAAGGCCCAGCTATATTGGAGGGCACGGTAGTTGAGCCTGCAAGTAATTTGGTTCAAGAGCTTCAAAGCACACCCGATATCCAGATCAAGCAGGAATTGGCCAGTTCAAAAGAACCAGATCAACTTGTATTCAGAGGCGCCATTAGTGATCAATTGTATGCACCCTCATCTGCAACATCATATTTGGATGGTGGTAACCTCCAGCAAAATTTGTCGCTACCCTTGGTTTGTTTAGATGGGGAAGTTCAACCAGATACTCAGAACAATATTCTCTTTGGAGTTAATACTGATGGTTTAATGCCGGAAACTTTGTTGTCAAGGGGGTTCGGCTCTGGAAAGGATCTTCAAAACTTGCTTTCTAGTTATGATGGTACTCAGAGAGAGATTGACATGGAGTTATCTACTGCTGTGATCAGTTCTGAGTCATTTGAGCTGCCAGACATGTCATTCAAGCCTGGATGCTCGAGCGATGCTGCCATCAACGAGACTGCGGCTTTGAATAGGGGGTTCTGGGCTAACCAAATTCAACGTATGCGAACATTCGCGAAGGTCTGTTACTCCACTCAGTCACTCACCCTCTTTGCTTCACAAACTTTTTTCTCATAGAAAAGCCTGATCATTTTTTCCTCCATAACACTTTCACATGAATATGTTAATCAATGTCAAAATGGATATGAAGCGTCAAACACACTGACTTAGTTTAGCAGATTACATCTGTGAAAATACTGTAACAATATGATCTGTATTGTTAGAAAGATGCCCGAGTCCATGGAACACTTCACTTCTATTATTTCCTATCTGTGTTGTACACGGGGCACATGTGCTCTAAAAGTTTGACGCGACTGGATGATCCTAACCATCTGTTTTTTAAAAAAAAATTTGGACAATCACAATAAATATGGAGAAATTTCTGAAAAAAGATTTTAGTTTTGATAATTAGAATCATTGGATTAGGTTCCATATTTTGCTTCAGGGAATATCATTGGTGAAAACCACTAAATTGTGGATTCTAAGCCCTCTGTGCCTGACCAAAGTCTCTCACTTTAGATCGAGGTCTAATATACAATACCTGGCATTGCTTCTGTCCGCGTTCCTTGACTTGTTTTCTGCATCTGGTCAAGTCAATTTAGCAACAGAATTCTCTTTTAGGATGACATTCGCCTTTTATTCCCATGTTCTTAGATGCTGTCCTGTGCCAGCTAGTGATCTCTTCTGCTTTTGGTGATATATGGTATTTAGTGGACTAGCTTTTTGAGCACCTTTCCTCTTTATTTGCTTTCTGACATTGTTCAATGCCTACTATCTGTTTAAACTCTGAAGGTTCAAAAGCGTGGCTCCGTGGGAAGATCCATAGATGTCACTCGTTATAGGGGTTATGATGAGCTCAGGCACGATCTAGCATGCATGTTTGGGATTGAAGGACAGCTAGAAGATCCGCTAAGGAACGAGTGGAAACTCGTCTATGTGGATCATGAAAATGACATTCTACTAGTTGGCGACGACCCCTGGGAGTAAGCCGGAACCTAAAAAATAGTCACAATACTTCTTATGTTCCTTTGCATTTTCCAGGCTTTCTTCTTTCTAAACCCTTTTTATTTTGCAGGGTGTTCGCAAGTTGTGTTCAGAGCATCAAGATTTTGTCATCAGCTGAAGTTCAACAGATGAGTTTGAATGGGGATTTGGGGAATGTACCAGTACCCAATCAGGCCTGTAGTGGATCTGCTGGCGGAAACGCATGGAGGGGACACTGTGATGATAACTCGGGTGTTTTCTTTGATCGGTGAGAATCACCAAGGCTAAGAGAATGGTCTAATGATCTTGTAAGATAGAAGTTTAGCAAGGTTGTCATGTCCTGGGAGATGGGATTTCTCGTAAATCTGCAATTCTATGTCGATTCGAACCCAGCTAAAGCTTGAAGAATTCCCAAAGGACCGAGTGCCGTCAGTCATAAAAAGATGAATTTGGTAGAGCCCTCATTGCAAGAGATAATACGGTAATAACTGGAGGGATACAAGTGTATGTTTGATGTTCCTCTCTTCCCATTACTACAATCGCCGTCTCCATGACCAGGGAGGTAAAGAGTGGATGCTCAAGGTTTAAAGCTCAAGTGGACAGTGCTCTCTCTTAATCTCCAAGGATTATTACTCGTTTGATCTTCCTCATTGTAAATTGTAACTGCTGCTTTTGGTTGCCGCTGTTTAAGCTAAGCAGATGTAGTAAGATTATAACAGCCTTTTAAGTCCCAACAGGTAGTGAGGGTTAGAAACAGGGATCATTATCATCTTTGATGGAATTAATAGATTTAACAACTTCTAAATGTAAATGTTGCAAGGGAGGGTTTCTGTACTGTCTCGTACCTACGTTCGAGCTCTCATTCACGCCTATATTTTAATCATTACCATCTTTAAAACTTCCACTATTTTGGTTCAGACTACATAGCATCCAATTCGGATGCTTGCACTGATTTGTGATCAGTGAATTACAGCAGGTAAACATAACAAATTTCTAATCCTAATTAAAAACAGGGAATCCCATTCTAATTCCAGATAAAGTTTAGAGGAAGTGGAATCTCCTTAGGATCTACTCGAGCATCTACAAATGGACTTGCATCCTCCTCCACAGTTGCAACCGGATGAAAATGGGGGGATTTTCTTCCAGTTTCAAAGCAGAACCACAACGCGGAAAATCATCCTTTTTCTTGTGGCAACTACTGGAGGATAGCCTGTAAGTTAAAAAGGTCTAAACGAGCCTGATTCATGAATAGCCAAATAGGAGGAAGAACTGTTTTTTGCGCCATCAATAAATCAATACAATATGAAAAGCAAGTCATTTTTTAAGAAGGGAAGCAATTTCAAACAAGTGATGGGAGTTATTCACCATAACTGACCTTGTAGACAATGAGAGCAAGAATTGTGCATTAAGCAGCCTGGATTTAGTAAAACTTGATGGTCACCGGGAAAGAAACCCATGAACAGTTCACATGAAGGCCACACTATTGGTGTCAAGTAGCGACTTGACTCAAGAAATAGACCTTAGAAGCTTTAACCAAGAATCATTAATTCATTTATTCCTTTCTTGCAATGTTTAATTAGTTTAAACTAGTTCTCATATTAGTTTTCAATAGCAACTGCAAGGAAATAGAATGGAAATTATTTCTTCATTGGGTTACACACTATTGCGGGTCCTAAATTCAAGAATATTCAGTTTATGAGACTACTGATTGGTAGCTTAATGAATTGAGCTGATCCAATAGAATTGACAATCTTTTCACTGTTTACAGGAAGACAGTTCCCGCTTTCAAGAATGTTCAAAGAATGTTACGATAAAGAGACTACAACCTCGGCAGCTAAATTTAGGACTCTTAACAATCAAGGGATACTACTATTTTTTTTATTTTGAGAGGTGAAATTTAGGACTCAACAATCAAGAGAGACTACTCTTTTTTTTTTGAGAGGTGATCAAAATAGACTAATATAGCCCCAACAAATTGGCATTGATCCATTTTTCAACTCATACATTCCAAGCCCGGCGAAAACTGAGCAGAGAACGGGAATACTACTGTTGCAATTAGACTAAAACAAAAAGGCCGGGATAAATAGTATTTAGTAGAGGTTTAAGTAAACACCACCAGTTTGGAAACAACTCTGCCAAAAAAATCTATGGGGCAAACAAAGCACATACATAGGTACTATGCAAGCACAGCCATCACATCAGTCGCCCTTAGGGCTATGTACTCAAAACCGTCACTGCCCTTGAAATCATTCCCCGCATACTTGGAGTACAAAACTGTGTTCCCTGGGAAGACTGATAGTGGTTTCTTATTGCCTTCCTCATCCAGAAGACCAGGCCCGACTGCAACCACCTGTTCCAACACAACAAAATGGGTAGATTGGAGATCAAATCTTTTAAGCTAATGCTCTTTGCTTTGAAGGAGTCCAAAACAATTCAGGTTTCTCATGCATCTTATCCCACGATTACTTTCTGTAACAACATTAGCAAACTATTGTAAAATTTTAACTTATAGAAACAAATCTTACTGTGCCAATGGAAGGTTTATCCTTGGCTGCCTCTGTAAGAAACAAGCCCCCAGCAGTCTTCTCCTCAGCCTCGGCAACCTGGAACACAACATGCAAATTGTATAAATTTTGCACACTGCTAATTCTCATATGAAAAGCAAAAGAAACATCAAAGACAGTGAAACGGCACGATGTTTAAATTTGTGGAGGTAACAAGTATCTCACACTGCAGAAGTATTCATACATCATCACTTGTTGAGTGCATAAACACAAATTGAAGCAGGTTCAGATATTCCAAGATATGCCACTCAGGGGCAGAGCCAAGATTCTCTTGCAGGAGGGCTAACAATAAAATATTTTTTTGAGGACCAAGTTCTTGGCCATTGCATTTGTTTGTGTTCGTTTGTAAGGAATATATTTTTTTCTCGGAAGTTCAGGGGGGTTAAGAGTCCCCCATTGCCTTAGCTCCGCCCCTTTCCCAGTCTACACCCCTATTGATACAAAAGGGTTTTTTTTCCCCCCCAAAATTTCAGGGGGGCTGAAGTCCCCCCCGGCTCCATGTGGCCCCGCCCCTGATGCCACCTCATTGGACTGGTTACAACTTATTCCTAAGAATCAGAAGACCTTTTTATGAAATGATGAGATGTTGATGATGAGGTTTTATTCCAGAATGTGACATCTGACATGTCCCAGTTCCTAATCCGGGTACAATAACTATGTGCAACCAAGTAGCATTGAAAGGAGAGACCTTGATTAAAACTCGGTCATTCAAAGGCTTGAGATCCTTGACATCATCTGTCTCGAGAATGCCAACTATGTCGTCCTCCTTCAAAAGAAGATGATTTGATCCATTGAACTCCACCTCTGTCCCTGCATACTTGGAGTATACAACTTGGGTACCAGTCTACAGACAAGAGAACATTGCTTCAGTGAAATTAAGCAACAGTGGAGACGTGCAGAAACATATTAAACCCAGACAATCACCTTCACGCAGATGTCCACTTTGTTCTTCCCAATTGTTTTACCCTCTCCAACAGCTACGACCTCTCCTCCTTGAGGTTTTGACTGGGCTGTTGTTGGAAGTAAGATACCACCTACAGATTTCTCCTCCGCAGTCTTAATCTTCACCAGTACTCTATCACCCAAGGGCTTGATGGACGTGTACTTCAGAATCAAAGAACAGTCAAAGCAAATGAGCCATGAAAGGAAAAGAAAATGAGATTCATATAATAGATGTTTGGTATTCCTCAACTGGGGTGCATTAGACAGTAGTTCGAGTTCAATACAAGGGAACTTCTATGCAAGCATTTATCTAAAATGTTATGACAATTTCACAACCAGACAGTAATTTGAGTTCAATAGAACTCTTGAACTCTTATGAGCCATTTAATCTAAAATGTAAGGACAGATCAAAAAGGAAGTCCTACAAATCATCCATTGTAAAGAGTATAATCATAATTTGTAGAGGCATTTGACCTCTTAACAGAAGTAATCTAACCAAATTGAACAATATAGATTTTGTAACTGATGGTTATAGGATTGAGTATCAAGTACAAAGCCACTGTTACTAAATTAAACTTCCAAAAACTTACGAACCCCTCCACCTGCCCCTCTACGGATGGTAAAGATGTGCGTTTCTGAGGTCCTTGGTTCAATCCCCAGTTAAGAGATATACCAAATCCCATGGATTGGTACTTACCCTTAGATGATGTCGCCCAGGGGAGGCTCACTAATTCTATTAAAAACTAACAAAAGATAAATGATATCAACGTCCCATAGTGGGCCATTTAAAAAAGTGAACCCCTTTGCTTGAGCAGGTTCTTTCAGGATGAATAGATTTACTATAATTGTGGAATAAACTAATTCTGCATTTCACACTTGAATACCCACAAAAAAAAAAAAAGGTAACGATCAACATGCTAAAAACAACGTTTATGTAAATCTAAGCAACTAGTGAGCTCTCTTAATATCAGGAAAGTAAATCAGGACGGAACCTATGACCACCACACACAAATACGCTACATTGGAGATGAGCGATATTTTACAAAGATCTCCATTTCAAACATCCATATGTTCTGAGTCTTCTGACACAAAACTGCATACAATTCTTGAATGTTTTAAGTCCCGTCAACACCGCGATATAAACTACAACTTCAAGATACATTCGAGTTCCAAAAGTTTACAAGGGCATGAAATTCTCGACTCATGTAGTTTAGATTTTCAGCATTCTGCCTAGATAGACTACAGAACCCACTATTACAAAACATCAACATTTTCTGGTACAAAAATAGTTTGTTAATGTGCCCAGGCAGAAGTCAGTATAATTAGACATAGTAAGAAAGAAAGAACTTCAAAATTCCAGCCTACAAGGCAACTACACCCAAGGATTAAAAACTCGGTCTCGGAGACCATATTGGGTCCCACTGAAACTGATATGTAACGGTTTCGGCCGTTTTTTATTTTTCTTTTGAAAAAATTCTACAATAATTACATTAAAAAAAAGAAGAAGCAGTAGATGGGTAACAACATTCTTCTAAAGTCAATATCAAGTAGAAATGATAAAAATAATGCAATAGATGAGTTGAAAATAGAAGTCACATCGAATTAGGGCTTATAATGGGTAAAGAGGAAGAGGAAAATGAAAGAGGAGTGTTATGAGGTGTTTTCAGGGTTAACATAACCCCTTTTATATATTTATAATGCAGAAATCGTTACATATCATTCATAGGACTCAGGCAGGTTCTACCAAAACCGATAAGTATTTTTAAACCATGACTGCAGCTTCCAAGGTAAAATCCGTTTCCCAATCTTACTTATGACAACATCACAAAGACAAACTTATATAGCAAGAAGAACATTACTGACCATCTATGAAAAATATCGAGTTTTAAAAAATAGAAACCTAGCAATTTCTCAACTTGCGCAGTTAGTTCCACAATAGCAATACAGAATTCATTTTTAAAAAAAAGAAAAAACAAAAAAGAGTTACTACCTTTGGCGCAACTACAGTTGCAGCTCTTACAACAAGCCCCTGGAACGACCTCTGGTTAAGCTCTGTCCTAAAAGGTCCAACTGAAGAAATCCTGACCGTTGAGGGACGCAGTCCATCAAATGAAGACAAGCTTCTGGTAGAAACAGATGAAGCAGTGAACTGAACCGTCGCCATGGATTCCTGAGAGACAAACAAGCTCAGAAATATCAGATAAATTATAAAGAACTAAAGAAAATCGCAAAAAAAACTTATTTTTTTGTAAGAAACGTAATATAATTGAAGATATATCTACCAAAACAAATTTTATGCAAAGGAACACAGAGAAGGAAGAGAAATCGATGCCATCAAGAAAAGAAAAACGAAATTTAAAAGAAAAAAAAAAAAAAAAAAAATGAGAAATCTTTAATAACATACCTGAGTTAGATTAATTGGAAAGCAGATAGAGATTATTTTCCCTCTTTCTCTTTTGGGATTGCTTTCGTAAAAAGAGAAGAAATGAAAAACCCTAGAAAGTAAGTAGTGAGCTAAGCTTCTGCGGTTTTATCGAAGATAATAAGACGCTTCTAGAATGTCCCCTATAATAGTAGTGTGTTCCGGAAAATATTGGCGTCGCAAAAGCGTCAAAGTTTGAAGTTTTTTTAATTTCCTCCCTGACGCCTTTTTTTTTTCCCCACTTTTTTTTTTTTTTTTTTTTTTTTATAGAGAAAACCCACTCCTTGACGCCTTTGGTTGCTCAAAAATTGATGGACGGCAAAGGGATTTCTAAGGTCGTTTGTTTCGGATTACCACAGTTTAATCACTGACCAAACCGTTTGTCTCGGTTTATCCTGACCGTTAACTTGCATGTGGTGGGTGATGACCCTGCCACGTGTTGAGGAGATTACTTGGCCAAAGGTTGGACACCCCTAACCAAAAGAACAAAAAACCACTTATAAACAGATATGAATTGGACAGGGTCAATTAAGAAGTATATCTTCAACCAAAAATAAAATAAAATTATGAAGTATAAGGCTCTATCTTTTGATGGAACAAAGTTCATAACATTATAAGGCACTTCAACTTTGAATTCTACTAACACTATTGTAAGGGATAAAATTCGTAAAAATTGTTTAACGTTGGGGAACGAGCTGACTTTTGTTGTTTTGTACATGAAAGTGACACGTGGACATGTGTTTGAGTCATGTGCTTAAAATAGAAGGATACACAGTATCTGATGCATAGCGTTCACGTTGTACAAATTAAGACGTATCCGTGGTCTTGCGAAACATCGTTCTCGTTGTGGTTTCGACAAAGTATCCGTTGTCTTGTGCACAACGTAGACGTTGTATTCTCGACAACGTTTTCGGTGTTAATTGAACAACGAGCCCGTCGTGATTCAGATAAGGATGTCCAGGTCATATTGTAAGACATATACAACGTACTCGAGTTCGAGTCAACAACGAAACCGACTCGCAGGATGGAATAATCAGGAGACGATCGATTGTTCTGACAAGTGGGTCGAAAGCACTGCCTCGGCATTTAATGCAGGTCACTTCTGTGTGCTGTCAGACTCAACCGAATGAACTAATGGTAGGCTTTCACGTGTAATGCAACAGGTGGTAGATTTTACTGACATATTTGGTAATGAGTGCAGGGCACGTGGTATGGGCATCTATGGTCATCTATAGCCATACCAAGGTTAACCTATAAATATCCCGAGAATTTCAGTGTTACAGGGATCGAAATATAGACATATTTTTCAGTGCTCCTATTTGCTTTACTGTTCATCATCTTCTTCATCTACTTTATCATCGGAGTACAGGTCAGGGTATCACACCCTTCAACTTCTACCTTCTACCAGTAAACCAGAGGTGAACAGTTGCAGCTGACGCGTATCCTTTCCGGTATTTTTCCCCCTCAACTATATTTGGAAAAGTGATTATTTGATTATTAATTTCTACATAATCAATTTCATTATAATCATAATTAATTTTTGACTAATAAAATCCAATCCAAGCACTACCTTACCATTTTGGAACAAGAGGCAGCAGTCTAAGATGAGAAGGGATTGGGTTTCTAACCCATTTGCACGATGATATCTCAAATTTATGAAGTTCAAATTAATTAGAAATTCCACTACTATAGAACTTTTAAAAAAATCAAAAATTTTGATGGAACTTAAAAGTTCCATACATGTAGAACTTATGCACTCTATGAAATAATGTAGTTCTAGATATTAAGTAAAATTAGACATGAAACAATGAAAGTTCTAGACTTTAGAAGTTTCACAAAAAGAATATACTCTTAAAAACTTATATTAAGGAATTTGGGGGGCGGTAGATATTAAGTAAAATTAGACATAAAACAATGAAAGTTTTAGACTTTAGAAGTTTCACAAAAAGAACATACTCTTAAAAAATTATATTAGGGAATTGGTTTGGGGGGGGAGGGGGGGGGGGGTTCTGGAGGATGAGAATCGGCCCATTGTTAGTGTGCAAAAAATCAAATCTTCAAAAAGCAAAACCAAGAAATGGGTTATGTTCTCCGACCCAGTTTGAAATTCAAAGAAAAGGGATAGTGGATGCAATAAATAGAATTGGACACAAATACACGATGGCCATGAACTTAGCCCTAAATATTTTTTCAGGAGTTACACTCTCAAACCCCCCATTGTTAGCCCCCCAAAAAAGAACCTTAGCTCTACCCTTATATATACTAGCGGGTGGCACGTGCGATGCACGTGAGAGCGAGGGGAAGGAGTTAATCATAGTTAATAGGAATTAAAAAGGGCACGTGTTAACCCACGGGTGTGATTGAACTCTCCCCAAGGTCAATCACGATTGGCTGTGATTCTAAATAGATAGATGGCAAGGGATAATTTAAGAATTAAAGTAAAACATTAAATCAAAGGTGAAGGTAGTTTGGGGATTAAAGTAAAACATTAGATTAATGTTTTGTTTTTATATAAGGGTAATTTAAGAATTTCGGAAAAATCATCTATGCATGTCTCTCGCATTATAATAGTAAAGATATATATATATATATATATATATATATATATATATATATATATATATATTTGGCGTAGCATCATTTATTTACGTTAATATATTAATGTCAATACGGCATATGTTAGCTTGGGTATTGGAGCTCTTGCAACTTATACCTTGGAGGATTGGACCCCCGACCTCCCTCCATTGAAGGCCACACCCCTGCCCCTACTTAGGGTGGTTGATTTGAGACATACATATATATGGTTGAGCCAGCTAGAGCGCTTGATTTGAGGCATACATATATAGGTTTGAGCCAGCTAAAGCGGAATTGTTACCATTATGTATCTTTAACTGTGAAACCTACAAACACTAGATCTGAAAGGAACAATGCCAAAACCATATCCGGTCGTGGTGTGATTTTGGAGATGCAACTTCTACAGGAACCTTGTATACTTTGAATCACAGGTTAATGTATTTGATCCACCTAGGTGGAATGGCTTGTAGTCCTCAAGGAATTTTATGTAGGAGTCAAATCCTCTACGGTGATATCCGGTTATAACCCCTGAGGTTGCCACTCGTCTCCTTTGACACCCCTTAACCGTGGGTAAGATTCACCCAACCTTAGGGTTCACCCACCCATCCTTGGTTTTTTTTTAAAAAATATTAATTCTTTTTTTTAAAAATTAAAAAACTGTTTTTAGAGTTTTTTTTAATATTAAAAACAGTTTTTTAATTTTAAAAAAAGAATTACTATTTTTAAAAAAAAAACCAAGGATGCGTGGGTGAACCCTAGGGGTGGGAGAACCTTACCCACGGTTAAAGGGTGTCAAAGGAGACTTGTGGCGACCTCTAGGGGAGGCAAATTTGGTTATCACCCCTAGAGGTGGCGCACGTGTCTCCTTTGACACCCCTTAACCGTGGGTAAGATATATGTTGTGGATGCTAGGAATAGGGCCTCAGATTCTGGCGAAGCCAGAAAGGGCTCTCGGGGTTCCATACATTGTGTGACAATTAGCGTAAAAATGGGAGAAGTCATTTTATTTTCTCCCCATGATTTTGACTTCTCCTCATTTGATATCTCTCCCTCTTCTTCTCACACACTTATCGTCACATGTCTTATCATGTATGGGGAAGTCAAAATCATAGGCCCCATGATTTTGACTTCTCCACCACTTGTCTCCTATTCTATGGAACCTGATACAAGCCCTTTTTGGGCAGAGACAATCCAAAGCCCTGAGATTATTGTACTTGTCCCACCCATCCTTTACACGTCTGTGCTTGTCTATTCCTAGGCTTTGGATTGTCTCTGGCGAAGCCAAAAAGGGCTTGTCTCGAGGTTCCATAGAATAGGGGACAAGTGGTGGAAAAGTCTCTCGGGGTGCCATAAAATAGGGGACAAGTGGTGGAGAAGTCAAAATCATGGGGCCCATGATTTTGACTTCCCCACACATAATAAGACATGTGGCGATAAGTGTGTGAGAATAAGGGAGAGAGATATCAAATAAGGAGAAGTCAAAATCACGGGGAGAAAATAAAATGACTTCTCTCCATTTTTACGTCAATTGTCGCACAATGTATGGAACCCGAGAGCCCTTTCAATCCGAGGCCTAATCTCAGATAGATGGGGCTGGATGACAATTTTGAGTCGCAAATAGTAGGTGGCTGAATCTCTAAATTGACCCACCTTGAATCCACGATTCTCTCGATCCAGTTTTTTCTCTCACGCTCTCACCCTCTCTCGCCCCTTGCTACCCCCGCCTCTTGGTACAATCGCCTACTCCTCATTTATCCATAAATTTTTTTCTTATACTTTATTCTTCTTTTTCATTTTGATCTATCATCTCTTTATTAGATTAGTTGTAGCAAGTAGTGAAGACCTGTGTGTTATCTCCCGGATGAGCCTTCTATCGATGGGCAAGATTGGGTGATCAGACACATTGGGCGTGAGTTAACCACCAAGTTTAGCGCATGGCAAAGCAAAGGAATGCCATGGGGGTATGCCCAATTGGATGTGCTCACTAAGTCCTTTCACGACCATGATTGGCCAGACCTACCAGCTCATGTTTTTGGCTTTTTCTTCCGCATGACCCATTGCTCTTGCCTATGAGCACTAGAATTGAAATCCTAGATAAACCAACCTGTAAGCACCCAATTTTGACATCTCGTTAACCATGGTTAATATACTTAACCATGATTAGCTTGCCTTAACTCTATGTCTAACCTTGAGCACATGACTCAATCCCGGCCCAAAGCCCATGTATTTTTTGTTTGCTCAGGCCTTAAGACTAAAGTCAAACCTTGCTAAAACCTCAAGGGCCCAAGTACCCAGAAACCCAAGCCCACAAGCCAAGGCAACAACCTTAGACCAAAGCCAAGGCAGCCTAAGGCCCCTTTTTTTTTTTCTTCTTTGATAAGCCCAGCCTATTGCCTTTTTGGTGTTAAGAGCATACCATCCATCAGGTGCAGCAGATTTGCCCTATACCCATTTGGGTGTAAAGATTTTTGAATTAAAAAAAAAAAGAGAATAAAGAAATCTGCACACTATGTAGTGTCTGAAACACTCCTCAGCCTGCCACCATTTGGCTTTCCATTGGTCTCCCTCCAACCTCACCTAAACCCTCTCCTATTTACAAACATGCCCTAAGGCTCCTCATCCCTATAAATAATAGCCTAATCCCAAGCTTGGAGGGGGACGGGGGAAGAGAACCCCAAGAGAACTCCCAAAATTCTGTCCAAAAAAGAAGCCAAATTAAGCATACTCTCCTCTCTTCTCCACTGAAAAGAGTTGTCTCAAGCTTAGTAAGAAGGGCTTTTTTGAGTCTAAGGATTGCTAAGACCAGACTCTCTGGAGGTTCTGCATCTCCTTGGAGCTTGAGTGGGTGGAAACTAAGAGTAGTCCTCCCCTCTTTGTCCCCGACTTTCATCGTCACCCTCCACTGTTTTTTTTGTTTTTTTGCTTCGTCCACCTTTTCCACTATGCACCTCTATTTCTCTTGAGTTTAGACAAGGTGGTAGGTGACAAGTTGTTGTAAAGAATATTTGCTGAAGTCACGAAATCCCACTATCCTAGCCGAGACTCTTCGATCACACCACACATACATGTTTCTTTAAAAATGCTAGTATGTGACTAACACACACACTCACACATCATACACCTACACATTGTTAGCATGAGACTAGCACATGTATACATCACATATCCATATATTGTTGGCACGTGGCTAGCATATATACACATCACACACTTACATTCTCTTTGCATGTGGCTAACACACACACACTCACACATCATGTAAACACATGTTGTTAGAATGTAACTCACCACACACATAACACCCGGAATTGGACAGACTTCTTGTTCTTTTCGTATGTGTTTGTCTTGAGCTTGGTCTAGCCCTATATCATGCATAGCTTCACCAGAGCTCTTTTGGACCTTGGAGGATCCTTCGTAGCCTATCTCAAACAGCCCATTTTGTACCATTGAGAATGCACCCTGTCTACGCTCACCTTTAGCTACCCGGGTTAAACCCTTTGGCTTCACCCCTCCCTGTTAGACCAGGCCCTCTATTTGGGCCAGATTAACCTCTATCTGAATTGAGGTTAATGCTAAGCCCCGGATAACTTATCCAAATCAGATTTCAGAGTTTCTTTTTGGGGCTGCTACATGCAGCTATTTCTTAAAGCTAAGTTGCTTGCCTAAATACAGAATTTTGAATATTGCATTGGGTGCAAAAGTAGGTCTGTGTTGAGCGGGCTCTGCGTTCAAATTTCCAAGATTGGTATGAACCTACACGCACTTTTCTTGCAGGCTCAAAGCCACCTACTTTTC
Source organism: Tetracentron sinense (assembly GCA_015143295.1). Lineage (NCBI taxonomy): Eukaryota > Viridiplantae > Streptophyta > Magnoliopsida > Trochodendrales > Trochodendraceae > Tetracentron > Tetracentron sinense. Next base: position 44,587,865 of record CM026559.1, on the reverse strand, counting down.
AAGAGTTTCCGTACTCAGCTCCTCTTGAGACTCTTAAGGCCTTTTCCTGGATTTTAAACAGTTTTAGGGTGCTACTGCAAACCTAAAAATCAGCTTTAAAGGGAGCCTCTAATATTCATTCTTGCAGACTTTTTTTAAGCCTAAGGCCTCAACTCACTTGAGGGCTTTAAAAGTATCTTTTCTTGGGCCCTTAGTAAGAGATCTTAAATTTTCTTTGGATCTTGATAGCTCAAAGCATGGGTTGTTATAGGGTCTCTATCATGGATCGCTGCATGTTTTTTTTGGGCCCAAAGCCTTGGTTAGATCTCTAACTAGGGTTAAACTTAATCCTAGTTAATTTCCATTCCCTAGGTGGGATTTCAATCCAAAAAATACAAAAAAATAGAAAATCATAAAAAAAATACCAAAAAAATCAGAAAAATATAAAAAGACCAAAATCAACCTTGCTTGCTTTCTTAACCATAGTTAGGTCCCCTAACAATGGTTAACGCCATTCTAACCGCGGTTAAACTTAACCTTGCACTTGACCAACCTAGTCAGTCAAACCCTAGCCATGGTCTAGACCCTTGACTACCCTATGCACACACACACACACCCCTTAGTCTTGAGACGAGCTTATGTGCCAGAACTACGCTCAGTCTGATCTCACTCCAATGTGAGTACATAGACAATTCAACTCGGATTCGACTCTAGTTTAGCTTAGCTTTTTATCTGTCTTAGATTAGCAGTTAATTAAACACTTAGACATTCTAATTACTTTTGAGATTAAAATTGGCTTAAGTTTAGGGAGTAGGTAACCATTTTTAAATAGAGGTCCTGGGGTGCTTAACACCTTCCCGGGACTTAATCAACCCACTTACCCTAATCTCTGATAGATCACTTGCCTTATCCAAATTAAATCCCGAGACATATCCTTAAGAATGAATAGGTGGCGACTCTTAAGTCAGACCATAAATGTGAAATTGGGTAGGAAATTTCTCATGCTCACACAACCCTTAAGGCTTAGTTTAAAAAATTATATTATTTTTAAAAAACTGTAAAGATTAGATGCTTTAACCCTAAGGTTTAGTAAATTGTAACTAGAGTTAATGAGAGTTAAACGTGGACCATGTTTTTGGCCGTGACATATAGGGATGAGTAGTTACTACATGACTGCAAGGTCCTCTTCATAGCCAATCACCCTATCAAATTTTAACTAATTTTAAAAGAAATTTAGCTGTATAGGTTAAAAATTATTAACCATAGTTAGATGAACAAGTGTCACTTTACAATTGAGTGATAAGTTTTAACCCTGTAGTTAAAAATTATTTATATTATTTTTAAAAAAATCAAGGTTAGATGATTTAACCCTAAGGTTAAGTGAATCTTAACTTCAGTTAATGAGAGTCAAATGTGTGACCATGTTTTTGGTCGTGACATATAGGGATGAGTAGTAATGTTCTGAATCAATCAACAAGCCATCTCATACTTTAACTACCCTTAAATTTTGGTTTCTAAGTTTTTTAACTCCCTTGGGCCCCTTCTCAAAGATTTGATGGAATGGCTCAGCCCCAAAAAGGAACCATGTGAGTCAATGGACTTCGATTAGACCAGACCGACCCAGAGAGGAACGTGCCCGTGAGGGCATCACCAGATGTTACAGATGAACCTATTAAAGAAGTTGAGTATTTAAACACGACCTTTCCTGGGGAGTCTCGCTCTGAAAAAGAAGGTTCCAATGAATATGAGGAAAACAACACATTATGGCCATGACCAACTAAAGAGCATTGCCATCTCACGAATTGAATTCGAACCAATCAAGCTACTAGCCCTTTCTACTAGCCCTTTAGTAGTTCGTGAGTGACACTCGACCTGTCTGAAGTTCGAGCGAAACTACCATTGTTAGACATTTAACCTTAAGGTTAGTGATTCTTAACTACAGTTAATGAGAGCCAAATGTAGACCATATTTTTTTTTGTGACATATAGGTATGAGTAGTGATTAGATGACCGCAAGGTCCTCTTTGTAGCCGACCACCCTATCAAATTCCAAAAAAAATATAACTTTAGAGAATAAAAATTAGTAACCACAGTTAGATGAACAAGTGTCAATTACAATTGAGTGGTAATTTTTAATCCATGTATTAAAAAAAGTTATTATTTAAAAAAAAATCAAATATAGATGATTTAACTCTAAGGTTTAGTGAATCTTAACTACAATTAATGAGAGCCAAATGTAGACCATGTTTTTGGCTGTTACATATATAGTTCAATACTAAGATGATGTTCATTCTTCAAATTAAATATGTTTAGTTGTTAAACTATCAAAATATGAATGTATTCACATCAATGACATCGCTATGTTTGGCATATTGACCTTCTAATAATAAGATTAAATAATTAATATCAATTAGATTGAACTTACGATTCAATACGATGTTAGATACTAGCATATCATCAAAACAAAATCTAATATATATTTTATTATATTGCATTTCACATGTATTCAAACTATTCTTTCCCATCTTATCGTTGTGTAGTTTTTTTTTCAACCATTAGAACCAGTCACTCACGTGCATTGCACGTGCATTCTACTAGTACTATAATATAAAGAAATAAAACACTACTTGGCATCCTCTTTGAACCCTAGTCTTTAATCCAAACGATCGTATGAGTTTTATATTTGAGACTCCACATGGTTTCTATCTTTAATCATCACCGTTTGATCTCAAATTGTTTTCTGAATTTTCTCTTGCGTCTCCCTCTATAATCTCACTCTTACTCGCGTCTCCCTCTCCCTGGCCCACCATCATTCCGTTCCTGCCGATTTAGTTTCTATAGTTCATTGATTAGGGGATGACTTGCAGAGACCCAAAAACTTTATGTGTTCATGCTTGAGCAAATTGAATGAAAACCTTAAAATTATATGTCAAAACAATTGCAATTAATGCTTAACTACGTTTATATATATTGATATATTGTATGATCAATGGATAAGTGTTAGGAAGAAGAAAAAGGCCAAAATATGGGAAGTTAAGGTCTACCGGTCACCCCCTCCCCCCCCCCAAGCCCGGTCGACCCATAGTTAAAAAAAATGTATGAGATTTTCAGGCAGAGAGTTGAACATTGGTCGATCAACCGCCCATCAAGGCCAGTCGATCCATTGACCACCAGTTGACTGCCCAACCTCACCGATCGACTGCCCATTAAGTGTTTTGCCTAGAAACATTTTCTAATTCCGAAATTTCGAGAATTGGAATGTGCTTAGGACTTTAGGGTCTATAAATAGACCATTAATTCATGGGTTTTAGGGTTTGAAACATTCTAAGAGTTTGAAAAAGCCTAGAGAAAGTCCAACTTAGATTTTTGCAAGGGATTTTGTTTCAAGGAGAATAAAAGCTTGGAGATTAAGAATTAAGGGCATTTTAAAGCCAATTTGATCATAGAGAAACGATCTTGAGAGGTATTATATACTTTTCTAACCTAATAATAATTACAAGATAATAATTTTAAGATCTAGAAACGATAATGATTTTAAGATCTGGAAACTATGCTGCATGTTATTATGAATTGATGATTATGCTAAGAATATGTTTGCATGATTTTAAGACAATTTAATTTTGATATTTTGAATGGAACCATAGATATTGAATTTGATGTACTATTGATTTTATGATTATAATGGGAAGATAATATTGATGATTTATACATGATGCTATAATAATTTTATGAAATTTTCATGCATGTGTAATTAAATATGGAGGAATGGATGAATTCTAGGGTTTGTACAATGAATGGATATAGAGGAAGGGATGTATGTTGAATGGAGATTGAATCCAGAAATTGATGATTATAATTGATGTTGTAATAACGATCTCATGATTGTACCAGCATGATTATAATTGTGAATATATTCCATGTATGATAAATTATCATTATATGATCTCACATATAAATTATATGTAATTAAGCAAATGTATTGTTGGTTGAATTTTGGATAGATAAATATTTAGAGAATGGTATAAACAACCCCAAATTATCTAACCACCATTGTATAGACGACTTTGGTAGAGTTTCGATGGTTTGATATCGGAATCTATTGGATAACCTAAATGAAGGTTGACCATGACACTCAAGCACATATTTTACCGCATGATAGATATTACAAGTATATGTTTCACGACCACAAACATTATCATGATTACATGAATTGACACATGTTTCACTAGCACAAGCACAAGAATTACCCTGTTACATGCCATTAAGAATTATCATGTTTCATGTCATTGAAGAACATCATGTTACATGTCATTGGGGAATATCATGTTACATGCATTATCAAAACATCTTATATACATTGATACATGTGAGTACTAGAACTTACATGAACATGCACATGTATATACAAGTCACAAGTCTGAACATGCCATGAATGATGATATGTTATGTTTACATATTTCTGTACCATGAATTGTAAGATATGTTTATTTATAATAAAACATGATATGATATTATTAGCTAAACTTTATATACACTGAACATTTTCAATACTCAGCCGAATTGTTATTGTCGGCATGTTCAGGAGGATTTGACATATGCGTTCCGGGGCCTTGGATTGAGGAATAATACATCGAGGAGCAACAAGGTGATTACCAAGAAGGAGAGATGTTGTTCCCATAGGGTTACCTGGAATCGCTATCCAACACAAATTGCAGTCTTTGAAGAACTCGAACAAAATAGCAACTTTTATTCCAGAAATTCCTGCACTTAAAAACTGTTAGAACATTGGTAGTTCGTGTGAAGTGAGGCGCGGATCACGTCGCTTTCTTTAAGACATTTCGCGCCCCCCACAAATGCACTGGGTTGACAGACACGATGCCTCCAGGATACAACAACTCCACACAAATCTAACCCTGACTATAGGCGTGCATAACCTATAGTCGCACACCTTACTCTGTTTCTTACCCAGCAATCTCTCAAATAAAAAAAATTCTCAAACATAAGAAAACATTGAGAAAGCCCATTTCTAATCTTCTCTCTTACCAATTGAGGAGACATTACATAGTATATATATAGAAAACTAAATAGGTTTTTGGAATTCTAAAACTGTCACATTAGTGACTAATAATTATGATAATAAACTTTTAAAACGTTTCCTACCATTAACTTTTAAAACGTTTCCTACCATTAAAGCCATTAATGGCTATAGTAAAATTAATATTTAATTCTTTTATTTAATTAATTTTGAATCAACCACCAAAGGTACAACAATCCCCCACTTGATTCAAAAATAATAAAACCGCGAAGAAAAAATAAAGTTGCTGGGTAAAATTAGATTTAATGCATAAGCAAAAGGTGTCACATAGATTTGAACCTTAGCATAGTTTAAAGTAAAATTCTCACCAGATACTCAGTTACCATAGATCATAGATCTTGGTATTCAAAACTGAGCTCTTTTAGTGATGAGTCTTTATACCTTAAACACATTAACTCTTACAGAGTCTACAGGTGTCTAAGCCAGCACTTTTCGGCCATGTGCTTTATCCCGGTTTAATAAGTGCTCTAGAGAAATAGCCAATTTCTCATAGGAAGCGGCCCCACTTCCACACTTATATAGGTGAGTCTATCAAGGATGCCTATGTGACTCTACATCCCACTCAATAGAGCTATAGATCTCATTAAGAGGAAACCCTCAACCTCTAATCGTCACATACTTTATGCACTATTCACACCATAAGAAGAGACTTGGAGAGTAATAATATTATTACTATTATTCTCCTATTATAGTGTTTCACCTCAAACCACTCTGTAACTTGTTCTTCCCATTAAACCTGTTCTTGGGATCTCCAGTCTTCAGGTTGGGTTACCATTACAATTGATTTATTTTCAATTAGCTTAAGTCTCATTCCCCTCGATGTATACTTCCCTTACTAGGCCTTCAGTAAAGGGAATTGCCAAATTTTCTGGCCATCTGATTTCATTTTCAGATATAACTCCATCTCATAGGAGTTCTCAAATATAATCCATCTCTTATGAATTCTCTTAGATATAATTCCATTTTATAGGAATTCTCTTATTTATAATTCCATCTCGTAGGAATTCTCTCGAATATAATTTTGAAATTTTTTTCTCAAATATAATTCGAGATTACCATTATACCGAGTGTTATTAGCTCTACTTATTGCAACATTGCAATCACAATTAATTTTAATTGCGGGGATAATTTTATTCCAAAAGGAATATCGAACAAAACGTTCTGAAGCTACTCAGCTTCTTCTCCTGCTAAGCTAGATCTATTAGTGTCGATTTCATAGTAGAAATAGACCCAATTGTTTCTTAGAATATTAAGAAACATCACCACAACCAATTATGAATATATAACCACTTGTTATTTTATATTCATTAGAAATAGAATTCAATTAGCATTACTATACCTTTCAATTTAAGAAGGATATCTCCCATAATAAAAATCAGAATTTATGATTTTCTTTAAATATTTAAATATATTTAAATATTTAATCACTTTGCTAATTGCATCCCAATGCTCCCTACTGGGATTTCTAGTGTATCCACTTAATTTCCCGACTGCTTATGAATACAATTTGTAGCATGTATCAAGCTTCCAATTAGACTAGCATATACATTTTAATTTATACTATCTTCTTCATTAGACGATAGATAAATATTAGGATCATTTGGAGTAAAAATATTACTGCAATCGTAACGATTATATTTTAATAATAATTTTAATGCAATGATATTGAAATAAACTTATCTCATCATCCATTCTAATTATTTTAATTCCAATAATTAAATTTGTTTCTCTAATATCCTTTATGTCAAATTGGGATGACACGAATTCTTTTGTCTCATTTATGATTTTTTGATTTGTTCCAAAAATCAGTAAATCATCTACATATAAGCAAATGATTACTCCACAATCACCATTATATTTGTAATATATACATATTACTTTCATTTGTTCTATATTCATGAGTTATTATCAATCCATATAAATTTCTTCATCTAAATCACCATTTAAGAATTTAGTGAATTATTAAATTATAGGGATAAAAGTCAGAATCAAAATCTTTAATCTTTTTAGCTCTTTTACTCTTTCATTGTTTAATTTCAGTCTCATCTGAATTAATTAATGTAAGAGTTTTAGAACTAAGATCATTAGTTTTAAACTCCCACTATTTTCAGAATAAAAAGATTAGCTTCACTTGATTCAAATATAACATTATTTTCAATGCCTAAGAATCTATAAGCTTTACTGTTAATCACATAACCAGTAAAAACACATCTCCTAGTGTAGGTCATAATTTAATTATTTTAGGATAATTAAATTTAACCATTGCTTAATATCCCCAAGTTCTGAAATAATTTAAATTTGGATTTTTCCAAATTTCATATTCTGTCTTGCACCCTCTCTTTCATTTGGAGATAAGAGCACACTAGTATTAAAAATACTAGTTCCAATTAGATTTTGAATTTTGAATTTATCTTAACCCCCACTATTTTTAGAATTTAAAATGAAAAGGATTTTCAAAAATTCTTTTCTTAATTCTAACTCACTTTATAGATCAAGATCTAAATTCTATCTACCTCATTATAAAGGCACATCTCATTCATCTCCTAATAATATTATTTTAAAATTATTTAGTCTTTACAATAACTAAACAATTACACATCTTAAAATAATTTAACTTAGGATTTCACCTCTCTAATTTTCATATATTCAGTTAATTTATCCTCTTATTTGTGTCCAACCATTTACAGTCGTTGCAATTTATCAAGTCATGTAATTATATATGATAATAAAATATAGCATGTAGTTTCACAAGTAATTCTATCAACAATCATCTGAAAATATAAAAATTGAGTTTAAGAGATCTGACCGTTCATTGGGAGTGTTACCCATGCGTGTGTGCAACTCCAGATTTTTCTGAACTGCAACTTTTGTGCTACTGTGTTCTCCACAACTCCAAGAGCACGCCGACTCAAACGGATACCGGATAATAAAGCCCGTGCAAACATGATCTTTGAGTTAGCTTCTTGTGATTGGCTCAGCCACGATATCTAAGCCTTTTTGAGAAGCGGAATGTAACAGCACGTGTGTGGGAGAGAAATTATTTCTCCCACTTTCTTCAACTACCTTAGTGCTTTCTTGTGTAGGCTCGGCTTGTCATGCGTCTCAAAGGTAACAGACACTTTAAATCTTTTGACTTTGAGGCAATAGCATATAGACAATTGATATATATGCTCAACACCTTAAAAGAGTCTTTACTCTTTAATCCTTACCTTCAACCGTTTCAGTCAGAATCTCCAGCAACGTCATGTAGAAATCCTGGCGCATCATCAGCATAAGCACCAAACAAGCAGGCAATGCAAAACCGTTGGATCCAGTGAAGAGGGTCCATCAGTATCCACCAAAAGACGTCGGCCTCATTGAATACCAAGAATTTTGGAAAAACAAAGCTAATACATCTATATGATGTATGAGCTCAACACACTAATGAAACTCTTTAATATTCCTTTCAACCTTACGTTTTCTACCGGCAAAAAACTTAATAATAGCCCTATTACCATTTTCAAAGAAATCAGCATATTCTTCTTCAATCCCAACTTTTGGGTTTCTTCAACCTTACATGAGAGAAGGCAAGGAGATTCAAGTAGCAGTCATATACTACTGTTGATCCCTATCAAAGCTAAAAAACTATTCCTGTTTTATAATCTTTTTTTTTTTTTTTTTTTTTTTCAAGGAAACAAAGTATCATATTTCGTATCCTCCACATCTCTCTTAAAAACGTCCTCCATAGCTGTCAGATCGACCTTGGAGCAAAACGTGTGTTCCCTTCATCCAATAGCAATTACAGGAATTTTGAACGAAATGTCTTAAAATTGTTGTTCCCATAGGGTTACCTGGAATCGCTATCCAACACAAATTGCAGTCTTTGAAGAACTCGAACAAAATAGCAACTTTTATTCCAGAAATTCCTGCACTTAAAAACTGTTAGAACATTGGTAGTTCGTGTGAAGTGAGGCGCGGATCACGTCGCTTTCTTTAAGACATTTCGCGCCCCCCACAAATGCACTGGGTTGACAGACACGATGCCTCCAGGATACAACAACTCCACACAAATCTAACCCTGACTATAGGCGTGCATAACCTATAGTCGCACACCTTACTCTGTTTCTTACCCAGCAATCTCTCAAATAAAAAAAATTCTCAAACATAAGAAAACATTGAGAAAGCCCATTTCTAATCTTCTCTCTTACCAATTGAGGAGACATTACATAGTATATATATAGAAAACTAAATAGGTTTTTGGAATTCTAAAATTGTCACATTAGTGACTAATAATTATGATAATAAACTTTTAAAACGTTTCCTACCATTAACTTTTAAAACGTTTCCTACCATTAAAGCCATTAATGGCTATAGTAAAATTAATATTTAATTCTTTTATTTAATTAATTTTGAATCAACCACCAAAGGTACAACAAGAGATTGATTTGGATCACTATCCGTATTACTGATCCAGTAGTTAGTTGTTTATTTCAGTTTTGAAAGAGTTGCAATAAGATAACTCTAATGTTGATGTTGCTTAGGTTTGAAGTTTGTAATTGAGATCATATGGGTGATCAAATTATGTCTGTTAGTTTGTCAACAATTTAAATGGTTTAAATTGATTATGGAATTGTTATTAATTTTAATATCAATGAGAATTTTGAGACTCGCTTATTAGCATGACTTTTATTTTGTTAAGTTAATATGGATATGCAGTGTCACAAGTCCAAGGTCTCATTGACTAACGTGAGATTTTGGGCCGCGACATGATTCAACTTCATTTATATTTTTTAGTCCTTTTTTTTGGGAGTGTTGCCATCTTGATTTGAAACTGATCATATTTAATCTTCCGTTGGCAGATTTTGGTGGAAGATTTGAAGCAACATGCATGCTCTCTCTTGCCAAAATATGAAAAGAATTAAGATAAATGACTCCAGGGTTTTCATTGGGGGCTTTCCTCTCTATAATATATATATTCTCTCCACCTTGAGTAACACCCAAATGTTTGTGTGTGTGTGTCAGATTTCATACATCTTCATCTCTCTTTTGGGCGCTCTCTCTCTCTTTCTTATTGCTATTCATCTCTCTTATGATCCATCAATTGATCTCCATGGATAAGCAAATGAGGTTTATACACAGATTTTTATGTGAGTATACCATAAATCTAATTTCCTCTATGTTGTCATCTATTGATCTTCATATAGATGCTCTACATGCCTAGATTTTTATGTGGGTAGTATCTCAAATCTCATCTATCTCAATATTGTTTTGATCTATTTATGGATTTCCATGAGATAGTCATAGTCAGTTGAGCCATTTACTCAGTTTTTTTATGTGGGTCATTGTAATATCCTCTAATGATATTCAAATAAGTTCTCTTTCTCACCCATCTAAATAGTTTTTAATGTAATTTTTGATTGGTAGAGTTCTCTCTCTTGCAAACGATAAGAAGTTTTCTTCTAAGTATCTATTTATGAATGGTTTTGAACAATGCTACCTGGTTCGTCGGTTCAGTCAGTTCGAATATGGGTTTGCGGTTTGCCACTCTAGAGTGAACCCGATTCGCTAGAGGTAGGATGAGATAATTCGTTTTTCGGTTCGCTTAAGTTCTTTAGTTTGGTTCGTTAGCTTGGTTCCCTACTTAAGCATGTAAAACAACATATATATATATATTTTATATTATATTATAAAAATATATTACTTTTAAGCATGTAAACAATATATTACAAATACTTATGAACGATTTGTAACTACTATGTGGTTCGCTTAATTTCACGAACCAAACCGAACCGAACCACAAACCAGTTCGGATTCGCTCGGTTTGCAGTTCACTATAGCATCTAGTGAACTTGGTAACCCTGGTTTTGAATGATTTTTGCTTTCTTTCTTTCTTTGTTTTAGCTTCCTATCGTATCGTTCAAAAATTGTCTATAGTACCTATCTAACCACTCCTTACAGGTACAAGTGGTTTGAAGGAAAGAATATCTTCTAGGCCCACTATTATTTCGTGTGGCAAAGGGGGCAAAGTTTTAGGAGAGATAATGAGCCACCACTATATAGTGTAGAGAGATAAAGAGACAAGAGAGATTATGAAACTGGATTAGATGGATGATAACCATATTACATGAGTGAATTACCTATCAAAGGAACATATTGTTGATTTGAAATTCATAATAATTGATAAAATTTTAAATTTTTTTTATTTTCCTTCTTTATTTAAATCTCTTGCATCGCACGGGATCTACGCTAGTATCTTAGGGGGGGGGGGGGGGGGCTGGGGGCCCATGCCCCCCCTAAAATTTTGATGAAAAAGATTTTTTTATATGTATTTTATACATGGTATAACATGGGCATGGAGGTTGATGGAAATCCAATCACAACCAATTGCAATTGAACTCGGGGAGAGTTCAATCGCACCCACATGTCCCTTTTAACCCCTATTAACTGTGGTTAAGATTCACTAACCTTTGGGGTTCAACAATATAACTATAGTTTTTTTAAAATATATATATATTAACAAATACTAACCCTAAGGGTTAAAAATCCTTGATTAGAGTTTAAATTTTTTAAAAATATTTTCCTACAAACTAATGTTATATTGTTGAACTTAAAGGGTTAGTAAATCTTAACCATAGTTAATAGGGTTAAATGGGACACGTGCCCCGAGTTCACTCGTGATTGGCACTGATTTGATCTTAGGTGGTGCTCCTCATCCTTTGAATTTTTTATAAAAAAATATAGTTTACTAAGGATTTAGAATCCTCTACAGTTATAACCATACTACATGGAGTCGGTTACAACGCATACATGTCTCTTTTGGTACCTCTTGAGATTAAGATTTATTAAGCCTTATGGTTCAACCACCTAACCTTGATTTTTAGAAGAAACAAATTAAATCTAAAAGGTTAAAGTTGTTAATTAGAGTTAAAAGAGTTTTGTATTGTAATCGAACTCTAAGGAATTTTGTTATAATCGTAGAGGATTAGTCATGGGGTAGTTGTCCCATTGGATTTTCATTAAAAAAAATTGAAACTATTTTGTTTAATTATTTAATAAGAAATAGTCATTGGACAGGTGGACGCTCCTGAAATTTTCAAAAAAATGATATTATATTATTTAATAGGGCATCCCCATAAGGCAAAGGGACAACTGCTCATGTAAACAAGGAAAAAAAATATGTAGAAGATAGGACAACTGCTCCTATAAGTAAGGAGAAACAATACGTGTAGGATATGTACAAAATGTATGGATGAAATAACCGACAAACTTAATCGTCATTTTTTTTCAGGGGCTCCGCCCCAAACCCCGTCCCTTAAACCAATTATGCCCCCCATATAGTTAATTCCTAGCTCCATCTCTGAGTATTTATATATAATATAAAGAAATATGATTTCACATGAGACCACTCTTTATTCCCTAATTTTTAATCTCTATGGGTCTATGAGTTCTCATACTCTAGGTCTTTTCTCATACTCTCAAATATCAAATCTATCTTGATAGGCTTACCATTCATCCACTTTTCTATCAGATGAGATCAAGTTTACTCTCTCCGATGTTTTAACTAGGAACCAATAGTCTCTTCTTCCTACTTTTTTCCTCTAATATCAATTAGGCATTCACCATCTTATTTTCTTTATTGTTCGTAGCATGAGCCTTTGTTAGAAAGATGATGAGCCTGTTCAAAACGTTGATTATAGTTGTATTTTATTCCAAAATTACTCTTACTCATATAGATACAAAATGTTAAATGAATTTTGGTTAATTTCAAATTTGGTTTTTTCTCATATAGGTTCAAAATGTTAATCAATTTTACTTAATTCTAAAATTGCCCTTTACTCATATGAGTTCAAAATATTTACTGAATTTTACTTAATTCCAAAACTACCCTTTACTCATCATATATAAAGACAATGGTATTTAAAAGGTTGATTGAATTTTATTTTAATCTAAAATTACCCCTTTATTAATATATAAAGAGAATGATCTTAAAAAATGATTGAATTTTAGCTTAATTCTAAAATTAATTTTAGTTTTTATTAATATAGGAGACTTTTTCACCAAAAATAAAGTGGACTTTAAAAGTTGGTTAAAATTTATTTTAGTTCGAAATATGTTATTTATTAAATTTATAAAGCAATGTTTTCATAACCAGATCGATGGGTGACTAGTTCATTGTTCGATCGGTCTGATTGGATCATGTCTATTTTATCATTAATTTTTTATTAATTTTCTTAGTACCCTTAAGTCAGGTTTCTATACCTAAAATGCCCTCAAAATTTTCACAATAGTCAAAGTGTCCCAAATATTTTTTAGTTTCCAAAATACTTGTAAGTCAAATTTATATACCTAAAATGCCCGTCACAAAATTTTTAACCTAAAATGCTCCTCAAGTTTACCCATATTTCATTTTTTTTACTTATAAAATGTCTCTCAACTTTATATACTCAAAATGCCTTCAATTTTTTTCTATACCCAAAAGGTCTCTAATGTTTTTTGGTTCTCAAAATGTCTCTACATCATATTTCTATACCCAATGTGTCTCTCACAATTTTTTTACCCAAAATATCCCTCAAGTTTAAATACCTAAAATATTTTATAATTTTATCTGAAAATGCCCCTCACTAAGGTCCCTCTTCTCAAACTATCTCCCCCTCCCCTCTCTCTCACTCATGTGCACCTGTGACCCACTGGTATATATATTACTATTATAATGCGAGAGCCTTGCGTAGATGAATTTTTCAAAATTCTCAAACTACCCTTATATAAAAACAAAACATTGATTTAATGTTTTACTTTAATTCCCAAACTACCCCTTGCATTTGATTTAATGTTTTACTTTAATTCCCAAACTACCCCTTTCTCATCTATCTATTTAGAATCACAGCCAATCACGATTGAACTCGGGGAGAGTTCAATCGCACCCGCGGGTTAACACGTGTCCCTTTTAACTCCTATTAACTGTGGTTAACTCACGCTCATGTGCTTAGCACGTGCCACTAGCGAGTTCAATCGCACTTGTGGGGTAACACATGTCCCTTTTAACTCCTATTAACTTTGGTTAACTCTTTCCCCTCGCTCTCATGTGCATCGCACGTGCCAAACTACCCATTTCTCATCTATCTATTTAGAATCACAGCGAATCACGATTGAACTCGGGGAGAGTTCAATCGCACCCGCTGGTTAACACGTGTCCCTTTTAACTCCTATTAACTGTGGTTAACTCTTTACCCTCGCGCGCATGTGCATCACACGTGCCACTAACGAGTTCAATCGCACCCGCGGGGTAACACATGTCCCCTTTAACTCCTATTAACTGTGGTTAACTCCTTCCCCTCACTCTCATGTACATCGCACGTGCCACCCGCTAGTATATATAATGAGATTCCTCCACTTAAAAATATAGGTTGACTTTTTTCAAAAAATACTAATTTTTTTCTACCCTGGTTAAAATTCACTAACTCCTAAGGTTAATTTAATATTTTTTTGTGAAAACCAAGGATAGGTGGGTGAACTTTAAGGGTGGGTGAATCTTAATCATAGTTAATGGGTGTCAAAAGAGAAACATGACAATCTCACGGGGCGTAACCGGACTCCAACTGCCACCCCTAGGGTTCACCTACTTTACTTGGTTTTTTGGGAAAAAAAGTTATTATTTTTAAACCTTGATTAAAAATCAATTACTCGTAGGTTAAAGTTTTTTTCATTTTTTATTTCTAAAAATCAAGGATAAGAGGGTGAACTTTAGGGGTGGGTGAATCTTAACCACAGTTAAGAAGTGTTAAAAAGGACACATGGTGACCTTAGTGGCGTAACTTGACTCCTCGCTCCTTTGGCAAAACGTTCCAAAAAAGAACGTCTCGTCAAGGCGGTGCCTACCTTTTCTTTGCTATACCCAAAATGCCCCTAAAGGTTTTTGGTTCTCAAAATGTCTCAACGTTATATTTTCTGTAACAAATGTGTCCCTCACAATTTTTTTTTTAATCCAAAATGTCCTTCAAGTTTTTATACCCAAAATTTTTCTTATTATTTTTTTCAAAATACCCTCACTAGGTCTCTCTTTCCCGTCTCTCTCCACTTCCCCCCTCTCTCACGTGCATCGCACAACCACTAATATATTATAGAGAGATGTTTTTTTGGTCAAGGCACTGATCATTTAAGTACTCACACGTAGGTCAACACACACGCCTCATGAGACTGAAGCCCAATACATCCCTTCAAAATGACCTATCTCTTGAAAGGAGAGAGGAGCTTATAAGGACAGAGTGGTCTACGTCGACTTCCGATGAGGGACTAATTGATTATTATTCAACCATTCAAAGGTTAAGTATTTATAAGACACTCATTTTGTTTGTTTGTTTTGGTTAAGACACTAATCATTTAAAAGCCCATTGGAACAGCGTGAGGATGCTATCTGTTGAAATGGCCGATCTGTTGAAAGGAGACAGGAGCCTTATAAGAACAGAGAGGTCTACATATACTTGTGATGTTGAGTTGGGTTATATAGTATTGCATCAATATGCGTCAAGCACAGGGATATGTTGCTTTTGAATTGAATAATGTTCACGCCATGTCTTATACATGAAGATAGTAAGTATTATATAAAACAGACCACGATGAACCATGAAATCAACGTGTATCTGCAAATGGTAGAGGAAAAGATACAATATATATAAGTGAAACTGCTTATGGATTGCGAGTCCAAACTGAGTTACGCGTTAACCCATTTGACTTCCACAATCATCGTCATCATCAAGACACAAGTTTGACTTCAATAATCATCGTCATCAACACCATCATCATCAAGACACAAGCAAGGAATGCCAGCTTTGACATCTACGTTAATTAAAAAATGTGTATAAGGAATCAGGGCTTTCTAATCTCTCAGGTGGTTTATGGGGTGTCCTCTAATTACTAATTCGCCCACTTTGTACCCGCCTAGGTAGACTAATCTCTTCCATCATTCATTTCACATTCTACCTAACAGAGTTTTAAAATTTCACGATATCTTGTTTCCAATTTTGAAAATTGACGCTGATCACTCTGTTTTGCAGACGGGAAATCTTTTACTATACCCGATCTGGTAAATATCCCGTTTGTGCTCCTTTTAAAGATGTCAAATGTTGAAAGAGGACCTCTGACCATGTTACTCTTTTAGAATTCGTTGACCTTTTGTTGCGTATGCTCAAAATTCTGCTAATGCCGGAACTCGCACATCTGGATCACAGTCCCTTGCATCTACACCCGATTCCAACCTCGAATTACTTTTTCAGGTGGGTTTTATTCGGGCCCTCCAAATGAACCACGTTTAAAGTCTCCCTCTCCTGGTTCCAGAGATTAGATCACTGTCAATTGTGATTGGATTGGACTCTCCCTGAGTTCAATTGCACTAATAGGTCAACACGTGTCCCTTTTAACCCTTGTTAATTGTGGTTAAGATTTACTAACCTTTGGGTTCAATAATATAGCATTGGTTTTAAATAAATATTAACTCTTAAGGTTAATTTTTTAAAAAAACTAAAGTTAAATATTATTTTCTTTCTAAAAACAAGATTATATTATTGAACCCCAAGGGTTAATAAATTTTAATCACAATAAATAAGGCTTAAAAGGGACATGTGTTGACCTCTAAGTACAATTGAACTTAGGGTGCGATTGAACTTGGGGCGAGTTCAATTCAGTTAAGATGGTCTTACAAAATTAGTCAAGAGATACTCCCGCAGTGTACTCTAAATGTACTCCAAAATCTTAAATATATATCTTAATTATTAAATGATTTAGACTTAGAACTTATATGACATTAGAAAAGATAAAATAAGTCAACTCAAATCTTACTTATAAAAAAATTAAAATTAAAGAGGATATTTGGGAGTACCCATAGACCAAATAAGTTTTACAAGGTGTGCTCGACTTAGACCTAATGGGCTGGGTTCACTACATTGAAGTAATTCATGCAGGCATCCACATCTTATCTTCTTGAGTACTCTCAGCTATAAACCAACACCCATAAAATCAATAACATGTGTTGATTTTTGGATAAAAATAAGGCCATGGGATAGTTTTTAATTGAGAGTAAGAAATTCATGAGAATAAGAATAGCACGGCTCTATCTCTCAAGGAAAGATCCAGGACGATACGGGAGTTAGACCAACAACGACACCGGTCATTAAAGCGAGTCCCCTGATTCGTGCGTTTCTTGCTCTGGTCCATCCCTCCACGTGAGGACACAAGAAAAGTAGTGCCATCCAAAAGACACGTGCTCCCTTCAACACTACCGCGTAATCCACCAAAACCACTCTCCTCATCCGCCACGTGTCTCCATATTCCACGCTCTATTTTGGACTTGAAAGTTCAAACTAACACACGCTTGGACGCTTAGGGGCTCACACTCGGACTCAGTAGCAGATGGTAGTATATATAGAGAGCCGCATTTCCCAATCTCCCGCCAACAGATCTTCCTCGAATAACCAAACACAAAAATCAAACTCATCATCATCGGCAACTGATACTGATACTGCTAGACTGCTCTGCTGATGGTAAAACCGACGCCCGAGAAACCCGCTGAGAGCAGTGATTCCCGGAAATCGTATAAGGGTGTAAGAAAACGAAAATGGGGCAAATGGGTTTCAGAAATCCGGCTACCAAACAGCCGGGAGCGAATATGGTTGGGATCTTACGATTCTCCAGAAAAGGCTGCTCGGGCTTTCGACGCAGCCCTTTTTTGCTTACGAGGCCGCAACGCCAAGTTCAATTTCCCGGAAAAACCACCGGAGATTTCTGGTGGTGGGACTCTTACGCCGCCGCAAATTCAAGCGGCTGCAGCTAGGTTCGCAAACGAGGAGCCACAAAAAGAGGGTATACCGTCGGAATTACTGATGCAGTATCCTTCGCCGTCGTCTGTTTCTGATGGGGTGGTCCAAGCTGATAGCGATATGACGATTGATTGGTCGTTCTTGGACTTGCTAACTACGGGCGATAGTGTGTCAGATTTCGGCGTTTTTTCTGGGATTGACGATTTTCCGGGGGAGTTTTTTCCACCACCACCCCCTATCGTTGATTATGGGGAGGAAAATATCGGTGGGGATTTTCCTCAGCAGTCGTTTCTTTGGAATTTCTAAAGAGAAACGGCCTCACTCAGAGCCCGGCGAGTTTTATCTGCCGAGTTGCTGACGCAAACGTTTATTCCAGGGCGGATGGTCCAGTTTTTGGTGTGCCATTCCATCATAATATTTCTTTTATTTTTTTTGGTTACTCAATTGCCAACGGAGTCTATTGATTTGTTGTAGCCATTTTTGGCGAATTTAATTAAAATTGTATAATAAACTTAATATAAAATACCTACACTCGATTACTTATCTTAACACATCGTTCTGAATTATTCACTTCATTTATACTTCGAAGGCGACATTAATTAATAAGAAAAGTCTGTAAAACTTTCGTGCGGCGCTCAATACTTCGATCCCAAATCCACAGATAACAGCATTTAATTTGATAGGTTGTGCTACTGATATTTCCACATCAACCATTATTGTGGATGAGAGGGTCTAAATTTAAACGCGTAGCTTTATTGTTGGAGATTTATCAGCTGATAACTCTCTCCATGTTATCAAGAATTCATACATATATTCGAATGAAGATAAGGATAGTATTAGTTGTTGTAATGGGTAAATTTCGTAAAAACCTAAGTATGGTCAAAACGAGTTTGTCCTCGGTGTGGCGTTATCGTTTGAGCTCATTTCCGTCGTCTCTTCGACGACTGGTCCGTGGTCGCCTGGACGACGATCTCGTCCTCGTTCTGATCGCGGACCCGTGATCTCATGGACGACGGTCCCGTCCCCATTCTGACAACGGACCCGTAGTCGCCTGAACGACGATCTCGTCTTCATTCTGGCAACGGATCCGTGGTCGCCTGGACGACGATCTCGTCCTCATTCTGACGACGGGCTCGTGGTCCCGTGGACGACGATCTCATACCCCATCACGTGATGAGATATGGCATTACTGCCCAGTCGCCTGGGACAGATCCTACCTCTACCATGGTAGGTGGGAAATATTGCCTTAGCATTAAATGCAGCATTAAATGCCATTTAATGCCAGTCACCTCGGACGAGTTCCTACTCTTTGTCTACTCACTTTTGTGTGCAGATACGCGTGCAGTACGAATGACCGGGAGATCTATCTAAAATGATTACTGAAGTACACATCATAGATTTGAGGGATTCATGGACATCAATGGGTGCCCATGGCCATGGCAGGAGTGGCCTATAAAAACCTGTGAAAACAGTGTGAAGAGGGGAAAGTTTTCGAGAGCTAAGACCTTCAAACTCTTCATAATTTCTTACTGTTCATCTTCTTCTACACCTACTGACTTTATCATCGGAGTACAGGTCAGGGTACCACACCCTCTACTTCTACCGGTATACCAGAGCTTAGGAGAAGCTGCTGCTGACGCGTGTCCTTTCGGTAAATTCCCCTCACAGTTGTGATAAAGATATGAAGATAAGGATAGCATTAGTTGTGATAAAGATAATATTAGCCAACTTATCTTATCTTTATCACAATTAATACTATCCTTATCTTCATTTGAATATACGTTTGAATTCTTGATAACATGGAGAGAGTTATCAGTTGATAACTCTCTAAAATTTATTGTTCAGTAGAGTAACTAATAAGTAAATAATTGATAACTCTCTAAAATATATTCAGTTCAGTAGAGTAAATAATAATGATGAGATCGATTGAAGAATGTTAGTCCCGCGGCAGAATTCAAAATCTTTCACTCTCAATGCTCAAGTGACACTTGTTACTTTACTCAAATTTTTTTTACATTTAACTAAAATAATATATATATATATATTTAAAATTATTACTTTAACTAGTTATAAAATCAATCTCTAGGCCTTAGGGGTGAGAGATTGAAACCAATGTTACCTGGTTCTGATTTCGAAGCCGGGTTCGCTGCATTTTATCATTCCAGAGTGAACCCGATTTGTTAAGTGTAGGATGAGATAATTCGTTTCTCGGCTCGCTTAAGCATGTAAAACAAATAATATATATATTTTAAAGCATGTAAATAATATATTACAAATATTTATTTTGAAAAACCATAAAAGTATCTTTTTTATGAGTAGTTTTGTGAATGAAGTATAAATTTGTCGAGCACAAAAAAAAAATCAATGAATTGAAATAAAAAAGTTGACAAATCAAGACTATTTTGGAACCATCATATGATTCGCTCTTTGAAACCAATCCTAACCGATTCACGAATTAGTTCGGGTTGGCTCTAGCATACAATAAATTTGGTAATCCTAATTGAAATTGATGGTTTAATACTCCACCATTGCCTTTGGGACGCACACATCTCTCTCTCCATGACTTGGGATCTTCTCCAATTCGTGTTGGCGAGGAGACCACCTATACCCAGTTAGTGGAAGGTGCCACATAAGCCTAAGCCTGTGCACACTTCATTGTACACAATCCAACACCTTAAAATGTGTGATCAGCCTATGTGGCTCTTCCCACCTCGGCAGCACGAGCTGGAGAAGAGCCTGTGTCTTTCTCCATTGTACACTCATCACTCAATCGTGTGAAAAAGCATCCTAGATTTGGAAGGAGACAGTTACTCAAATAACTCATTTGCGAGCAAAATACCAAGCCAAACAACAAAATAGGTGCTATGTTACTAAATCAATTCGAGCAGAGTCATGGTTTGTGCAAACATCCAAACCAAGAGTAGCTGTTCGTGCAAACAAACAAACCAACCCTGTTTGTATGTTTAGGCTTTTTTGTTTTTATGGCACCAAGTTTAAGTGAAAGAAATGGTTTTGTTAATGATCATGGACTTAGAAAAATTGGAAATCAGAAGAGTCCTACAAAGTCTACAGCCAAGTTAACTACCCCATGGCTGCCACGCATAAGAACAAATAAGCTGGTCAACTTATTCAAGGAAAACTGAAGGAAGCCGAGTTGGGCCCCACTCGCCCCTTGTAAGCGCAAAGTGGCAAGGGTTTTGTTTCAGGTTCATGTCGGCTCTCTTTACTAAATGCAAAGGGCCAATGCAACTAAGGGGCAAGGGAACGTGGAGACTAGGAAAATCCATTTAACTTCAGAATTCAAGATTGAGGCAGCACGGACTACGGCGTGGCGGGCCCGCTTCAGATTCCTCTTTTTCTCGTGTCTAATAAAAGGTCAAAGATTAGCTCAAGGGCTCCGGGCATCAACAAATGAAAGGACATGAAGTGACCAAAAAAAAAAAACAAATGAAAGGACATGTGGTGTTTTAAAGAGAAGAGAAAATGAAATGATTTCTTCCTAAATTATCACCGCATGCCCAATCATTTGTGGATGCCAGAGGCTCAGCCCTCGGCTCGCCGTCCACCAAAGCTAATCTTTTGCCCTAATAAAAAGAAGAGAAATGGAAAACAGACACATTGGTCGACACTCCCTTTTTACCACCATTAATTATGGTTAAGATTTACTTACCCTTAAGATTAAGCAATATAACCATAAATTTTTAGAAAAACAAAAAAAATTAAAATTAAAAGGTACACAAGCCACTGCAGTTAGCATAGAAGCGGAACCACACGGACCTGTGGTTCGCTGCGATCCGCCTCTACTCTAAAAAGAAATTAAATAGAAAGAAAAAGAATGCAATAAAACGGCGGTATATCAATTTAATATTATAATATTTAAATCTGTTTCAAAATCTCCTTTGCCGATAGTGCTCTTCCTTTTTCTGTTGTTTTAAATGATATATAGCATGGGATATGAACACATGCTGAACGTGCAGTCTAATTTCATCCACGTGCTTCTGGTACAAGCTTTCCTTTTGGGGTTTTACAGCTGAAACTCACTTAAAATGCATCTAAACCTTTTTGAAGTTTTTACCATCTTCCAAGAAATGCCACTCTACATATGTATATTATTTCGTTTTCATTTGCGTTTACTGGTAGAACATCTAGATTGCTAGTTACCAAATTAGGAAAACAAAGCGAGAGACAAAAAAAAAAACAATAATCAGCTTATTGTAGTCGCCTGCAAGGCAGAACAATCCAGTCCTGCCAGGTTCTCCGGACTTTGGTGGGGCGGGTTGCGGGCTCTCGTCACACCCAGGGGCGGAGTCAGGATTTTCTAGTAGTAGGGGCACCCATGATTGATTGAGAATAGTAATAATTATTGATGGCTTTTGTTGAGAAAGAATAGGCTGGTCCAAAAAAATTTGGATCTAGGGGGATGCGGTTTAGGGGCAGAGCCCCCCTCCCCCCAATTTTTATCAAGATTAAGTTCTTATGCCGTTTCATCCATACATTTTTTACATATCTTATGAGTATTGTTTCTCCTTATTTGTGTGGCAGTTGTCTCCTTGCCTTATGGTTATGCCAGTTAAATAATTAAATGAAATGGATGAAATGGTATAAAAGATCTATTTTGTTTTCAAAAGTTCAAGAGACAATTGCCCCCTTGCCCCACACAGCTATGCTATATTAAATAATATAGTATATTTTTTTTAGCATTTGTCCCCTTGTTGCATGATTATGCCCTATTAAATACTAAAACAACTTAGTATAAAAAATTACAAGTCCGGATCTTTTCCAATTGCAATTGAATTCAGACAGTTTAATCATACTCACATAACCCCTACTTTTAACTTTGGTTAAGAACTTTTAACCTTTAGAGTTTTTTTTTTTTTTTTTCTAAAAACAAAGGTTAGATTGTTGAACCCTAAGGGTTAATGAATCTTAACAATAGTTAATGGGGGTTAAAAGAGACACGTGTTGACCTGTGGGTGTGTGCGACTAATTATGATCCCAACTCAAAAAAAACTTTTTAAAAAAAGTTTAGGGACACCTGCCCCCATTCCCATGGCTATTCCCTAGAATTTTTCTTTAAGAAAAGTTCAATGGGGGCACGTTGTCACGACCATTCATTCAACAATGTTTGCATGACCTTGGTGGTGGCACTATTTGTGTCTTTTTATCTTTTGTAAAAAGGTAGTTTAGTTGTCAAAGTCTTAGTGACATTTTTGTAATAAGGGAGTATGACTCTACCAGCACATAGGATGTTTCCTTCTGCCAACTGGTAAAAGGTTTATAATCCACCTTGTAGGGGAGCTGGTAGTTCACCTGAGTGGGTTGTCTTTGCATCATCTTTGATCACCTGCTCCCCTAGTGTCTTTTATTTTCATTACCTGTATAGTGTCCTATAACATTTCCCTTTATGCAATAATATTGATCTTTGCTTCTCTCTTGTGCATTGTGATGTGCTTTACTTTTGTTTTTTAGGTAACTGTTTGAATAGGCTGACTTGATCAACGGATTGATTTAGTGCCGCACGGGATTTGCCTGGTAACGTAAATTGCCCATGACAGTTGGTATCAGAGCAAGGTCGTAACCGTGTATTCAAGGCTAGAAGACATGACACAGGGGACAGGAGCGCGCACTAACAAGGATCGTCTGGATGAGTTGGAAGCCTAGACAGCACAGATTGATGGGATGTTGCATACCTTGGTGCAGATGGATGACCGAGTAGGCAATATGGAACAAGGACACCAGGAATTGGCTGGATCAGTAGAGACCTTGACTGAGGATGTGAAGGGGACAGTGGATGCTCTCCAGGCTAAGATTGAGGAGCTCTCAAACCGGTTGAATGTGCTTACCATGGCAGTTGGTTCGCACCCTCATGGCCCTACCGAGACATATAGTCGAGTGAAGGTGCCAGAGCCTCGCTCGTACAGTGGTGCGAGAGATGCAACAGAGCTTGAGAATTTCTTGTTCGACATGGAACAGTATTTCTGAGCCGTGAGACAGGAATCAGAGGAAGCCAAAGTCTCAACAGCAACAATGTATCTATCGGGTGATGCCAAGTTATGGTGGTGGACTCGATACGATGACATTCAGAATGGGAGATGCGACATGGATTCTTGGGCAGACTTGAAGAGGGAGTTGAAAGCCCAATTCTTGCCCGAGAACGTGGAGTACATCGCCAGGAGGAATTTGCGACAGTTGCATCAGACAGGCGCGGTGCGTGAATATGTGAAGCGGTTCTCGGCCCTCATGCTAGACATCAAGGACATGTTCGAGAAAGACAAGATGTTCTACTTCATGGAGGGATTGAAACCTTGGGCACAGACCGAGTTGCAGAGGCAACGTGTTCAAGACTTAGCTTCAGCCCAAGCAGCAGCAGAGCGTCTGAATGATTACTCCACAAATGACCCTAACAAGAAGAAGGTGACATCGATCCACACTAGCCACAATAAATCTTCTCGACCATCGAATGGAAAGAAGCATAGCAATGGCAAGTCTGGGCCGAGCAAAAAAGCTTCAACATCAAAGGGTTCGAGTTCCAAGCCAATGTAGTGCTTTCTTTGTGGTGGATCACACCGAGTAGCAATTTGTCCACAGAAACAAGCCCTCAATGCCCTACAGGCATCCGTGAGTAACTCGGCTATGCATGAGGAGCTGTCCGAGAGTGATGATGATGAGGAAGAGCAACCTAGGATGTGAGTCATCAGGTTGCTTAATGCTCTTAAGATTCAGGGTGATGGGAAGACACCACAGTCGAAGGGGCTCATATTCGTTGAGTTAAAAATCAATGAGAAGGTTACCCGTGCCATGGTGGATACGGGGGCAACTCACAACTTTGTTGTGGAAGAATAAGCTAAGCGACTGGGATTGAAGCTAGACAAAGATTCAAGTCCCATCAAAGCTGTGAACTCAATAGCGAAGCTTATTTACGAGGTAGCCAAGTCGGCGCCCATTGAAGTATGAGCTTGGTCAAGAAAGACCAACTTGACAGCGATTCCCATGGATGACTTCTAGGTCATTGTGGGGATGGAGTTCTTGCAGGAATCTAAGGCCGTACCTGCGATCGCTGTGCATCTTTGGCGACTCTCCATGTATGCAGGGGCGGAGCCAGGAATTTTTCATTGGGGGGGCCAAAATGCATGTATACAAAAAAAAATTTGGTTTGAGGGTATGGGATTTGGGGGTTCAGGGGCGTAGCCCCCGAGAAAATTTTTTTTGGGGTAGTTTTTTTATTTAGAAATTTTTTTTTCTCGGTAATACCTTTGAGGTTACCACGTGTCCTATTAATACCCCTTCATTGTGGTTAAGATTCACCCACCTATCCTTGATTTAAAAAAGATATATCATATTTCTTTTTGAAACCTTGTTAAAAATTCACTAACTCCTTAAGATTAAAATTATTTAAATATTTTTTTCTAAAATCAAGGATAAGTAGGTGAATCATGAGATTGGGTGAATTTTAACCATAGTTAAGGGGTGTCAATAGGGACATGAGCATAAGGGGACTCCATTAGGGGGCCACTTTATATGTGACAAAAAATTTGGGGGGGCCACTACATCATATAGGACAAAAAATTGGGTTGGGGGGGGGGGGGGGGCTAAGTATACTAAAAATATATTTTTTTAATTGAGGGGCCCACTAGTCATACTAGTACAGTAGGGACTTACAAAAAATTTCCTGGCTCCGCCCCTGCATGTATGATTCCTATAGTGGCAAGCAAACGTGGAGAGAAGATGCTTTCGGCCTTATAGCTTAAGAAATGGTTGAAGAAGGGAGAGATGACTTACTTGGCTATGTTGAGGGAAGAGTCTCAACTAGAGCAAGATCTAGTTCCGAAGGAAGTGACCGAGGTGTTGGCAAAGTTTGCTAGTGTGATGCCTGACAAGTTGCCAAAGTCCCTTCCTCCTCGTCGAACAATTGATCATGAGATAGAACTTGTTCCCGGGGCTAAGCCGCCTGTAAAAGCCCCTTATCGTATGGCCCCTCCAGAGCTTGCTGAACTTCAGACGCAACTTGATGATCTCTTAGAGTCAGGTTTCATTCGCCCCTCTAAGGCACCATTTGGGGCACCAATCCTCTTCCAGCGCAAACATGACAGGAGTCTGAGGTT
Source organism: Tetracentron sinense (assembly GCA_015143295.1). NCBI lineage: Eukaryota > Viridiplantae > Streptophyta > Magnoliopsida > Trochodendrales > Trochodendraceae > Tetracentron > Tetracentron sinense. Next base: position 44,561,902 of record CM026559.1, on the reverse strand, counting down.
TTGCGTGGATTACCAAAAACTAAACAAGTTGATTGTGCGGAACAAGTATCTCATCCCGTTGATTGCCGATTTGTTCAACCAACTTGGGACAACCAAGTACTTCACTAAACTTGATTTGTGGTCAGGCTACTATCAGGTTCGCGTCGCGGAGGGCGACGAATCTAAGACGACTTGCGTGACGAGATATGACGCATTTGAATTCATGATGATGCATTTGTCTTACCAACGCACTAGCTACCTTCTCAACACTGATGAATCAGATATTCCATGAGTTCCTGGACAAGTTCGTTGTGGTCTATTTGGATGATATCGTAGTGTATAACTCAACTCTTGAGGAACATGTTGAGCATTTGCAAAAGGTGTTAGCCGTGCTAAAGGAGAACCAATTGTATGTTAAGAATGAGAAGTGCTCATTTGCGCAGGAACGCATTAGTTTTCTTGGTCATGTGTTGGGCAAGGGAAAAGTGAGAATAGAGGAGGACAAGATCCGATCTATCCAAGAGTGGAAGCCACCTACGACTACCACCGAGCTGCGATCCTTCCTAAGCCTTGCGAACTATTATCGTAAGTTCATTAAAGGCTACTCAGCAACTGCAGCACCATTAACTGACCTATTTAAGAAGGAGCATGCTTGAGTATGGTCAAGGGAGTGCCAGGAAGCCTTCGAGAGACTGAAGCTTACCATGGCCCAACATCCGGCCAGACTTTGTGAAGCCTTTTGAAGTACAGACTGATGCGTCAGACTATGCTATTGGAGGAGTGTTGGTGCAAGAAGAACATCCGGTAACTTATGAGATCCGAAAGTTATCTGTAGCTGAGCGTCGCTACACAGTTCAAGAGAAAGAGTTGCTTGCAGTGGTACATTGCCTTCGGGTGTGGAGGCATTACTTACTTGGATCAAAATTTATGATGAAGACTGACAACGTTGTCATGTCTCATTTCATGACACAGAAGAAGCTCACGTCCAAGCAAGCGCGCTGGCAAGAGTTGCTAGCGGAATTTGACTTTGAGTTAGAGTATAAACCGGGTCGGTAACAATGTTGCCGATGCCTTAAGTCGCAAAGCGAAACTTGCGGCCCTAAAGAAAGTGATGCATAGGAGTGTGCAACGGGTGCAGTCTACCATGCACGATAAGATCCGTGAAGGGTTGAAGACTGATCATCAGGCGAAGGTAATTTGGTCACTAGTTGAAAGTGGCAAGACTCGTCGTTTTTGGATCAACGACGGACTTCTTTACACAAAAGGAAGTCGTATTTTTGTCTCAAGGATGGGGGACCTGAGGAAAGATCTTATAAAAGAGTGTCATGATACTCTTTGGGCAGGCCATCAGGGATGGTGTCGCACATATGCCTTGCTAGAACGGGGTTACTACTGCCCTCGTATGTGAGATGATGTTGCAGAATACGTGAAGACTTCTCTTGTGTGCCAACAAGATAAGGTAGAAAGGAATAGACCTCTGGGGCTCTTGGAGCCATTACCTATCCCTAGGAGACCATGGGAGAGTGTCTCTATGGACTTCATTTCGGTCTTACCAAAAGTAGGGGAGTTTGGGTCGATCCTGGTGATGATCGACAGATTTTCAAAGTATGCTACTTTCATCCCCTCATCATTACACTGTTCAGCAGATGAGGCAGCTTACTTGTTCATGAAGAGTGGTGAAATACTGGGGTGTGCCTCAGAACATTGTGAACGACAGGGACTCAAGATTCACGGGAAAGTTCTGGTCAGAATTATTCAAACTTCTTGGGACCAAGCTCAACTTCTCAACCAGTAGTCATCCTCAGACTGATGGTCAAACCGAGCGTTTTAACGCTCTCATTGAAGAATACCTTCGACACTTTGTCAGTGCTAATCAAAAGAATTGGGTGAACTTGCTTGATGTTGCTCAATTTTGCTTCAACTTACAATAAAGCTCTTCTTCAAACAAGAGCCCATTCAAGCTAGTAACCGGGCAACAACCACTAACGCCTCATACAGTCATTGTCGGTTACCAAGGAACCAGCCCCAGCGCATACGAAGGACCATTTCCTATCACTGAAAAGGTGGGAAAAGTCTCCTATAAGATGAAACTGCCTGAGTCGTTTCACAGATATCACCCGGTCTTCCATGCCAGTGTGTTGAAGCCATATAATGCAGACAAGGAAGACCCCACTCGCAACACTCCGAACCGGCCTGCAGCTACCGTAACGACCGTACCCCAAAGAAAAGTTGAACGTATTGTTGCGGATCGTCATGTCCGAGCATCACCGACCAGGCCCGCGCATATGGAGTATTTGGTAATATGGAAAGTGTTATCTGACGCCGAAGCTAGTTGGGAACTAGGCGTCACCCTTCTCCCCTTCACAGATAAGATTGAAGAATACTTAGCGAACAAGTCGACGAGAGCGTCAACTTAACAAGTGAGGGAGTATGTCACGACCATTCGTCCAACAATATTTGCATGGCCTTGGTGGTGGCACTATTTGTGTGTCTTTTTATCTTTTGTAAAAGGGTAGATTAGTAGCCAAAGTCTTAGTGGCATTTTTGTAATAAGGGAGTATGACTCCACCAGCACATAGGATGTTTCCTTCTGCCAACTGGTAAAAGGTTTATAATCCACCTTGCAGGGGAGCTGGTAGTTCACTTGAGTGGGTTGTCTTTGCATCATCTTTGATCACTTGCTCCCCTAGTGTCTTTTATTTTCATTACCTGTATAGTGTCCTGTAACCTTTCCCTTTATGCAATAATATTGATCTTTGCTTCTCTCTTGTGCATTGTGGTGTGCTTTACTCTTGTTTCTTAGGTAACTGTTTGAGTAGGCTGACTTGATCAACGGATTGATCTAGTGCCCCATGGGATTTGCCTTGTAGCGTAAATTATCCATGAAAACGTGCCCCCACAGGCCCCCCACCTGGCTCTGCCCCTGGTCACACCCCAACCCCCCAGAAAAACAATCCAGAGCTTGATTAGTTGGTGTGGTATGTAGAATATTAACATATTTACCTTGTTTGGCTGTGTGTGTGTTGAGCGTAAAATGATAACCTTAAATCAAAAAAAAAAAACCCGACCATGGGTAGAGCCAAGGAGGAAGGGGCAATTGCCTCCTCAACTTTTTGAAAGAAAAAAAATATAATATTTTATTTAAGATCAATAGTTCGCTCCTCGCCCAATATAATATATTATTTAAGAGCAATAGTTCACTCCACGGGTGAAGAGCGAATTATATATTGCTCCTCGCTCTCACAAAGCTACCTGCCATAAACTCAAGCTAATTTTTAACCCTATAGTTAAAAAAAAATTATTTATTTTTTAAAAAACAAAGGGTAGATGGGTGAACCTTAAGGGTTAGTGAACCTTAACCACAATTAAAAAGAGTTAAAAGGGGGACACGTGACACGAATAAGGGACCCAAAACGCCCCTCCTTGCGTCACCAACCGAGGAGGTGATTATTTTCCATTATTTAATTATTAATAGGACATACTCATGGCATAGGCGGGGTGAAGCAGCGGGCCTCTACATTTTTGAAAAAATATATTTTATAATATATTATTTAATAAGGCATAGCCATGTGATAAGGGTAGTTGTCCCTACGCCTGTCAAATTGGCCCTCATTTTATAATATATTATATATGTATGTATATATTAACGATTTTTCTTAATACATGTTTAGAAAGATTTTTCAATGATCATCATTCTTAAGAAAACTTTTCTAGCATAAAACACAACGAAAATATACAAATAAGATTAAAAATTGTATAATAAAAACTTTGAAAGATGGTGCAACTCTATTACAACATTGCTTTAAGCATGACAAAAACTTACCTCTTAAGAATGGATTCCTCTAAACTCACACTCTAAACCGTAGGAGCTTTTGATGCAAGATACGGCTTTTCCCTATCATAAACTTGAACATGAAACAATTATTCCCTATCATGAATTTCAACATGAAGCAAGTATTCTAAGGCGAGGTTTCGGCCCCATGACCTTGTGCGCGAAGTATGTGTCCGTACATCTTTGTATTTTATATATACTAGTAAAGGTGAATGTGCTTTGCACATACAATTTTTTGATTATTAATGAAAAACATACTTTTTAAAAGATTTTTTAAAAAAATATACTTTTTAATATATATTTATTAGACGTTACTTTCTTTATATTAATTAATTTTACAATATATTAGTATATTTTATAGAAAATACTTTGATAATTAAATTCAAATTTCTTATATGAATTTAAATTTAATATTAAAAAAGAGTTACTAATAACTTATTATTTATGAATTCACTTATAAATGTACAAAAAAAAAAAAAAAAACAAGAACTCTTTCTAATAGAGTCATTACTGATAGTGAATACTTATTATTAATTTAAAAAGGGTGTTTGCAACAAGGAAGAGTCCTGAAGATCTTACTTGGTGTGGCAAAATCATTACAGGGGTGTGTTTATATCCTCCTATTATTACTACTGTTGTATCAAAATCTAGAATCTTTTCCTTTTTGTTAGCTAAATAAAAATAATAATACATGAATCGTTACCTTTCACCAACTTCCAGCACAACAGCCTATCCATCAAAGGCTAAACATTGGAAAGCCTTATGGTACATACCAATCCCTCATAAAATCCTTACATTTATTTGGCGAGAGTGTCATAATACGGTAGCAGTGACAATCAATTTAAGGAAAAAGAAGATGGAGGTGGAGCATGAATGCCCCCTATGCCACTCAGAGGATGAGTCATCTCTTCTTCTCTTGTTCGTGCTCTAGGAGCATCTGGTTTGAGACTCAGTTTTCTTCCATGCCCACCCTTCAAACTGACGAATCTTTTCTGAGCTGGTGGTGTAGATGGACCCAGCACCCTGATTTTCGCAATGGGTGTAGTGTGTTGGCAGTTCGACTTTGTTTAACCTTGTGGGGAATATGGAAGATGAGGAATGAGGTAGTTTTTAATGGGATAGTTCCAAACCCGATCCAAACTATCCATAAGATTGAGAGGCCGATTATTGAGATATGCGCAACTTTGGAAGGTCGGAAACCGGAAAAATCACCTTTGGTTCCAATTTGGATAGCTGCGATTCAAAACTGGATTAAGGTAAATGTGGATGGGGTCTGTCTCCTCATAGATCTCGTAGCTGGAGCGGTAGTGGTGGCCAGAAACCATCACAGGTCCTTTTTAGCCTCAGTTGAGAAGCCTCTCAGATGTGGATCCAGTAGAATTGCCGAAGCTGAGGTGATCAGACTTGGCATACAATTGATTCGGAGGAGGAAGTGGAAGCTGGTTATATATCCTTGAGTCTGACGCAAAGGAGATTATCGACCATCTGTCTGATAAAAGCCCTCTACCCCATTGGGATATTCACACTACTGTAGAAGATATTATCCAGTTAAAGCAAAGAGGGGGAACTATCCAGTGGAACTTTGCCCTTCGTCAAGCAAATTCAGCAGAACATGATGTGGCCCACTTTGCTCTAAATGAAAGTATTAGAATGTTAAATTCTCCTTGTACAACGGATGTAAGAGATGTTTCCCAATCTTTTCCTATGGTTTTTTCTCCTGATTAAGGAAAAGTTATCTCTCAACCAAAAAACAAATTTCAGCATGTACCTACCTATCCTAGAATGATTCAGTCTATGGGTACTCCCAAATATAATCCCGAATATACTCCTTAATCCTAACCGTTTATAGCCAAGCACTAAGGGTCAGGATTTGAGTTGACTTATTTTGTCTTTTCTAATACCACATCAGCTCTAATCCTAACCATTTAATAATTGAGATAAACGGTCATGATTTGGGAGTATATTTGGGAGTACACTTTAGGAGTATCCCTAGACTAATACTCCAAGAATATATGTTCACCCTATATATAAACGTTCAAAAATATATTTATCTTCACTTTCTCATACACCCGTGAACGCATAGGGATGCATGTTAACTCATGATATTTGCTTTAATTTCAGGACTCGGCAATGGGTTATCAATCTATCAACTGTTACGTACGATTATAATATATATATATATATATATATATATATATATATATATATATATATATATATATATATATATATATATATCTTGGTTCAAATCTCATCTCTTATGTATCCTTTAGAAGAATTTAATTGTGGGTCCTACTAACAAATTTCATTTTCTTCTTATGGATAAGTGTGAGATTATGAATTATTCTTATAATTGTAATCTAATCCTAAGGTTAGATTGTTGAATTTTAAAGATTAGTAAACCTTAACTATTTTTAAATTTTTTTTTTTTTGCTGAAGGATATCATTTACCTATGGGTTAGTGGTTAGCATTGGGTATTGGAGTCCTTGCTTACTCATCACCCGAAAGGAATGGATCCCGAGACCTCTCCCATGAGGGAGGCCACACCCCACCATTGGCGCAAGAGGCAGGGATCTACTTATTAATAAAGTGTGGTAAATAGTAATTACTTGTTATACTCTTTGTACTTTTTTATTAGTAGAATCATATTTTTTGATACTATTTTATACTTTATATTTCAGTAGGTCTAAAGCTTTGCTATGTGTAATTTTTTTTCCTTCTATAAAGTAATCGAGTAAGGATTTTTGTCACATTTTTTTTAAATATAGAAAATAATTTTTTGTTCACTTTTTGTGGCCGCCATGTGGCAGTTGCAAGACAGTTAGGCATGGACCAAAACCTGTCCAATATTTTGACTACTTTTACGATGCACTATTGCGGTATATTGATCACGGCAAGTGCTACACTGAGACTCAATCTCGAGCCGTGACCCCTGATTTGGGATAGGTAATTCCAGTTATCCAAGACTGAACAAATTGAATATTTACCCATTGGTAATTTAATGACAATGATGGCATAGAGAAAAAAGGGAAGATGAAAATGTCTCAAGAGATGAAGATGGAAAAGTAGATGAGAAGCTTCTCATCTTCTTGATCTTATTATTATAATTGAATCAAGAACAACTACAATCTATTTTTGTCGTGATGAACTTTCTTCATCAACAACAAACCACACAAATGCTCTTTTCCTTTCTCTTTTTAGTAATCAAAGTACATTAAAAAAATCTCCAGAGAAAAAAAAACACAACAATGGAGGATCTCTAGCAAACAGCTTCCACTGCTAGCCTCTTGGTGGTGTTGCCGCTGCAATTACTCGTTCCAAACGTCGTCTCCGACACATTGATCAAACAAGTTTGTTGCCCAACGCATGCCTGCAAACAAAAATATAATTAAGAAAAAAATATATGTAAATGGAATAATGTGGTAGAGGTACTAACAAAATGGTGTTGTTAATTACCTTTTGCACCACGGACAGGCTATTAACAGCTTCACAAGTGCCTTTCAGGTACGATCCGCAAGTGCCTTGGGCATCTCCGAAGCTTGCGAATTGTATTGCCGAGATGGTCTGGCCGCCTTGACATGAAAGTTGCAGTGTGCTCCCTTCATATGCATTCCCACATGCAGTTCCAACAGTGATGGTTTGGAAAGCCACTTGCAAAGGGCTGCCGCCAATTTCCTCAAACAAAATCAATGTGTTTTTGTCGTCTCGAAGGAACGATCGTGGTACATGGTACCTGATGCAATTACAATACTATGCATTTTAGATATTGTGTTTATCTGTAATTGAAATGGCTTACATAGATTGATTTGTGAGTAATAATAATTCACAGTAGTAAAAGATGGAGAGAAAAAAAATCAATGGTTTGGCTTACCATCTTTGAGAAGGATTGCCGCAATTAGTCAAGCATTTGTTCGAACCATATTGTCCACGGTAATCGCATTTGTCACTGCACCCACTCTCCTCTGCAAGGAACGAAGGCCAGAACCGCCCGATGCTGTGTCCGTTCACCCAGGCTTGTCCCTTACCCATACCTTGCAAGTCCACCACCACAGGGTCTCTACCCAAAGGAGCCTTGAAGGTGGTCTGAGAATAAACACAAATTTCATACATTCAGTTAAGGTTGTTTTTTCTAAATTGAAAACTTCCCCATTAAAATGATAAAATTCCCATTGTTGATGAAGGATTACACTGACACACCTTATACCAAGTCATGGCCCTCCTTATAGGAAGTTCATTTGAATCCCATTTGTTGTTATGGGGTGAATTTTCACTGTAGAGTTGTTGGGATTCGCCATTCAAGCCAACCTTCATCCACAGATTGGCATATTAGATTACGAAAGCCTGTACAAAACACAGGAAAAAAAATTAGACATTTTATTTTCATTTTCCAATTTTCAATTCTGTTACCTTATAAAACCATTGGTTTGATGATAAGTCTTTGGTAACATTTCCAGCTCCGATCAACTGAACCGGTCCCCCCACTATTCCCGTGAGCGCCAAATCAAAAAATGAACCGTAGTTCTGCTCAAACAAAAGAAATTTGGGAAAGAAACTGTTAGTAATTGAACTTCATATAACAGATGGAAATGATATTTAAGTGAGATTGATTTGCTAAGCACACATTCGCGCTATTTTCTCTAGTAATTTCAAAAAAAAAAATGTGTTGAGTCATGAACCGCATTAGTGATAAAAACCAGAATCCTCTCATTATGTTTTTCATGCCCCTAGAACTAAGTGCATAAAATACATACTTGTAGTCCCACCGTCGCACTGAGTAAACTAATTTGATTAATCCCGGCTTTCAACTTGATTGGTTGCTCAAAGATGAAATTGTATTTGCCTCCTTTGCCCCATTGGGATCCTGTTGTTTCAGAAAATTCAGTTGCAGATATTAATATTTTGTACATTGTGAAATTGTAATTGAATTTGACAGCAGTGAGTTAATGAATATAAATAAAATTTCCAAAAGGTTATTTTCATCATTCAGAAAGAAACTTAGAATCTGCAATCCAGTCAGTCATTGTGAAATGGTTTTTTTTTTTTTCTAACTAATTAGAACGATTGGAGAAAAGAATGAATTAGTTTAAATTACCTATGCAATTCTTGTTAACGTAGGCATGAAGTACATGGCCAGTCGTATTAACACGCAGAGTTGCTTTACTCCATGAATGGTCGCTCTTATTGATGTTGACGCTGTAACAACATAAGAATACCATAGTAAAATTAATACAAAGAAAGTAGAGACAAAAATTCTCGTCAATACCATTAGCCAAAGAAGGAGAAAAAGAAATTAAGAAAAGTACCTAGTCATGTACCACAGGTAGTCACTAACATCAACAGTTGTTTCCTTTTGTTCAAGTAGCTTTGTTGCACTAAAGGTGCCCTTTCCTTTGAGGGTATCTTTCATGGGCTCAGGCCTCCATAGCCAAGAGAGTTGTGCAGGTTCATTTTCAGCTTTGTTCGGTTTCTTTACCATCACAGAGGTCTGAGTGTTAACCTGTAAAAAAGTAATTTAAACAAAAATTAGTAATATTAAGTTCTTGCCAAAAATTATTCTAGTTTTCTTGAAAGAAAGTAGGGCATCCATTTTACCTTGGCACTGTTATAGACTTCCTTATTGCAATCACCAAGAATACTGACAGACCAAGCGGGAACAAAGTACTTGCCATCCTTTTGCAAGTCGATGTTGGCATCATTAGTTGTGTTTTGATTGCTCAAGAAGCAGACTTTTTCTCCAGTCGCTTCATTGATGTACGTAGATAACTGATTAACACGATGATTCCACATTACTCCTTTTACATTGGACTTCAATGATTTACCAAAGAAGGGGTTAAAAAAGCTATTATTAAGATCAATTGTTACTGACCTCCACGCCATTTCCAAGTTGCTTGTTAGTGAATGTGCTATTGGTAAGAACCTTCTGCACTGATTTAATCGCTAAATGGAGTTGATTTAGATGTCCCCACTTGGGTTGATTCAAATTCCCTGCAAAGTTTTGACATTTATAATGAGAATGGAAAGGGGATATTACCATATGTTAATTTTTCTATAAATCTATATTTTTTCTTTTCTATTTTATGCTTATTAATCTGGATGAAAATGAGGAAATTGATTAGTTCATTTTCGCAGTTTTTTTCCATCTCTTAATCTATTGCAGAAATAGTTAATTCTGTGATTACCGTATTCATCAAGTGGTGCGTCATAATCGTAAGAAGTTGTGATATATGGACCTCCTGATGTACGCCCAAAGTTGGTTCCACCATGGTACTGAAATCATGACAAAAATTAAAAAATCTACACCTCCAAGAGAAAATACACATAAAATACTCTGTATGCATGTATCTGTGGGGGAACTAAATTGCCCACAACATGTTAGTTACAAGACTGTGTTCCAATTTATATATTTTTGGAATCTATCAATAAATGAACATGTAGATATCTGTGGGTGTGTATGAATTTGGGTGCGCGGAAGGACAGACTAACCATATAGTAGTTCTGGAAAACGCCACCAAATTGGAAAAATCGCGCAACTGCAAACGCCACATCTTCAGCAGTTCTATGGGGGTCTTTTCCACCCCAGGTCTTGTACCTGAAAGGATGTCCATCTCAAAGCTTGAGTTCAATGAGAAGGGAGAAAAACTACAGCAAATGAAAATTTACTGTGGAGAGAGAAGGAAAGAATGTTAAATTTTAAAAAAAAAATTAGAAAAAAAATACCCACCAGCCAGTCCAGTTCTCGGTCCACATTTTGGGACTACTTGGATTGTTCGGCTTGAACGTATCACAGTAAAAACCATTGCATGTGTTGATCTGTTTGCAGACATAAAAGTAAGGGATTTATAGGCTTTTAGACTCTAAACATAACATTAGTCTTAGCTCAAGAGCTTGAAGCTCAAAAACAGGATTAAATTTAATGAGTCAACAACTTGGAATGTGGTCCATTAGAATAGGAGAAATCTGACTGCTGGATTGCTCTTATTTTATGTTCATTGGTTGAAAAAAGATGCCTTGAGATCCATTGAAGCAACCTAATACCACCTCTAATCCGAATGTATGTAAATATCCATTATTTCTCAGTAGAATACATTTCAAGTAAATAAATTTAGAACATGCATGCAGCTGAAATGGAAACAAGCAAAAGAATAGATATTGAAATTGAAATAGTGGAATTTAACAATTAAAGCCCGCCGCGCTTCAAGCTGATCCATGCTATATTTTTGTTAGAGAGAGAGGAAGCAGAAATAAATACCATTGGCTGCGGAGCGTCACTTTGCTGGCACATGATCCATGGGACGCCGATGTTGAGGGATTCGGCCATTTTTGCACACCATTGGATGTATGCTTTCCCTGCTGCTCCATAAGGCCCCATGATATTTCCATATTCATTCTCAATCTGTTATTTGTGAAAACAAAACTCCAAGATTCAAGAAATAATATAATCTGCAACATAAAATCTAACATCAATTTAAACAATAAATATGAAGAACAATAGAAAAACAGAATCCTAATTAGACAGACCTGTGCAATGATTATGGGTCCTCCTTGTGATGCAAAGAGCTTCTCTTGTTTACACATGTTTACTATCATGGTAGTGAAGTTTTGCATCTCATCCTGCAAAATATAAGTATAATGTATAAAAGTTGTTGGATATATTATATGTATATATATATAACAGAACTACCAAAAAAAATCGAAGAAAATAGAATACTGCAACTATATATATTTATATATGTACACACACACACACAGTGAAAACAATAAACAAAATCAATTTCGAAACCTTGTAAATCTGATTATCTGTCCTGATTTGAACTCCTGGCATATTGTGTAACCACACAGGGTATCCTCTGATAAAAAAAATTGTTTTGAATTATTATGACAAGCAAAAACAATGATATAGACATTTTATTTTCAGTTAATAAATATTAAAAACAAAAGTACCCATAATTCCATTCAGCACAGACATAAGGACCAATTCGAAGAACGACATATAGTCCAGCATCTTGAATAGTCTTGATAAACCTGATAAGGTCTAGATTCCCTGTGAAATCATACTAAGTCTCCAAAAAAAAATTGAAAAGTTAGGCTAGGTAATCATCTTTTCATATTAATCCATTCGCATTCTGAGAGTGATCCAAACCTCGCGACGACGAGGCTCGTGGCGATCCCAAAACACATATGTCTCAACTGCATCAAGCCCACCTTCCTTAGCCTTCTGAATTAGATCTGGCCACATCTGGAAATGATACAGAAATCAGAAGATATTCAAATTATGTATAGCAATATATGATAAGAACTAGAAATGAAATAATATTTTAAAAAAAAACATTTTACCTGCGCCGTGCTGCGCGGATAATGGATTGATCCCGAGAATAGAACTCGTCGTTCTCCGTTGATTATGATAGCACCCCCATCATAAGTAACCTGAATTCCTTCTCCTAATACCGACGAGCAAAAGAATAGCAAAGCTAATCCGAAAACAAAAAACATATCCCTCATAGAACCAGTCATCTCTCCTAGCTGATGAAGCTTATCATTACAGCATAAACTGAAGAGGAGTATTTATAGGCAATCCCATTATCCAAATTTCTAAACTTGGACAAAAAGAGATAAATCCTATTCAACAGAATTCAAGTGCAAACCACTCATTTTCAGGAATAACTAACTGACCTTGTAAGGGAATTAGCCTTCTGACATTACCACAAGCCAAAGACTAGTTCGGGTTTTGAATTTCGGGTATAATGACTTATCTTTTTGAAATTCGGTTACAAGGAGGAAGAGAAAGTAGGAACTTGTTTGTCTGTGTTGTTTGGTCCCTTAATTCTGGCCCAAGGATTAAGATTTAGGATCATGGATTAACCAGGACCCACTTAGCATTGAAGATAGCCTAGCTAGGGATTGAATTTAGGGCGTGTTTGAGTCAGCTTTAGTCATTAACCAAGTCAAGTGTTCGTTTGGAGGCAAACCATCTCTCTACTACTCTTACTTGACTAGCAAGATGTAACATCCAAACACCTCCTTAGAGGACGACATGAGTTATTAACAAAACTCTGGTTAAAAAGTTTTAACTCTCACGGTTAAATTCTTTATTTATTTTTTTCTAAAAGTAAGGTTAGATTCTTGAATCCTAAAGATTAGTGAATCATAACCATAGTTAAAGAGAATATAAGGGACACATGGCAAGTTGGAGAGGTAGGCAAGATTTTTTTTTTTTTTTTTGAAGGCTAGACGAAAATATTTTACTTTGGCCTCGGCAAGAATAAATCCTAACAGCAATAGTTGGCTCTACGGGTGAGGAGTGAACTACTCTCACAAAGTCGCCCCTTCAATTGCCTTGAACTGGGGTTAAAGGTTTTTTTAATCCTTTTTTTTTTTGGCCTCACATCACCCAACCAGGAGGTGATTATTTTCCAAATCCTAAATCCACTAAAAAGGAGCAATAGTTCAGTTTACGGGCGAGGAGGGATTAAATTTTTTTATCCGTATGGTTGAAAGGGTAGATAAGGGAATTTTAACCATAATTAAAGAGAGTTAAAAAGAGGAAATGTGGCTAAAAAAACAAAAAAAAAGAGCCGAGACGCCCCACCTCGCATCACCGACCAAAGAGATGATTATTTTCCAACCAAAAGCAAGCTGTAAAGCCCTAAAACAGACATTCTCTTTACATATTTAACTCAGTTTAAAAATGAAGGAGACATAAGTACTCTTCATAATTAAACTCGATTTAACCACCCAAACGGGATTAAAGCGACTGGATATGTTCAGTTGCTTAATACTTTCGAGGATATATCCGTTGTTCAGAAGAGAGAGAAATCCTTGTAATAATTTCTTCAACATTAAAGAGTGTTTCTATTTCCAATATATAAAAAAAATGTGACCCAAAAAAAATTAAAAATCGACCTTTATCCGAAGCAATGTCGGTTGTTGTCCACTGCTCTTGCCCTTTCTCGCGCCCAAACTCCGGCGAGATCGTTCTGCCGTCTGGACCATTTGGCAAATTTCCCGGTAGAATTCATGCCTCCGGTCAGTTTTCCGGTCTCTCGTCTATTTTTTTGGCCTATCGTTAATTTCTGCACTTCTCTGTGTGAATAAACTTAAATGTTTTGCAATTTGTAAAAGATTTTAAGCGATTTGTATTTCTTGCTTTATTTTTGGTTCATTTTGCTTCTTTAAAATCGAAATAATTACGATCTATTATATGGAAATCACTTGCATTGTGCCCGATTCGTATTACAAGGCTTTAGCTTCTGATTTGTAGGTTTTGCTGCTGTTTAGCTTCGGATACTGTAATATTGTGCATTTCAATCGTTTATGTATATGTTGTTGCTTAAATTTACTTCAATACCTTTTTTTTTTTTTTTTTCTTTTGAGTAAGATCAATTGCATCGTGATGAATTAGTTCGGAAAGGCTCTAGTTTTAATTTGTAGAATTATGCTGTTTTTTTGTGTAAATAAACTCTTTCAACTTCAGCATTTGACTCCACTTTATTTTTTGCATTTTTCGTTTAAATGTACTTCAATTTCTGTTATTTTTCTATAACTGGTAGAATGTACACTAATTGAATCAAAACAATAAGTATAAGAATTTTTCCAAGGTTACCATCCACTAGCATCTCATAAAATTTTGAAAAATTCTGTTGTTGTTTAGGTTCTTTTTGGGACAAATATGGGTTTGGGCAGAGCCCTACCATAATATATCATTCCCAAATATATTGCTATCTAAGGTAAGAACAACCACTATCACCTGGAAAAGAAGAATTCTATTGAGAATATCTTGGAGGCTATAAGGTTACTTCCTCATCTACATAATTACAAAAAAGAAAAATATGAAGTCGGCCACACTATTGGCTTCTGTAAGCACTGATACAATATCACATGAAGAGGGATGACTCTTGTACATCAATGTAGGCTTTTATAATCTTTTGGTAGTTGATGGCATTTCACAAGGATCCTTAATTTATTAAGTGTGAAGTATTCCTAACCGTTGTTATTTATGCTTGGTTGAGGAGGAATTTGTTGATCATTTGTTATTCCATTGTGCCTTTTCGATGTGCCTCTGGAATTATTTTCTTTCCCAACTTGGGGTCGCCTGAATCTTTCCCTCTTCCTTTTAGGGCTTCTTATCTTGTTGGCTCTCATCGTTGTTGGGTAGTCCAGTGGACCTTTTATGGGGTCTTCTTCCAGGTGTAGTTGCATGGTTGATTTGGAAGGAGAGAAATAGGAGAGTTTTTAAGGATTCTCAGCTGGCCTCAGAGGTGGTGTGTGCTCATACTTGCTCTATGTTGTTGGACTGGGTCTCTACCAAATTAGATGTGTTGGAGTCGGGGCTTGATTTGATTATTTCCTAGTTGAGGGGCTGTCTAGCCGCAGGCTTTATCTGTTGTTGTTGTCTGTAGCATTCTTTTCCTTGCCTTGCTCCACTTGTGGTTCACTATTGGTGAATCTATTTTTCCTTCTTTGTTTTAATGAAATTTTTCTTTACCGATAAAAAAAAGTGTAAAGGAAAGAATATGTGGCAATGATAACTTTGTCGAGACTCTTCCCACATGTGATATTTAACACTTGGAGTTCATGAATGATCAGTAACTAGGGATTGTTGCACCCACAAACTCTATAAAATCTTGCCATTACGGTTTCTAATTGCACCCCAGAAACCACGACTATCGTCATGAGTAAGCTGCCGGTATTGATAATCCATGCACCTAGGGGAGGGTTCTGCTTACATATAGTAGGCTGCTCATGATAGAAGGTCCCTTGATCTTCCATGTGTGTAAGAGTATCAGTTCATTTCAGAATCAAGGATTTTCATTTTCGAATTGGCAAGCATATTTGAGTGTCATCGCTTTTTTGGATATCAGCATCTACGGGTGGATGATATTGTTTTGAACAATACAATTGTTTCTTTCAAACTAAATGTGATTGATAGTAGCAGCAACCTAAATATCTCCGCCAAGTCATCACCCGCAAATTGGTTTGTAGCCCGTTGTGGCCTAATATACCAACCAATGATAGGTTTTGGAAATTCTTGGAAAGGAGAGGATTTGAGCTCCAGACAGCACAAGTTACATGACATTTGGAAAACAGATAATATAAAGAATAAAGATTAATATGAGGGTCTGCAAAACACAAGTGAAGATCTAGAGGTAATGCTCTCACTAGAATAATGTATTAGCTTTGTAGTTTTCCCAGACTCCCATCCGTAGGTAAAGCTGTGTCTTGGAATTTTTATACAAGTTTATGCCATAGAATTATTGTTGAAGGCTGTCATATGGCATTCCAGTTTGAAGATAAATGAAAGATTTCCTTTAACAGATACCTTCTAAATGATCTTATCTTCGGCTTGAAGGGGTGAGTAACCAATGTTGCTTAGATGGTCCCAAGAGTCAGTTAGTTCAAAGGATAAGAATGAAGTGGTTCTGTAAATGCACTTCTCCATTTGATTCAGAATTTTTAGCATCAGATTAGGGTTTCTTGCTTAGTTTAATTGAGATTTTATTATAGTCCAGTAAATGGAGCATTAGTATACATTGCTCATGTAGGAAAAAAAATGCTATGAATTACTTGCTTCGACAAAGTTTGCATGAAAAGTTCTAGCGTCTGATTTTTATGGTTTTGCTGTTGTTTAGCTTTGAATGCTGTAATTAGGCAAGATATCACTGCATTTGACTGGAGATTCTAATTGTCTGGTTTGGATTTCTTGCTTAATTTCTTGGATTTCATGATTTATAAATGGACCCCAACATACATTATTTGATTAAAACTATAATGATCCACAATGTCAACTACTCATTTTTAGTCGAATTGGTTTGACATAGTTATAGCTTCAGAATTTAGGGTATTTCTGTTGTTCTTTTTCAAATTTTCTGTAAGTGCATTTCAAATTCTGCTTTCAAGTCCCAATTTTAAGCATCTGATTTGAATTTTTTGGGTTAATGTTTCCTTAAGCATATGTCTTTTATTAGTGCAAATAGGATGAATTGGTAGTAGGGAACATTTTGCTTTCCTTTAAATATACTATTCTAGTATTCTTAATGAAGAAAATATGTTTTTGAAATCCTTACAAAAGACTGTGTAATAGAGATCTCAGATCATCAGATAGGCAAGCATGCAAAATTGCATATATCAGTAATGTATCAAGTCATGAATTTTAAAAATGAGATGACCAGTGTCTAGGTTTTCAGTCATCATGATTTTCATCAACTATCTGCTAGCCCCAAGCAAAATCTTATAGCTGGAGTCCCATAATCTGTTTCTGTTTTTGTGTATGAAAGCTCTGTTTTCTCAGTGAGGCAAAATAAGATAAAATATTAAGTTTACTTTAAGTAAGGATGAATTTTTTGCAACTTCTATAGCTCAGTTCTTTCTCGCTGTCCTTTGGTATTTTGCTTGCAGCAAAACTATGTCATGAAGAAATACGGCATGTCAATATGCTTAAGATGTTTAAGCATGCCTTTGAGGCCAAAGCATTGTTTAAATCAGGAAAGGAGCTTTTTCTTCTTCTTAGAGGAGAAAAGTTTTTGTTGTCCTTCCGTGATGCATCCACAAGACCATTTGAGTCTTGCCATGCATTTTCAAGCAGCCCGTCTATGTATATGGGGCTCAACGACTTCCAGATGACTAAGTTGGAAGGAACTTGTGATGGTGGCCAAAGGGTACCAGATTATGACATCATTGTGAAAGATTTATCCAATCATCAGGTATGATGGTGAGTCTCCCTGTATTCTGTTGTTGATATTTATATATAATTACAACCTCTTTATTTTTATATTGGCTGTAATGCAGTGTAAATAGATCTTTTCTGAACCATTTGGAACTCCATACTCTTATATATATTTATATATATATATAAAGTTTAGAAATAGGAATAAATCATTTGAGATGGAAAACTGGAAATTTTGTTCTTTTGACATACATGAATTTGGTATGGGTTTTTATTTGCTTAAAGTCTTTTATCTTTTATAATAATATAATATAAGTCTTTTTGTGTGCCTCGAGGCAGAAGAGTCGGTGGACCACCTCATTCTTCATTGCCTTTTTGCTTATGCCATTTGGAGTCAATTCCTTCGCCAATTGGGTGACGTCTGGATCTTTCCTGGCTCTCTTCAGAGTTCCTTATCAGGTTGGTTTTCGATTGCTTTGGAGGGTCCCGTTTTGGTGATTTGGGCAATGCTTCCGGGTGCCATAGGGTGGTCTCTTTGGAAAGAATGAAACAAGCGTGTATTCGATGGTATTGACTCTACTAAGGGTAGAGTCTTTCAGAAAACTAGATAGTTACTCGTAGCTTGGTGTGCCATAAAAAAGGATTTCGACTATGAGGGGTGGCTAGATAGGCTTCATTAGCGCTTTTATATTATCTACATAGTTAGGGCTTTTGGTTATCATGTTATATGTTTCTTTTATTTTCTTGCTTTCTGGTTTCTGGTTCATATTCTGTGTGAACCTTTAATATGCTATAGTTTGTTGTATTGTTTGCTTGCTTCTATTTATATCATGGCTTGATTACCTATCAAAAAAAGAGTCTTTTTGTCATTTTCACCATATTTTTAAAGATCATCACCTTCTGCCATCTGATTGAAACAATGACTGCTGCAGAAAATTGTGCCATTCAGGTTCCCTGAATTGGCTTTTGTTGTCGCAAATGCTTTGATGCTGACTATGCCTTATGAAGCTTTGGCAGAAACATGCGAGGCTGGTAACTCTGTTTTCAACATGCCTCTACTGCTATCTGTAGCCCTTATAGGGGCTACTGTTGGAGGTAAGGTTACTTTAACGTTGCAGTAACTTTATTTCTATATCTGGAACCCAGAACCCAGCTAAATTTATTTGGAAGGTTGTTGCATGTGTTGGAATAAATTACAAATTATTAGCAGGCAGATAATGAATATATGAAATATTTGTTACACTTTTTTTATTTCCTTCAAAGCAACTGAGCCATAAGTCTCTTGGAGTGGGCATCAAAACGCCAAAAATCACAAGTGGCATGGCATGTGGGTCTCAGGACCTGTGCTGCAGTGCTGTGCTGTGCTTTGACCCTTATCATAAGCCCGAGGGAGTCTAGAGTGCTTTGAAAATGACGCTTGATAGGGAACTTAGTGAGAGAAATAGCAGTTTACCCGAGAACAGAGGCCATGCCTCTAGGAACTAAATTTTCCTTTTCATGTTTGATCAAGACCGTCGCTAGACCCTCACAGAAATTATAGCTGCATCGCAGGCCTACAACTTATTATCGTCTTCATGACATTTTTTTCTCTAAGAAATGAGAAAAAATGAGCTCAACTACACACTTTTCTGCAAATAATAGATATCGTAGTGTTGTATTGTCTTCCCAGCATTGCCTCAATGAAATCAGAGCTCATGTACAGGATTGCTTGCCCGTCAGAGGAGAGGGGAAATGGAGCGGTTGAACGATCAACTGCGCCAGATTAATGCAGCATTAAGAAGGCAAGCTAAGATTGAGTCATATGCCCCCAGCTTGAGTTATGCTCCGGTAGGGAGTAGAATATCAGAGAATGAAGTAATTGTAGATTCGAGGAAGGAGGAGCTGATTTCACGTTTGAAAGCTGGGAAGAATTACCTGAGGAATCAAGATTTAGAGAAGGCATTTGTGGAATTTAAAACAGCTCTCGATCTTGCGCAGAGTCTGAAGGATCCCATCAAGGAGAAGAAGGCTGCTCGAGGCTTAGGTCTGTTTCCTCACCCCATATCCATAATTATTCTCCCATCCATGTTTAGTTAGTGAGATTTTTATAAGTCTAGGTAAGAAAAGAAAGGGAAGAATTTTGCAATCCATAATTATTTTCCCATCCATTTTTAGTTAGTGAGATTTCTATAAGTCTAGGTAATAAAAGAAAGGAAAGAATTTTGTAATCTGCAATTTTCAAAAGTACCTGGGTATTTTGTATTACAGGAATTTTTTGTAATATGAGCATTATATCTAGGATTACCGAAACACCATTGAACTGTTTTTGGATAAATAATAAAGCACCTCACATATCTTATTTTTTGTATGAACTTCTAACCAATGTTTTAAAACGTTAAGGCGTGAGGCGAGGCATAAGGACCTCAAGATACGTGAGGCGTAAGCCTTGAGGCGTGAAGCGTAAGCCTCACAAGAAAGCTTCATGCTCTCTCATTTTAACAAATAAATATAATATAAGAAAAATGACAAAAAGATTCAAGAAGTTGATGAAAAATTTTAGTATATATACATATATATATAGAGAGAGAGACATATATATATTTGTATTTGTATACATTGTGTGTGTTCATGTGGGCGCACACGTACACATAAGAAATTATATATAAATTAGTTTAAACAAATAACAAATTTTAGAAAAAAAAACGACATTTAAGTCTCAGTTCCTAATTTTAGTTAATGTATAAGACGTACACATAGACATAAAGCAAGCTTCAAGACATGAGGCATGCGCCTCATGTGAGCCTCATGGGGTTTTAAGCCTCATGGTTAAGCCTCAAGGCGTTTTCCTTAAGCCTCGCTTCGAGGCGAGCCTCGAGGCGTAAGACTCACATGCTTTTTAAAACACTGCTTCTAACTAATAATTATCTATTAATATTTAATAGAATGTTGTAATATTTCCTTAGCGGAGCTAGACTCTGGAACTACATGAAATTTTATTGATATACGTACATTGCAGGTTCCATATTAAGGGAGCTGAGGTCTCCGAACTAGAGTCATGTTTGCATTTCTTCCTCTTCTGTAGATGAAATTCAGGCTGCAGAAATTTCTGGGATGATTTTGTGCATTTTACCTCTAATTTCTCTCTCTTATGGCAAAATCTTCCTTTGTTGGGGATTTTGATAATGTTCTGCAGTAATTTTTCTTCCTAACAAATTTTGATATTGTTCTGCAGTAATTTTTCTTCCTAACAATGTAAATACTGAAATTTCATCACCTAATACTCTCTCATTATATATAATTCCCACTTTTGAATTTTCCATCTGCTTCTTTCAGGAGCCTCTCTCCAAAGAAAGGGGAAGTACCGTGAAGCCATAAAATACCACTCTATGGTCTTGTCAATCTCCGAGCAAGAAGGAGAGAATTCTGGCAACACAGAAGCTTATGGAGCAATTGCAGACTGTTATACTGAGCTCGGAGATCTCGAGCGAGCCGGGAAATTCTATGACAAATACATCGCAAGGTTAGAAACAGACTGAGCTTTTCGCCGTTGCTTATGTTGCTTTTTTCCTTTTAAAATTAAAAAAAAAAAAAGAATATGAAGAGGTTGGAATATTGGTAGATCTTTAAATTTTGGATTTGAGGATGGCTTCTTGGCCTACAATTCATGGCGGAATAGTCCTTTTTTTGTATCTTAACCATCTACTAGGAATCGCTCTTTCAATGACAATTCTCATGAATTTTCTGCAGACTATCTGAATAGTATTCAGTTGTTTGGTAGCCTCACAACACTTCAGTAATCCTCACCTTTTTGCACCCTAGATGGTTATAGAGCTTAAACCACACTAATGATTCGTGATACATGGGTGCTTATGTTCCTAATAAACTTATGTATTGGTTACGCCACCTGAACAGATTAACACCTTGGTGGACTCTTTTGACACTTTCAGGAAACACCTAGTTGACCCGAATGGTTCTACAAGTGAACCACTGCTTATGAACCATAGCTTAAAATTTCATACTACAGTCCACACAGAACAAAATCACAGCTATTGTTCCAGATTGTCCAAACAAATGAGAAGTTAAATGAATCATTGGTTAGGACTATAAGCTTTAATTAGTGTCCAACCACCAAAAATGGCTAAATTTCTATTGTATCTTCGAAGAAAATGAAATGAAAATCGTTTGGAAATTATTTGGTTGGTCAGTTGGTTGCTTTCTTTAATTTATTCATTAATACAGTAATTACATTACATTTCTGCATACAATTAGGGAGTTCGGGGCATCCAACCACCTGTCTTTTCTTTTCCTTTCTCCCATTTACTTTTCTCCAATCCATTTTCAACAATCAAACATAGACGTTGGTGTGAAGAATAGCTCGAGTTCTTGAATCCGGAGGCCACCGTTCGGGTGGAGGTGGGGCACCACCCGAGCGGTTTCGCAGGAAAAATCACATGTAGCCCTGGAGCAAACCGCTCGGGCAGAGCTTTGCCCCGCCCAAATGGTGCAACGCTGTTTTTAGTCTGTGTTTTGTGCTTGGAAACTCCTCACTACAAGAAATCTACCAATTAGTGACAGACAAAATCCGTCACTAATAATCGTTTTTCCGTCACTAATAGCATTAGTGACGGAAATATTGTCCATCGCTATTCCGTTGTCGATGTTAGCGTCACTAATGGGTTATGGGATTAGAGTAATTAGTGACGGATTATTTGTATTTAAAACTGATTTTTTTTTTTTTTTAATACAGTCCTCCCTCTAGTGAGAGAGAGAGAATAATAGAGTCCTCCCTCTAGTGAGAGAGAATAATAGAGAGAGTAAAAGAGAGAAAAAATAATAGAGAGTACCATTTCCATCTCTTTGCGGTATCATTTCCATATCTCTCCACCAAATTACTCCTACTTTCCTAGTCCACAACCGGGAAACCAAAACCCTAGATGTTCACTGCAATAAAATCCAGCAATTGATGCCAAAAACCAACTTTCCAACGCCAGGGAAGAACAATGACAGATTGATAATCAAATTAAAAGCAGAAATCGGGAAAAGTGAGAAATTAGGGCATAATTAGTACCTTCTCTCTTCAGCCTCTTTTCCTTCACTTTCTTTAATGTTGGATTGTTGAGAAAAACATATTATTTGAGGATTGAAACCTCTCGTTCTAGAACTCTTCCTCGAGTGTAGTGGGTTCATGGTGTTTTCATGGCTAGATGGGTGTGGAGAGATGATGCGTGATGGAAATTTCAATGTGGAGAATGATTGGGTTTTGTAATTAAGAGAGATTGAGAGGGAGAGGGAGAGGGAGAGGGAGAGGGAGTACATAAAAGAACCCTAATTTTAATTTGCATCTTTAATGACGGATTTATTTCCGTCACTAATGGTCTTTTACAATTAGATACGGAAATAAATCCGTCTCTAAAGATAATTTTTTTTTTTTTTAATGTATTAAATGACAAAATAAGAATTAGAGACGAAAATTTTCCATCATTAATGGTCTTTTACAATTAGATACAAAAAATTTTCCATCTCTAATACTATTTTAAGATTAGAAAACGATATATTTCCATCACTAATGTTCTTTCACAAATAGAGACGAAAATATTCCGTCAAAAAAAACAATTCGATCTCTATACACATTAGCGACAGAATATTCCGGTCCTTTAAAATACTTCTTATTAGTGACGGAATGTTTTCCGTCACTATAACTTATTTTATTTAAAAAAATTGAATAAATGTCGAAATACTTATTAGAGACGGACTATTAGTGACAGATGGTGTTTCCGTCACTATAAGTGTTGCATTAGAGATGGAATTAATTTCGTCACTAATCGGTAGATTTCTTGTAGTGCTAATTCAAGTGGGATTGTTTCTATTTGTGTAGGACTTTTGTTTAGACCTATAAATAGGTGTTTATGGGTCTAGGGTTTAAATGGAGATACTTATGCATTGAGAGTGAGAGATAATAGAAATGGTTTAAGCATACTAGAACTTTGGAAAATGTTGAAAGAATGATAGATAGAGATTATTCTTAGGGTTTATTGAGAATGTGACTTGAGTAGGGTGTGCAAAAGGCTCTGGGTTTTGGTTGGAATTTAATCTGAGAGGAAATCGATATTGTACTATTTCTCAAGGTTTTTCTGAATAAAGAAGAAGCAACGGATCTTGACCCCGTAAACATAGGCAGGTTATTGTTGAACTATGTATATCTCTTGTGTTCTCTTGTGTGTGTACTTGTTTATTCTTTTCTTTTGGGTATTCTGTTATTTCCCCTAACAATTGGTATCAGAGTTACATGTTAGTTTGGACAACTTTCTATGAAGGAGTTTTGACGAAAAAAGAGATTCATTCCACTAAAATAGTGCAAGATGGAGGGGAATACTTTAGAGATGCTCTCATAGTCTCTAATAGTATGGACATTCTTCTACTAAAGTGATTATTAGATTCGAGGGCTTCGTTTGCTGAAGTGAGTCAGACTTTGGGAGGGGTAGGCTATGTCCCTAAGTTGCGGTGATACTCCCTAGACTGTTGCTATACAACAAGAGTGGGAATTATTAAGATTAAGTGGGGATGCTTAGTTTTGATGAAGAAGAAGAAGTGTGGTAATTTGTATCTCCTGGATGGAATACGGGTATAGCTAGAGCTACTGCAGAGTCTGCAGGAATCAGAAACCGAATGTTATGCAACAGATAGAAAGCTTACTTAGGGTCTCTTTCGCAGTCGGTGGCAGAGACGGGTATCCCAGTGGGTTTCCGGAAAGAATAAGATGGTGAGGTGCCTTTAGCGGAGAGGATGTGTCAATGTCCTCGTCCGTGGTTCTTCTAGAAAGGAGGACGACTTTTCAAGTTATACACAGGTTTTGACCGTGTTTGATCGAATCCGGTGGATGGCTTTTCAGGGTGATTTGAGGGTGTGCGTAGCTGATGGGTTTCTTTCGCAGACAGTGCAGAGGTGGGCAAGGTCAAAATGGTTGTTTGCCGTATTTGCAAATTGAGGGTTTAGAATCTTGAGAGATTTTGATTCGAGGTGGATGTGCTACCCGGATGTGGGTGAGGCGGTGGTCTATCTTGGAGGTTTGCTTAATGATTAGCAAATCAGTTCTCTTGGTTATGGTAGTGTTGCGGAATTTTTGCCAAAGTGGAGATTTATGAAGAATGACTCGAGTTCATGAATCCAGAGACCACCGCTCGGGTGGAGGTGGGGCGCCGCCCAAACAATTTCTTAGGAAAAATCACATGTTGCCTTGGAGCGGTGGAACGCTGTTTTTAGTCCGTGTTTTGTGCTTGAAAACTCCTAATTCAAGTGTGGTTGTTTCTATTTGTCTAGGACTCTTGTTTAGGCCTAGACATATGTGTTAATGAGTCTAGGGTTTGAATGAGGATGCTTATGTATTGAGAGTGGGAGATGATAGAAATGATTTAAGCATACTATGGCTTGGGAAAATATTGAAGGGATGATAAATAGGGATTGTTCTTAGGGTTCATTGAGAAGGTGACTTGAGTGGGGTGTACAAGAGGCTTTGGACTTGGGTTAAGATTTAGTTTAAGATGAGAGTGATATTGTACTAGTTTCTCAAGGTTTCTCTGAATAAAGAGAAAGCAATCGGATCTTGACCTGTGGACGTATGCAAGTTATTTCCGTCAGATATTCTATTATTTTCCCAACAATTAGAAGAAATAGCAATAGCAAAATTGATGCAGATGATGCTATGATTTCTCAAGGCGCTTGCTTGAAGAGCTATTTCATTTTTAAGGAAGCTGAAATTTTAAAAAGCTTGGTTGATTACCAACTGATCTTTTGGAATCCCATCATAATAGGGGAAATGAAGATATAAATCCATTAGCGCTCCCACCACTCGTCATAATCAGCCGATTATTTCTTATTTGAAGAGAATATCGAAAGAAAAAATAAAGATGGTTCTCTCTTTCTAACAGTTTTTCAAACCGAACTCTTGAAAAATTTAACTTAAATGACTATCTTACAAAATTTAACTTAAATGGGATTTTAGAGTAGCTAGCTTGACTCTTAAAAATAATCAAACAAAATGTATGTAATTTATGGAATAGGTATACCCTTTTGATCATGCTCTTTTCTTCATGATTATTTATACCAAGTACTTGAAACAAAGCTTAACTATGTACCTTGTTTTTTGAGTGCTTAAGTGGCATTGTCGGCTAGGCTAGGTGAAGATTAGCACAAGATAAGAGAAAGCAAGCTAGTTGGGATCCTTATTGAAGACAACAAAATGAATAAAGGTTTGAGAAATTGGCATTATTATCTATTTTGAGATATAAATATATTTTAATAGTTATGTGTAGTCATCAAAATGTTGTGGTGCAGTGTGTACAAGTAGAGTAACTGAATAAGTAGAAAGGGAGAAAAAAGGCAAAAGTATCAATTGCATGATTTATATTTCCATTTTGCATGATTTTTTTTAATCGATAATCAAGATATGTAAATAAAAAAAGAAAACTATAGAGAAAAGAGTTCACAAAGAATTACCAAAAGAAGCAAATAATAGACTCCGGCTACATCACAAGGCTACATCGGTTAAGGTGGAAATAAATTCCTCCAAGGGTCCACTATTTCCCTCCAAGTATCACTTGCAATGATTGAAAGAAACAGTCAATTAGTGTAATCATGTGATGGCCCTATTAGAATGGTTCAAAGAAGGATTAAAAATAGATGTAACGGTCCAATCAAAACCTATACGTATCAATTTTTGGTATCAATTTCGGATAATAAAAATATTGTTTTGAGTTATAAAAATCAAATGTACCCAATATATAGTCATTTGAAGTGACTCAAAGACAAAGTAGCATACACAATTATAATTGCACAATGAATTAAAACATAAATAATAATAAAAAATACGTATGGTTCGTTTCGTATCAATATAAATATCGTACAAAGAACTATCGAAATCTATATGTATCACTCATTTTATATCGATTTCAACCATTTTTATTCGCATGAAAGGTATACATAGATTGAATGTGGCATGCAAAATTGATATGTAGCATGTGATGCAAGATATGGGCTGCTTTACCACCCAAAAAAAAAAAAGATATGGGATCCTTTTCAGCAGATGCCGGAGGATTTTCGTCCCTCGTCAACGTTGAAATGACATATACCCCACTTGCGTTGGCATTTTGGTGGGAATTTAATTAAAAGAATCTAGACTTGATTTTTAAAAAAAAATTAATCATAAAAAATTAAACTTTTTAACCCTTGAGGCCTTGAAAGAAAAGTTAGAGTCTGAGGCAGAGTAAATTCGGACTCGTAAGTGGGTGATCCAATTCATATCAAATTTCCTTCTCTATACGACAGAGTCATGAGACCATTATATTTACAGACGCGTGGAAGGATCTTACCTTATTAATGGCACTTGTATGGCTTAGATGTACAGCATTATGCAAATTTTGAATTTTAGTTGAGTAGATTAAGATATATTTTAATAAAAAAATTAAAATATATTAATAAGTAAAATAGTGGCTATGGTGGGGGTGGGGAGAAAGGGATTCCTTTCCAACCATTTTTGCAAAGCAAAAGTAAGATTTAAAGGTCAATAGATTCTCGATTTTGGGATGTGGTAGGACTTAGGAGGGATCTCTTTATTCCATGAACACTAGCGGCTTTTGTTATTTTGAGCCCATGCTCTCGGCCATATCCTACTCACCCAAATATATAAAAAAATCAACCCATGTCCTTACTTTCTACCAAAAAAATCAACACCCGATCTTGTTTTAGCATGTTTAAGTTTTTGGTTGAGGGTACATCTAGCACGCCTTATATTTTATTTTGGTATCACAGATATAGTTAGGCTGCAACTTGTTTAGCTGGTGTAATAAGTATTTGTTAATTCATTAATGGGTTAGAGCCTAAATTTAAAGCTGAGCTGAACAGTAGGCATATCAACTAGAGGAGTGCTAGCCCTCCATACGCACTTAGTCAAAAATTTTAAAACAGACGGTGTGTCGGTGTAACATGTGGTGTTGCTACTTACATGGGTGACACTTGTTGCTAACACCTTGTGTGTAAAAGGCTACGGCTGGGGCTAGCATTTCTGTATCAACTATTACACCAAAACACATGGAGATCACAACACATTGGTCATGTGGCTCCAGGAACACCAACGTATATATTTTTTATAGTTTAAATTCATACAATTAGGCCGTAAGGCCCGTAACCCCAATTAAAAGGGTTTTGTTTTTTTGATAGGACCCCAATTAGAAGGTTAGGTGTGGATATTCAACAATCACACTCTAAAGAGACTTGATCCCAGATCACACGAGTGGTACCTGCACAGTCCAGAGCCGGCCCATCCATTAGGCCATCAAAGCCTTTGCTTTGGGCCCCATTAAAAAAATAAAAAAAATAGTATTGAAAAGGCCCAATTCAGAATGTTAAAAAAAAATAAAAAGTCCATTTAGAATATTAAAAATGCCTTATTTATAGTTTTTTTTTTTTAATAATATTAAAAAAAAAAAAATTTAAAACCCCAATTAGAAATTTCGCTTTAGGCCTCCAAATGACTTGGGCCGGCTTGCTGCACACACTACTAATGAAGCAAGCATTGTTTCCCCATTTAATGGTTTTTGGTTTTGACAGACGTCACCAGATGATTACAACCATATCATTACACAAAGATAGAAATTAATTAACACTAAAAATTAAGTGTATATGGGCTATGAACGTAATTTTATATTTCCACAATTATAAAGGTGAAAGTTATTTTAGGTGGTGTTTGGTAACACTAATTTAAAAAGAAGTACTTATTTGAAAATTATGCTTAGTTGGATTTTAGGTTATTAAGTTGAAGGTTAACTACATGTCTTCATTTTAGGATTAAAAACCTCTACTTTTAAAAGTACATATAGAGTTAATTTTTAAAGAAGTGTTTTTTACCCCTATAATTTCTAAAATATAGACATCCAATTAATCTTCAACTTAAAAATCTAAAATCCAACTAAGTATAATTTTCAAATAAGAATTTCTTTTTAGACTAATGTTAACAAACGCTACCTTAGTCATTTCGTTGCTAACTAATTTCACAAATTCGTTTCTCATGAGTCATGAAACCACCGATAGCTGATACGTCACATACCTAACGCCCATGGTTCCGATGCCGTGGAATCTGTCGGGCGTCAGATGCCTGCAAGTGTGTCCAAGTTCTAGAAAATGGGAACCGATCAATTGAGTGTTTTTTTTGGTAAGCGATCAATGGAGTTGGACGTCAAAAATCAGAATCTAAATTGGCTGAACGACAAATGCGTTTTATAAAATCGTCTTGGAATCCGTTTTAATATTTTTTAATCAATATTTTAATATGCTCAGTTCGGTAGCAAATCGTCTAGGAAATATAGGGGTGGCAATCCGCCTTCAATTGTAAATGTGTTGGGTTTGGGCTGGTCTATTTTAAAAAGAGTAATAGTCACCTCCTCGTGCTGAGGAGGGGGTTATTCCTCCTCACTCTCACAAACCCTTTGAACTATGGTTAAAAAATTAACCACCCCTTGTGGTTAATTTTTTTAAAAAAATATTTCCAGGAATCAAGGTTAGATATATGAACTCACCCTAGGGGTGGCTGAATCTTAACCATAATGAATGTAAGTAAAAAGGTGACACGTGGCCTTAAAAAGGAGGGGGACAGGTGACTATTTTCCTTTAAAAATAAAGGAGTGTTAGCCCAGTCACAATTATTCCAAACTTTTCTGTAAGATTGGTGGAAATGTTTCATATTTTAACAGATTAAAATATTTAAAATCTGACAATGTTTGACATTTGTAGCCAGCCACTCAACTGCATCTTTGGAAGCTTTGGAAGATTTGCGACCGGAGCTAACAAAATCCATTTAAAAATCACTTAAAATTCCAATCCAAAACCCAGCCCATTGCCACCCCCACCTATAATCCGAGAGAGCCAAGAGTATTGTAGGCCTTTCGTGAGGGTAGTCTTGTAAGTTTTAGAGCATTCCTAGCAGCCTCACCAAAATAACTAAAAATAGTTATTTTGGTGAGCCAAAACACTAAAAAATGTCAAAATGGTTCCAGCAGCCTCATCAGAATAAAGATTTCGGTTTTGTGAGTCTATGGTACTCACCAAAATTTTTCTCTCCCTTGCTTTATTGTGGTCCCACACAAATAATAAAATAAGGTTTCTCTCTCCCCCTTATTTTATTGTGGTCTCACACAAACAATAAAATAATGTTTCTCTCTCCCTTTATTTTTCGTTTTCTCACACAAACAATAAAATATTGTTTCTCTCTCCCTTTTTTTTTTTTTTTTAAATGGTGAGATTGTTGGGAGTGTATTAAAAAAGTGGCTCACCAAAATCACTTTTTGTAAGTTTTGGCAATTTTAGCGAGTAAAATTTGGTGAGGCTCCTAGGAATGCTCTTAGTAAATTCTACCAAAATTTCTTGTAAACCCCATTATCACAATTCAAAATTTTTTTCCATTATCTAACCGTGGTAACCAACACATGGTATTCAACAAGTTAAAAAAATAAAATTTTCAAACAGAAAGCTATAATAGTTACACCAATTCTTAAGTTAACAAGGAGATGTAAAACACTTATTATTACTACAGTGAGACTTAGGAAGTTTTGAGAATGGGGCTAACATTTCTCAAGTACGACACCAAGAGACTTTACCAACTAAACTAGTTGGCACCTACAATATTCACTTAACATTTCCACCAAAAAAAACAAAAATTTACTAAACCAGTAAACTTAACTATTAACTAGAATATAGACAAATCATAACTACGTACTAAAAATAAAAATATTGTGACATATATTATATTATAGGAGCCACATGCATACTTGTGTCAGTTTGTATCTCCCATAGAACTGATCATGATCAGATTCATTTTCTTGAGGTGATCTTCCATTGTCGAACAATCTAACCCACTAATTAACCTGACTAACGGCCTAGGTATCAAAAAACAGGCATTATAAGGGCAGTTAGGTCTTTTCAAAAAAGTAAGATGCACACTAGTGGCGCCCGAATCACTTCCCTCAAATGACTATCTGTTTATTTATTTAAGCAATCATCTTCCCTATCAAACTATGGGCTTAATCAGTCCATCATACATTGAAGAGCTTTGAAGATACTGGAGAGAGAGAGAGAGAGAATCCCATATCTCCAATTCTTCAAATTTTCACTCAATACAGCCATGTTGGGCAAGCCAGTGATCGGGAAGCTCCAGGATCCATTAGTTTCGGGCGATCGAACCGGCTCTCTAATTACAAGCCCGAAAAGCCCATTAGAGTTCAAGGCCAGATCGTCAAGAGGTTTCAAGAATTTTGATATTGGCTATGTTGGATTGGGTATTGTTGCGGCTCTCGAGAAGTCCGGTGGCGGCAGGGGAGAATTTCGGGCGAAATTCGTGGTGGGTAGTTTGAATTTGAACCGTTGTGATCCAATTCCAGTTGGTTCTGCTAAAACAAAGACAAAATTTGGAGGAGGTTTAGAGGGGTCTGAGATGGGGTGTTGGGAGAATTATACTTGTGTAAATCCTCATGGACCCAGCAAGTTCTCCTTCACTAGAGGGTATTGTGATGGAGGTGGGAATAGTAGTGCAGGACATGATAGAAGTGGTTTTGATAGGAGATGTAGGAACTTGGGTGTTTTTTGCGAGTCACCGCCGAGACATGCCGAAGCATTTCCGGCGTTCCCAGCGTTGGATTTTCTCAGTTCTTGTCACTTGTGTAGAAAAAAGCTGTATGGAAAAGATATATACATGTACAGGTATACATTCCACTCTAATTCTTCGGCTACTTTAGCTTCTCCTTTATTCATAGCAGTTGGATCTTTTTTCCATAATTCTTCTAAATTTATGGAAATTCATATCAGAAAATCATCTCGTAGCTACAATCAGTGCACCTCTTGATCGATCTGAATTACGTCCATCAATCCTTACCCTCTAGTACATGAACCAAAACCTGGCATAACCCAAAATTCACAGCAACTTGATGATCCTAGTACCCCATAAGTTTTTCTTTTTTGGTATAAATACCCATAAGATTATTGGGTGTATGGATGAAATGGATAGAAAATTATCAATCTCATCCAAGAGGTGAACCATCCAACAGGCTTCGATAGGAATGGTAGATTGCTTGAGAAGAATTCTACAGCGGCCTACTGAATGCTTGAGATAAATTAAATTGCTTAAAATCCTTTTTGCCTTTAAAAAAAAACATTAATGGACTCATTAGGTAGGAACTCCACTTGGGGGTCTAATTATTTTAATTTATGTTGCTTGATTCGCAGGGGAGAGAAAGCATTTTGTAGCTCAGAGTGCCGATACAGACAGATAATGATCGATGAGGGGAAGGAGAAGTGTGGATCTGAAGCTTCAAGATCTGCAGAAATATCAGGCTCGCCGTACTCTGGGAGGCAGCTCTTCTCTACCGGTATTACTGCATCCTAGAGCAACACAAAGAAAAGAAGTGGTGCCAGTAGCAGAGGTGGTGATGGCGGTGGCCATGACCTTGATGATGATACTCTTAGATATATATATATACGCAGCAAAACTGGTATATATGCGAGAACTAATCAGCTTTTTTAGAAAAAAAAATTTTCTTGGTGCTTTGTAAGCTTAAAGCTTATGTCTGTAATGAAAATTATACTTAGAAGTTTGATCTAAAGTGAGCTACCACTTTTTTTTTATTGGTTACAATTCATAGATGATCAAAGATACACAAACCTTCAAACCTAACATGGATCTACAAAGAGGACGAGGAAAGCGCGACCAGCAAAATGAGATTTAATGAGACATGGAACCCGACATTCCCATTGATCAGTTTCCTTAGGCGTACTTAGAAGACTATTACAAATATGACATACAGCAGTACCAACTTCATCTGATTATACCATCGGATGAACAAAAATCCAAAATCCAGAGCTCTGATTCAAAATTATCTTGTTTCATCCCCCATGAAGAATTGCCAAAACTTGACTCTATACTCATTCCAATATAAAGGATTAGTCAATCAAATAATAGATTGTAAATGGGTCGGCTTGAAAATAAATGATTTGCTAGTCATAGAATATTATTCCCGGGGTAATGGTTGGCCTAAAAACACCGTGTTGTCTCCTTGAATCCTTATAACTTCAGCTACTATACTAATCCGATTTGTACTTCTACCAACACCTCTGAACATTATAACCAGATTCTAGCCTAGCAATGGTTCTACTTTTTTTGGTTTTGGAAACCAATCATTTAAACACACATGACAGCATTTTGGCCACCACAATAATCGTATTCTATTCAACAACTGATTTTTAATCAGATCTCAAAAGAAAACAATGAAAACAAACTAAATGAAAGCAATGCAACTAACGTATCTGCTCATTTGATCAAACTCCAAAGTTTATATGATTAAACTATAGCTTCCACTTTCCGCAACAGATTCAAACAGCTAGCATTATACTGTTATAATAACCAAAGAAAATGGGAAAAAAATCTTTAAAGGAGAAACAAGGAGAGACTACCCACGATCCCCACGACAGTATTTCCCAAGGACATCATCAGAAACTTCTCATGTGGAGAATTATCTTAAGATTAAGAAACCTTTATGTAAGAGGCCAAAGCTCCCTGATAATCATTGTCAGTCATCCCTACACAGTATGGAAATTACACGCAATTTATCCATACAAACAGCAAGCATATAGATGGGGGAACAATAATCTAAACTCTTAAGCATATTAGGGAGGGAACAGCAATCTAACTTAAGAGAAAAGGCAAAACATCAGAGAGATTCCTAAAAGTTTTAATGCTTCACACAAACCCTCTGAGGCAGGAATGGAGGTTTACTATATAATAGGACTCTTCTCTAGTTATCACTGGTAGTACATGAGCTGCTGGGCTGCAGCAACATTCTGGAACCCACCGTCGTAGGTCGCCTGGCTTGCTCCAGTAGCACCCATTCCCATGGCTGCCTGCTTAAGAGCATGCTGACCCTGAGAGTGCAAAAGGGCATGGGCACCCCCCATTCTGCTCATTGCCAGCTGCCGCTCGTAGGCCAGAAGATCAGTGGCTGAAAGTCCAGGAAAAGGAGCAGCTATGGGTGGGGGAAGTGGGGTTGAGATTGTCTCTGGTGGAGTGGGTTTGCTACCCCATAAGCACTGCAATGTTGAAATGCAAAGAACAGTTCAAATCATGATATGTTCTAAAATTTAAAAATGCAACTCACATACTAGTGTTGCTCAAGTGGAACAAAACAGTACACATTAATAAAAATAAGAAACAAAGGTAAGCATTTTTTCTTATGGTTGACACTCAAATACGCATCACGATAAATTCCAAATTGTTATGTGCCTTTAATATGTAAAATTGAACTTTCGCACCTCATCAGGCCGGTCTTTTGAGGAGTATTGGTCAAGGCACTTATCATTGGTATTAGAGCCAAACACCACGTCACAAGTTCAAGTCACGGAAAGGGCCATCTGGGGAGGGCTATGGAAAAAAGGCCTAGAAAAGTGCCCCGGCCCAAAGTGAAAGCCACCGTGGAAAGGGCTATGGAAAAAATCCTAAGAATTGCCCCACCCTAGAGTAAGAGCCGCTGAGGACGTCGGCTGTGGAAGCGTGGTGGTAAGTTACATGCCTTTAATAAGTAAAATTGATCTTCCGCACCTCATCAGACCGGTCTTTTGAGGAGTATTGGACAAGGCACTTATCACAAATTCTAACTAACATTTTTGAATTGCATTCTAACTAACATTTCTGAATTGCAGAAATGGGATACATATTGATATACAATGAAGAAATTTGGAAACAATTTTAAGTCTATTTTTTTTATCAGTAATCAAGATATCAATTTATACAAAGTGGAGGGCAAAACAACGAAAGTTCACAAAATGTGAACCCAAAAAAAAGCACTAAGTAATAATAAGACACAGGATACAACAGATTGGCATCACATTATACTATATCCAGCTTCCAGCATGATTAGCATCTCATACAGAAGTGGATCTTAGGTGCCGACCACGAGACAATCAACAAATAATGTGACCTTACATCTGGTATAAATTGAAGGAGGTATGCCCACATTCAATGAACCACAACTTGGAGAACACCAATGCAAACAGTAATAGACTCCGATGATTGTAGCTATCAGACCAAGACTATTTTCCACATCACTACCAATATCTTATGACAAGCCCAAAGAATGCAGCTGATAGATGGTTAGAATTAAATTCTAGCTGCTGAGATATTGCCTCACTGAGGCAATGGGATGGTGGGCATGATGCTTCAGATGTACCCAATGTGCACAAGTGTTCCACCAGAGGACCATATGTACAATCTACAAGAACATGCTTTCTACTCTTCCCCACACCACCATACAAAGTTGGGCAACTCATCGATTTGGAGCATCCAATGTAGGCATCTCCTGGATTGTCATAACCCAATCATTGCATCAACTTGATCCTAATTAAATGACATGGAGTTGTTCCAGATAGTTACGTTTTCATGCTTCCTGTTCAGTTAGTACATAGGTAGGCCGCCCATACTAGATGGAGGTGTAGGGCATGAAAAAATAATGCTTCAGGAATAAACCAGTGTAATCAAGGCGTCACCTAGGCGATTTTGGAGCATCATCGCCTAGGTGGTCTTTTTTGCACCATTCTCTCATATCCTCTTAAATGCAAGCTTTTTGACAACTTATTTACATATAAATATCATTTATTTACTTAAGATATATATATATGTAAATAAGGTTATAACCCCCGTTTGAATGCAATAAAAATTATCCTGCATCCAAAATCTTGGAGAATTAAAAGTCAACTGTCCAATTCAAGAACAAAATCCGTTTTTTACACCTTTTTCAAAATTTCAATTTGCAAATGCTAAGAGATTTCTCAAATCTTAAAAGTTCATAAATTCTACCACATTACCAAAACCCAAAAAGCAGACGAAAAAAGTCATATTTCAAAAATATTTTCATCTACATGGTCAAAAAGTCAACTACCATTTAAGCAGAAAAAAACTTACATTCAAGCTTTACAAAATTAAATATTAATTTGCCTAGAATATTATCAACCCTAGGAGATTTGAATATCTATGTATATATATTAATATTATATATATATATATATATATATATATATAATTATTTTTATCGCCTGGCCGTTGCCTAGGCAATGCCCTCGCCTAGCCAAGCCTAATCGCTTAGGCATCGCCTAGACACCTTCACTACACTGGAATAAACAGAAAAATTTTCTAACCAAAATCAGAACCACTCTGGAAGGGAATATAGTTTTGAAGCTGTGCCAATACCACTTAATTTGAAGACCTCAAACCCATGCTATATTTACACATCTGTAACCAACACACTTCAGCGACCAGTTAGAATAAAATGCACATGCAGTCAGAGTCCACTATGGGAGGGTAAAGGAAAGAAGGAAGATATCAGTCGTTGCTACCACTTGGACACTTAATCAGATAAAATAAGCCAAAACATACCTTAACTGGCTTTCAATGGAAACATATGAAAGTTTTACCAATCAAAGCCAAAGCATACCTTAATTGGCTTGCCACAGAGAATCTGGGCATTTCCCATCTGAATGGCCAGAGCTGCTTCTCCATGAGTACTGTATCTTACAAAACCAAAGCCTTTATCTCGTTGCACGCGGACTTCTTCAATTACTCCAACTCCAAGGGCATGGAAAAGCCGGTGCAGATCAAGCTGGGTAACCTGCAAATTATCTGTCCATTAGAATACTCAGGAAATATAAAAGTACACCTAAAATTACAGAAATTTTATATTTGCCCATACATTTACTATATGAACTAACAGCGTTAGAAGATTAGACAATACGAAGCATTTCATTTTAAACTCTAGCAGCTCTATCACTGCTGCCCACTTTTAGGAAACAAGTGGAATCGACCATAGCACTTGAAAGGGGTCTGCTGAAGTGGGTAGGATCCACCTGCCCTCTTTTTTTTTCACCAAGGAATTGTGATACTATTTCATACGCATGGCACAGCATCAAATAGCATCACATGAACAAGGATTTAGGTAAGAACCATTATGGTAAATAAGAAGATGGTTGCTTACCTCAGAAGCAAGATTGCCCACATAAACAGTAGTGTATTGAGGGTTATTCTCTGGAGCATCATCATTTGTCGTCCCTTGACCATCTTCTATGCAGCAAATAAGAAGAAAAAAAATAGTTTCTTTTGTCATCATCTCAGATTGAAAGAAAAAGGAGGGGAAATAAGATAAAGACTCAAAAATCATGCATCATCATCCATATCGACACACTAAACACAATAACATAAGTGGTTTGGGACCTTGGGTGACTAAAAATATAACTCTTTCTGGAAACTAAACTATCAAGGCTGAGAGTGACTATAATGCTCTTGGTTCACATGAAATAACTCTAAGGTAGTAAGGTACCACACTTGTAGAGCCTTCAAATAGTTAATATGATATTTATCAAATCTAAACAATCTTGATTTTATAAAACCTACTTTAAGGATCGTGGTCTCAGAAAAAGAAAGGGTAACTACTCAACTTTCCAGAATCAGAAAGTGATGATGGTTGTCCCCTCACTTTGAAAACAAAATTTAACACAGCACAAGGGAGCTCTTTACAACAATTTTTTTTCAAAATATCTCCCATGGCTTCTTTAGCTTCTACAGCATTTAAAGGTCAGTAACATAGATGACCCCACCTGATGTTCCATTTGTCAGTTCTACCACACTTTTGGCATCCGAGTTCTGATTGTCATCATTTCCACCAGAACCTTTGGTTGCCCAGTTACATCGTATCTGTCTACCACCAAGCCACTTTCCTGCATGATGAAATCAGACCAAGAGCAGAATAACCAAACAATGTCAGAGAAAACAGATTTAACTAAGAGGGGATACATAGAAATTACAAGGGCCTACTGATAAAATTCCACAAACAGA
Source organism: Tetracentron sinense (assembly GCA_015143295.1). NCBI lineage: Eukaryota > Viridiplantae > Streptophyta > Magnoliopsida > Trochodendrales > Trochodendraceae > Tetracentron > Tetracentron sinense. The sequence goes on along the minus strand of CM026559.1, from coordinate 44,524,539 downwards.
AAATAATTGTTTCGCTGAAACCAATTTTTTTATTAAAATAAAGATTCAAAACAGGAAATGCAGCATAGATAAGACCAGAATGTCACTGGGGAAAAAAAGAAATGGCTTAGTTTACTATCAAGTGGTAAAGTAATAAAAAAAATGCCAAATTCGTATGAAACAAGGAAATAGTTCATTGGTTTATTGCTAAAAAGAGCACACGCACACACAGAGATAGAGAGAGATCATCTTCTTCTATGCCCGAGAGCCAGATACAGAAAACCTACACAAAGTTCCCCAAAACATTTGACAGTTTTTTCCCACTTTCCTTTATATTAAGGAAATCTTTCACCCCCTGATATTGATCAAAATCCGTTTTTAGTTATTTATTTGAAATAATGTCTTACTTTACAAGCGTTGCTTTTACTGCTAGTGCTTTAGTGCCTAGGAAACCAAGTCTTAACGAGCACACACCTAGACCTCGATGTTGGTGCTTGAGGTACCAGCTAGATCAAGCAGTCGCTTAGGAGACATTCTGACTACATTGTTAAAATGAGAAAATTGTATATTAGTTATTTTAATCCGTTGGGTCTTTTATAATATATTATGCATGCTTACCAATATAAAAAAAATTGTAGAAAAATTCATATATAGACACACACAAACACCATCACATAAATAATAAGTTCAGAAAGACTAGAAAGTTCCTCAATCGAGATTTGCCTTTTTGTATATTAACAATAACAATTTAATATATAACAAAACAAATGAAATTTGGTCATCTAAAGAAAGTAAAGTAAAAGGAATTACAAGTTTAGATTCCCAAAAAAAAATGCAAAAGGTAAGCCGATGGTTCCAAAACCAATTAGAGAAATCCTTAGTGCGAAATAGATCTTCAAGAAGATCTTAGTAATCATAAATATGCTAATATAATCAATGTAGTGTTAGTCGAAAAAATGAAAAAGGGGGGCTTCATTCAAGTCTTATTCCTATGGCAAACCGAACTTATTTTATTGTACTGAGGTGGCTTCCCATGGCAAGAACCTAATTTAAAATAATGTATTGAGGCGCACACCTCCAACAATTGACAAAAGGCGAACCTCAAGGCGTGAGGAGAGTGTTTCATGTGTGCTTCAGGGATTTAAACCTCTAAGGTTAGTAGGCCTCAAGATCTTTCCGTTGAGTCTCAACTCAAGGTGTGAGCCACACAAACTTTTAAAATACTAGGGACAAGTTCACAGACTCAAGATGTATTTCATAAAAGATGTTGGGCACCACTACACTAGCAATGCCTGAACTCTTTGAATAATATGTTTCAGTCCATGTGTATATTAGCATTTCTCTTTTAAAACGCAAGAAAAAGCCCCCACTATCACAAGACCGCGATACAAATAAAAAAGTTACTATCTTTTCTTTTTCTTTTTCTTTTTTGATAGGTAAAAAGATGAGAAATTATATACCACAAAAAAGATGGAATAACAACATAAGGCTCATTAGGAGGTGAACCTAAAGAGGGAAAAAAAATTGGGGGGAGGGGGGACAAAACAAGTCAAAATTGGCTTGTTACCATCCTTTCAGATGATTAATTTTTTAGCACAAAAACAAGTCACTATTGGCTTGTTACTATCCTTTCAGATGATTAATTTTTCAGCACAATATTGAATCCCAACAGTGCAATATTGAATCCCAATAAAAATACTAAAGACCAGAAAAATAAAACAAAAAAAAAGGTTAATTTTATTATTGAGGCTCTATAGGACATGCTGAACTGTTGAAATTGAAAATATAATGAGAAAGAAGCAAGGAAATAAGACTGCATCAAAACAGCGTAGTTACCCTTACCACTTAATTCATTTATCGCACTTTGGGCATCCTGGGCAAAAGATCAAAATGACACAAGAATAATGAGAAACAGGACCAGTACACAGAATTTAGCTCTTAACTGTCAAGTTTTGAAAAATAAATTTTAATTTTAAAAAAAAAAAAAACCATTACCTGTTGATTCCGATAAGATACAAAGCCAAACCCTCTTGAACGCCCAGTCTTCTGATCCCACATAACCCTTGCATCTCTGCAACCAGCACAAATGATAAATAAAACTCTCATTTCACTACCAATGGCACAATCATGAATCCCTGATTGAGGACTTGTGAATCTAATATGTACACTCCACAGAAGTTCTAGAAAAAAAACAAAAACAACTGAACGGGGCTTACGAACAACTGGGATAAACAGAGAAGCACGCAAACAATGTAGAATCCGTAACCTCAGGGCTAAGATCACCGACAAAGATGTTGTAATGACCTGCACATCAAGGTAGTACCATCATACAATGTCCAACCTGAGAGGCACAAGCATCATGATCAATTTGGGGCATAATAATTTAAAGTAACACTGTGTAAACCTGACGTGTCCTCCCTCTGCCCACTAGCATATGCCCAATTAACTTTAATAGGCTGCCCAAACCTGCAAATAACATACTAAGATACATGATGAAGGGGAAAGAAAACAGAAATAAACAGAAACTAAATAAGAGTTTTACTTACAGGTGCCTTCCATTAAGAGTAAAAATAGCAAGTGCAGCTGATCTGCGATCAAAGTAGTCAACAAATCCATAGGATGACTGCACACAAGAGGGTGAAGAAAAGTATCAATAATACAATTAGCAGACCAGGACGCTAGAAAAGCCATTAAGCTAGCAAATCGACATAAGGAACTGATAAAATATCCGCGTTAATACCAGCCATGCAGTATCAACTAATAACGTATTCCACACGGTATTGTCTGATATAGCCATCCAATAAACAGAAACCAACTTGAAAGATAGCATAACTACGTGTGCAATTAAAAACTGACCTTCTCTTTCCTAATGAGCTTGCATCCTTCAAGGGGACCGGTACTTGAGAAAACTTCTTGAAGAAGTGGCTCTGTAACCTGTGTATGAATGTTTCCCACATAACTGCATTTTCAAAATAGAACTAACATAAGAGGCATCTCCCAGAAGTGGCAAGAACAAAAATGACATACAAGAATGCACAAAATAATTAACAATGAATGGATAATTTCTTAGGGAGAAGCGGTAGATAATAATATAAACAGAAAAGGCAAAGCAAAACAAGCACTGGGCAAAGTTGAAAAGGGTTTGATAAAGATGGGTACAAAAATTCACACATGTGCGAAAGATATAAGCTACATGCCCAGTGCATAAGCATCTAGGAAGAAAGGAAAAACAACATATAATAAAAAACTAAAGAAATCAAAAGAAAAAGAAAATGTCCCAACAACACTCACACACTGCGGCATGTGCTCGAATCAAACCCAGGAGGCAGATTTCCACTTGGGATAGGCTCTATCTGCAAAATAGAAATGTGAAAAAAAAAAAAAATAGCCCTAATTAATGAAAAACTACCTAGTCAAGAGTTATTTCAAATATAATAAATAAGATCTAAGTAGAATAAATTAAATCTTACTAAAAAACGAAAAAAAATAATCTTCATTCTTTCTTTTCTCCTTCAAGCAAAATTATTCACAAGAGATTTTACTTGATATGAGCTGTAATTATAGCCCAATCAACCATTTTTTAATTGGTTTATCGATCTCTCTCTTTTTTTCCTTATTTAATAGACACCTAATCCCCCAAAGTTCAATAGAAATATGGAATCCCAAACTTAAAAGCTAAACGGATATTATGAAGCTGCAGAGTTCTTGACATTGGACCTAGTTTTATTGAGTGCACTTCAATTTTACTTTTTAAGGCAGTAGCCAGTTGATGTAAATGTTAGATAACAAAGATGAGTTACAAGAGGAAGTTGGATCCTCCCCCCCAAAAAAAAAAATTAGTTGTGGTTTCTGTTTTTTTTGATTCACTAATAAGTGTTGCTTTGACAATTCAAAATTTGTTTGTCGGCTCCTATAATTCAGAAAATAGATGTGATCTGATCCGCAACAGATAATGACCCAATTTCTCCATCGAAGAAGATGTTTATTTCCTTGTCTTCGCTACAGTTTCTTATTATATATCCTTATCCAACATATATAAAAACATTAATTGCCAGATGGAAAATCTGAGTCTCGACAGAATGCACATTCAGCACTTAGTAGCGAGCTCGGTTCCTCAAACACTGAGAGGATTAGCATCAGAAGTCTTTCACTAAGTAGAATTTAGTTCCATTGAAAATTCAAAACCGGGAGTTTTGCAAAACAAATATGATTTCTGTTGTTTCCAAATGCAAAGTAATAAAAGAGGAAACAAAAACCTTTAAAAAAGAAAAACCCTTTTAGAGTTCTCAGACTCCCAAGAAATTTAAAAGAATACCCACACAAAATCGAGAAATGAAAATATTTTTAACAGGAAAAAAATTAGAACTTCGTACAGCATCCACACAAATTCCGGATATTTTCGATCAAATGTAGCGGTAGTAACAAAAAAAATCCCGGGACGTGGAAGATATATTTGATGCCAAAACTCAAATGAAACTTAAAGGCGGAAAATTAAAAAAAAAAGCAAATGTATTTTCAAATCCAAAACCCTAGCTCAAACAGCCGATCCTCCACTAACAGAACACGAAAACAAAAACAAATCCACGCGACAGAAAAATAAATGAATAAATAAAATAAGAAGCAAATGGATTGGGGAAAGCGATAGTACCTGAGGAGGAGCTAAGAGGCCAGGATGGTAGAGAGACTGCTGTTGTTGCCGGAGGAGACCTTGCTGCATCAACGCTTGCTGTTGCTGCTTCAGCATCTGCTGCTGCATTTTATTTTATTTTTAATTTTAATATTCTTCGAACACAAAGATAAATCGAAGAGGAAGTTCCTGAGAAATTTACGGATACGGATAGAGTTTCAGCTGCGAATAAAGAAGAAGAAAAATATAAAAATAAATAAAACCCTCGAAAGCAAGAGAGAACCCTCGAATGAAGTTCTCAAACGAGAGAGACTTTAATGTGTGTGCATTTGGTGGTAGGGCCTTGTCTGGCCTGGCCCAATTAAATAGTTGGGCGGGCTTGAGCTAAGAGTCTTAGGACCAGTTAATCGAATTTGGCAGGCTGGCTCAGCCTAATAAAGCCCGTTTAATAAAAAAAACAAAAGTGAAAACAGCTAATTTGTTCTTTCCGTCCTTAGACGGGCTTGGTCCAGCCCATTTATTAATAAGACCTAATTAGGCTCGAGCAAAAGCCACCTGACCCTTTTTTTTGGGTAGTCCATATCATTACCTACGTCAGTAGAGTTAGTCGGTCAGAAGTTAGCTTGGGCAGTGGAGCTCTTGCTGCTCGTAGCCGGGGGATTAGATCCCAGACCTTCCCCTTGGAAGGACACACCCCTACCACTCTAGCAAGACCCATTGACACCCCTAACCTTGACTGAATTCACACAAAAGTCATTGGTGAAAGCTCAAATGTGTTAAGTAAATTGTTAGCATCAATAGTGATTGTCCCTTAAAAAGGTAAATATTACTATCTATGTGGTGATTAATAATTGACGCAATTGGTGTAACACTCCCCGTGTGCTAAATGACAAATTTTGATATTTTATCATATTGAATACTTTAGTGGAAAAGTACTTAAAATTTTGAATTCTCACAAAAGTCAGTGATGGAAGTTGAGCCAAGTAAAGTTGCTCACAAAAAGTTCTAGCTCGGCTCGTTAAGATTTTTTTTTAAATTTTGTTTTTCACTGTATCTGTTACTTATTTTTAAAATTAGATCTCGTTTGAACTTGTTTATCTAATAAACAAACTGAGCTTAATCTTGATTTTCGAGTTCATTTGATCAACGAGTTGAGCTCGAACATGCATGTATTTAGGTCGTTAATGTTCGGTCGTATATATATATAGAGTCACATTCCCATTAGCCTAGCTAACGAGAAGCTCTTGTAAGCGAGAGCACACTAGCCCTTAGATGTTTGGGGAGTTGATTTAATCCAACGGTCAAAGAGAAACAACCCAATTTAGATGAAATTGCTTTTCACAAAAACCACTATCTCCTATTCTCCTCTTATCATTCTTCTCTCGTTCTCTTCTCAAGGGGAAACATCTTTGCCTCGTTTTCAGATTGCATCAACAATTAAATCTTTTCATTATTGAGTAAGATTGAATATCCATTAAATCAATCCATTCTTCAACAACACAATCAAGAACTTGAAGAACAACCCAATGACTTGTAAACAAATTATATTCCCTGAACATTATAAACCTTCCAAGACTGATTTGTTTTAGTGATGAACTCGCCAATAACTACTGCCAATCCTTCACATACACTACAGAGATACCTTGAAGGATAAATTTTAACTGATGTTTTTAAACTTTTAATCTATATTTACAAATAATGGGTTTCTTTTTTACCTTTTCACTTTAAGTGTCTTGATGAGTAAAATCTCATACCACAAGAGGTTGTTTTTCCTTTCACAGAGACATATGCTTTCTTTTCTAATCAAATGAGAGGAGATAAAGAGATAAGAACAATAGGAGGAGAGAATGAGAATTAGAGGAGGAGAGAAGAAGAAGACGAGAACGAGAGAAGGAGAACGATCTCTCTTGCACTGAAGGGTGGTTTTGTGTAAAACAGTTTCACCGAAAAGGCTAAACTGGGTTGTTTTTCTTTTGACCATTGGATTAGAGTCCCCCTACATCTAAGGGCTAGTGGGCTCTCGCTTACAAGAGCTTCTCATTAGCGGGGCTACCGAGAACGTTACTCTATATATATATATATATATATATATACATGGGAGAGGTACTAATGAGTCATGCCCATTGAAGCTTGTAATGCGCGGTCCTTTTAGAATGATGACACGTGACATATTTTTTTTTGAATCCGACCGTTGGATGTTAGGTTGGGTATATTAGAGACACGTGTCAAAAAAATTAGTCTGATCGGACATGTTTAGACCGTCCGAATATACCTAGTTTATAGCATTAACCCCTTAGGGTTCACTAGACCCTACCTAAGATATAAAAATGGTTGATCTTCCCTTCTTTGATCGGACGGTCTCTAAATATCCAAGTGAACTGAATTTTTGTCACATGTCTTTCGAGTAACCCGTCTTGACATCCAATAGTCAGATTCTGAAACAACTTACCATATGTCATATTATTAGGAAACGCTCATTACAAGCTTCAATGAGCATGTATCTATCCATCTATACTACTCCTATATATCTATCTATACTACTACTATAAAACACAGTTAGAGTGTTTCTATGGATGACACCTATGTCTCCCTCTTGATGCCACTTAGGAATCCTCTTCATTTGTGATGCCACATCATCAAACTAAAATTAATTGGTGGGACTCATAATTTTTGCATCTCGTGCTTTCATTAATTAGTACTTACTATTAATTAGTAATTATGGAGGGAGGGGTGTGGGTGCCATTAGAGAAAATTTAGAGGGTGTGCATTTGTCATTACTACTTACTATATTGTATGTGGACATGTGGCAGGTTTAGGAAAGGTTTTGGTGGCGGGTTTAGGAAAGGTTTTGGACACGTGGCAGCTCTAGAATGAGTCTTCTTAAACTTATCTTCCTCTATTTATCTCTCTTAAAACGTTTCCTTTCCTTTTATTATCATTAATTAATTGTATTTACAAAGGTGAAGGGAGAAGAGGAGGGGGTGTGCTTCTTGGGATGTAAGTAAGGTAACGTTCCACCCCTCTCTCCATTGATAAATTCCAGAGTTAATTTTTCATTGATTGATTTTTAACGGTTAATGGGATTTGAGTGGATACGTGGGCAGTGATTGGACATTTGGGATTTGGCTGTTACAATTTTATTTTCTGTTACAGAGCTATTCATTACATATATATTCACAATCTCTCCCCCTCCATCTTCTTCACACCCAAAGCTTAAGGACACCACCACAAGAGACGCATCTCACCAGTATGTACCACTATTTTCTCCTCACTGATACGTCCCTAAAATCGTATCTAGGCACTCTTAAATAGCATTTCTATCTTCTATATCCAAACCATCTATTTCTATGTTCCAAAAAAGGCAGATCCGGCTTGAAGTTTTTGATAAGTTCAGCTTCAGTGACATTGTTTCTGGTGCAGAGGTAAGGGAACCGAAAAAAACGAAATTTTATTAACTATGTGATTGTTATGTTGAAAGGGAAAAATCCCGTACAAGCCACACGTCTGTAGCTGCTCAACTGGTATAGGAATGATAGCAAAACTCCACCTGTGAATGAGTCTGAGGGGGCGGGTGTGCACCCTGAAATAAGCTCCGATGATAAAGTCAGTATAAGGCACAAGCACATGATAAAGTCAGTATAAGGCACAAGCACATGAACATATGAACATAATAGTATAGAGATACTTATCGTGAGGTCACTGGGTATATGCACTTGAGGACGAGCTCTGGTGTTATGCTCTGGAGATTGTAGCTCAGGAGGCACAAAGAATATGGCTCAGACAACGTAGCTCGGATAAGGCACAGACAACGTAGCTCTGACAACGCAGCTCGGATAAGGCACAGACAACGTAGCTCTGATAACGTAGCTCTGATAAGGCACAGACAACGTAGCTCTGATAACGTAGCTCTGATAAGGCACAGACAACGTAGCTCGGATAAGGCACCGACAACGTAGTTCTGACAACGTAGCTTGGATAAGGCACTGGCAACGTAGCTCGGATAAGGCACAGACAACGTAGCTCGGATAAGGCACCGACAACGTAGCTCCGATAAGGCACCGACAACGTAGCTCTGGCTCGGATAACATAGCTCTGACAACGTAACTCGGATAAGGTACAGACAACGTAGCTCTGACAACGTAGCTCAGATAAGGCACTGGCAACGTATACGTTGTACATCAGACAACGTGCAACGAGCTCGGCACTATTCATAACACAACGTGACAACGTATTCGGCACTATTCTCAGCAGGCAACGCTACAACAGATTCGGCACTATTCACAGCACAACGCGACAACGGATTTGGCACTATTCATATCGTCAGACACAAGTTCAAGTGTGATTGCACGCAACAGCTAATCAATTGCAAGGCCCTGCAAGTGGCAGTGTGACCATTCATGAAGAGCATCAGGCGGACATGGCCTATTTGAGAGAATCAGGTGGTCATAATAGATTGTGAGACCATAAAAAGCATCAAGTAGCCGGATAACACCAAAGGAAGATGAGAGAATCAGGTGAGTGGCCGCCTGCATAGCCCTTCGGGGTAGGGGTGTGAATGACTCAAGCTTCTCAGATCTCCTTCTTCCTCTTCTTCTTCTGTCCTTTCTTTCATCTCTTGCCTTTCGTACCATCCTCCTCTTCTTTCTGGTGATTCTTGCTTATTTATAGGCATTTGGAGTCATCATGACTTGTGTAGTCATGATGAGGTCACCTGTTAGACAACACTCAAGTGAGCCAGCACATAGCCCAAGTGGGCTTATGTCGGCTAAATTGTTAGAATTTGCTAGAGTGAGAAATTCCTATTTTACCCCTTCTTTTTACTCATTTTTACGAATTTTATCCGTTACAGTTATGTTTCTCAAACTAATTTTTTATGGGAACCTCTTGAAAAGTGTTGCATGTTTTATTCCCTTCAGGACACCGATAAAAAGGATGAAACATCTCCAAATGCATCATCGAATAGAAAATAGAAGTGGAAGAGCAAGATGCCCAGCAAAAAGAGAAAGGAATATCAAATAAGAATAGAAATGTATGACCTGGAATATATGTCGAATTAAATTGCATCAGATTTCCAGACCTTCTTTGGGTCCTATTTTATTCATCTTTTAGTTACACTCGCCAAATAACCCTATTTCACAATGATAATTTACTTTTGTTTGTCGTCCTCTTTGATCATTCGATTTCTTGAGACATATTTTGTTAATTTAAGAAGTAAAGAAAAAAATAGAGATTTCTTTTCTTCTGAGGTAAACGAGGGCGGATCTTGGTCTCTAATTTGATGGCTTTTCTTAACAAAGAGGATTACTAAATCCATGTAGCCATTTTGATAATCCTAAGTAAGATTCCTTTTACAAACCACACCAAATTGCGGGTGGACTAAGCTTGACAATTATGATTGATAATAATGATCAGAGCTGCGTACATGGGGAGTTAGGATGGGCAACAACGCACGTTGTTGCGCTGATGCCCCTTTGTGTCACACATAAATGGGTCCCATCTTTTTTTTGATTCCCAGGCTACCCCTATTGAATGTGGGGCACTATTTCGTGAGACACAAAGGGGCAACAGCGCAACAACATGCGTTGTTGCCCATCCGAACTCCGTACATGGGATATGTATTTGCAAACCTAAGGCTGACCTCATTGGTCGGGCGGGCTTGGACCAATGAGGTCAGCCTTAGGTTTGCAAATACATATCCCATGTACGTTAACTATTTTCCTAATGATCATATTTGGATGCTATTGCGTCCAGAAGCATGAGATGAGCTTGCTTCGCACAAGTAAACAATATGTAGAATGGTTTGTAGGTTTTTTGGGTAGATCTTGCGTTTGATGATAATACACCATGCCATAATAAATGGCAGGGTACCAGATTTTGCAATAACGATATTCAATCCCAGATGTTCGGGTTTAGGGAAAACCTCTTATCTAATAATGGGGGATATCCACATAAAAGATAAATACCCAATAAAAATTCAGCCAACGCCATTGTACCGGTTTCAAAAAAATTGCCACTTTCCAGCATTTAAAATTTGAATAAACCCAATTGACGCTAGCAAAATCCTCATTATGCCTTTGGTTTTTAAAGAAAGATCGGATCCAGTGGAGCACATGCTTGAGATAGCCCCTTAAGCCAATATATGCTCTTAAGCTCCTCAGCTATCCTACAAGGGTTAACATTAACCCTAGAATTAACACTAAGATTAATGGTGACCCATCTAGACTCTCAGAATGTTGCCGCAAGGGCTACTGTCATGGGCAATGTTTTTCAGTTTTGCTGATAAAATCGCCAATGTATCATTACGTATTGGTAGGGATCCAAAGTTTATAGTTTTTCATGGTCTAATAATTTTGCCGTTTCTCATGGTCTAAAATGAGCTAAGATTCATAAACAATATTTATACTATAATATTCCAATGAAATTAAATTACTCTTCAACTTTTTATTTTCTTTTGGCCTTTTTCCGTGCGATGCACGGGTTTCATACTAAGTAGTTGTTGGCATCCATGTGGATAGCCTCAAATTCTCTTATTTCAGTTCCAGGTTTTAGCCACGTGGCTCTTACATTTACACTTTGTGGGCCCTACTAAGGCTTTCTACCCAACCAGCACGTCTCACCTAAACCCATTCATCTCCCCTTTCCTTTCTCCTCATTCATCTCCCCCAACCTAAACCATCTTCATCTCTCTTCCAGATTAGTCTCCCCAACAAGCCCCCTTTCTCATTTATTCCACCACTTCTTCTCCCTGATTTGTTTCTCCAATCCGGTACAACAACTCTCCATTTCTTCTCGCCCTCCATCTTCCCCACAAAGCATTTTTCCATTTTTTGAGATTTGAAAGAAGATAGTGGGAGATTAGCTTCAAAAGGAGAGAAGGGAAGAGAGTAGCTGTTGGTCAAAGAGAGTGTGCTACCAAGGTAAGAACCATTTTTTCCCTTTGAAGGATTATACCAATCTCTTCATTATCTATACAAACTCAAGGGCTGCCTGCAGAAAATAAAGGTTCATACCTTTGTGAAGAGGCAAAAGAGGTATGTTTACAATTTTGCCCTAATTTTGTTGGGTTTAACTTTTACCTATTGTTGTAGATATCTTTGCCTGGAACCGTATCCAGAGCCAAACACTGAGTTTCTTATGTTGAATGGGATTCAGCCTTTCCAGTTCGGGATTGAAGGATGTAAGGTATGGTTTTTGATTCGTTAATTAGATTTTTTTAATAGTGAAATCCTATAGGGTTGTTATAAGATAATTGAATAGATTTTATGAAATAAAATTCCCTGTTCTTGGTTGAGATTACCAATTTTTTTTACAATCTTTTAAATTATTTGACCTAATAGGTGGAATGGTGGGTTAGTATGATCAGCCAGTGTAGATTATCTATATATTTCTGTTAAACACATTGCGTTAACTTAGAATTGAACATGTGATGATGATGAAGACAACTAAGTTCAATCTCCAGCATGCAATAATCCAAGTCTTTCTAAATGCTTTTTGTGGCCTGCGGATTATGGGAGGAGTATTGTTAATGGTATTAGACAAATGTGCATTTATCGTGTAAACCTGACAGCTTATTTCATCAAGGACTTTTTGAAATGGAATTGTTGTACTGTTAGCTCTTTCAAGTCGAGTTGAGTGAAGGAACTCTAGGATGAGATGCTTTAAGAAAAAAATTGTGGATTAATTGGTTAGCTTGGGAGTTTGGCCCAACCTCTTGCGAAGGGTGGCCAATCCACTGTCCAGTCAATTTATGAGTATGGACTAGATGAATGGTAGATATCATTGAAAATGGATTTTGATAAGAAGGTTAGCAAATGCATTTTAATGGTCTTATTTCCAATCAAAAGTTTCAGTTGATAAGCCACCAATTGGTTAGTCACCAATAGTTATCTTCTAATTGCAAACACCTTTTTATAAATCTAAACTGAAAATTTTCTTATGATTTCTTATATAAACTGAAAATTTTCAACCAATATGAAAATTTTATGTACTTGGCAACCTGCAACTGTCTTTTAAGCTAAATCAACTAATAACTGTTAGCATTGCAATCTTTGCTATCATAAGAATTCCTACCAACAACCCATAATATAAGCTCGCACTTTCCTTCAATAGTACCCTTTTTGTTTGATTTGAAACCCCTCAATCACATGTGTCAGCACAAGGATCAGCCAAATTATTTTTAAAGTTGGTTTGATACATTCTCTTTTTTTTATCGTCTACACTGCACTGTTGAATAGAAAGCTGAAAAATGTTAGGGGTAGCCTTCTTGCACGATAAGGAAATTATTGAGACTCGACTTGAAAACTGATTAAAGCCTCTCCATATATCCTTCTACCATGCAAATTTGATTCAGTTGGTTTTTGCCCACAAATCCTCCATGCCCCTTCTCCTCCATAATTAATACTTAGTGATCTTTCTATTCTAATCTATTGATTAGTAATTAGTAACCGATAAAAAAACTATTAATTAGCAATTAGTAACCCTCCTTATCAAAGTTACCTCCACACCTTTCTCTGCGCCTTTTTCACCTCCTAACAATATACACATTTGTATCAACTATATTTGATGGTAACAAACTCTAATAGCAAAGGTTTTCCTACCACTCACATGCTCTTAGAATTTTTTTCTTTGAATGAAATTTTCTTTTTTGCGTTTTTGATTTGTTCATGTACTCTCTTACTATATAAATGTTTGCTTACCTATACGAGTAATTATTTACATAGTTAATTATATTATTGTATCTCAAACTAAGCAAATTTATAGTGGTAAATGAAATTGCTAAATAATCCATCTATTCTCAAGTCTCAACCAACATAATGCTTTGTTTCCATCTATGTGCTGAAGTAAAGCTTGAAGCAGGCATATGTTTCTCCTCCCATACACCAAAGGGTTGGGAGAAAATGGTCCGGACTCCTTAGATCTCTTTTATATTTTCTTTTCTTTACTTGGAGTTGGTTAAATATAATAAACTTCAAGAGAAACATGTGAATTGTACCATTGTTCAACTTACGTTCTTCTATAGCTCCACTCATCTTTATAGTTTTTACTTTTGCCTCCTTGATTTGTTGTTCAATCATTTCTTTCACAGGAAAACAAACTATTAAGCTTTTTTTGGTTTTTGTGAAACTCATTATCTTGGGTCATGGAAGAAACATCTATCATGGTTATAGCTATTGCAAATGGAAGGGTAAGTCTTTGAGCTTGCTTTTATTGAATATTTTCATTTAGTGATACATTATAAAATTATAGTAAGAGCCTCCCTATCTTAGTCATTGGTTTCAGGTTGAAGTAATTATATACATAACTATTTCTCTTGAAATTAGTCTTTCTACTTTATCTTATCTTTCATTAATGAATTTGTGCTCTTTTTGTTGAGATTTTGTGTTTTTCTTGTTGAGATTTGAGGAATGAGATTGATAGTTCATATCTTTACTACTACTATAACCTGGTTGATGATGTTACCACCCGTATATTTCATACGGCCTCTCTTTCTCTCTCCAAGGTTTATTTATATTTAGAACTGTTAAACAATCCAAAGAAATAAAGAGAAACACAAAAAAATAAGAAAAGAGGAGGCTAGGGTTTCATTGATATTGTATAATGCAATCAAATACAAAAAGAGTATTTAACCTAAATACAAAGAGACTATATATAGGCTAAAGGAAGGAAACTGAAAAGATAGGGAAATAAAAGGACTATTCTACCCTTAATAAACAATAAAACAAAATAACCCTATATTTCTTAACCATGTATTTTACTACAAATACTATAAAGAAATTTGAAAATTAAAACCAGCAGATGGGGCTGGAGAGAAAGAAAGCTTCATTGAGATTTTCCATGTCAATTATCCGTATTTTTTACTCTCCTTCTCTTCTTTGTATCAATAATCTATATTTTTTACTCTCCTCATCATCGAGGCAAATTTTGGAAAACAAAAAGGGTAGTATTATCTCTTTTTTTTTTAAAGATTTTGCTGGGATTCCAACTATGGGTCACGAACCCTCGCTTTGTAGTCAAGCAGCCCACTTTGTCTCTAATCTGACTATTGTCCTCCTCAACCCAATGTCAGATATTCTGAAGTTCTATATTAGTTGTTGGGTGTATTTTGGTAGATTTTTTACTTGTGGGTATTGACTGTCGAGTGTTTGCTGTACAGAAGAAGCATGCTTTGCCCTGGTTTCAGTTTGCTGGTATTTTCTTCTCAAATAGTCCTCAAAGTAAATAAACAGGGAATTGTATAGGCTATAAGATATTAGTATCCAACTCCATGGAGATCTCTTGAAATCAATCATAAATTGTGAGTATAGACTATTTCATTAACAAGTGTCAAACAGTTGCAAAAAATTGTTTCCTTGAAGTAGAATCATAAGCTAAAAGGGAGCTTTTAAATTTTTTGAATGGATGTTTTCTCACTAGAAAGATAAGTACTCAGACAATCTCACTAAATCATTCCTTCATTATGAAGGTCCATATCTTCAGTTAAAGCTTCTGTTGATGTGTCAATGCTGTGGGCTAAACCTTGGGTCTGTAAACTCAAATTAGAAATGTCAGAGCAATGTTAACTATTGACCAATAAAAAATGTATTTACTAAAGATTGAAATGACTTTACATTTCACCCAAAACAACAAGGGAATCCCTCTACTTTTTTGGCCTCTTAGAAGAAGTTTAGCCTACACATATGAGAAACTAAGGTTTCCTCATTGCTGAAGTAATGTGCAAATACTGTAACCAGTTTGTGGGCATGAAATTTACTACAAATACGATAAAGAAATCTGAAAAACAGCACCATGAAATCTCCTCACAGGATGTTCTGGAAACTAACTTTTTTTCTGCTTCTTCTCCAACAAGTGAAAACCCTTTCCAATTTAGTGTTTTGCTCTGTCTCTTTTATTCTCTATTGATGTTATTGCATTGGGTTTGTATGTGGCTTCTTACTTTTAGAATTCTGTGGAATGAAATATATATATAAGTAGATATTGGATTAGGGATTTGGCTTGCTAACGTCATTAGGATCTTTATATTTATCATATTCATATTGGTAACTTGAAATTTGTTGGTTCAAGGTGAGTGCAAATCGTAGTATTTTGATAACTTTATATTTACCACTCATGGTCCGATCCATCATATTTTTCAAGTCACAACAAACAGGGTCATTACGTTGAAAAGAAGAGAATTGGATAAGAAGAAGCACTAGAAGAGAGAATGACCTACATCGCCTCACTAGACATGGGGAAAGAGGAATTGAGGAAGAAACTACCATTGCCATGCAACCCAGAAAGTACCTTTGTCTTTCTAAGCAAGTCTCTTGATTTGGGTTGCCTTTATTATTGAGTTCTCAAGGGAAGTTTTTTTTCTTGGTTCATTCCTTTTAATCAATTACTTGAGGTAGAGTCACTGACGATTGTGGTGGGTTCTTATTACAAATTTTTTTGGATGACGTTCTTATTCCATTTAACCCACAGCATGCAATTGTGTTGGCTTCTGGAAGAGAATAGTAACAGCTTATTATGGTGGCTTTGAGTGCAGGGACAGAGCTACAATAATGGCCACCGACTGTGATCTGGCTTCTTCCTTGATTTGGGTTAATTTATTTAGACATTTATGTTCTCCAATTGAATGAAATTTGGTTTTATTTTATTGTATGCTTTTTTATGTTTTTTTTTTGTTATAGATTCATTGATTGTAAGATTAATGCTAGGGAATAAAGTGTAAACGAATATGATTCAACTGTAGCCTGTGATTTGGCAAAGAGGAGTGCTAGCACCAATCAGCATTCATTAGCATGGTTTCTGATACTTTTACATTACATGGGTAGAAGTTTTTTACTTTTTCTTTTCAAGTTTTTTTTTTCTTCCTATTTTTTCTCCTTCCCTCTTTCTTATGTTTAACCATGTATAATTTTTTTTTCAATAAACACCCGTGCATCGCACGGGGCATTTGCTAGTGTATATATGTGGGGATAGCTACAGTTCACGCAATGGGTGAACTGTGTATCCACCACGCAGACTTTTTTGCCCCTACAATTCAATAAAAATAGAAGGTATCCTAAGTCAATTTTTATACATTTAAGACACCCCCAAAAATTTGAAATTAATTCTAAAATTCTTGCTTTCCTCGGTTTGGATCTCATCTTCTTCCTTCCTTTGCATGCCCTGGCTGGACTTGCAGGAATTAAATGCAGCACTTGTAAAGCAACCAAGGAGGAACAACGAAACGAGAGAGAGGGGTATGGTTACAGGAAACCTGGATTTTCTAGGTCTCCTCTTAGAAGCAGACAAAAAATAGAGAAGTAGCCAAGGAGACAGAGTACGCCAAAGATAATAGCGGCACCCATGATTGATTGCTTTATAAAGTCCCTTGGGCTTGTATAAATTGAGAGAAGGCTCCTTTGCATCCTCGAGTTTTAAAGACGAAACTGTACTGGCCTGTTGACATGCATACTAGATCTGAAATGGTTTCTTGTCCGTGGATTCCTGGTTTTCAAATCCAAAGACAATACCGGCACGGCGGCACCCATGATTTATCTTCAAACCTTAGATTGTGTGCCTGCAATAGAATACGGTGCAATGGCTTTGAGAACTAATAAACAGTTAGCAGACCTTTGTTACAATCTCAACAAAGGGACAATGAATAAATAACAACGTTATATCCTTTGAAAGCCGGTAAAGAGGGAAAAAATTAAATGATAAAAGGAAAATATAAATAATATAATCAACATAGATCATAAAATTTTAAAATTGTTTAGTAAAGGTTACATAAAATCAAAATAATTTATTTAAGGGCAAGGATGCAGAGACTAGGAGAGTGAAGCTACTCATGTCAAGAAGAAAATGAGAGGAAGGAACTATTTTCCTACCTGTAATGCACACATGAGCAACATGCAATGGGGTTTCACTCCTCCTTGCCAAGAACTGAATCTGATTACATAAATAATCCTAACAATCTGCGCATGTGGGTCACAGAAGCCCCACATGTATGCCATAGTCAAGGAGGATTGGAGGAGATCTCCATGTACTCCCTTCCTTCCTACTATTAATATTCTGTAATTAAGAAAATAACAGTTTCAGGATAAAAAAAGAGAACACTTCACACATACCCCAAACACTTCATCATCTAGTAGTAGCCCCTACCATGTAGATTTTATGCCCATGTCGAGTTTCTTAAAAATTTACACTCGTGATAAGAAACATAAGGCTCCTTGATCAGGCAAAGCATTTAAATTTATTATGGGCATTCATAACAGAGGATTTGAACACCTAAAGGATTCTTTACCATTCCTTATAACTTGGATCCGCTATGAAACCTTACATATCGACAGATTCACAAGAACCGAAGGATGTAGCTAACATGAGATATGCGGGATTTTGTATTGGAACTTCCTACAGAAGACAGAAAATCAAGATTGTTGATCTACATGCGGGGTTTTACACACCATTAGATGAATCCATTACAAAAAATAGAAGATAGGAGATCTCTCAGTAAGAAATCCATCCAAAGCATGATGCAAAATCAGCTTCAGAGGGAGAGCCAAATCAAGAGGAGCAGTAGGTGGCCTTTTGAGCAACTGGCTGTCCCCGCATTTGTATAGTTGCGGACCTGTTCGCAGTCATTGCTGTTTGACATTCCATTCCACAACCAATGAAAGAAACAAAATGAGGGCTTTTAGTTCGCTTTGCTAAGATTATTGAGATCAAAGTTCCGACTTCTATAGGAGAATCTGTGTTGGTCAATTTTTTTGGTCTGTAAGCTGCTATTTGATTAAACAAATCAGAGCACTATGACTACTTCGGGAGAAATTAATGATATAAAGGTTGCAGTGCCACTCCTATAATTTTCACACCCCAACCCAACAGGAGGTCATATAACAAAGAGAATCACTCTCAATGTGGTTCAGAACATGATCATGTAACAGTGTAACAACCTGAAAAAGTACAACTGGGAAATAAGCAAAAGAACTCACTGGTTTTTGGAAATCAAAATTCAAAGAACTCCCATATTTATATCTATATTACTCTCGTGTTTAAGAAATATAACCAGTACAATTTTTGGAAAGTACTAATTATCTTGCCTCCTTACATACTACCCTTTTTAGGCGAGGAAGGTAGAGCTAAGGAGACTGAAACCTTAAGCTTAGTTGGTTTGATTGAACTTAGGAGATGCATGTTCATTAAAAAATTGTGGAAGTCATCTAAGTTTAACAAACTAACATCGACAAATGAACAATATGAACAACATTATAATAACTTATAAATTTACTACAATTACTTAGCAAAAGGAAGATGAGAATTGCATACTTTTTTCCCGGATATCAATACCTCCGAACACAATTTCATTCATCCAGTTTTGCTCAAAATTGTAAATGGAACAACAAAAGCTACAGACCTCATTCTGGAAAGTTATTCATGAAAGAGAAAACTAAACAACAGAGCATAGGCAAATCAAACCTCATACAGAGAAGGAACAAATATGGGAACTTAAATTGTTTTACAGGACTCCATGACCAAATTCGAAGGTGCTCAAGAGAAAAATATCACGACCAGGTATGTCCATGTCCTCACAATGGCAAGTCTTATTAACCACCTTATGCACTTGTAAGAAGTTCTTTAGATGCAATTCAAAAATATTCTTCTGAATTTTAGACTCTCGCTATGAGGATTAAGGTACTCCAATCCCTTTCTCAACTTCTATAGTTTCTGGAAATAGCTCCCTCCATAACGTCAAGTGTTCTTTCAAATTTCCAAATCCATTTGCTTGAGAGTCTAAACCAAAAAGTTTAATGTAATTGCTGAAACTTCCAACCGTGTATTGGTGGTGGCCACCTAAGCATGACATATCACCTTGTCTAAATAGCCTAAGCGACATATCACCCATTTCTGCTTTAGGTCGTAGCACCTGGGCAACTAACATTATAATAACTTATAAATTTACTACAATTACTTAGCAAAAGGAAGATAAGAATTGGATACTTTTTTCCTGGATATCAATACCACCGAACACAATTTCATTCATCCTGTTTTGTTCAAAATTGTAAATGGAACAACAACATATCAGCCTACAAAAGCTACAGACCTCATTCTGGAAAGTTATTCATGAAAGAGAAAACTAAACAACGGGGCATAGGCAAATCAAACCTCATACAAAGAAGGAACAAATATGGGAACTTAAGTTGTTTTACATGACTCCATGACCAACTTCGAAGGTGCTCAAGAGAAACATATCACGACCAGGTATGTCCATGTCCTGACAATGGCAAGTCTAATTACCACCTTATGCACTTGTAAGAAGTTCTTTAGATGCAATTCAAAAACATTCTTCTGAATTTTAGACTCTTGCTATGAGGATTAAGGTACTCCAATCCCTTTCTCAACTTCCATAGTTTCTGGAAATAGCCCCCTCCATAACGTCTAGTTCTTTCAAATTTCCAAATCCATTTGTTTGAGAGTCTAAACCAAAAAGTTTAATGTAATTGCTGAAAATTCAAACCATGTTATTGGTGGTGGCCACCTAAGCATGACATATCACCTTGTCTAAATAGCCTAAGCGACATGTCACCCAATTCTGCTTTAGGTTGTCCTATTTAGCAAACTGTATGTTGTAAGGTATGCAAAGGTGTGTTCAAGACATGGAATGGGATCCCAACCCCGCATCTGGTGACATTGTCTACGCCATCATAGGATTTGGAGGGGTTTTGTACACATCTGCTGACCTGACACTACCTTCCTCTATCTGGGCTTGGGACTGGATATTGTCACTGTCTACAAGTATAGGGAAAATATTGAAAAAGACCTTACACCATCCTGATTCCTACATGATACCAGAGAGAATCTCCAACCATATCAACTACACATTAGGATGAACTATGAAGAGATCGTGGTTGATACACAATTACATATGCACTTCAATGCTCGTAAAAAGAGAGATTAGATATAAAAGATAGTCTTACTGCAATTAAAAACTCATTTCCTAGCCAGCATATATTTCTTTTATCGATAACGGGATAACCAATTCTACTATAGGAAGGGCAAAAGAGTTGCAAACAATAGACCAACTCTATTGAGGGGCATAGGAAAAAAAGCAAAAAATAAAAGTTGCAAAACAGATCAATCCCATAAAGAAGTAGGCATCATTTTATTATTAATTTACAGGATCAAAGAAACAAAATGTTGTACCTTCAAGAACTCTAGCAGAACCTAGAACTTGTCGACCCGAGATTTCATGGGAGAGAGGCAAGGAATTGATTGTCGACAAAGAACCTGAATATTATTAACTACTGAAAGACGAATAAGAATTTGGAAAATAAGCAAAACTCCAAAATAGAGGCTGCTAGCCATCTCTGTGACTCTATTTTACAGAGTAATAGACCAAACGAATTGGAAAAAAACCATAGAATGTAGCCCTGAAACTATATCTACATGCTAATAAGAAACAATGTACTTTTGTTGCCCCTCCAATATTTGGTCTCTCAATTCTCTATAAATCAAAGTTGATTTTACACCTTTTACAACTTTGTTGAACTTCTAAAGCAAATGACACAAAAAGGAGAGCAATCTAATAGAAAACCCCAGAAATCAAAATTCAAAAAACTCCTCCTATACATCTTCTTCAAGGTAATAAAAATGTAAAATCTACAAAAATCCAATTCACAAACAAGAGAGAACATCACACTGGCAATGTGAATGTGAAAGGAATGTAAGCACAAATCACTTCTTTGGGAAATCACTTCAGATAATGGCTTCACAATTAGTTGGTTCTATAAGAATTGATATGAATGTAGTGTGTCATTTGATGGATTTTCACAATGTCTGTCATTTTCCTTTCCTTTCCTTCTTTTAGATGAAAGTTTACATAAGGGAAAATAACACACAAAATTACATTCTTGATAAAATAATTCACCTCAAATGCCAAAGGCCCACAATAAAAAGGGTGTCTTTAAGTGAAATCGGTTGGTCACAGCAGCATGTGGTGAAAGCCAAAGGCTACCCTAGCTCTATCAGAAATGAAGCTCCTTGGTGCAAGACACCTCACAACTGAATGGACACTGCTATTGGTACTCACAGAGAGATGTAAACCATGGAAAGTTCTCAAATGCATAGAATATTTTTCAGTACCTTTTCACCCACAGTATTGAATCTTGTGTTGGCTGGTGCCATCAATCAAGCTGCTTGAGATAGTGATTACCAGGGGCAATAGAGGTGGTTCTTGATATTTAAACATCTTGATGATCTATTATTTTATGAATCCAAATTCAGTTCTTGTGTTGGATTTCACCAATATTGTCAAGTGTAACAGCATTTTGTTTTTCTCTTTTAGGCTATAAGTCAAGTGGCAATTGCTTTGGTCTAACTGCAATCTTTTAAGCAGGGAAAGTCCTGGGAGGAAAAAGCACATGATAAAAAATCTCTAACAAAATTTTTAGATGAGAAAGCATGCAAAATTTTTAGATGAGTTGTAAAAATATTTACCCTGGTCGCCTGTGGATTCATTCCACGAGTAGTGATTTCTTTATGTTGAGAGCCTCTTTCATTTTATTTTTCTGATGTTAGAGTCTGCAGGATCCGGACTGAAGACATTGCACAGCAGTTGAGATATCAGACTAAACATTTAGTGGCCCAACAATTATAGTGCTTAAGAAAAAGAAGAAAAACCACTACTGTTTTCTATCTATAACAGAAAATAGAAGTGCATATTGCTACATAAAGCCTCCAAAACCCCCTATAACATATGCATTGTTGCACTGTAACCTTTTTTTTAGCCGTGTTGCACTTGAGATTTTAACAATATCCTTCCATTTGTGTACCATCAAGAAAAAAATTAATAATCTACAAAATTGAGAAATACAATTTGAAGGAGTAACAATTTCTATAACCCAAGTAATTGAACTATAAGAACAACCACAAGGGTATAATCTACAAAGCTCATTTGATCAATGTATACGACATAAAATTTAAAGGGCCACTTACCTGTTGCGCTCAACTGATAATGTCCAGCTTCTTGGCGAGATTCTGATGGATCCTAGCTTTCAGCGGCAGTGTTCAAGGCAGTAGCTGTCTGTGTCAGCGTGCACGACATCGAAGAGGCAACGTTTGTGGCAAAGAAGAGAGAAGTGAAAGAAAAGAGTGGTCTCGTGCTAGATCGTGGGTAAGAAAGAGAAAATGGATTTTGGGTTAGGTCATGGGCAAAAGAAGAGAGCAAAAAGGAAAGAATCAGCCTAGGGATACTCCCAAATATACTCCAAATCCTAACCATTTATCTCAGTTATTGAACGGTTAGGATTAGAGCTAAACTCAAATCCTGGCCTTTAGTGGTTGGTTATGAACAGTTAGGAAGTAGATTTTGGAGTATATTTGGGAGTACCCATAGACCGACTCAAAAGGAACAAAAATATGAAAGAGGAAAAGAAAATGAAGCCTAAGACAGCTCTTCGTGAATCATCATTGGACCATGTAATATCTCTGAGTAACTTGATTGAGGTATTGAAAACAGGACCAATGGAAAGGGATTTTAGATTGGTGAGAATCGAGAGGAAAAGGCAGTGGCTCCATTAAATTAGGAGATTACTGGATGGAGAGAGACTGAGAGTGGAGGTATACGAAGACCATTAAGGTGACGTGACATAAAAAATGTAGGTAGGGGAGTGAAGCTATTGGTTGGAGGATTTAGTATTTTGACTTTAACAGGATATTGTGCTTTCTCTGGACTTCTTTTCTATCATATTGCTTTAAGTTTTAGCTATATCACTGCAATCTGCACCTTCACCTACCATCTCCATAGGGTGTTATGCATTTGTGCCTAAATTAAACACTAAGTCCTCCTCCTGAGGGTCATCTTTTGATCATATTGCTTTAGGGTTTGGCTATAATCTTGATTTTTATACCTTCACCTAGAACACCACAATCTTGAGGGTTTTCTTTTTATCATATTTATTTAGGTTTTGGTTATAATCCTAGTTTTTGCACCTTCAGGTTTTACCTGCATCTATGCCTATATAGAAGAACACCACGAGATGGATATAAAAAAAATCGTGCAAAAAATAAATATGTATAATGACATTTCTTTTATAAAATGTTGTTCTTTTGTACGAGGACTTGAGTTTTTTTTTTTAAACTTCACTTTTAGCCCGACCTTCAAGGAATCAAGTCATTGTAGATTCAGATCACATTGCAAATTGAGGTTCTAAATTTTCGGTTACATGTTTAGAATCATACAGAAATTAGTTGATTCACATGCGCAAGTAGAGACATTTTGTACACGTGAAACTCTATTGCAAACTTCTTATTTCTTATCATTTCTGAATGAATAAATTACAATTGTTTATTCTCATATGCACTTGCAAACGCAAAAGCACAACAAAAGCAAAAAAATATAGAACAAAGTAAAAAAACTGAAGCTTCAAGTGTTTGACATAATGGAATGCAAAATGAATGATAAATTTTTTTCTCTACATTACGCAAAAGCACAACAAAAGAAAAAAAATATAGAACAAAGTAAAAAAACTGAAGCTTTTGATATAATGGAATGCAAAATGAATCATAAATTTTTTTTTCTACATCTTGATTTGGTTTTTCCTTATTTTTATGTCTTCTCATTTGTTATTCCTTTTTTAAATCTTATTATTGTTTTTCTTAGAGTGAGGATGTTTAAGTGTGAATAAATTATTTGATAGAACAATTGTTGTTTCAGTGTCTGGAAAAAAAAGGGTTCGACGTTACAGACATTCCAATGTATATTAATTGATGTAATAAGGGGGGTTGTCACCCTTGTCATAGGATTGTGACCTCGTGAACTTTTGATTTATCATTTTATATTTTTATTTAAACTATTAGGCTTTTTCGGTTGCTGCTATTGTATAAAGCCTTTTCTACTTACAGAAAGATTGATTTCTCTATCAGTACAACAGCTAGTATAATGTCCATCCGATTATTATAAAGTTTCAATGGAGGAGAAAACATTTATTTTTATAGCTGAAAATGACGGAATCCATTATGAAGAAAACTACCATTTTACTGAGAAGAGAGACATGCAAAAAACTTAATGCAAATATGTATAGGTAGAGATGCAATTAAGTAAGGCCAAAATAACTTTAAGATATAAGCTCAAAGTTAAGACCGATCAAAAATTTTGTTCTTGCACCAAAAAAAAAAAAACAATTTTGTTCAACCCAACCGATAAAAAAAAGAAAATTGATTGGGTCTTTAATATTAGCCATATGATTGCTTTTATTATTATCATAATAAATCTAGACATACATTTTATTTACTTTAATAAAAGGTTTTAAAATTGCATTTTTCTAACATGTTAAAATCTAGACATACCTTGATTGGGTCTTTAATAAAAGGTTTTAATAAACATTTTTTTGTTTATGAAATCAGGAAAAATTGGTGGTAATTCCAATCGAAGGTTACGAGAGAGTGTTAGCATGCGATAAAAAAAGGGTTATCGAGACACTTTCTAATAAGCGAACTCTCATTGTTAGTGTTGATGTTAATTTTGCTTTTATGAGAGACACTAAGGTATGCTTCAAACAAGGTAGAATTTGTTTATTCTTCCATGCATATGTATGTAAGAATATTTTAGCAAGTTATGAGTAATCTTAATCCAAAAAAAAGGTAACCTAATAAAGCTTTTTTTATTTAGCGTTATCATCTGTATTTTTCATATTATATGTTGTTTTAAATAAGACTCCAATTGAGAACTATTTATTTTGGTATTTGTTTATTTCATGTTAGGCATATCTTTTTAGAGATAGCTATGAACAGGAGCTCTGATTGAAAAGAGAACGTAACCCAAAAAATGCCTTATATAGCGGTATTTTGAGAGTCATAGAAAAATAATTTAATTGACTGAAATGTCAAATTACCCGTCATAAGGCATATTTTGGTTTGCTCCGGTGATCTCTTCGACGGGAGCTCTAGTTAATAGTTAATAGTTTAATCATGGCTATTTGGAAGACATTGGGACAATAAAACTCTTTTTTGATGCAAGTTTGGTGCTCATTAATCAAGTATTATGTTTTTTTTCTGGGTTGGGTTGAACAAAATTGTTTGATCGATCATAACTTTAGCTTATATCTTAAACTTATTTTGGTCTTACTTAATTGCATCTCTACCGAGTCCTACTATATAAGTACTTCTATTAAATTTTCTGCATATGTCTTTCTTCCAGATAAAATTGTACTTTTCTTCAGAATGGATTCTACCATTTTCAGCTATAAAAATAAATGTTCTCTCTTCTATTCAAACTTTATAATCATCAGATAGAACACACACTTTACTAGTTGTTGTACAGATAGGGAAATCAATCTTCATGTGACTACAAAATGTAGGCGAAAGCAGTAGCTGATAAAAGCCTAACAAAATCTTACATAAAAATATAAAAAGACATAGAGTAAATCAAAAGTTCACGGATATAATTCAATGAATTGAATCTTTCTTTAGTACTCACTAGTATCAAATTGATTCTGACAACCCCCCTTATTGCATCAATCAAAATACTTTAGAAAGTCTGCAACACCAAGCCCTCTTTTTTGCAAATACTGAATCATCAATTGCTCTATCAAATAATTTATTCATACTCCTTAAACATCTTCAATTTAAGAAAAACAATAATAAGTTTGGAACACGGAATACTGAATCATCAATTGCTCTATCAAATAATTTATTCATACTCCTTAAACATCTTCAATTTAAGAAAAACAATAATAAGTTTGGAACACGGAATAATAAATGAAAAACATAAAAATAAGAAAAAACCAAACCAGGATGTAAAGAAAAAATTTATGATTCATTGCATTTCATTCACCAGGATGTAAAGAAAAAATTTATGATTCATTGCATCCATTCTGTCAAACACTTTTAACTTCACAAGTGAATGGTAAAATGAAGCTTCTGTTTTGTACTTTTTTTATATATTTTTTTTCCTTTTGATGTGCTTTTGTATGTGCATCTGCACGTGACATAAGACAAGTATACGTAAACAATTATAATTGATTCATCCAGAAATGATAAAAAAATAAGAAGTTTGTTATAATTTCATATGTACAAAGTGTCTTTAATTGCAACCATGTAAATCAACTAAATCTTCTACAATTCTAAACATATAACCGAAAATTTAGAACCTCAGTTTCAACTTGAAATGTGATCTGAATCTGTAATGACCTGTCTCCTTGAAGGCCATATGAAAAGAGTGGAAGAATCCCCTAAAAGGCCAACAAAAATGAAGTTAAAAAAAAAAATCAAGTCCTCGCACAAGAGAACCAAATAACAACATTTTATAAAAGAAATGTCATTATAAATATTCATTAACCTTACACAATTTTTTTTATATCCATCGTTCAGGCCTGTGGTGTTCTATATACAAATGCATAACACTAGGATGCAGGTAAAACCTGAAGGTGCAAGAACTAAGATTAAAGATAAACAAATATAATAAAAAGAAAACCCTCAGGACCATGGTGTTCTATTTAGGGCATAGATGCATAACACCCTATAGAGATCTAGGTGAAGGTATAGAAATCAAGATTATAGTCAAACCCCCTTAAGCAATATGATCAAAAGAAGACCCTCCTCAGGAGGACTTGGGTGTTTAATTTAGGCACAGATGCATAACACTCTACAGGGATGGCAGGTGAATGTGCAGCTTGCAGTAATATAACCAAAACCTAAAGCAATATGATAAAAAAGAAGAAAGCACACTATATTCTGTTGAAGTCAAAATACTAAACCCCACACCGTATGCGATTATATAGATGATTTTTTGTTGATAGGTGTAATTACAAAGGGCATAGAACATACAAAAATTCCCAAGATATTGAACCGAAGAGCAAGAAATAGGAAAGAAACGCAAACAAAACAAACCCTGGTGGCCCCTGAACCGAACACATGGCGTGTGACAATGAAATTTATACTAACCTTGGTACCGACAAGACCAGCAGGGAAATCCATATCCATAAGGTTTTTTCCCCAAATGAAAAAAACCATACAAAATCACAAGTATCATTTAATTACAGAACAATCAGATCCAAAACCCAAATTACAACATTGAATACTAATGTCATCAAATACCCAGAAATTTCAACCCATGAATTATACAAAAGATATAAGACAATGACTAAAAGAAATTTTAATAATTCAGAAAGCACTAATGGGTTTAACATTCAACAGTTCCACCCATATATATTTACAAGACTGCAATATCATCATCATCAATGCCTTATCCTTAAATACTTGGGATTGGCAATAAAAGAGATTCATATTATCATTAAATAAAAGCACCTTAAAAGAGGGGCATGCATGTAAAAGCATCTACATACTTGTATAATAACTATGATGAAAATCTGGAATTGAGGCACCCAGTTCATACTTCATAGTCAAGGAAAGTGATAAAGTCCATTCAGTTATAGTCAAATGCAGTAGCACTGGCAAACGGCCTCAAGAGTGGCTAAAGCTAGATGACGCTGCTGGTAAAACAATATTTTCCCAAGAAAACAAAAAAAAATGCAATCCGGTATACTAATTACAATCTGATTCTACTGATACAAAAAATCTAAGCTTCAAATTCCAAAGAACTCATTGCGGTTTCCATATGGCAATACCCCAGCACAAAGCGTACGGTAACTTCTTCCACGTAGTGTTTCCCCTTTCTTGAAAAGGACATTTGGTCAAAAAAGGAAAAATGCTTTGGCTCCCTTAAGGCATGACCACGACATCCCAAACGGGGAAAAGATAAAACTCCACACCGCCCACGCTATCATGGAGTAAATAAGGGATGATTTATGCCTTCCTCATTCATCCACCAAAGGTAAACTGAAGCCTTCCGGATACCCCCTTTATCTCTTATTTCTCTCTGTTCTCTTTTACCCTATTTTCTCTCTTCTTTATTTCTCTCTCCTCTCTTTAACCCCTGTTTTGTCCCCTCTAAAATCAAAGCAAACCACTCACTCAACTCCCTCTTTCATGTAAACAATCAATTCACTTTTTGTTTATCCCTATTTTATGTCTTCCTCTCTTAACTTTTCTAGGGGAGTCCAGTTACACGTGTTCCTTTTGACATCCCTTATTGTGGTTAAGATTCACCCACCCTTAGGGTTCACCCACCTACTCTTGGTTTTTAGAAAAAAAAATTAATATTTGGTATTTTTTAAACCAATTTTTTCTAACCACTGTTTTAAAAAAATAATATTTGTTTTTAAAAACCAATGATAAGTGGGTGAACGGCATAGGGGTGAGTGAATCTTAACCACGATTAAGGGATGTCAAAAGAGACACATGGTGACCTATGGACATAACTGGACTCTCCACTTCCCAAGTAAACTGTGTGTCGTACTTCCTTGTAGTACTAAACCCACAAAAATATTTATGGACAAGAACTGTTATCTCCGTAATTGGACTAGGTGAGATTGAGCGAGTCGTAATCAAAAATCACAAAGCCACATGGAGTGCATAATCCCTCTTGGGTCACAGTCCAATGCACCAAAGTAAAACCAGTCTTTTTTTTTATGAATAATCGGAGCAAAGTAGGAATCTAGTATAGTTATTCCATGAACAGGGCAAGCCCCAAGATAACTAAAGATCTACACAGAAAAAGCCATCAGCTATTTTAGTATTTTGATGAACAATGATACTGCAATTAAATACAAAACAGAACAAATGATGTGTGTGATCCATGTCTGAATTCACTTCCAGGGAGACACCCACATTGCCTTCCACATAAGTCTTTCCATAAAATAACTATCAGTCAATAAAGTGCCATTCAAATAAATCAGAATATTATCTTTCTAAAATGGTAAAATTATGCAAAGGTTCTATTGAATAATATATTGATATGCAAATTTGATCCCTTTGATGCAGGTACTCAAATACAAGCAACCCTGTTCAATGAAGCTGCAAAAGAGTTCTATCATAGATTTGAAGTTCTATGATAAGTGAAAGTTCTGTGAGGAAGTTCCTAGCTTTAAAAAATCCAAGAACATCAGAGCTGAAGTAGAGATAAAAAAAAAATTCATGAACAACAATGCAACCAGCTACTGACCTTCCAATCTTTCAGTAGAATATCAACAAACACTTGCAATGCAACCAACACCTGCAATGTCCACAACAAAAATTCAGCCACTGTCCTCATTTGGCAAACCAACAAACACTTGCAATGCAACCATCAATGGTTGATTCAACAATACTCTATCAAAATTCTCAGCTACTTACCTTCCAATATTTCTATTGAAGTAGAAAAAATTTAGGTGGATAGGAAGGAAGAGAGGAAGAAGGAAGGTGTTTTGAAGGGAAAATGGGAGTGAGCCGTTGCCTTGTGACCGTGGCCTTCTGACCATTTAAAAAATAAAATTTGGAGAGATGAACGGTCTCGCTAGTTTTGACGGAATGAAACGTCTCCCCTATCGTGGCGAGTTGCTTTGACGAGGCTGTTGGAGCGCACTTCTTTGCTTGCTCTAACCTTTTCCCTTTACTCGTTTACTACACCAATGTTGTAATCAAACCATACCAGAAATAAGATCCTGTGGCTTAATAGTTAAAATCTCCATTAAAAATTTAAATTCTTCATTAATGATAAATAGAAGGGAGGAAGAGAGAACGGAGAAGGAACTGCTGTGGGTTTCTCTTGGTTATAACGGAGCCAGGTGGGGCCTGTGGGGGCACGTGTCCCACTGAAATTGTGTAAAAAATAGTTTTTATTTTATTTTATATTATAGTCATGGGAATAAATCGGGTTCAATCTGCTCAGCCAATTGTGATTGAACCGAGTTCAATCGCACCCATAGATCAACATATGTTCCTTTTAATCCCTATTAATTGTGGTTAAGATTTATCACGCTTGGGGTTCATTAATATAACTTTAGTTTTGAAAAAAAAATTATTACCTTAAGAGTTAATTTTTTTTTTAATTAGAGTTAAATATTTTTCTTCTAAAACCAAAGTTATATTGTTGAACCTAAGGGTTAATGAATCTTAACCACAGTTAATAGAAGTTAAAAGGGATACGTGTGGGGTTGCGGGTTCTATTAAACTCTCCTTGAGTTCAATTGTAATTGGTTGTGGTTTGAGATCATTGGAAATAGAGCTGGTCCACCCAAGCTTTGAGTCTGAATCGTTCCAATTGCAATTGAACTTGAGATTGGCCTCACTATGGGACAGGAATCAAAGTGAGAGGGTTAATATTTTTAAATATTTTTTTTTTTTGAAAACCAAAATTAGATTATTGAGTCATAAGAGTTAGTGAATCTTATTAATAGTTAACGAGGGAAACTGGACAAATGTTGATTTTGGGCGTGATTGAACTCTCCCAAGTTTAATTGTAATTTATTATGATCCCAATTCCTTAACTTAAAAAAAAAAATTATATTAAGTTAATTAATTATTTAATTAGGCATAATCATGGACAAGGGGCAGTTGCTCTAAAATATTATTTTATTTTATTTTATATATTTATTTAATATGGCATACCCATGAGGCTTGGGACAACTTTATTCCTAAACTTTTGAAAACAAAATATATCTTTTATATTATGTTATTTAATTACTTGATAGGGCCTAACTACATTGCAAAGGGATGGTTATCTCTAGACAAGGAGAAACAATACCCGTAGAATATGAACGAAATGGCCTTAAGAGTTTAGTCATCAAAAAAATATTTCATGGGCTATGCCCCAACCCCTAGACCCAAAATATTTCACACCCACCTAATAATTCTCCATAAATCTATTATTAATTTATACCATTTTTAATTAAACACAATATGCCCCACTACAAGAAAATCCTGACTCCGCCGTCGCTTTGGTGTTCCATAAAAAAGTAAGGAAAATGGTAAAGTAAAGTAGAAGGTAAAGTAGAAATCTTGTTTGGTCCGTATATTGTACATATTTATATGATGGTACTATTGAGAATTGATAGCATTTAATGTGTGGTAATAGAATTTTTTAAAAAAGAACAAAAATGTGGTAAGAGATGTGATGGTACTGTGGCTATTTAAGACAACTCATGATTCGACGTATGTATCCTACCGTGTGAGTATAAACGCATGACCGATCAAAACCGGCCGGTCGAACCGGTAGAATAGGTAGCCTAGCCGGTTCAAAGGCCGGTCCGGTTAGCTTTGAAATATTATTTTCGGACACTAGAACGAAACCCATTTTTACCACCTATGTTTGAGCTATTGAGTTAGACAATCAGAAAATCAATCTTTTTCTCACTCCCCTCTATCAAAAAAAGAGGTTTGGTTCTGAAATGATGGTAAGGCAAGCTGTATGTATCTAGGTAGAAGTAGACCTCGAGCTCTGGGTCATCAAGTAAGTAACCTAACCTAACCCAGACTAGGAAGGGCAGTTTTTCCTTAATCCGGGTCGGACTATCACACACGAGACTCGCCTAACAACACAAGAGTGTCTTGAGAGAGGAGTTTAGAACCAAGGACCTATGGAAGTCAGGGCTACCCATCCCCATGGCAACGCAAGAGTGTCCTGAGGGAGGAGGTTTTTTTTTTATATATATAACACAAACACAAACTCACACACACCCCAACATGCAACAAAGCACAGAGCACCCACACAACCCTCAAAAAGAGGGTTGTATGGGGCATTAAAGGGTTCACACCACACACCTAACCCACTGATGTGGGACTAAAGGGCAGAGCCCATGCTCCTGAGAGAGGAGTTTAGAAACCTTAAAATAGCCTGGACTTCTTTTTCTTTCTAGGTCATGTGAAAGGAGCCTTAAAACTCGTCCGATAACATTTCACCAAACTAATGAATCCAATGAATAGATCGGGTCCTTCCAAATTACTCAACCTCTTAACTATTTTTTATAGTTTAGAAAAAAAAAATTGAAAATATTTGAATAATGTATATAGAATCTAAGCACAAATTTTACTCACTGGTTTGACTGAGATCGCTACCTATTTACTTTGACGGATAGGTCTCGGGTTTAGATTAAGACTAGAGGTCTCGATTAGAGTTAGGTTAAGTGGTTCGATTAAATCCCAGGAAAGGTGTTAGGCACCCTGAGACCCCAATCTAAGACGATTACCTCCCTAAGTTTAAGCTAAATTAAATCAAAATTAATAAAATGTCTAAGTATTTAGAATGATGCTAATCTAAGAAATGGAAAATCCTAGATTAATGTCAACCCGGGTTGGGTTGTCTACGTACTCACCGGGGTGAGATCAAACCGAACGTAATTCTAACACATGAACCCATATCGGGGTTAAGGGGACTGTGTGTGTGTGCACCAGGATAGCTTAGGATTAGCCCAAGGGCTAGGGTTGATTGACCGATCGAGGAGGTCAAGTGCACCGGAATGACTAAGTCTGGAAGCTAAGGTTTGGGCTCGGAGGCCAGGATAAGAGCCTAGAGGCTAGGGTACGGGCCCAGAGGTTAAGGAATGACTCTAGAGACTAGGATATAGGTCTGGAGGCTAGGGTATGGGCACGGAGGCTAGGGTATAGGCTCGGGGGCCAAGGACTAGGCTCAGAGGCCTAGGGTTGAGCCCGGAGGCTAGGGATTGGGCCCGATGGCTAAGGATTGGGCCTGGGGGCCTCGGGACAAGCTAACCGTGGTTAAGGCTGTAAATCGTAGTTAGAGGGTGTGTATCGGAGTGGCTTAGCTCGTTTCCTATTGAATTCGGTGTCCTCGACATGGGACGACCATAATTCTCTACTCGGAATTCCGATTTGAATTCCGCTTAATGTTCTAGATTCACAGTCTCAAGGAGAATATTAACATGACTCATAATTTTATGGTCTCTGTGTTGGTACAAAAATCGAGATAAGGTGACAAAAACAGGTCAAACTGTCAAAAACAGCATGTTGGACCCAACTTTGAAAGTCCATAGAATTCACTCCCAAACTCCGAATCGAGTTCCGCTTGTTGGGTTAGATTTCAAAAAATGAGAAGAATACAAAAATTATTTTTTGAGTATTTATAGATTTACTGGTTGGTACAAATTTCCAGAATGGATTTGGGTTAGATTCCAGAGAATGAGAAGAATACAAAAATTATTTTTTGAGGATTTATTGATTGGTACAGATTTTCATAATAAGTCTCGGCTAAAACATGGGCTATATGAAATGTCATCCGAAAAAATTATTAAAAATCATATTCACAATTTACTTAAGAAAATAAGATGATATCCAAGATTTTATCAAAAATTACATTGAATTGATCCCTCAATCGTAAATCCCAAGTTTACCTGAAACCCGGTGATTGTCACAAGTTGAGGCCGACAAGGGGGGGTTTGGTATGGGTTAGGGGTGTCCTCTAGCTATAATTAGGCCTAGAGAACTTCCCTGACCCCTTGCTTGCTATTTTGGATCTCTGGCATCTACAACACGTACATTCGAGGCAGAGCATCCACATTAAATAATGGAGTGTACAAAAGGAATTTCAGATTGAGAGTTTGCGAAACAAACCTAGAAAGCAAATGATAACTCAGATTTTTTTAAAGGGGTTAAAAAAACTAACCAAATCAGATTGTGTAAATTAAAAACTAACCAAGAAATGAATTCAAAAATCAAATTTATATAAGCTAAGGCTAACCAAGAAACCAAACCAGAAATCAGATTTATACTAGGTTAAGACTAAACTAAGACCTAACTTATACTAACCCAACATTACATTATAAACTAAACTTCGGACTAGAAACAAGTAAACCACTAACCTAAGGCCAGAATTTAGTTAGTAACTAAATAAATAAAAAACTAACAAAAGTTAAGCTACTGGATAGAATGAATAAAAATAGGGACGTATTATTCTCCAGTTGTAACCGGTTTTGCCAAAACCGGTTACGCCCATGAGGTGGCCATATGTCTCTTTTGACACCTCTTAACTATGATTAAGATTCTATTCATCTACATATTCTTGGTTTTTAGAAAAAAATAATAAATTTTTTTTGTTAACTGTAGTTAAAATTTACCAATTCTTAAGGTTGATTTTTTAAAAATAATTTTTCTAAAAACCAAAGAGAGGTAAATCTTAACCACAGTTAAGGGGTGTAAAAAGGAACATGTGGTGACCACAGGGTTGTAACCGGTTTTGCCCAAAACCAGTTACAACTAGAGAAGATCACCATCATAAAAATAAGCAAAAAGAACAAGAACCTTCACCTGCGGCTGCGCATGGAGGAGGAGTCGATGTGCTGCGATGGTGGTCGGAGGCGTGCTAGCTGGAGTGTGAGCTGCTACTGTGGTATTGCCGGTCCGGATTGGAGCTGTTGGGAAAGGGGCCACTGTTGTGGCTGTGTTTTGTGAAGATGGAGGCATGGCTACCGCTTTAGCTGGACAAGGATGGAGGTGTTACTGCTCGAGCTCTTGCCGGCGGTACCAGAGAATAGGAAGGAGAGAAGAAGTTCTCCTTCCTGCCGTGTGTGTATACTGAGATAGAGGGTAGCAATGGAGGGGTATGAGTGAAGGCGTGGGCTAGCAACCTCTGTAGGATAATATTATCTTCTCTCACAGGTTGGGAAATGGCCTGGAAATGGAGTCCTCACTCTCTTTAGTTTGCACAGGATTGACTATGGAAAGTTGGGCTTCGTATGGGAAAGATGGGATTTTTTTTTCTGTTGTTGTTGTTGTCCTCCCCACAAGCCTTGACCAAGGTTGGCTTTTATTGAAACTTGAAGGGAAATGGCAAAGGTGCAAATTAGAGGAGGTAGTTAAGGTTGGAGGGAGACGATTGGAGGGAGACCTGATTACTACAGGAGATGGTTCAGACGCCACAGTGGCCAGCTCACTTTAATTTAAATTTTATCATTAAAATGGGTTAGTCAAGCTTTAGGTTTTCTTTGGATTCCTAGATAGGACCGATTTTGGATATATAGGGCTAGGCATCCAACATGAGTAGATGTGTGCACAAGCTTAAAGTGTGAGCTGGTTACATACTAGTTTTCCTCAAGCCAGGAGAAACTAGTACATGCCCTTTTTTGAAAAAAAACGAGATGTGTGTGGAGCTTAGGTGTGTACATGGCATGCTAACATTTCAGCAAGACAAATATAAAGTTGGTATGGCCAAGGGGTTAGGGTGGTGGGCTTTAGCCTTGTTTGAGGTTTAGTCCAATGGACCATAGATTTGGTCCAAAGGCTTGGGCTTTGGGGGTTTTAAACCATGGGCTGACCTTATGGGCTTGATCCTTAGGGTTTTAGCCATGGTTAGGGTTAGACTTAGGATTGGGGTTGGACCTAGGGTTAGATTAGGCTAACCATGATTAAGAAAAAGGGGTGTAAAAATTGAGTGCTTACATAGACACTCTCCACTCTATTCCAAATTAAAATTTGACACTCTTCTGCCCTGGCTCCCTGTTTGTTTACTCATGGTCTACATAGCCATCCCGTAACATTTTCCATGCGGAGATCACATCTTCGCTACTGACCGTGGGTGGCAGATCTTGTTCTAAACCCCCAGATGAACGAAATCAACAAAACCAACGATAGATCTTCTGCAAAAGGAAAAGATAAAAAAACAAAAAAATCAGAACTTTATCATTTAAAAAAATGGGAACTTTAGAGATGGTCCACACAAATGAACAAAAAACCTTCCAAATGAACAAAAATAGCAAAACCAACAATAGATCTTCTGCAAAAGAAAAAAAATAGTAACTTTAGAGATGCTCCATGTTATGTACTTTATTGTAATTAGATAGGAAACTTCATCTGTAGATGGTAGCCCTTGTAATTCGTTAAGAGAGTTTTAAGGAATAAGTTAATTGTGATTTAGAGGTGGTGTAGTCATTGATTGTAGTGGGGGTCTTGTGTGATAGTGGATACATGAATGGAGGGGAGTTAGTGGGTTTTTACAGTTACTTGCTTTAGAATTTATTATGGAGTTTAATGAGAATGAGGGCATCTATTGAGTAAGAAATTGCCTTGTTTCAAGGTTTGGAGGAAGGATTTCCCTAGAAGAGAATCCAAAAGGTCTTGGTTCCCCTCGAAGAGAACCAAATTTCCGTTTCTGATCCCGCGGATCTATAATAAGATCAAGATCCGGTTTAATCGGATTAGATTCAGATCGGATCCAGGTCTTGATCATCCATTGAACGTCCTATTGTCAAGCAAGGTAGGCTTTGGATGCAATCCAGTTGTGATTAATGCCATTGACAGTCCTATTGACAAAAAAGGTAGACTTTGAATGCAATCCTGTTGTGATTAATGATAGTATCAAAGATATGACATCCATTTACTGAATTAACCCCCTAGGAGATCCTCTTGGCCCAAAAAACAGCATGATTAGGTGATTTTCTAATCATTTGATCCATAAAAGTTTTTGTAGAACTTTTCCCTATTGAATTCAAATCGAATGGCTGGGATGATCTAATCATAATGATTTTGGGCCCTTTAAACCTTTGTAAGCTCTACTTACAGAGAAACCACATTGAAACTGAGGCAAAGAATCCGATCCAACCAGAAAGATGAACTGCCTTCCTCATATCTGCATAGGTTTGGAACAGGCAATTACAACCCCACCATCTAATGAGCCCTAGTTTATGGGTACCTAAATTGTGCTTGCAGAAATATACAACAAAATAGCTGAATAATAGGTGACCATCATCTCTAGATGATTAGACACACAAGGCAAATAAATGTTCTTGTGCATCCTCTTACATGGGGACTATCCAAACAATTGATATATCAGACTGTGATAGTAGCTGGAAACACCACTTGGATGGATTTGCATTGTTGGTGTAATTGGACTAAATCCCTGCACACATAGCCACTTAGTAAATACAGACAAATAATAATGACAGATAATTCAGTAATTAAAATTTAATTAATTAAGGTAGAGAATCGTTCACTGAGAGACACTACAATTGAGTCTTTCTTGAAGATAGTCGAATTCTTCCATGTGTAAGGGATATGACAGCTCTATCTCTAGGATATAATTCAGCTCGGATTCTCTCCGGTCTTCCCTATCGAGTTTGCACTACTCAGTAGAAGGCAGGGCACTAATCTTCCTTTAGGATGCCCTTTTAAAATTAAATATATATATATATATATATATTCATTTAATTAGGGTTTACCATTAATCTAAATGTCCTAAAGTCTCATCGGATTTATAGAAAGAGATAATCTAATTAATTAGATAATTTCCAAAATTACTATTTTACCCCTCAAGGTTTAAGGGTCTGTTTGGTTACAGGATTAGGTCTACTCTGGTTTGGTCTGATCCTGTTTTAACCTATTCCAGTTTAGGTCTACACCTATTTTGTTTGGTTACAGATTCTGGTTCTGTCAAGAATCAATTCTACACAGAATCTGTTTCTGGTTTGTCTAGAATCAATTCTGTCCTAGGTCTTGTTTGGTTACAGATTTTTAAGTTAACCCATTTTAACTTATTCCTAATCTGTTTGGTCACAAGACTTTAGTTAATCTGATTTTATCAGTTCTAGATTCTGTTTGGGTATTAAATCAGACTTGTCCAGATTAATCCATTCCACAAGATACCCATGTTTAAGTATGATGGTCCTTATAAGATCCATCATATGGATATGGTAGGTTCACACTTGAAATCGGATGGTCACCATGATGGTTCTATCCTTATAGGACAGATATATTGTTCTACTTGATCTAGTTTTCCAGATCGGGTAATCGAACGGTCTACATGTGGACTGTTCTCTGATGGACGGTTGAGAAGCCCGAAGGCATTCTGCAACCTTATCAGGAGCTGAACAGCAGCCCATTTCTTGGTATCCATGGATCTGGATCGATCCGGACAGCCTGCTGGGTTTGGGTTCTGGAATATGGGTTCTGGGTCTTCATCTTCTTCTTTGAGCTCCAAGGTCCACCATTAATGGAGATCTTTAGGTTAGGGTCCTCCTAAGAGGTCCTTGGTTCAGATTCCACCTGATACACTATGGCTCAACCAGATTGGACCAGGGTGCATCTACTTTGGTTAGGGTCTGGTCTGGTGGCTCACTGGTCTCCTTCTTGGTTCACTGGACTGGGTTCACCTTGGCTCACCGGTCTGGGTCCACAGATCTAGGCTTGTCTGAGTTCCAACAGAACTCAACACTCTCCAAGGCCCTCTATTTATAGAGGATCAAGGTCCCCTTACATGTAGATGGGCTCAGCCACCTGGCTAGGCCTTTCATGGTCCAAGCAGGCCACTTGGCTAGCCGGGTCAAGCCTTGGTTAGAGCATCCCATCATGGGCCTACCACCACTGACTCATGCACTAATTAAATTTGATCCACCTGACACACCCATGTGTATCCTTGGATCTCACACACCCAGATCCGACGGCCCAGATTCAACGATTTTGATTAGATGGACGGTCCTGATTTAATCAAAATAAATAGCGACTCAAACGACTCGCGACGATGCGTACGTGCGAAGTGCGCCTCATAGTGCCCAAAGCCCTATGCCCGCTCTGCTCCACACCGCACCCGAGCCCGTACGCTCGCACTCGCTGCGAGCGCAGCTCGCACACCCTAGTTATCGTCTAAAGGAATTGATGGGTCAAAGTCTACACCACACTCTTAGTTGTTAACAACTAAGCAACTAATGTGGTAATTAAATCTTTTAGATTTACTCTTCTTTTCCGATGTGGGACTAAAGAACTAAGGAAAAACCACTAAAAGTGTGTTTTCTCTCTTTCAAGAGATTAAACACCCAATCTAAACAAAGATTAAATTATAGGGGTTTTAGTCCTTAATTAAAATCAAATCCCCGGATCCTAATGATCCGGATTTTATTAATTTTAAAATCAATTTTAAATCAAACTCAACATGCATCACACCCAGATTGAAAATTTATAAAACCAGTAACAAAAATAAAGGTTTACAAATTACTATATAAAGCAAGAAAGCGTTGGGTTTAAGCCTCATGCCTTGGCAGTCAGGATTAAAGGGTAGCAATGTTCACTTCACTGGTTGGAACCTCACCACTCTATCAAAAGAGATGGGAAAGGATTTTGTATATAATTTCTACCTCTGCAAAAATATTGGGTCTCCACGGCACGTCATGATGGTTCAGTGAATAGATAACGAAGTAAACGAGCGACTATAACACCATTTAGACTATTCCCAGCAAAGCATACCTGCGGAGAGATGCAACAACATTTAATAATTAACAGCTAGTTTTATAGGGATATCCATTGAAAGGTGTCAACATTAGTTGATGTTGTAGATCTAAGGACCCAAGGTACCCAATTCCAACTCCTACAGAATAAGGGTGTCAACCCCACTTGGTATGAGATCAGTTTTGGATACTGCTCAGCCGTATTTGAATATGAATATACAAAGAAATTCATCCAAGTTGAAATTCCTTATTTCAATGCTCTCTTTGACCTAGAGGGGGGGGGGGGGGGGGAATAGGTCTACTTCAATTCTCTTTTCCAATTTTAATTTAAGATAATCACACACAAACAATCTCACTTGAACAAACAAGATTTTTACGTGGAAAACCATTCGGGGAAAAACCACGGGACCTAGTCCAGCACAAAATTCACTATGAGAAGATTTGAATAATACAAGACTCGAATCTTACCCAACCGGACACGACACACCGTTCCTCGGTATCGATTCCTCAGCTTGCAAACCACGAACACAGTACGTTCGATTCCCGCAACAGCAGCTCCAGTTCCTCACCGGCCAATCTTACTCAAAGTGATCAACCACGGTCTCCGAAGACCGATCTCCGTCCTTGACGGCTTTAGCTCAGGCTAACCAGCGCTCACAGAAGAGCATACAATGGGTTTAGGGTTTTTGGAAGCCCTAGGGTGATCTCTTAATGATTAAGGATCATCTAATGCAAAGTTGAGAAAATATGCTTTAACACCATGCAAAAACTAGAGGCCAACTACTGGAGATCTGGATCATTGAATCCAAGAGATTTCATAAGCTCAAGGTAGGCACAAAGTGTTTTAAAAAATCTCCAATCAATCTCACTCACGGATTGGGAGAGGACCTATATATATAGGAAAGGTCCAAGGGATTAGAAGTTGGTAAAAACTGTTTTTAGAATGATTTTTCATATCAGGGTCGACCCTGGGGGATCCCTAGGTCGACCCATTATAGCAAACTCAACAATCAGCCGAAATCCCATATCAGGGTCGACCCATGAGGATCATTCGGTCGACCGGATGGTGCCTTTCGGTCGACCGGATGGTCCTCCAGGGTTGACCCTCACAAAATCAACTCTCTGCCTGAAATCCTCATACAAAACTTGAGCTATTTAGGGTCGACCCTAGGGTGCAATTTTTCACTATTTTGCTCCTTTTATCTTTAAATGCAATCCCCTATACCTCTAGTATTTTTTGACCAAACATTTATGATGAATGAGACAATATCATGAGGTAACCTAAGGTCATCTAGGTCTCTCTTTCAAAACTTACTTTTTGAGCCAAGCTTAGTGATGTAGTTTCAAGATTCTTTACTGCTTCTTCACGGATTCTTTTTCACATTGTCTTCAAACCAGATGAGACCTTCTATGATGTATATACAACATTTTGGGCTCGGAATTTTGCCAACAACATTTTGACTTTGCACAAGTGCAAAAAAAAAAAAAAAAAAAAAAAAATTAAACTATCTACTATATAGCCATATTCGCATACTCTAGGATTTGTTGGTCAATCACATACCCGTATCAACACCATAGTCACTAGAGAAAGAAGAGAAGCGAAAACAAGTGGGAAGCGAGACTCAAAATATCCTCAGGAGACAAGAATTGAGAAATGATATACGTGTCGGCTCACTCCCATTATAATATAGTATGAGAAGTCATACCTTAGATTTTGTCTTACATGAGATATGTGTAGAGAAATAGATGTCTTAGATTCTAATGAAACTTTTATAAAAACGATCCAATTTGAAATTGTTATTATTAGTTAAAAATAAAATAATAAATCCAATATTAAAATCCCGTGAAAAGATATTTGATCAAGTGGTATTCACGTATGGTTACATTACTAGTTGTAGAAGTGGACTATATAATATATTCTATCAATCATTTACAAAGAGGTTCTAATTCAACAATAATTGCTCAGGTTGTACACCCTAGATATTTGATCCCATCACATTCTACATAAATAGCCTTTTTTGACCACTAAATGGAACATGATGGAAGTGAGGTTCCTATGAAGCGAGCATCCAAGGAAGCGATTTTCCCACTCTATACATTGCTTCAATGCAACTATGATCTACACCATGGTAACATAGTTAATGATCTTATCTACTATAAACAAGCCAACCCACGACACTAAAGGATTAAGGTAGCACAATTGGACAAATGTACTTCCGTGGCATACAAGATGG
Source organism: Tetracentron sinense (assembly GCA_015143295.1). Lineage (NCBI taxonomy): Eukaryota > Viridiplantae > Streptophyta > Magnoliopsida > Trochodendrales > Trochodendraceae > Tetracentron > Tetracentron sinense. Next base: position 44,482,696 of record CM026559.1, on the reverse strand, counting down.
ATGATGCCAATATTTTTGTCACACTAAATTTCTATTCAAAATGTTTTTTATTTTTACTGCATAGTCTTCTGTCTACCAGTTCAACAAGCAAAGCTTTAAATATATTCTACAAAACTAACATCAAAGATGAAACTAGTCTTTACTCTTTAGATTTCCAAGTTCAGATCCACCAAGAATAGAATAAATTATTGAAAGATGGTGAAAAAAATACTTGCACGAAATAGAAGGAAAAGAGAGTACATCATATATATGATGTAGGTGGGTCAGGAGAAAATCATGGTTAGTAAAAGATCAATATATGAAGGTTGGGGAAAGAGTTCGAAACAAGAAATTTTTTTAAAAAAAAACTAAGGATAACTGGACATTTTCCAAAATGAGGTTTTTCTTGTGCTATGTTTTGAAGAATTAGGGAGAAAACATAACTAGGAAAAGGTATGTCAATTGCCAAGAGTGGTGTTAGAGTCGGGCGGAATATAGAATAGGAAGTGGAAGAGCTCAATATCAAAAGTTATTTTTCTTAATTAGGATTCTATTATCTTTTGTTAGTAGCATTAGTCAAAACATACTGTTCGACCCTAGCTTACTTAGCAACCTGAATTTTACAAAAGATCAGTATCTCTCTTTGAATTCTTGTGGTATAATTGGTAACCAAGAAAAAAGAAATAACAAGATAAAGAGATACAATGCAAGTTTTATGTACTTACCTAGGGGTAAATTATCTGAGACCCTACTCCTTCAATGACGAAACCTTACCCTTCTTCTTTGGCTGCATGTCATCGAGTAATTAGTAAATAAAACGACAGAATGAAAGAAGCATAAAACATCATAGTAAAAGAATCTTAAGAATTGAGAACTATCCTGAACAAACCAAATAAGAAATGGAAATGTAAAGTACCTATGTACTATACCATGAAGGACTACCATGGTACGCACATAACACAAGAAATTGAGCAGTTAGAATAGAATCCTCGAGAGAAATCTAAAATTATAACTAATCAGTTATAACTTGAAATCATTCATTTTTCTTGTTGTTAGGAAAGTTGAGCCACTTTGTTAAGGTTTTTAACAAGATTAATTTTTACCATCACGAGATATCAAGTCTTATAATTTCTTATAAAACTCAAATCACTCATTTTGCTGCATTTGAAGTCTTATGGGAATTGCAATCCGAAAGATAAAATGCACGATACATCTAGTTCTAGAAAGAAAATGCATATTGTCTAATGAAAAAACTTGCAAAGTACTGGACTTCATAAGCCGTCGCAAAAGAACAGACCGTAAAAGATTTTTAAGTTCACCTATTGTTAATAGATTTCGTGATCATTAAAACTCTATTATAATCATTAAATTAAGTGATCTACAACTAGTGGAGATTTGGCAAAACCAAGGTCTCTCAAACAACTATCCGAAATTTACCATGGTACACACATAACACAAGAAACTGAGCAGTTAGAAAAAAATCCTCTAGAGAAATCTAAAACCTTTGGTTAACTTGCTAAATGAAAAAATGTTGTATTTGAAAGAAGGGACATGAAGAACATGTTGTAAGAATAATTTTTCTGAAATTTTAGCTGAACCAACAGATGAGATAATAGTAGTTTGCCCATTAGGAAGTTTGACTGGATTGGAGGAAGGTGAGGGCGAAAAAGAAGAAGAAAAAATGATTCGGAGCAGCTAATGTGATTAGAAACTCTGCTATCAACAATCCAATAATTTTGTAATATAGAAAGAAAAGAATGGAAAGAGATGTTACCTACAAGGTTAGCCATTGGAGATGAGCTACTTGTATGGAGAAGGGATAGTAGCTGTTGGACCTGATCTTTCATGAGCTGAGAGGAGGCCGAACCAATATTATTGGAAGTACCACTCTTTTTCGGTTGGCGAGGAGGGTAGCCAATCAATTTATAGCACCGATCCTTTGTGTGGTTGGACTTGTGACAATAAGCACAGATCTGATTGGAGCGCTGATTGGCCTTGGTGTTGCCTGAAGAAAAATCACGAGGAACTGGAAAAGCATGAGTCTTGGTAATGGGAGTGCTGGTATGGAGCTTATGCTGTTTTTCTTCTTGGAGAAGAAGAAAATAAGTGTGACCGATGGAAGCTAGCGGGTCCATAAACAAAATCTGACTGCGAACAATACTAAAAGATTCATTCAAACCTTTAAGTAATTGTATGAGTTGTTCTTGATGCTGATAGTTTGTGACATTTTCAAAGCACCACAAGAACAAGGTTTAAATGAATAAAAGGAAGCAAACCCGTCCCTAGTATTTTTCATCTTTGCAAAATAAGAAGCAACCGAGAGTTTATCTTGGGAGAAGGTTGCAATGAGTTTCTTTAATTGAAAAATTCGCAGAGCGTTTTCTTGAGAATAATGATCCTTAAGATCGTTTCAAACTTCATAAGGCATGGTAGTATAAACCACACTGTCGGCAAGATCCTTGGTTAGAGCATTCAATAACCAAGAAAAAAATCATAGTATTGCTTCATTCCCACAAGAGAAGAGACGAATCAGAAGGATCGAGGTGACGTAGAGAGCCGTCAATGAAGCCAATTTTCTTCTTTGCACACAAGGCCATATGCATAGCGCGAGACCATGTCGCATAGTTGTCACCAGTAAATGGGTGAGAAACTAAGATACTACCGGGGTTATCCGAATGATGAAGAAAGTAAGGGCTGATGATGTTTGAAACATCGTCCTTACTGGTTGCGGGTGGTTTGATCGAAGAGTCTACATCCCCCATTATAAAAATATATGAAGAATAGCGGAAGGTTGAGAGATTAGTGACGCGACCATGTAAAAATCAGAATGAATTGAGAACAATCTCGGTGGCTTTTCTATTGTATTCATGATTGTTATATACAAGAGAATTGGAAAAACCAAATCCTGTACTAGAGAATTTGGGTATAGAAACTTGCTAATGGGAGAGGAAAGAATACTCAGTATATAATGTTGTCTACAGCTCATGAAATCCAAGTATCCTACCCTCATCGCTCTTGTAGATGCTCTGCCCTTAGAAGAACCATTTTAAACCCCAAATTTCCCGCCTTCTACTCTACAAATTTGGGTGGTTCAAATTATCAAAATTGATTTAATCGTGATTATGATAGTAGCAATTATGAAACAAAGTCAACCCATATTCATATGCAATAATGAAACAACTGATAATGTAAATATCCGGTAATTCCATAATTGTTCTGATAGTGATTATGGATGAGAATAATTGTTTTTAAGATTATTTGGAGATTATTATAAGTATTCAATTTTACATATCGTAAGACCTATAAGACCCCTAATATTTGAGCGAGATTTTTGAAATATTAATTTTTCTCAAAATGTCAAAATTACAAAATTTCAAAATATATAGATAATTGCTTATCGATAATATTAACAGAACATATCCATTCATGAACACTTATTATACTCGATACGTAAACTCCATAGGTGATGACAGAAAGCCGACGTGGTTCCTCATTCTTTCTTAAGTGCTCAAAATCTCTGGAGCTTTGCTGCCATGTTTTGTGGAAGTCAGCCAACTCTTGTACAGTATCCATTCTGAGGGAAGAAAGCACTAAGATAAGGTGAGGGACGATGTCATCGGTACAAGAAGGCTATCATCTGTTGCGGTAAGTCGGATGACGTGCCGTACCCTTCGGGGGTGTGGATTCCGAAACTGTTGTGACAACTGAGTAAAGACAACCATTGCGGAAACGGTGTGGACAAAGTTATACTCGGTAAGCTGTACCTTGCTAGACTTTCCTTCTTTGAGTAACGTTACAACATCTGCTTCCAGACATGTGTATGACAATTCTAACCATTCTTGAACGTATCTACTATCTATAAGAGTGTATCTAGGCACTTTAGATTTGCCCTTTATTTCATCCTTTATTTATTTTTTTTATACAAGTCATGTGGTGTCACGCCCTCAAAATTCTTACAAAATATATCTCATAATTGTACGAATCCCAAGGCGTGAACCTGGAACAAATCCCAAGCTAAATGGAAATTAATATACTAAAATCCATGATCAGATGTGCATATCAAGGTAACTAAGTGTTTAACACAATTAAAGAATAACCCTGGTTCTTTAAAAATCTCACCACAATGTTCTCTAAACTCAAATAAAGAAATCAAAAGAATAATGTTCCACTAGCTAACTAAGCCCTCGTAGTATCTCTAGGTCCTTCAAGTATCTCCTGAAAAATAGCAATAAAACAAGGGTGAGCACTCAACTCAGCAAATAAACACATCCATCATGCAACAATTACATTATTAAATATATGCAATTATTTCATCATACTAGAATTTCTCAATTATTTTCTTGGTCCCCTCGTGGTCTTATTCTTTGTCTATGGAATTCACACATAGCTCACCCTATTGACAATAAATTAGTAGCACTTAGCTCTTTTAGTTGAGATCGCACATAGTTCACCCTCCATTGATAGACCCAATGAGTATCTCACTCTATTGGTTAATCATCATTTGGGCTAATTTCTTTTTGATAGCCAAAAATTCACTTTTGGGATCGCACCTAGTTCACCCAAGGATCCACTCTGGAGATCACACTTAACTCACCCCACTAGTGAACCCTACACAAGGTTAGGTCATTAAATCATTATAATTTAATAATGCAACTTCCTAATCATATTTAACAAAGTAAGTTTGATGTGTGCATAATTCAATTTCTACTATCATATTAACAATGGATATTCATTAATGATTCTTGAGTCTAAACATGCATCACTATATATATATTTGACATAGTCATAAGGGCTTCCAATTACAATCAATCATGATCCAACTAAAACAAGCATTAGTGTGCAAGTGTAACATGATACAATTCAGTCTATATAAGTTATGCTATCAAGACATACTTCTATGCTAACAACTCTCACCACATGCTTAATAAAATCAAAGTTTCATTCAACATTCGTTTCTAGCAACATGTGACTAACACTTTACTTGGGTGAAGCTTATTTGGGCTGCATGTGTGGTGTGTGTGGTTTGCATGGTGTATGTGTGGTCTGCATGGGTGGTGTGAGTGTTTCTTTGTCTTGCCTTCAGTAATCACCTTATGGTGTTATTGAGTTTACCAAAAAGACTAACCCTGTACCCTATTCAAAGTCCAAACAGCTAACACCAGCCCACACAATCGACTGGTCTGCAGAACAGCCCGACAAAACTTCTTCTTTTCCCTTTTTCTATTTTTCTATTTTTATTTTATTTCTTTTCCAGATTTTCACTTTCAAACCTCTTCCAACCCAGATTTACTCATGATTAAAATTTTCAAAGATTTACTTAACCTTATGCTATCGATATACAATCATCAACAACAATTATTATAAACTTGATTTACTTACGCTTTAAACATGCATGGTACATAGAAATGGTATTCTTAATCTAGAATCATTCAAGTATTATAACCAAATCTTACAACTCAAAATCAAGAATATAAAAAATGAAAACCTAGATCTAAGGGGGTGTGTTCACTTGCCTCTAATCTAAAAAGATCAAACTGAGTATTTTCGATCACAAGAGGAGCCCTTAGATCTTTCTCACAACTTTGAGTTTTTCTCCACCAAAGCTTGCAGCCGCTTTTCTCCCTCTAGAGTTGTACGAATTCTTCTCCTCTTCTCTTAATTTGAATTTTGTGAAGATCCCTAATTAGGTCATATCTTTGCCTATATACTTATCCTAATCCATAATTACACAAGTGCCATTATTGATATGTGTTTGTCTACAAGTTCTAACTAAACTAGTTTAAGAGTTTTTTTTTTTTTTTTTTTTTTTAACTTCAAGTTGGTAATATTATCATGATTAACACTTAACTTTGAAATTACTAAATTACCTTAGAAGCTAAATACTAATTCAAGGTCACTACATGTGGTTAGGCCGCAACCCTATTAGTAGTGTTAGTATCTGTAATAGGTTAGTGGGTTAATGCCTAGCATTTGAAGCTTGACAAAAGGTGGATATTACAACTATCACAACCCTCCGAAACCTACTTTCAGGGGAGACACACTACCACCGAGACAAGCCCATGGTGCCATCCCTATTTTTTTCATTTCTCTTTTTGGGGAGTTAGGATCATATTCAATCACACCCACAAGTCAACACTAGTCCTTTTTAATTTTTATTAATATTGGTTAATATTTACTAACTCTTAAGACTCAACAATCAAATCTTAGTTATTAGGAAAAAAAAATATATAAAAATTTAAGGTTTAAAAAGTTAGTTAAATGGATCTGTGCGATTGAACCCGGAAGAGATCCACTCAAAATTCTCTCAAGTTGTAACTGGACTCCATGGAGTCCAGTTATGCCCCTGAGGTTGCCACGTGTTTCTATTGACACCCCTTAATTGTGGTTGAGATTCACCCACTTATCTTTAATTTTTAGAAAAAAATAGTTGAATTTTTTAAACCATAAGAGTTAGTAATTTGAGCTAGAGTTAAAAAAATTGATATTTTTTCTAAAAACCAAGGAGAGGTGGGTGAATCTTGACCAGAGTAAGGGGTGTCAAATGGGGACATGTGGCGACCACAAGAACATAACCGGACTCCAAGGAGTGCAACTTGAGAGAATTTGAAGTCTCTTTGGATATCATGTCCGGCAATCGATATATTCAATAGGGAAAAATGAAGAGATACTCTGCCCTCGTGTGAAAATAAAGCCGTTGGCCTGCACCGTGAATCTGTCATTTTCGCTTTCTTTAATTTTCAGACGAAGCTGATTCCGTCGCCGGAGAGTTGCTTAGCAAGTTAGCATTCTCTGACCAAAAGGGAAAGGAAATATATGGTTTTCTTTTCAAAATACGGAAGGGTCAAATAAATGAGTGGCCCCCACCCATTTGGAGCCGACCATGTGCTGCCAATTCAATACTCTATCATCCTCTTCACGCATACATTTCTTAATCTAGAAGGATGGCGGAACCACGTGACAAGATAATTAAAGTAGGTTCGGGATATTCAATTCACACCTAACCCTTGTTCATTTTGACTCTATTTTTTTTATTTATGGATACTATTTATATTAGTAAATAGTTCATATTTTGTTTAGGGGAATGCTATCACCCACTAAAACTAATGAACTTGTTAGCTTTTATTAGTAATCTTTTACTTATATGTATTGAATATTATTCTATTAAATATTATCGTATGTTTGGTTGCCAAGAAAATAAGTGAAAAGAAAAAGAAAAAATGACGGAACACAAATAAGAATTGGTTTAATATATGAATATTTTTTTTCATGTTTTCACTAAGAAAATAGGTGAAAAGATAGATTTTTTTGGATTTTTAATATATTCTAGTTGTGTTTCGTCCAATTTCTTTTTCTTTTTCCTCTTTTCAATTATTTTCTTCTCAGCAAACCAAAACCAAATATAAGGCAATAGTATTTTTGTTATTTAATGACAAGTCCCTTCTCAAAAAGTCTAAGCTATTCTTTAATTTTAATGAATTTGATCATTAATACATGAATACAAATACCTTGGTGAAGGTCAACAAGTTCACCATATAAGACCCTTTTGTTTAATACAGGGAAACACATTACTAATGTTTATCTAATTGAGGTAAGGAAAGTGGTTTAAAACTCTTTACTATCTAGAATTGGGTCATTCGATTGAAAACCTAATTGTGCCAAGGCGCACATGTAACAAATGATGGGCTCCACCTAATATTTGTTGTCGTTAGATTTTCAATCCAATACTTACTATCAACCGTTTTAAATCACTTCCCTTGAGGTAAACTCAGATGTAACGAGGTTGCTTATGACCTCTTGACTAGAGAAAGGTAAGCGATATAAGTCAACCAAATTCATCACAATTGTTGAACATATTAGCTAGGTGGGTCTATTCCAGATAGAGAAGAGACTGTGGTGTGTGTGTTTGCTTGGATGGTGTGAGTATTCCCTTGTATTTTTGCAGTCATTGCCTTGTGGTATGATTGAATTTACCAAAAAAAAAAAAAAGGAGCTCTTAGAGGCAAGCTTTCAAATTCTCTCACGGTAATAGTGACAAATGTCGGTATTTTTTCCAAGGATAGTATAAATCCTTAAGGCGGTGATTAGCACACCACGCATTAGACTATGTAGTCTGATATCATGGTCTCGTATCCTTTTTTACACTCCTTTAACTATATTTAAGCTTAACAAAATTTAACCCAAAAAAAAAAGCTTAAGAAAATTAAATATAATATTTTTGTTTTTAAAAAGAATTAAGGTTAAATTACTTAATCCTAGGAGTGAGTGAATTTTAACTATAGTTGATGCTCGGTAAAAAATAGGCACTGACCAATGAGGATTTCACATTAGAGTACATAGTCGACAATAAGTTTAGGGTGTTTGTATGTGGTGTGTGTTTTTTTCCAATGACTTGTCTTGACCAAAAAAATATATATTTCCCAATTAATAAATTCCTCAGTTGAGTTTTTTGTATTCTTAAACTTGTTGGGAGGGTAAAAACACCACATATTAGCATGAACAATTGGAAAAATTTTAAATTCTACTACTTGGGCTAACACTCCTCCATACACAATAATGTATACCCATCATCTAGTGCTATAAATGACTTTATCATTTAGTTTTGCTTCTGTAGGCCATGGTAATGAAAGAATAATACCCCGTGAAAATCAAATTAGAACGGCAAACACTACTAGCCATATATACTGACGTGTAGAAACACTGAAAATACAATATCTTTTTCCATTACATGAGAGTAGTAGTGGTAGGGCCAATAATGGCATAACTCATACAATTTAATTACAAAAATTAAGAGGTACGGCTACACTTTCTAAGCCGAGCCAAGCTGAGATGAGCCAAAATGGAAGTAGCTAAGTGAGATGGTGAGCTAATTAGTTATAGTTGGAGCTCAAATTGATTTGAAGGTTAAGCTGCCAATCCCAGCCACGCCTTCTTTTCATCCGGCTTGGAGGTAGGTGGAGCGGTGGTGTTGTTTACTTGGTATGGTGCTCTTGCACTGATCCTGAACACACACCAAAAAAAAAAAAGGTTAATTATTTAATTAATTGAATGGGAAATTTTATTGACATTTTTCTATCGTTTTCTTTTATTTGTTCTTGAATAATTACCTATCTTTTCTCTTCTCCAAGAACCGGTGAAGGGAAGCTTTCCTTGCAATTGGCAGATCTGCAATATACAAGAAAAATTTAACATATATCAAAACCGTTTCTTCAAAAGCTCTTGAGATTCCTAAGTTCAGCTGCTAGCTGCAGCTTCTCTACTAAGAAATCTGAGAAGGGAGAAAAATTACCAGAGGTAATGGGTTGAGGAGGTTTTTGTGGGCGCTCTTGGGTCAAATTGTTGCCGGAAATAGGAATGAAATTCGAGCCAGAAGCAGCGAAACTGCCGGAATTGATTTGATCGTTGCCGGAAGAAGAAGCTGAGCTGCCGGGATTCTTAGAGCTTCCCTTGCTAGCTAATAGCATGATTTCCTTCGCCTTGTTTGCCGGAAGATCGTTAAACACAAGTACTTGTCCGGCATAAAATATCGTCATTTGGGCATTTTCGGGCTCCGTCGTCGCTGGCTTGCTTATAATACTGAAACAAATAAAAAATAATTATTTCCGGTAATAAACATAAATAAAATATTTGGAATGTTATGCTAAAGATGATATGCCAAAGTTTTCTAGGGTTGCGTTGGTAATTTCTCACAGTAATCGAAGGTAAGGAAAAGTACCTGAACTCAGTCTTCTTTGGGACGTCTTCCATAGAAACGGAGGAAGCAATACCGGCACATTGAGGAAACAAATCCATGGAGTTAATGTTCCCAGACGCCGACACGTTTCGCACCGAAACCTCCCCCGATGTTTCCATGCTCGGTAATAAGTTCATCGTTGTTGTCTGACGAAACGTTTCAGAATTCCCTGAGAAGTTACGAAACAAGAAACGAAACATCAGTTTTTCTTCTTTTTTTGGTGTGTTTGTGAGATCTAGAATGATAAATTTCCCTCTATCAGGGAAAAAATGGCCTAAAAACACGAAATATTTTCGGATCTTTGATATGTTTCCTACTCTAAATGTGTCTGCTTGGTTTTGTTAAAAAAAACGTGAGGTTTCAAAGGTAAGGATGATAAAAAAGCAAAGCCAAGATTTAAATGCAAGTTTTCTAGTTTGCGCTGAAATAGATTCATGCATGTTTCCCGGAAAATTCGGGAATGTGAAACGATCAAACAAAAGATTGTTAGAACTAAGAAGCAGTCAAGATCTGCAAAATTACAGCAAATTTCGAAGGATATAACAAGAGAGGAGATATTGCAATGGATCTTAAACGAGAAAACACTAATTGGCAAAAGATTGCCAGAAACAGAACGATCTATGATAATCGACTTCTAAAACTAGGAGTTCCCGCAAAAGCACCTTGAACAGAAGAGTTTAACAGGAAACTTCCAATAAAAGACAAAACTACGAGCAAAAATCTTAAGAATAAGATTAAATCCAAAGCAATTTAAGTATTTTTCACAGGGAAATCATAAATCACAACCGAATTCTAGAAAATCTCTTTCATAAAAATTAAAACTCGGAAATAAATAAAAGAAAACAAGTTCTTACCTTTCCCTTCCAGATTGCGAGTCATTCCAAGGCTCAGATCTCCCAAAGCACCCTTCTCCTTCAAGTACTGGCTCAAGAGATTACATGTCTGTGCAAAATTCGACTTCTCCGGCGCTTTACCCAATTTTCGGCCGAGAAATCTCCCCGTTTCTGAGAAATCCGGCGAGCTCGACATGTTTTCCGGCAAATTGAATCTCAGAGATCGTCACAAACACTACTAAAATCGAAAACAAGAAACCCTCGATCTTCGAATACTTCTTCGGAAGCTTTTCTTCTACTTATATCTCTGTGTCTCAGGCAATCCTTCGGTCCGGGCACGAGGAATATATGGAACTGCTTACCTTGTCCTTTAAAACTTGCTTTGTTTTTCCTCCTTATTTTAAAGTAGATAGCCTCCCTTGATCTGTGATTTATTTTATTTTATTTATTTTTTATTTTTATTTTCAACACGTTTTCCTTGCAACTTTCAATGACAAAGCACTTCAAATACCTCCCTTATCTTTTCATATATTACAAGATTGGCCAGACACTAATGCAATTAGAATATCAGGTAGCTAATGATAAAGTGGAACGACAAAACAGGAAAGATTATATGATCTATGTAGTCTCAGAGCTGGGGATAGTGTATGAATCGTCTGATCATGTGATTGGGTAACTATATGAGCTTTTTAATATTGTAGTGTTTCATTTTGTAAGTGATGGGACCCACTGTTGGACACTCGAGATGTATCTAATGGTGATGCAATAATAGTGAGTGGCACACTTGTAACTCGGCTCACATCTTTAACTGACCCACTAAGAGATATTGCATAATAGAAAAAATTATAAATAAATAAATAAAATATAGAATAGAAACAATAATCTCCACTGATTCCCTCCACTAACACTAACGGCGTTAGTTTAAACGTCGTTAGGTACTGTGTGGATTTGTAAGTCCGACGTTAGCGGTTATAACTAACGGTTCTGTAGGAATACAATGAGTGGGTTCCACGTGCCGTATAGAAAAAGAAAAATTGTCACCACTAGCGTGCGACACGTAGAAAAATCAAGACGACAAATCCGCGTTGGGAAAACATGGCGCCGAATATTGGCTCCACATGCACCGAATAACGCGTTTTATGGGGAAGATTTGGTATAGTCTTCTCCAGACCAAATGCTTCTGGCTCCCATCCCATAGATCAACACGTGTCTATTTTAAACAATTTTTAACCATGGTTGAGATTCATTACCTCATAGGGTTCAACTGTCTAATCTGATTTGTTTGAAAAATATCAACATTTTCTAATTTTAGGAGTTAAATTTTTTAACCAGAGTTAAGAGGACAGTTAAAAGGGCTCTGTGAAAGGTCCATATGAGTTTGGTCTGGCGAGGGCCGGACCAAATGCAATCCCATTTTACGACACACAGTACAACAGATGGTCAATGGCATGTCGCCACGTGCCGGAGGAGGGAAAATTGGAAAATTGAAAATTGTTTAGAGCGGTGGCGAAGACCTTTTCTCCAGTGGTAGGAATAGGAATAGGAACGGCGATTTAAAGAAGTACGATATTAATTTTTTATTTTAAAAGAGCGGTGGCCCCACCTATTCTCAAGGGTGGCTGTAGCTTTTGCACACTCCGCGTGATCCGCGTGTTATATTGATGCTCGAATGCCAAATAGGCTCAGACTTTGAGAAAATTACAAAATGACTCACCATTCTAAGTATTATGATGTTTACATATTTTTTTTTCTTAGAGAAGTACTTAGCCTATATCTGACACTTGTTACCATTACCTTACGTTTCGTGAAGATTATTAGGGCTAATACTTCTGTTATCCAGAAACGGATGTTACTAACAGTAGATAAAAGATATCTTAAAAAAAAAACCCTTCAAATGAGGGTATCGCCTTCTCAAGGCTCGAGGGCTGGTCAAAGCCCAAAAATACTGAGCCCTCTCTTACCTAAGGGTTGGGGTTAGGGTCCTACCTTGCCATGTCCTCCCAACCTAGCCATTGGAATGAACTAGGGGTGTCAATGAGTTGAGCCAGCTCGCGAGCCAACTCGGCTCGACTCGAAAAAAAAAAGAACTTGAGCTTTTACTTTGGGCTCGTTGAGCCGAAGCAAGCTGAGCCTTAAAAGTGAGCTCGAAAAATAAACGGGCCGAGCCTGAACAATAGATGGCTCAGCTCAGCTCGGCTAGATTAATTTTATACTAATACCCTTAAAAAATTAAATTTATATTATATATTTAGTATACATTTTTTTGGTAAAATTTATATAATATACATTAACATAATTATTTTCGTTTAAGTTTTAACTCAGGCTTTCACTTGAGTCACATGACATCCCAAAGAAAAAAAATGTCATTTTAATTTTTTTTAATTGAATTTAGTGTTTATCAATGTATTAAAAAAAAAAAAAAATTATCAAGCCGAGCCAAACTCGAGCTCAATGATCTGTGGATGAGCCGAGCTGAGCTCGAGCCTTTGTAAAATTCCAACGAGCCGAGCTCGAGCATGCCCAGCTCGGCTTGTTGACACCCCTAGGATGAACAGACATTGGCATGATCCCTTGACAACCCTAGCTGCAACCTCGGTTAGTATATGTTATAATTAGTGAGTGGACACATCAACTTTCAAACTCATTCCAAGGGACTCGATTTGGATCTCCTTTTTGGAAGGATACAATAATATCGTCTGAGCAACAAGGCAAGTGTATTCTCTAGATCAGCTATATTTTTAGGCATTAAATATTTTTATCCATCAATGTATAGCAATATAACTTGTGGGCCCATCAAAATAGATGGTCACTATGTGTTTATGTTTAGCATCTCACTAGTTAGACTAAGATTTTTTTTTTTTTTTTTTGGAGGGGGGTTTTGGTATGACTGTCAAAACCTCAGCATTACTTTCATGGATAAGTCTCGTGAAAGTATCAATCATGTTATCCCATCAGTCTTCCATAGCTTTGAAGTCATTTCTCGCTAAAGAAAAAGGTTGGGAGTAAAGTTTGGCAGGAATTTGACTACCTGTTCCTTAGCCCACTTTCTTCCTTGAAGGAGTTCTTATAAAGGAAACAACATCCACTGGTATGATGGCTCTCTTCATCACCACTATCGTCATTTCAACATAGTAAAATCAGTCACATTTGTTGAGAGGACAAGGTGAACCCATCACCTAGGGAAGCAAATCCTCTGTGATCTTTCTTGGGTTCTTCCATGTGATCATGAGTGTTGGAAGATCAAGATCAATTAGTTTGTACGAATTTAACAGTTGTAACCATCTCTTAGAGAGATCATCACCTTCAAAAACGTTGACCACCAGAAAAATCTCAGGGAAGAACACAGAAGAAATGGTTCCATCAGGCCACTGGAAAAAACTCAGGAAAAACAGGCCACTGGAAAAAACTCAGGGAAGAACATAGAAGAAATGGTTCCATCACGTAGCTAAGCAAGCACTCCCATCATGACTCTTTGCCCTATTAACAAAGAGGCACGCGCACGCCTTCACATTCCAAGCTAGATGAGTGAGATAACAAATGGAAGGGGGGTATTCTGGAAATTTTAGAAGCGAAGAGGGGTACGTAATTGCTTCAAAGTTACTCTTTTCTCTCTTGACTTATTCTCTAATTAATATAATTGGGGTTTGGTATGGCTCGTGGTGTTTGGGAATCAAACTTTGAAAGTTGGGTCAAATAAAAGCACGGTTATCACGTGAGAATATGACTCCGGAATCACGAGTATTAAAACCACGATTGTTGACATTTCATTTCACAAATGAGAGGCTTATGATACTCCTGAGGTCTATCACATTCAATCAACCCTACCACTCCTTGTACATTTACATTTCCATTTCGTTGATCTGGTCCGCTGTCTTGTATCTCGAATGTAGCCATGAGGGGGTTGGGTATCAATGGACTGGCCCAGCTATTTAGTTGTCCAAGACCCCTAGGGCCTGTCTGACTATACATCTAACCGGTCTGCTCGGTCATATTACTAAAAAAAAACATTCAATATGTAATCAGGCCCAACTCGAATCCAAAGAGGTGATTAAATTGGTATTCACATGGAAACATGGCTATGGCCCATTGTCTTTGTACCCAACAACAACTTGCCTGCCAACATATCTAAGTGAGTAGTGATTAGCGGACGCGCATTCAACTAGCTAGCTGAATGCCGCTCCGCGTAACCCTTTTAACATGACACAAAATCTTCTCTAGTTCGTTCTGGCTAGGAGACCACCAACATCCACTCTAAATGCACCACATATCTGTGCACACCAACTAAGACATTAATCCCCGGGGGTGTAGCCCAGTGGTCAAAGGACGAACCATAAACCCGGAGGTCTAGAGGTCTATTCTTGGACTCCCCTCAATATCGGTTATATGAGGTGGGGTATTCCCTATGCAGCATGGGAGACTAATTTGAGTAAAGCTTAGGATATCCACGTTTATCATAAAAACAAAAACAAAAACAAAAAAAAAACCAAGACATTGGTTTGCATGCACAACACCTTGGCGTGCACTGGGGTATGTTGCACCATCACAGTGGTGCTGGTGGTCTTCTCGCTAGCACCAATTGGAGACGATCCCAAGTCTTTTAACACCCTTTTAACTGTGATTAAGCTTAACCAATTCAATGTTAATATTTTTTTATTTTAAAAAATAAGGTTAAATAGATGAACCTTAGGGATGAGTGAATCTTACCACAGTTAGTTAGTGGGTGTTAAAAAGAAGGCATGGAGTTGTGGACCAATGAGGGCCGGCATTCGGCTAGCCGAATGTGCGGTCCGTTATCTTTTTCCCTCTCTAATATATGCAACCAATCTGTGGTTTTATATACTTTTTTGTGAACCTTTGATTTATTTGAAGTTGCCATAATTAGTTTGTTTTTCAATGCTAACAAATACCAGTGCCATGCACGGGACAAAAAAATGAAATAATTAGTGATAGAGAAAAAAAAAAAAGAAATGTGAGCTGGGTGATTTGAAAGGCTCCCTCAAACCACTATTGAGAGACAAACGTGAAAGGCCACCACTATTGTAGAGATGAAAACGTGGGAGATATAAAGATTGAGTGCTTACATGGCCAAATAATTCAATTATAGAGATCAAGATAAAAAATAAAAATGAGATAAGAGATAATGAGCCAGTCTATGGGTACTCCCAGATTTACTCCCTAATCCTAACTGTTTATAACCAACTAATAATGGCTACGATTTGAGTTGGCTTATTTTGTCTTTTCTAATGTCACAACAGCTCTAATCCTAACAGTTTAATAATTGAGATAATCAGTTAAGATTTGGGAGTACA
Organism: Tetracentron sinense; assembly: GCA_015143295.1. Classification (NCBI taxonomy): domain Eukaryota; kingdom Viridiplantae; phylum Streptophyta; class Magnoliopsida; order Trochodendrales; family Trochodendraceae; genus Tetracentron; species Tetracentron sinense. The sequence continues at coordinate 44,466,845 of CM026559.1, read as the reverse complement.
CTTTGAGAGTATCCCTAGACTAATTCAGAGATAATTAGTAAAGATGAAAAATATAGGAGAGTGATTTGGAGAGATAAAAATACATCTAAATAGTGGTGGGCCCCACGCCACGATAGATAGAAAAATGTGAGAGAAATAGAGATAGGGTGCCTAATCAATATGTCTCTATTTCTCGTATCACAATCTCCTAAAATTTCTCTAATAGTTTTTGAATTGAGAGGAAGACATGTGTGTGGAAGAGAGAGTTAACGGTTGAGATTAAGAAAGGTGTCACGTGGCTCATATGATTCTAGGGGTTGAAGATTGAAGAACATAGAGAGGAGGTTAGGTGACACTTATTTCTTTATATTATAGTACTAGTAGAGACCTCGTGCAATGCACGGATAATAATTTAAGAATATTTAAAATTAAATAATATTATTTATTTATTTAAATATTAAGTAAAATATGAAAAAAATATTTAATAAAATTTATTGTTAATTATATAAGTTTTTTTATTTGATAGGCATTATTATTTGTATTAATTAACTAATTTTATAATAATAATTTATTATTATTTTAATAACATTTAATGGAAAATCATAAGTTTATTAATATTAAACTTAAATTAATACACCCAAGAGTTGGAGATGAGAGATGACTCTACATTGGTAGAGATAGAGAGAGCTCTAAGATGAGATAGTGGACCCCAAACTGGCAAGAGTTGAAGATAAGAGAAGACTCTACAATAGTGGAGAGAGAGAGAGCTCTAGGACAAGATAGTGGGTCTCAAACCTAAACGTTAAGGATTAAAGAGAAAAGTCACATGTTATATCTAAAATAGAATTTCTTGATTTTGAGGGATTGGGGTTTGGAGAGCAAAAGAAAAAGTCTTATTTATTTATAGTAAGTAATAACAAAGACCCGTGCGATGCACGAGATAATAATCTCACGGGATAATAAGTCGGTTCAAATATATTTAAAAGGCTATAAAATAAAGTAATTTTATGTCAATAAAAGTGAAAGATTGCATTTAAGATATAAATAAAAAGTAGCTATTTATGACATATATTCATAACAAAACACTATATGTCCTGAATCAACTCACATGTGCTCAAAGTTTTTTTTGTGAATTTCCTCAAACCAAAACCAATTTGCTTGGTGCTTATGAAGCATGTTTTGTTAATGTAAACATTGGTGCATATTTTGGCCATTAAAAAGCTTTGATAGCTATTAAAGTTAAAGAATAAAATTTGATAGTTAGGAAAAAAAAACTCTATTAACTGTGGTTAAGATTCACTAATATTTAAGTTAAAGAAATTAATATTCTTTTAAATGGAAAAATGTTATTTAACTATGGTTAAAATTCACAAACCCTTAGGGTTGGAATCTTAGATTCACTAACCCTTAGGATTAAAGAATATAAAATTTGATATTTAGGAGAGAAACTTTTAACTGTGATGTGATTAAGATCCATAAGAAGGCATGTGTAAAACAAACACACAACCGGATTCGGTGTCTTTAACATTTTTCTTAATTAAATTTTAAACACCAAATTCACCGTGTCATCCAACATGGATATAAAAACACATATACAAATACACCTAACATCTAATAAGATACAACTCCCGGATCGCTCAGATTCAAGATTGGAGAGCAAAGAAGGGGGGTTAGGTGTCACTTATTTCTATATATTATAGTATAGATAAGTAGCAGATGGGTATAGAGCACTGATTAGCAGACCCATGGGTCCACTACTTATCGTACCCCGTATGCTCAGTGTCCCTTTTAACACCCCTTTAACCCTGGTTAAGCTTATGAAAATTAAAATTAAGACTGTTTTAAAAAAAGAATCAAGGTTAGATTGCTTAACCCTAAGGGTAAGTGAATCTTAACCATAGTTGGTGTTTGTTTAAAAGTGGGGCGTGGACCAATGAGGACCCACCATTCCATTACATAATGGAAACCCAGGTCCGTTAACTAGTTTCCATAGATATATTGCGGGATTACCTACCAAAAAACAAATATGCAACTAATCCCTAAATATGGTTTTGGAGACGATGAGCATATGATGGTCTACAAAATCTTCACCTAACGATTTCACCAAGCCTGATGAATTCACTAATGAAGGAATCCATGCCTAGAAACAATGAACATGAGAGAAACTTATTGGCAAGAAACAGGCAGAGAATAATCCTTCCTGAAATTAATGGAGAAAAACAGAAAAACTACTGCAAACCTTTTACACCGCGATGGTGTGTATTTCAGTTATTCCATGAATGTACATATACAACAAAATTGAACACAACGTATGTACAAATCCGTACAACTAGACAAGAAAGCCAAACAGAGAACAGAAGAAAAGAACAAGCTCAAACCGAAATGCTCCCAGCTTTTGTGCAGCCAAAACCAGTCCAATACAGAAGCACAAGGAAGCAATCAATCTCCTTAAAGATAAGCCCTGGAAATGACAAATTTCAGGAGAAGAACCCAGCACCCTTTTCAGAAATCGTAATCTATTTCGGTAATGTTCTGGGATGTTGAGCGTTTAGCCAGCCGTTCTTGCTCATCGTACTGATCAAGGTTCTCACATGGGACAGGGAAGACGGTCCCAATCACACGACCCTGAACGAAGGCACATTGGAATATATGCTTCTTCTTGTAGGTTATCCCCACCAACATATCCCGGAAGGTGACATTCATTACAGGAATATCTTCACTGCCATGGATTCGGACTGGCACACGGACTCCCTGTCCATGGATACCAGTGAAGCTTATGCCCTCAAGAATTGGGAAGGCCTTACGGTCATACCCGTCATCTGGGTGCTCGTTGTAGTCAGTCTTGATGACAATTCCCACCCGGACATTATCGAATGTCAGATTTCGGTAGTTTACATTTCGAACATATCCTCCTCTCCCAGGGCTGGTCTTGATCCGAATGGCCCGTCTCGACTCCCACACATGGACGTTCTCCACTGTGACATTTGAAACTCCACCGGACATCTCACTTCCTATTGATACTCCAGCACTGTGAATAGTTCAACCGAGATAGATTTTGGTCATTATCTGAAGATTTGGGATTACACTTCTGCTGATGGTGGAGGCACATACAACAGCCTTCAGTTCATGATCGAAAGACCATTGAGTCCAGGTAGATATGAATTGTTTTGATCTGAGAAAGACCAACTCACACTGGTTCTAAACATGGAGTGTATCCAGAAATGCAAACACGTCTAGAAATATTCAACAGAGAGGTCATGCATGCATGTGCAGACATACATTACATTCACAAGTTCATTGTTTGCACATGCACAGGCACATGCATAAAGACATGCATGTCATAGATACTAATGCATGCAATCATGAATTTTTTTTCTGCTTTATCATATGGAAGTAAGCATGCTTGTATGTGTGTTGAGTTGGAAATGTGATGTGAAAGAACTCTCACCTTACCATAGAGCGAACAACAAGGTTTCGGATGAGAATGTTTGTGGAAGGCCGGCCATAAGCAATTCCATACTGATCCCAACCACTCTTTATCGCAATTCCATCATCCCCCACGCTTATGTAACAGTCCTCTATCACCACATTCTCGCATGAATCTGTATACACCACAAACACTAATCTGAGTTCCAAACCCTCAAAATTATACACAAGAAAAACACAGAGAGGAAAAACTTCATGCACTTTAATTTATTAAAATCTGGCAACAGTAACTGTAATTTTTTGAGGAAAGAAAAGTTGGGGACCTGGGGTTAGGCAGACCCCAACCAGATAAATAAACACAAAAGAACCAATTTACAGCCTTGGGTTTGTAATTAATGATAAATATGTTTGGGAAGTAATTTTGAGATAAAGGTACCTGTTCCCGAGTTTTACCATTCCCAGCCCCTCACTAATAGTGATACATCAGTCAAAGTAGCATAAAAATATATGATGAGCCTGGTGTTGATCATCTTCCTTAAACCCTACCCACCTATTAATTGACCCATGTTCAACTGGTTGTAAACTTCTACAATGGAACATTGCCCAAAAATAAGTGTGATCATTAAATTCATTATTTTGTTTTGATTTCTTTCTTCTTCTTTCCCCCTTCTTTTTTTTTTCTAATGTCCTGGTTTGTCTGATTTTGGGCTATGCTCCATCCAAGAGTTAACCAACTTTTAAGTGGCCAGCATCAATGATCCAGTAAGCCATCTATGGAATCACCTTTAGGTTCATTAAGGATGATAAGCCACAGGTTCAGCATATATTACTTCATTGACAAAACAGTGTATGATATATGGTAAAAAGAAACACCAACAAATCATATATACCGGGATCTATTCCGTCTGTGTTAGGGGCTTCAAGTACAGGAGCCAAGATGGTAACGTTTGTGATAGTCACATCCTTGCAGGCAAAGGGATGGAGGGTCCAGAAAGGAGAATCACGTAAAGTTATGTTAGAGATCCGGATATTGCTCGACCACATTATCTGAACAAGTGGGCCCCTTGTGTGATTAAGAAGCTTCTGGCGATACTTCTTCCACCATGCTTGACCTTGTCCATTTATGGTACCATTATCCCCTGTTGGAAAGTGAAAAGAATCAAAGTTTTGAGACCTCTTCATCAATTAGACCTTTGTAAAGAAATGGAGGCGCAAATTCAATGGCTTACATTGCTACATCCATAACAAAACACATGGCTCACTTACAATCTTGGCCATCCGATATAGAACTAAAACTTAAATGCAACAAAACATATCGATGATATTATTAATGGCCAAAAAATGACCATTACAGTTATGATCATTCAATCAGTATGATTTGTCAGCTATAACTAATCCAAGAGATGACCCAATTATTGAACTACATGTACGATATGGGCTACCAAAAACATGTGAATCCTCATGCATGTACAACACTAGACAAGCCAAAATCATAGCACAATACACTTGGATGCACAACAACTGTTGCAGATATACAAAATACATACTATAAACTGAAGTGGCAGACTCCAGGACTATGCACAAGATAAGACTAGAAAGAAATCTGGCTCCATTAGGCACAGTTACCATAATCACTTGCTTTATATTTCAGATTACTAGAACGGTTCCCTTTTTCCAGTCATTGGCAATTATGATTTTTTTCCTCATCCATAGCAATTAGACTTTTTTTTATGGGTAAACAGGCTCATTAAGATATGAACAAAAAAAAGCACACAGATTCACAAATAGTAAACCTAAAAAGAGAAGGTATCAGACAATGACCATCATAAAAATCTTAAATCCTAACCCATATTCCACTGCTCAGTCAGCACATCCATATCAATTAGAATTAGCAGGGCAACTGCGCTGGACGATAGATTATCGATTTAACTCGGTCCGGTCAAAAGTTCTTGTGGGCAACTCAGAATTATGTATCCCTCCCGATTCAGATCAACAACTTCGTCAAATCAAGTAAGAAAACTCGATCTCAATATCTTGACAGAGAACCTCAGATACAAACTCTGAACCTTATTTGAAAGACCAGAAGGTCTTGATAAGCTCAGTCCAGTCATGTCAAGATTAAGATGAGTTGGCTCCACATCAGTTTAAGTTCCAATTACTGAAGTGCTTACTCTACAATACAATTTTGAAAACCCAGAGAAATGTGTAATCTGTTTCAGTCATGGTCCAATTCAAAGTCCCCGCTTTGCCTTACAATTGAAAAATATGTCATAGAACTTAATTAAAGGTGAAAGAAGAAACAATAAAAGTAACATCAGACCTGTGATAACGACATCCTTCAGATATTGGCCGTGGATCAGACTCCCGTAGCGAGGTCCAGGATGCTCCCTTCCATATCCATAAGATGGCAATGGAGGCATCAGCGGCCAGAACTTCTCGTCCTGTTAAATGCACGTTAAGAGAAAAGTTCCAGAAAAAGCAATAACTTTGGTTAAAACTAAGGTGTGAACTTTGAGTCATAGGCATTATAGTCTGTCCCCAACTATTTCAAGTGACGTGTATCAGCTAAACCATGTTGACATATTAGACCAACACTATTTCTGAAGCGTAACAGGATTCACAAAAATCACAGTTTTTGGAGTCATCAACTTGGAGTGGTGAAAACAAATTCTCATTGGTCCAACACCTCATATTTCTCTTACCAATTAAAAAAAAGCACCACATATTTCTCTCCCACATCCGGGGGCCAATAGAACTGCCTAGTCTTTTGCATTATGGTGACAATTTCTAATGCAGGAGCAAAACTTAGCTAAGAAGAGAAATATGTAGGATTTCTTGGAACTAGTAGGTCTTCACCATTCAAAAATAGGGCCTGAATCAATACAAGTCTTTGAGCACAATGACTCCACATGGACCCATCCAGATCAACCCAACCAACTGCATAAACAACGGTGAAAACCCCAAAGGTAGGGTAAAAACAGCCCGGGAGTTTGTGAGACATCATAAATCTCTCAGACCAGTGCCAGTTTTGTAGAAACGGATTTTTTCAATTCCAAAATTAGGTTAATTCTTTTTTATATGTTTGGTCCATGTGTAATTTAGATTGTCATTAGACCATAATTAGAGTCTATGGTCTTTATTAGAGTTTTATAGTTGTTTTAGAAGTCCCTTTAATAGTAACTTAGACACTCTTAGAGTCCAAGTTAGAGCTAAAGGCCATATCCTTACCCTTATAAATATGTTACGTTCTTTCTAAACAAAACAGTTGAATTCAAATTAAGTATTCTAGCAGAATTTTCTATGTTTAAGCTTTTTATGCTGAATTAGAATCGGAGGTGTTTGATCCTTTAACTTTCCAGGGAGATCGTGAGATTAATCCAAAAACGTGGACTTGTTCTACACTCTTTCATCGTCAATTGAGGTTTTAATTACTTCAATCTTCATCTTTATTTTCAGATTATTCAAATGCCTTGAATTTTCTATTAATTTCAAGTAGTAAAAATCAAAATTTTGATTTTTCTCTATACATGGAATCCCTAACAGCTGAATCCTACATTTGAGGATTTGGATTTATTGAAATCCAAAATCTCTTGGGAATATATTTCGGGCATCAAGAATTGACCATTTTTTTTATTGGTATATAGGAATATATTAATCAAACTTGGGAACTACAAGCAGTTTACAAGGAAATAACCATTGATTGGTTATTTTATTTTATTGTGCAACCCTTCTACATAAGAAGATACCAATAAGTTTCACATGTTGGAAATAGCAGTTATGAAGGCACTGCAAGAAGAAGATCCTCGTCTCTCTTATGGGCTTGCAGTGAAGGGATAGAAGCTTGGACGTTTTCCCTTCTTTCATGCACATCCAAATCTATTAAGTATAAAGTGGTCTCAACAAATGAGAGGCCGGCCTTTAATATTTTGTCCAACATGGCTATCTGAAAGAAAGTTTACTCTCTTAGAGGAAACCAGACATCCCAAAATCTTGGATATCATGCAACAAGCATTAGGTCCTTTTCCCAAGTAGACATTGAATGAGTGAGTGGAAAAGTATCCTTTGCATAAATTTGTTGTGATTACATACTTATGAGGCCCTAGAAATAAATATGAATAAAGCTAACCAAATTATAGACAATATATTTGCATGCTTCTTTTGCCTTCACTGTGTTCATCTAGACTCACATATGAGGCTATGCAAAAGAGGCTACAAGTAGTAGCCAATAAGCCCCGTTAATGCTTCGGCATGTCTCGGCACGTCTCGGCAACGACTTGTAAAAAACACCAGGTTCCTACATCTCCTATCAAAACCACTTATATCATGTCTTGCACTACTATCCTTGTGCAGCGAAATCATCATGCCCGATTCGATTGGGGTGCACCAACTTTAGTGCACCCTAACCTGCACGGGTGGCTCACTTGGTTCGGGTCTTGGGAGATATCCCCAAGGTCTCGAGTTCAACTCCTCTTGGGCTTACCCGATGCATGTGGTTTGCGGGTGCTTGTGTGCATCCGAAGGGACTAGTCCTTTCTTGTCACCCACCATGGGTTGGTGCAGTTGGATAGCGTCCCGGGTTTGATCCCTATGGTCGTGTGTTCAACTCCCACTCCTCGACTTACCCTGGTATCCGTAGGGAAAATTTTGAGTGAGCCGATGCGGATACTCGAAGGGACTAGTCCTTAGCTCGAAGGCTTTGGACACCCTTTGTCACCAAAAAAAAAAAAGGTCTTCCTTGTTAGGGTTGGGACACCCTCCATTACCAAAAAAAAACTTCAGTGCGCCCACATGACATCCTATCAAATGGGGTGTACTACAATGCATCGCACCAAAAAGAAAATGATCGTAGTACATGGCTTTTGGTGTGTGTGCCTTACACCCAATCAAATGGGTTAGGAGTGTATCACACTTGATACACCTCACGCACACCACCTCTCTCTCTCTCTCTCTCATATGTCCATGGAGAGTTCTCTCATCTCACGCACAGCCCTCTCACTTCACTCTTCACTCATCTCACGCACCATCTATTGGGGGGGGGGGGGTGTATCGAGCATGATACACTCACCCGCTCTACATCACCTCACCCCATCCCTTATCCACCCACCTTTCCCTCACCCACTTTCCCTTCATTTTCTCTCGTCTCTATGAGGTGTTCTCACAGAGTCCCAACTCTCTCATCCACTCTGATCTTCTCACTTCTCTCACCTTCCCTTCCCCCTTCCCCCCTCACCACCAGCCACCTCATCCTCTCACCTCTCCCTCTCACATCCCTCTTTTATCATTTTCCCATTTAAAGAAACCCAAACAACAAAAAGGAGAGTGGATAACAAAGAGCAAAACACAGTGAAAAAAGGAAAGAGGCAGGGAAATCTCGGGTGAAGGTGCTTCTCTCTCTCTCTCTAGCAACAGCCCACTCAAATGGACTAGGCCTCTCTTCTCTCCCATGAAGAAAACAGTAACCACAACCCATTAAAAGGGCGGGCTGCAGATGAGGATGTCAACCAAAATCAAGGGGGCAGATCATAACAGAAGAGAGGAGGTAGCTGATGGATGGGAGAGAAAAATCTCACATTTTTTAATGTTCTTGATCCCTCTCCCAATCATCTATCTTCCCTTCTCTCATTAACAGGGAGGAGATAAAAACTATAAACAAATCTCTATCAAGGGTGGGTGGTGTTCTTGGTTCTCCTGTATAGAGGAGAGTTGCAAATTAAACAACAAGGGGTTGGCTGAATATGAGGGGTGGCAAATCGAACAACAAAAATGGGTTTCGAAAAGGGGGCCTACATACCGTAAAGGGGAGAAAACAAAAGAAAGAGGAGAGCACAGACGACAAAGACCTGTCACAGAGGTCTCTCTCGGTACAGTCCAAGGGCTGTATATGTGGTGATCGGGAGGAAATGACTTTCAGTTTCGGAAATTTCCGCTCTCTTGTATGAAACGAAGAGGCAGTCTACTCAACAATGGTAGGAGGAGTGTTCTCTCGTATAGAGGAGAATACAAATAACGCCAACCACAACTTGAGGTAGGGCTGCACATGATCACACCGGAAAGAGGAGAACAGAGACTACAACAGCTGCCCAGCGCAGCAGCAGAAGAAGAGATTAGAGATCTCCAGCAGAGAACACTCTCTCACGGCTCTCTTTCCAATGGTGCGAAAGCTCTCTCTCTCTCTCTCTCTCTCTCTCTCTCTCTCTAAATCAAATAGGATCTCTCACAGCATGGGCAGCAACCCCAATTACTCTTGGATTGGCCAATGGTCAGACCTTGAGATGGATTTGCCTCGATCAACCCCAATAACTCTTGGACAGGCCAATGGTTGGACTTTGAGATAGGCCTACCTCGATCAACCCTAATAAAGATGGGTCTGCCTCGATCAAATCTGAAAGCAACATTTTCACTCTAACAACAAAGGGATCAAAAGAAGCAAGCAACTACCCCAAAAAGGGTCACTACCCCAAAAAGGGGAGACCACAAGAAAGGCACCCAACCGGGTGCACACTAAGTAAAATGGCTCCTCCACTCTGCCACAGGTTAGCCAAAAAGGCAGATGTATGCTACTAGGCACTCTAAAAAGGGAGTCTGAAGAAGCATGCCCTATTGGGCACACTAAAGGGACCAACCAAGCCCAACCCTCAGTTAAAACCCGCTAAGGAGAAGGTACGTTCGATGACCCTTGGGCCCACTGATTTCAAGAGTCTACGGTCAAAGTTGGTTGTGGGAACTCTCCCGTGAAAAAGAAATTGTCATTGAGGGGACATGCTGTCCAAATTTACCAGCGACCTAAACTTGGTTACAGGATATAAAGGACAAACCATATGGGTCTATCCATATGCAACAAACCCTATGGGTCGTTCTAGATGTAATTGACCTTACGGGTCGCTCTAAATGTAATGACACTACAAGTTGCTCCAGATATAAAGACCTCAATGAGGCACTCTGTAACGCCAACATGGGGCTTGGGCACCCCCTTTCAATAAAATCAAATACCTTTATTGTCATTATCCTATTCTCTTTTCTTCTTCTTAATCAGAGGTTCTTTTCCTAATAGGGGAAGGAAATTAACACACCGGGTTTCCCCAGATTGGAATGATAGTCCCCCACTACAAACAATCAATCTCACACAACAGTGAAGGATTTTGACACTAAAATTCGAGATGTCTCGTCTTTAGAGATGCTCGAGATTTGAGTGTACAATCCCCACCTCTCTAACTTAACTAATCAACTTCACATGACTGGGTCACAACAAGGACCTAACTCAGGCTTCAAAAGAACAAAAAGTAGTAGCCCTGAAGGCTAAAATCCCTAGCTTAATCAGTCCAATCCACATGACATAGTCCCAACAAGGACCCAACTTGGACTTCAAAAGAACAAGGTTTACAAGTATAAAAGTCCATATTCACTCCCTAAATCGAACAAACGCTTCGCTAGAATAAATTACCATAGTCTTGAGGTAGCACCCGCTCTTGAGGTTAGCCAGTATCAGTGTAGCAACTTCTCTCACAAAATCAAGCTCATCAATGTAAGGAGATGAAATTTTGCACCAAGGATCATCCATTATAGGCAAAAGAATCTAATACTTTGAGTTGTATGCAAAAATCCAAAAACTTCGGAAATGAAAATTCGAATCATATTTGCTCCCTAGTGTTGCACTATCTGATTTTTGTGTTCCACCACTAAGTACCATAGCGTATGTGTAATGAGTTTGAGGGAACATTTTACGAAAACCGAAGGCAGTGTACAATTTCATAATTTTGATGGTGCTATCCATTACCCTCTAAGGTAGTACCACATCGGGGGACCTGATTGCATCATTAATCCATATCAGGAGACACGATGCAGGAGACACGATGCAACAGTTGAATAAAATCAAGATGTTCAAACACAAACTTTGAAAAGCAAAAAGCGCATGCAACACATAAAATTCCATATGTAGCCACTGTCACCCAACACAACTTGAAAGATGAACTAGGTTGATGTTTTTATAACCATGGCATTCAAGCTCAACTAAAGCCAAAGATAACAAGAATAGCAAGGAGTTGCACACTGCCTTTTGAGGCACTAAAATAAACCAATCACAAACCCTTAGAAATGAAGATCATGCGGTTGACAAGGAGCTAAATTGTGTACACCCATCATCCATTTCACAATTATATGTTAGTTCCAGACCTAATAAACCCAATTGAAAAATACCATTTAGGACATGAGCTAAGATGTCATCGAGATTCTTGTGATTACCAAATTGACTAAAATGGAAACTCCCTACTGTATATAATTGATCAAGGGAACAAAAACTAGAATCATTCAATTAAGTTTTCCTTAAATTCATGTATGGAGATGAAATAACCAGTGTTACCTAGGCACTTTAGTTTTCCTAAATTTTGTCATGCTGACACGTGGACACGACACTCCTTGGTTCATGACATGCCTATACTGTGCTATGGTGACGTCAACATTATGGTTAGGGTCTTTGAGAATTCTTCATCGTCGGTGGCCCGTATCTGTGAGCGGATCCGGATGGTAGTGTTGGAATGGGTAGGTTTAAACGCCGATGTGGAAGCATTGAGAGAGGTGTTAGGTTGATGTAGGTGGGTGGGGAGCTCGGGCTTTTCTTGGTTAAGTTTATGCACGTGTAAACTTTTCCTTGGTTGTAGTCCAGTTTGTTCTTCTTTTGGTTTCCCTTCCTTTTTTCAATAAAGTTTTTCTTTACCGATAAAAAAAAAAAACATTATGGTTAGGCATGTGTTGCTTCATGTATGTCATGCCATTTTAAAATATAATATATTGGATTGTTATGAATTTTTTTTGTCAAGTTGTGTAGCTTTTTTGAAAACATAGAGGAAAAACTTATCAGGAGAGCAACGACACCAACGATAATCAATAGGGACATCTCTCCCTCTCTCTTGTTGCTCGTTTCTATTCTCTATACAATTTTTTTTTTTTTATAACTTTGGTATATACTTTTAAAAAATAGGGATCCCTCCTCTTTATCCTTGTTATTATTTTTTTAAATATTGAGATAATATATTATAAATATATATATAAATATAAATATATATATAATTTTAAAAAATTTGTCCGTGCCGCCGTATTGGGATTTTCATAACTTGTCTTGCCAAACACCTCTAGACACCTGGACACTTGGCACTCGTACCACATGTCTAGGTAACACCGGAAATAAACCACAATGACCCCTTATTAGAACATAATTATCCACCTCAATGATCCAGCTCGTGGATCAACTTCTTAGAGTTCATTGTCCTAACCTTGAGTTCATAAATTCTATTCCAACTTAATTCCCAAAAGACTCTCTCTCTCTCTTTGTGTGTGTGTGTATGTGGAGTGGAGTTTGTGGTCTCTAATTCGATCAACGCAATTTGAGGGTCCAACCAGTTGGTTGGACCCTCCCTGTGGGGGCTGCCTTCCACCTCAGCCCATGTATAGGGCTAAGTTTACTAGACATCAATAGAAGACATGTAGAACCACCAGTTAATAATCAGGGTGTACCCCTTATGCTTGCAGACAACTTGGACAGTTATGTAAAAAGAGAAAAAATAGAAGAAAAAAAATTCTAGAGTTTTTCTTTCATTGCATTTTATCTTATTCTTCTTCAAAGATGAGAGAAGAAAGTCCCACCAGGTGTGCCAAAAATTTGTACACGCAAATTTCGAGTGTTTCAAAAGATTAGACACCTAAACTTTGGTGTCAAATGTCCTTCGCCATTTGGTAAAGTTGTTTTATGGGGAACTATCCTTCAAGTCCAAAGAATTATGGATTGTTAATTACATTCTCCTTGGAGAGTAACCTCTAATTAAGAAGAAAAGAAAAAAAAAATAAAAGACAACTTTTTATTTTAAAAGAGAGTGCTCAATCCCCATGTGGGCTTACGAGTGCCTTATGGAGGACTTTGTAAAGAAGAAGAGGAAGAAGGGAAGAGAGAAAGAACAGGTGGCCAACATGGGGGCCTACCTTATGTTTTCCATCTTCTGGTATTTCTCTCTAATTGTTGTATGCGTACTGGTGAGTTCACTGACCTTGGTAGAGCTCTCGTATGTTCTCTCCTTAAAGAGCTTCCTTTGGAACTCTCCCTTTATATGAGAGAGAGTTGGGGAGTTACCCAATTGCTTACCCACGTTGGGGGAAGCATTATAGTTGCCTCTCCTCTTCATAGGAGTCCATATGTCTAATAGTCCAATGGATAGTTGAGAAAAGTGCCCTCTCTGTTGAGGGCACTTGGCAACATTCTATCCTATTTTGGAGAGAATCGTGCATGAAAGAGATGAGTAGATAACTCTCTTCCCAATGGGTTACCAGTTGCCGCCCTTGCATTGGTGCAATTAGGGGATCCTTATCGTGGGATCCCCCACTAAAAGTACATGGGGATCCTTATTTAGGATCCACTGGCATGTGGCTTGTTAGCTACCAAGATGATTGCCTAGAGCTATTTAGTTGTGGGCTGTAAGTGCCTATAGCTTTTTAGCTATAGATACGTGGCAACAAGTCCTTGGCTTGTAGTGATTTTCACCGCGAGGGGCTAAGGGCTGCAACTGTTTTAGCTACATCCAGGTGACAGCAAGCCATTGGCTTGCTACTGTTTTCACTGCAAGGCTTTATAGCCCTGTGGTTTTGAGATTCCACTATTTAATGTTGGCAGTAATTTGGCTACATACAACTGCTGTCAACTATTACATGTGTATAGTAGTATCACCGCCCTAAATGGGTAGTGATATAGTGCATGTAGGTGCATGGTGCACCTGCATGAATGGGCAATGAGATTTCACTGAATTCAGTGTGCAGTTGTGTTAGCGAACATAGATTGATGGCGATAGCAGCAAAAGAAGGTAACTCAAGAAATGAACAACTAGGGAAAAATCTGGCATTCATACAACTCATTCTCTAATGTATTAGTATAGAAAGTCTTGGCAATGGTCCAAATTTAAACAGAAGTGATCTTCAACTAGAAGAAGCAAAGCCCCTGAAATCCTACACCTCATTTTGTAGAGCAAACAAATCCCATCTTTCCTCCTCGCTTGTTTATGTCTTTACAAGCCTCCCCATGCACCAAAGCAAATTGGTTTATTTAACTGCCTTAAACATGCATACTCTTTGTTGATTCCATTAAAAATTAAAAGACATGATATGTGATCACCAATTAAAAAAAGACATGATATGTGATCAGTTTCCTTTTGCTGAGTGGAATCATAAGCAACAGATTATCTCAAGACATTTCCTTTTCAAGAGTGAAATCATAAACAACAAGATTACTTCAAAACATTTCAACAATTGGCTACATGAAAAAATGGTCAGCAAACCTTGCATCAAGTCAGAACAGCCTACATTAACCCGTATCCATCTAAATCCCTTTTAGATATCACAAATGCTTATGCAAGGATAATATTACTAATTCTTTCAAATCGCACATACATCCCTGGCATCTAAACTATCCAACTTAAATAGTTCTCATCACTTAAAAAGCAAGTATCAATCCGATCAAACCAAGGACAAAAGCCCAATTGAACTGAACTATTTCATGATAAAATTGTAAACATGCCGAGTCAGATGGTTACTAATTCACCTTATTATCTCAATGGAAGCACTGTACATAAGAAACAGTAAATAAAAGAGAACAATACTTGTAATCTTTCTCTCTTTATAGATATATAAACTCATATTTACCAATAAATAAATAGAAACAATACAGCTATTAGATTCACAACTAAAATCATTATAGATTTAAAAAAATGTTAACTTCTAATAAATTGAAGCAGAAAAGATAAGAAAAAATAAACACTACCCACCTCAATTCCAAGAATAACAGCATCTTCCTCAAGAAACAGAGTCATGTGGCTGGTAAGATTAAACGGCCCTGTGAGCCAAAACCCAGACTGCACATTAAGCTGACCGCCACCTCTCTTCCCCAACTTGGCGATCGCAGAGACAGCCCTTTCAAAGGCCTTGGTATTAACCGTCACTCCATCGCCTACCCCACCAAAATCCTTCAAATTGAATGCAACCGGACGAAGCTCCGAACTGGAGCTCGCCGGTGCCGTTCGGAAGACCAGAAGCCCAGGGACGATGTTCCGCTGCCATATAAAAACCGTAGCGAATCCAACGATCCATAGAACCGAAAAAAGAGTCTTGTGAGAAGATAAAAACGCCGGAATCCACCGCTTTAAGTCGAGTCTCTGGTAGTGAGACCGTCCTCCAGATGCGGAGGTCTCCACCATGATCAAATGCAGAAACTACGAAATCACTATAATTCGACAAAAAAAAACCAGGAAAAAACAATGTTTTTTCTCTACAGGAGCGACGAGGTAGATCCCGATGGTGGAGACCTCGATGAGAGGAACCGAATTTGGAGCGACGAGGGATATGGAGTTCGAAGAATCGGGAGAAGAAGGTTGAGATTTGAGGAAGAAATTAGGGTTTCAGAAGCTTGGATTTCTTCCATGGTTAGGGTTTATAATGTCGGGAGCTCTGTCGTAATCGGGTTTGGCTAGGAGATGGAGTACATTGGAAGCGAAGAGTCGCCGAGGAAAAAACAAGGCTAGTAGTAGTTAGAGGTAGGAGAGAAGAAGATTATAATAATCTAATTATCGGATATATTTATTTATTTAATTTATTTTTTTGGGAGGGGGGGTATTTATTTATTGATTGACAACAAACAGGCATCCGAACCACCCCCAATTTTTTTTTGAGTTTTTAAATATTAAAAATATAATTTTTTTACAATATATAATATATAAATTTTGTATATAGTGGCCCTATAAAATATATTGTAAATTTTTTTATATATATAATATAAAAGGATTGATTCTTTATATATCCATTTTAATCTTAATTAAAATTTATTATCTTAGGAGTTAATTTTTTTAAATAAAAAGCAATAGCAAATGTATAAACCGTAAGGATGAATGAATCTTAACCACAATTAATAAATCTTAAAAGGAACATGTGCCAAGCAGGGGAGCTGCGCAAACGCGTGTATGAAAAAAAATCTCCATAATATAAAAATTTATAAAATAATTTTAGAGTAGTGATTAGCCCACATTACATTTGACTACATAATCAAATGCATTCTCATTCCATCCTCTTTAACCATAGTTCTAAAAACCAAGGTTAAATAGATGAATCATTGGGTGAATGAATCTTAACCATAATTAGGATATTAAAAGGTGGGTAGAACCAATGAGGACTGGCCATGTTTTTCACTTTTTCGTATTAGTTAATCATTTTTTAGAATGCAATATTAACAAATTTTATGACTAGGATGGACCCAAAAATTGGGGCTACGCCCCCGAACCCCAAGGCCCCATACCCTCATCCAATTAATTTTCTTGATATATGTAGTTCCCCCTTCCATAGGAAAAATTTCTGGCTCCACCCTTGATCCCAACCTCTGCCAGATTATTTCTATTCCTTTCACAATTAAATAGTAATTTTCTTATATTTTTCATAATTAAATACAAATTCAGATATGAATATATGATATATCTGAATTCAATAAATATTTAACTAATTATATAAAATACAAAATATAGTACAAGTTTATAAGACTAATATAATTTTTTTAATAGGTACTTTTATTTTAATTTAAAAATGCATTAATTTTTTAGTTTTAGTATAAATGATGATAAAATATAAATTTATTATTTTTAAATAAAATTTATATCTTTTAACATTTATTTTATTTTCTTTTATAAAGTAATGGAATAATTAGATATTATATAAATTCAAATATTTTAATGAATATGGGCTATGAATACCCTATTCCTATTTATTGAATAATTAATCGAATAGGGATAATTGGATACAAATTTGAATAGACAACTATCTGTTTCGAATTCCCTATGTTTAAGGCTCCAAATTGACAACCCAAGATTTATTAATACCTAGGCTCATGCTGAATAATGAATTAATAATCTCTGCCATCCATTTTATTAAGGACGTATAGCGGATGGTTGTGTGAGCTCCTACCGCATAACAACAAAATCATATTCATAGAAAATGGACTTAGAACTCAAATGCAACAAACAGCCACTAATAGTTATGTAATTTTCTAAAAAACTGAACGGCAAAATTATATATATTCGCATCCTCTTGGTCAACAAACTTAAAACTTCCTTAGTCCAATCACTCTCATACGTATATACAAAAACACACACACATGTATCTTTACTATTATAATGCGAGAGGCAGCCGTAGGTGATTTTTTCTGAAATTCTCATACTAACCTTATATATAGAAACAAAACTTTGATTTGATATTTGATTTAATTCCCAAACTATCCCTCGCCTTTGATTTAATTTCGAAACTACCCTTGCTCCATCTATCTATTTTGAATCACAGCCAATCGCGATTGAACTCAGGGAGAGTTCAATCGCACCTACGGGTTAACACGTGACCCTTTTAACTCCTATTAACTGTGGTTAACTCTTTTCCCTTGCTCTACGTGCATCACACGTGCCACTAGCGAGTTCAGTGGCACCCATGGGTTAACACGTGTCCCTTTTAACTCCTATTAACTGTAGTTAACTCCTTCCCCTCGCACTCACGTGCATCGCACGTGCCACCCGCTAGTATATATATATTTTGCATCCTCTAAATCATGAACAAACTTAAAACATCCTAAGTCCAATAATTCTCTCAAGATATAGTTTGAAAATATATATTGCAATTCAAATGTCTCTTTCTGTGCTATATAGAAGTAAGAAATACTTCACCCAAGTAGGTAAGGCTTTACATTCTATGCAGTATGCACCAACTAATTAGTGAGAAAGTGACCGTGAGCCTGAGTAGCTGACCAACCAATTCATGGTGGTGGGATGGGAGCAGCCAAGTTGGGCATGGGATGATGAGTCAAGAGTCAGGGTCGAACCCCTTGACAAAATGGCTACACTTTGCTTGAATCTAAAGCACCTGTTTGTGTGCACTCAACAAAGAGCTCGATATCGTTTAGAGAACGAACCACGACATCGGTATGCGTGGTTGGCTGTGTAAACTTCACTAATAAATGAAGTTCCCGTCTCAAGCTTAACGGGGTAGCAAGCTAAAGGGAAGCAATAGAATTAAATATACGCTCAGGAATGTTCAACTGAAATAATTTGAGACGAAGATCATATTTGTTTTTTTTTTTTAAATGGCAATCGTTCTTTTGAAAGAAAAAAAATGGTAAAAAAATGATGAGATATGCCCCTAAAATTGGAAATAATACTCCCATTATTCTAGAGGAACCATTTTAAGCAAAAGGTCATTCTATTCTAAAGGAAGATATTATGACTGGTATTTTACGTTAGAATGTTGAATGAAACTAGGCAACAATAGCGTTTTCTAGTCCACTGCTACAAATAACCAATGAGATACTAACACCTCATAAAAAACATAAAAAGCATGGGTAAATTGTGAATATGAAACACTTTTCATACGGAGCAAACGAGTAGCAGCGCGCTGTTTGTAGGCAGGATATCAGTTCATTCTAATAAAAATAATTGACATCAAATTAATTTTTCTCATGTTGTTTATAAAAAAATATTAAAAATGTAACACTGTCTCGTTTTAGTTCCACATCGGCTGGGTTTAGACTTCGTAAGAGTGTATAAGGGCCCATAATAGACTTCGTAAGAGTGTATAAGGGCCCATAACTCCATTAATCAGGCCCTTTTGGAGTGAGTGCGCTAGTTTACTTTTATGGCTAAGTGTTTAGTGCGATAAATGATACCTTAACCCCCCCAAAAAATATGAACATGAGCTACACTAAAGAAAGGTAATAGGGATATTTGGTAGTGAGGCTAAGAGTGAAAAGTCATGAGAGGAAGGCTAGTATTCCTCTAAGGAGCAATCCAAAATATGCCTTGTGATAGACATAGTTTGATAATCTATATCTATATCTATATAATATAAAGAAATAAGTGTCACCTAACCATCTCTCTTTGCTCTCCAATCTTCAATCTCAGATGTCACATGACACCTTTATTTAATCTCGACCGTACAATTTTATTCACACGTTTCTTTCTCAATTCAAAAGCTATTTGAGAAATTTTAAAGTATTGTGGTTCTCTATTTTCTCACATGAATGAGTGTGTAGAGACGTGTCCCTTCCCCCACTTTCCTCTCTCTATCCGCACTTATTAAGTTTCTTTATTTTCCACTCTCACCTCTAAACTACAATTCTCACCATGGCTTTTCTCTTTAATTCTCATTGGTTGATCCCAAAAAAACCTCCATTGATTTCTTCCTAAATTTTCTCTCATACTTATATTCCTATTTTAATTTATTAAGAATTGGATCTTTTAAGTATTTTTATTGAATCCAAATAGGAGATATTTCCTTATTTTAATTTAAAACTTAAAGCAAATAAAATGAAAAGTTAAAAACATTTACGTAATATTTTTTAAAAAAATAAGTAAGTTGTTGACTAGTGTTGAAGAGAAACAATGATATTTGCTGTTTGCTGAAGAAGAAACAAAGTTGTAGAGAAAACTTATAGGGGGCATTCGAATGACATCTTAGTTCGAATGGTCCCCTTGGTCATTAGAACAGCTGATGAGGAAAAGATCCGAGAAACCTTCTAAAATACAATTTTTTGAGAATTTAAAGGGTTTAAGACTCTTGAGTCTATAAATAGACAACTAACTCTTGAGTTTTAAATATTCCAAGAGTTTTAGAAACCCTAAAGAGAGATCAAGCTAGGGTTTTATCTAGAGAATGAGGAAAGTCTCAAGCGAAGAATCGTAGGAAAGCGATCCTAAGAGGTACTATATATTATTCTAACCTAATAATATCTATAAGATAATGATTTTAAGATTTGAAAACTATGTTACATGCGATTATGGTTAGATGATCATGATAAGAGTAGGGTTTAAATGATTTCAAGAGGGTTTAATATTACTATGATTGAAAGGGGATAATGAATATGGGATCCGACATGCTACTGATTTATGATTGTGAATTGAAGATGATATTGATGAACTATGCATAATATTATAATTGTTTTTCTTGAAAAACCATGCATATATAAGTGACTGTGGAGGAAGGGATATTTTTAGGGTTTGTACTATGAATGAAGATAGAAAAAGGGATTTATGATTAATGGAGATTGAATTTGAAATTTTATGATTATAATTGTGAATACCTTCTATGTATGATAAAGTATTATTGTATGATCTTGCATGTAAATTATGCATATATATTGTTGGTTGAAGTTGATTCAGATAGGTAAATACTTAGATCAGTGATATTAACGGCCCCTAATTCTTTAATCATCATTGTGTGGACGGTTATGGAGGAGTTTTGATGGTGGTGAAATCGGAATCTAAGGAAAAACCTAGATGAAGGTTGATCATGACACTCAAGCACATGTTGCACAATATGATAAGTATTACAAGTACATGTCTCACAAACACAAGCACTGTAATGATTACATGTCATTGAGAATTATCATTTTACATGTCATTGGGGATTATCATGTTACATACATTGTCGAAACATCTTACATGTAATTGAGAATTATCATGTTACATGCCATTGAGAATTAATTGGTTACATGCATTGTCGAAATATTTTACATGCATTGATATACATGATTACATGCACTTCTATGAACATGCACAAGTCTGTACAAGTCACGAGTCTCAACATGTCATGAATGATGATAATGTTATGTTTACATGTTTCCGCACATAAACTATAATATATGTTTATTTATGATAAAGTATAACCATGATTATATGATATGACGTTATTGTTAGTTAGACTTTGTATATTTTAGGTGTTTTCAATGCTCAGCCGAATTATTACTATCAGCAGGTTCGACATGATTCGATTTTTGTGCTCCAAGACCTTGGGTTGATGAAGAGTACATTAAGGAGCAAAAATGTGATTATTTCGAGGAGGAGATCAATCTAAATCATTATCCATATTTTTGAACCAGTAATTAGTTAGATATTTTATTTCAATTTGAGAGAGAAGTGTAATAAGACACAATTTTAAATTGATGTTGCTTAGGTTTAATTTTGTAATTGAGATCATATGGGTGATCAGATTATTTATGTTAGTTGGTCAACAGTTTTAAATGATTTATTATTAAATGTTGAAAATAAATTTTGAGACTCATATTTAGCATGTTTTTTATGATGTTAAGTTATTATGAATATGCAGTGTCACGTGTCCTAGGTCTCATTGACCAACATAAGATTTTGAGCACATCACCTTCTCTATTTCCTCTTCCTATGTATCCACAACCTCGGTTACCGTGCTCCATTTTGATAATCCTAAGAGAAAGATTTCCCTTTCCCTACTTTCCTCTCTTTATCCCCACCTATTAAGTCTCTTCATTTTCCTCTCTCGTATCTATACTACAATTCCTACTGTGACTTTCCTCTTTAGTTCCCACTGTTTGATCCAAAAAAAACCTCCAATGATCTCTTCCTAAATTTCTCTCATACTCATATTCCTCTTTCCTCTCTCTGAAAGGACACGACTCCTCCCAAGATTTCCTAAGAGTCCTTTCACTTTTATCTCAACTATTTTTTTAGTTATTCTTTTTTTATTTTTCTTTGTACTCCTGTGCATCGCACGGGGGTTCGCTAGTTATAAATATAAAATAAGAATATTCTTGTTATTTAAATTTCTTGTAATTCTAAAACAACAGTGATTAGCACACCACAAATTTAGGGGCGGAGCTAGGAATTTCTTCTAGGGGGGCTAACAATGAGGTTGGGGCCCCCATATTTTTTTGGGGGCAAATTTATTGGTCATCTCGTCTCTTTGTCCGTTTGTAACAAATATATTTTTAAAAAGTGAATAGAGGACCCTGGGGTCCACTGTTTAACTTTCCATTGTGTCCTCGTGTCTCTTTTTACATTCCTTTAACCCTGGTTGAGCTTAACTAACTTAAAGTTAATATTTTTGTTGTTTATATATATATTTTTTTTTAAAAGGTTGAATTGCTTAACTCTAGGGGTGAGTGAATCTTAACCACAATTGGTGAGTGTTAAAAGTGAGGCGTGGACCAATGGGGACCGACCATTTCATTATATGATGAAAATTGTCGGTAAGTTAAGCATTTTTCTATATTTTTTTTTTTACAATTAGATATAATATAATTACTTTTTTGTTTTAGTTAAGGGGATAACTGCTCCCTTCTCATGCCTATGCCCTCTTAAATTAAATAATATAATATAATTACTTTTTTGTTTTAGTTAAGGGGATAACTGCTCCCTTCTCATGCTTATGCCCTCTTAAATTAAATAATATAAGTATAAACTTATTTATTTAACCTTGAAGAGGTGAACCGGTGGTTCCCAAGACTTACGCCTCATTAAGTAGAAGGACTTATGTTCGACTTCTCACTCCCCCTTTGGGGCCAGTCCCGCACTGGATTTTCCCGGACTTACCTGGTGTGGTGGGTTGTGGGCACTCAAAGGGTTATGGACACCGTCAGTTTAAAAAACAAAAAAGAACTTATTTAATTTTTTCTTCTTTAAAGTTCGGGGGGCTTGGAGCCTCCACCGCTACCCGGCTTCGCCCTTGCTCCTAGGCTGCCCATATTGACTATATACCCAAAAAAAATAATCCAAAAGGTAAGAAGGGCTTCAGCCCCGAGCCCCATGTGGCTCTACCCTGCACACATTATAGACTATGTAGTATAATGCCATGACAACGTCTCTTTTAATACTCCTTTAACTCTTGTTAAGCTTTAAAAAATTAATGTAAATGTTTTTATTTTTAAAAACCATGGTTAGATTGCTTAGCTTTAAGACTGAGTTACTACAATTAATAAATTGGTAAAAAGGGGGATGGACCAATGAGGACTCCACATTTGTCACATAGTCAAATGTGGTAGTAGTAAGTTAAGCATTTTTCATTATAAAAATATCACCATCAAGGCATTGTTTGGGTTGCTCTGTTTATATCTTCAACGGGAGCTTCAACTAATTGAATTTTTTTTTTTGAGTGATACACACACAGACCAACTCTCAACCGCGGTCGCGACCACACACACCTTTCAAAAAAGAAAGGCATGGTGGAAATACTTAAGGAGACATACCCTAACATCATTAAGCGATGTGAGACTAAAGTCTACACACACATCAGAACAGTTTGGCTTTTTTTTGGTGATAGGTTAAGACACACACAACTCACAGACAGAGACCAAGTCTCAGCCGAAGCCACAACCACACCTCTCAAGAAACAAAAAACGAGAGGCATGGAGGGAGTACTTAAGGAGACATACACTACAGCTAATAGTTAATCTCTTAAAAATACTATTTTTGGCTTTTTATTAAAAGAGGAACGAGTACCAAAAACAAAACAAAAAAATTAGAAGAGGATTAACTGCATGTAGCCAAATGGCCTCCACAGGAGCTGCTGTTCATGGGAGCGGATCCATTCTGGCCCGTGACCCGGATTCTATCCAATTCTGGTTAAGAATTTTTAACCGTTGGTTAATTATTTTTTTTTACAAAAAATTAATGTTAGATTGTTAAACTCTATGGATAGTGAATCTTAACCGTTATAACTTTGAAATGGATGTGTTGTCGTGTGGGTTTGATTGAACTCGGCGCAATTGTCTGTGATCCAATGTCCTCTGGCCCACCCTTTAACTCAAACGTCTAACACTCTTAACTCTGTTCAATAATTGTAACTTGACCTATGGTAGAGTTAACACTCATTAACTCTAGTTAAGAATTGCAACTCTTATAGCTAATTTGTTTTTCTAAAATCAAGATTAAATTCTGGAACCGGTAAATCATAACTACAGTTAAAAGGAACGCGTGGCTAGTTGGAGAGGCTAGGCAAAGTAATTTACCATGGCCCCCGCAAGAGGAAATCCTAATCCACAGTCTTTGTAAGTGTAAGTTAACCATCCCCCGCCGGCCTCGGATTGTCTCTGGCGAAGCCAGAAACTGGTCTTGGGTTCCATACATTGTGCCACAGTTGCCATAAAATGGGGAGAAGTCATTCCATTTTCTCTTCATGATTTTGACTTCTCTCCATTTGATATCTCTCCCCCCCTCTTCCTTATTCTCACACACTTAAGCGACATGTTATATTATGTGCGAAGAAGTCAAAATCATGGGCTCTATGATTTTGACTTCTCCACCACTTGCCCCCCTATTCTATGAACCCCGAGACAAACCCTTTTTGGCTTCGCCAAAGACAATCCGAGGGATCGCCTATAGGAAAAAGATTAGCTCTGGTGGATGCCCGAGCCGAGCTGGGCGCATCCACAAAACAGTGGGCAGGGGGCGCTTTAAATGGGAAAGATATCAGATTGGGAGAAGTCAAAATCATAGGTAGACAATGAAATGACTTCTCTCTTAAATTATCATTAGGTGCCCATTGTTTTGTGGATGCCCGAGGCCTAGCTGGGCAGCCAGCTAATCTTTTTCCACGCCTATGGCATTGAGCAAGGAGAATTCGCGGGTGATCACCCATTTTATCACGTCACAATCTGGAACCGTTTCCACGCTGACTCAGTCAAACGATCTTTATCAACCTCTCTCCCCCCCCTCCTATTATGGACTCTCTTCCATCTCCTTCATCGCCAACTCCTCAAACCACACACAATGATGAGAACAAAACAAATTCCTAATAACTAGCAAAAGAACATAAAATATTCAGAGAATTCAATCTATCTGAACAGTGGCACGTTCCTTCTCGGAGGTATCATTTTTCCGGCTGAGCAATGGCCCTTCTTCACCTTCTCTTCTTCCTCTTCTTTCTTCTAATTCCTCCGACACTTACAACACCGGATTCCGAAGCTCTCCTCCAACTCAAGAAATCGTTTGCCAATGCCAAGGCGCTTGATTCGTGGGTGCCGGGTTCATCGCCTTGTACCGGAAAAATTCCCTGGGTTGGGGTTGTGTGTTTTAATGGCATCATAACAGGCCTCCATCTTGGCCAAATGGGTATCTCAGGGAAGATCGATATCGACGCCCTGCATGAAATCCCGGGCATACGTACTCTTAGTTTTGTTAATAACTCTTTCTCGGGTCCGATTCCAGAATTCAATCGCATTGGTGCTCTGAAGGCCATTTACTTATCCGGGAATCTGTTCTCGGGCGAAATCCCATCTGATTTCTTCTTAAAAATGGGGTCTTTAAAGAAACTATGGCTTTCCGGAAACAGATTTACAGGTGAAATCCCAGGGTCGTTGGCGAAACTGCCCCGCCTCATAGAACTGCATCTCGAAAACAACAGATTCTCGGGATCGATTCCTCCAATCGGACAATCGACATTAAAGTCACTCGACATGTCAAACAACAAATTAGAAGGGGAAATTCCAAAAAGTTTATCAAAATTCAACACTAGTTCTTTCGCAGGCAATGCTGGGCTTTGCGGGGGACAATCTGGTACGAGCTGTGATCAAGTGGTGAAGGATCAGCCATTAATGGAATCGGATAGCCACAGCAAGACGGAGTCCAGAAAGGTGGCGATTGCCGCAGTGACATTGGTTGTAGTGATTCTTTTGCTGGTGGTGGCTGCAATTGTTGTGATGAAGCGAAGGGAGGAGGAGTTCGACGTGCTCGGGAGGGAGAACTTCAACGGTGCAGTTGAAGTGCACGTATCTGGGGTTAGTCTAAAGGGAATGGAATCTAGCCGAAAGAGGTCGGACTCCAATCGAAAAGGGTCGCATAACAGGAAGGGGACTGGGGTGGGAGATTTAGTGGTGGTGAACGAAGAGAAGGGTGTGTTTGGATTGCCGGATTTGATGAAGGCAGCAGCTGAGGTGCTCGGAAATGGAGGGTTGGGGTCGGCATATAAGGCGGTGATGTCTGGTGGGGTGGCAGTGGTGGTGAAGAGGATGAGGGAGATGAATATGATGGGAAGGGAAGGGTTTGATGCAGAGATCAGACGGCTTGGGAAACTGCGACACCCAAATATCTTGACGCCGTTGGCTTACCATTACCGGAAAGAGGAGAAACTTCTGGTCTCTGAGTTCATTCCTAAAGGCAGCTTGTTGTATCTCTTGCATGGTATGAGATTACCCTTATTTATCATTTCATATGCAACTTCCAAACTCTCTTCTTCCTTTTTGAAAGGTAACGGATTTAGGCTCAAGCCAGAGTAACTTACTCGGGTCTATCCTCTTTGCTGTGTCTTCTTTTAATTGGGCAAAAGGTTTACTGACATGTGTTAAAAAAAAAAAGGAGCCAAATCATCTCCGGTGATAACCGGTTTTGGCAAATCCGGTTATCACCCCTAGAGGTCGCCACGTGTCTCCTTTGACACCCCTTAACCTTAACCGTGGGTAAGGTTCACCCACCCCTAGAGTTCACCCACCTATTTTTGGTTTTTTTTTAAAAAATATTAATTCTTTTTAAAATTAAAAAACTGTTTTTAATATTAAAAAAACTTTAAAAACAGTTTTTAAATTTGAAAAAAAGAATTAATAATTTTTTTTAAAAAAAAAAATGGGTGGGTGAACCCTAGGGGTGGGTGAACCTTACCCATGGTTAAAGGGTGTCAAAGGAGACACGTGGCGACCTCTAGGGGTGATAACCGGATTTGCCAAATCCAGTTATCACCGTAGAGGATTTGACTCAAAAAAAAGGAAAAAAAATTTAAATATGTAAAAGTCAAAAAATGGAGGAGAATGCTCACCCGAGGGATACTCTGGTGAGCAACAGAGTAAACCTTTTGCCTTTTAATTGTGGTTGTGGTTAAGATTCAATAACTCTTCTTTTTTTTACAAAAAAAATTAATTAAATCTTTACCTAGCTAGTTTTTTCTTTCTAAAAACAAGGTTAAACCCTAAAGATTATCGAATCTTAATTAACCACAATTATAAGGACACACGTCGGGCAAGAAGCTAGGCCAGAGTAAATTACACCGGCTTCAACCAGAGTAAATTTATTTGCCCTTGGAAAATTTGTTTTGTTAATATGTTGAAGAGGTAGTGAGAGTTAGGAAAATATTTGAATTGTGCCATTGGCTAGCACTTCTCAATAGATATCTGGCAACATTTTTTTATAGTCCCACCTAGGTTTGGTACTAGCCTTCGTATGGATGTATAAAAGGGAAGTCAAGGCCATCTTAGAACGGTTGTGTGGATTTATCCTCATGGGACCCTAGCGGTTACCTTCGGTCTTAGGTGTGATGTAGCTTTAACACATGCCTGTCCAATAAAGAAAGAAAGTGTAACTGGTATTCCAAATTTTAAGTCAGTGGGATGTCATGGATTTACCACAAGAAAATCATGTATATATATTTTTCATCCTCAGGTGATCGTGGATCTTCCCATGCTGAGCTCGACTGGGCTGCGCGTCTAAAGATCGTGCAAGGAATCGCCCGAGGAATGGATTATCTCCACGCCGAGCTTGCTTCCTCTGACTTGCCACACGGCAATCTCAAGTCCGGCAATGTTCTTCTTGGCTCCAATTACGAGCCACTCCTTGTCGACTATGGCTTTTCCCCCTTGGTCACTCCCATCCAAGCTACACAAACAATGTTTGCCTACAAATCCCCTGAATACGCACAATTCCAGCGTGTTTCCCCGAAATGTGACGTCTATTGCCTAGGAATCATAATTCTCGAGATTCTTACAGGGAAATTCCCCTCTCAATATCTCAACAATGGCAATGGTGGAACTGATGTGGTGCAATGGGTCCTATCGGCAATTTCTGATAAGAGAGAATCCGAGTTATTCGATCCAGAAATCGCAGACTTTACGAATTCTCTTGGTGAGATGGAAAGACTCCTCTACATTGGCGCCGCTTGCACTGACAGTAATCCTGAGAAGCAGCTCGACATGAGAGAAGCCACTAGGAGGATAGAAGAGATACAAGTAGTAGTGGGACACGGGCACGGGTACGGGCACGCCGAGGTGTCAGCTTTGTCGCAATCCCATGCGTCAAACGTGCGTGACGGATACGGCGAGCACTCCGGGCGGGGACTCGGGCAAGAAAGCTTCCGAAGTACGTCGAGACGACGCGATGATGATGCTTTCGCATTTGCCATTTCCTAACCAGAGGCTAAATGACAAACACGTGGCATTTATGGTAAACATTTTTTATGAACGAAGAAAAAATGAGGTATCTCACTACTTTTGTGAGATGTCGAAAGTGCCCCTAATGTCTCGAGGTGGAGCCTTGTGCCATAAGGGGGTCAGCCCGAGTTATGTAAACACGAGCTAAGGCTCAGCAGCTTCTTACACTGTCCAAAAGGTAGTGACTATTTGTGCATTGCAACGTAGATTTGGCCACGTGCCAAAGGGAATTTCAAAGGAAAAAAAAAGGCAAAAATTGACCAATTTACTTCATTAAAAATGTCCCAACATTTTGGTTATTTAATGCAATCAATTGGTGGCCTAATCAGGGAAAGAGCACCGATCTCGTTACTAAAATAAATATAAAATAATAATAATAAAGATTAAGTTGCTTCTTTCTTTTTTATATTTATATAATTAAGGTTAACTTACTGAGTCCAATAGTTATTGTTTTTTTTTATGGATCTCAATTTTGATTGGAACAAATTAATATTGGTCGTTCATAAAAAATAATAATAATAATAATATCGGTTAATATTAGCTAATTAAGAGGTCAATATATACAAGGGGACATGAAGTGTTACCAAGCTGTCAATGTAGGGTAGGACCTTTTTCCTTACCTACTAACGGAGACCTGAGATGCATGGGTTAAGAAGATAAAACATTAAATTGAAAATGTTTTTTTTTTTTTTTTGGAAGGTAAGCTGGGATTAAATTGAAGATGTTACTTATAGAAATATGATAAAGGAAGTATTATGTTAGCAAAACTGTAATCAAATGAATATCATGTATAATAAGGTAGCATGAAACTAACATAAGCTATTACTCTCAAAAACAAAAATTAATCAAATTAAAACCATTATTTTACACCTTGTGTGGGGTATAAATAAAATAAGGAAAGAAGATATGAAAAACATATTAGTGTATAAATCAATTTTGTAATTGATCTGGTTGATAAAGTATTTATATACATATGAGTGTGTCTTGGGGGTGTAACATATATGCGCATTACAATGACAATGTTTATAGGGCATTGGTGTCTATTGTCCGAAGGTACTTACACGCGTTGTGAACCTAGGTCACGATAACTAAGGTAAGTTTTTCATCTACAAACATCTAATGCACTTTCAATCAAATTCCTAATAACAACGGAAATGCAAACCATAAAGATAATCCAGAAGAGGATGAAGAAAGAAATGTTCACTCAATAAACATCACAATAGTTTTGAACATTGCTCCCATGGTTACTATCTAAGATGATCCCCTTAGACTATAGTTTTGCACATACCTTCAATGGACCCATAAATGTAGGGTGGAGTAGAGATAGTTTTCATTGTGACTCTTTAGTTCCTAGGAACGTTGGAGAGAGAAAGATATATATATATATATATATATATATATATATATATATATATTTAGTAAAGAAGCTAAAAACCCTAACATAAACACCTCGCAGTAATTAAAACCACACCATGACAACAAAATTCAAGAGTATGTACATTAGCAAATCATCATTACCATCTCCTTCAACGAAATGACTTGATCTTAACCTCGAAAGCGTCCTTTATCTCATCTTCATTCACCTTTGGCACCATAATCTTCAACACTCAATTCTTCATCTCGGCTTTGATTTGATTGGTCTCATATAGATTTGAGGAAATTCAATCCTGCTAGTATTCCTCTACCTATTCTCCTCGTCTTCCTATTCTTTCTCCCTTGATGACTAGAGTATTCTACTCCATCACACTTTTACTTCCTCCTTCCCAAGCCCAGGCATGCCAATTCTTAAATATAGAGCATTGTCGATTGCCTTCCTTCACATCTCATCCTCTCCTCAATCCAGTTTCAATTCCTCTCAATGCAGTAAGAAATGGATCCTCCATGAATTGATCCATCAGCTTGTTGGAGGAAACATATTAAACAAATCTGGAAAGGGAATAGCAGAATAATCATGATGAGGAGAGATAGACCGATTTGGTTGGTGATCAATAGCGATGCTACGATCATCATTGTCGGAATCACACGTCTGAGCATTGGTGTTGAAGGAACAATCAAATGGTAGATGCAATGGCCGCCATGGAGTGAAATGAGCGGAGGAATTTATCGACGAGGTTTTTTAAGACTATGCTTGTGAGAGTATTTCTCAACGTTTTGCTTAGTATACCATGGTTAATCACGTGCATCGCACGTGCAACCCACTAGTAAGTAGTTATTTAGAAAACAACTATAGTCAAAGCATGGGTTTTGGAAGTTGGAAGTTTGAATGCCTGCATCACGAAATTGAAGCCATTATACATCATCATTGTTAGTCTTTTCGAAATGCACATTACCTTCTTCATTGCGAATCCAATCTTGTGTACCAATTAGGGCCTCTACAGTTTCTGAAAGTAAAACACTCCTATACTGGTCAAGTACTCTTACCTCATTCGCAAAGCGACCTCTGATGTAACTGTTGTAATAGGAACCACTAAAATATCAAATGCAATAAAATCAGAAATATTGGAAACATAGTAACAGAGCAGTAAACCAAGTAAATCCATAGTTATCACACATTACTTTGCCTACACATTTATGCATATGAACAACTCTAATTTAGAGTGGATGTCTTATTATTTTCTGATTAGTCTGTTTATTATGCTTGGCAAAAACAGGTTAGTCTACTAATTCCGTATGCTTCGATAATTGTACTCTTTCTGTGATCTTTTCTTCAGTAGGATTTATTTCAGAATAAGGTTTATGGTATAGAGTCATGGCAGTTATAATTATTGGGTTTGTAAACATCCAGATTTGATCTATTGGGGAGTGTGATTAGATAGCTTAAAATGTTTCCATACTAATAATATTTCTTCAAGATTTCAGCTACTCTTAAAACTTTTGAGATGTTTCTATGACTTAGTCCCGAGATCCATCTTTGGTTGTAATGTCCTCAAACAAGCCTTCATTTCTGTCACAGATCTTCGAGGATACATTTAGAATCTGCTCCTGCTTTATACCATATTACTCCTATGTAGTAGAGAAATATATGCTACCCTCTATCCCAAATAAAGGTAATATTTCAACTCACTGAAATTACAAATGTAATTAGGAACACTAGGTAATCATTCATTTATTTTGGTAATGCAGGGTGTCCCAAACCCTTCGAGGCAAGGATTAGTCCATTCGGGTGTCCGCCCTGACCCACTTGAAAATTTCCCTACAGACACCAGGGTAAGTTGAGGAGTGGGAGTTGAACATACAACCACAGGGAGCAAACCCGGGATGCTAGCCAACTGCACCAACCGTAACACTAGGTAATCATGATTTTCCTATGGGCGAGCTTGATTTGGGAATTGCCAACAAGTGGAATAAGTAGAGGTATTTTTGAAAATTTTAGGACTGTTGGAACTCCTAAGCATCTTGTTAGTGGAATTAAAAGTTTATGAAGTGTTGACCTCCAAGTTCGAAAAAGGGTAATGGTTATGGTTATACCTATCGAACATCTCGCATCTTATTATTATATAGATGTTAGGTTCACTCAATTAGCCTTGTCTTGGGTGACCGATATTCGTTGAAGGGTCGAAAGTCTCCATTAGCTAACACTTGCATGGGCCAATAGCTTAACAACTTCATTCACCGAATACTCCTAATTCTCAATTGTCTAGTGTTTTCTGCAACTACTTGTCTCTCTCTCTCTCTCTCTCTCTTTCTCTCTCTCTTTCTCTTTCTCACTGCCTCGGTTACTCAGGTATTAATGATTCAAAGGCGACCTTTCATAATAAGGAAAAGGAACAAGAATGATTAACAAAGGCAAACATCATTCAAATTTCAACATCGATATGATGGGTTCATATCATATGTAGAGCCCCACCATCAGATCATGCTGAGTGGCCTCCAACATAGAGCCATTGAAGGAAATAGTGCACTTGTTTTTCAAGGATTTTAGATGTTAGTCTGAGCTCCACTAGTAACAAGTAATAATCTTCTCTTTACATTCCTAATTCAAATTAAAAAGGTCTGGGCTGGGTGGATCCGATCGCGTTTGTATGCAAGTCTTTTCAGGAGATCATGCTGCTGAATCACGCGTTTTTCCATTTTCCTTTTCTCACGTACAAGGCATCACTTATATAACCTTAGTAATAACCTGCATTTTTTTTTCGGAGGGCTCGATGAATGGTGAGTCAGATAGGGGCAATGGTGTAAAAGCCACAAGTTTTTTATCTTACAAGTGCCAAGGGAGGTTCATAACTCCAGTCCCTGATGGAAAAAGAGAGGAGGCTCAAAGACATTT
The DNA here is from genome assembly GCA_015143295.1 of Tetracentron sinense. NCBI lineage: Eukaryota > Viridiplantae > Streptophyta > Magnoliopsida > Trochodendrales > Trochodendraceae > Tetracentron > Tetracentron sinense. The sequence continues at coordinate 44,434,182 of CM026559.1, read as the reverse complement.
CTCACATAAAATCACTTGTTTTTTGTGGGAATGTTCGGTGATAAGGTAATGTGTTAGAAAAATTCTTGTCTGGATCGAACGGTGAAATTCTGTGCTAAACGCAGAACTGTGCAAGAATTTTGTGCAGACCAATACCAGTGTCTTTTTTAGCATCAGGTGTAGACAAATTGCTCTTGGGCTGTGTAGGTGACATGAGGAGTAATGCATGGCAGCTCACATGAAATGAGATGCATGTCAGCGAAGAAACTGTTCAATAGTACAGATAACTAATGAAAACACATAACTGCATCACATTCCATGTTACAAATGAAAAGTCAGCAACTACCAATGCCATTTCAAAGGAATTACCAAAGCATGATTCATCAATCTCCACAATTTGCCACTAATGGAGAAGCAAAGGCCCCATAACAAAAGATATGAAACAAAAGAAAAATAACGGTATTAAACAAGGAGCACTTGCTTCATCTTCAGTGCATTGGAAAAGAACTCCCCAGGTCTCCACTACATATTATGTAACGAATCCTATAAGGCACAGTAGCTTGTTTTCCCATCATCCCTTCAAATTCACTGCCTGAAATGTCACCCAGAAAAAGGAAAAGCACCATCATTGCTTCTAAAACACCAAAAACTCCCATATCACTTTCTTCAACTGTGTTAATTGGAGGAAAATGGAACATGAGAAGCAAGAAACCCTCCAGTCTCTGCAGTAACCAATGGCAATAATATTTGGGGATGGCGTGGAATGGACCAACCGAATGAAAATGGCATGGTATGATGTTGTAGAGAAAAATCATCAATCCAAATCAAGGAACTCCATTCTCTTTCTCATGGAACCCTTAAGATCTGTGGCATCCCTTTCTGCTTTCTGCGCCTGTAGAGAGAAGGCAGTGGTGTACAGTGGTTACAGAAAACTCAACGGAAATTGATAAAAACAAGATAAGCAAGAAAAATACTAGCCAGTTACACATTAATTTTAAATGTCTTTTGGCACTCCTTGCTACAAAGTAATGACATTGATGTAAATGACAAAAGTGATTGACTTATTAGATTTTGGTCATCTGTTGTAAGAAGGAGCTTTAGAAGAACATAACGTGTTTTTAGAAAGGAAAAGTACTTCCCATTACAACTGCTGGGAATAGGAAGAAAACAACATATGTTTTGTCTTTTGAGGACATAAGGTCACAAATAGTTAGTGAGTGTGTGCCCGTGCGTGTGTTAAGAAGAAAATATATCTATTCATTTGAGGAAATAAGGTCGCAATAGTGTGTGTGTGGATATTGACATTCTTCCGTTACTTTTAAGCATCACCTTTTTCTTTTATAGATAACCAGGAGAAGAATGTATAGGGAGCTGGAGGAAGAGGATTCCCCTATGTAGTACACAAAAATTATTCAGGAGTAATAAAAAGCAGTTTGACTCCATCTATACAGCAGAGCATATTTTGATGTTATGAGTTTTGAAGTGTATATGCATCCATATCAATAAGAATTCATATTCATATTTATATGCCATATGATCTTCAATGCCCAAGTCCACCAACCAATGGGCGAAGAGACAAGTTAGGTTGACAAGCATCATTCATCTATACCAAGCAAGCATTCACGTGTTTTTTTAATCGGTAAATCAATAGGCCTTATATATATATATGTTCCAGATAAAAAAAAGGGCATAATATATGTGAAGAGAAATATCAAAGTACAATGCAGCCAGCATTCACGTGTTGGTGTCCCGTCGTCCATTCAGCCAGACAAATTTCACATGCTAGCATATTAAAGATACATATCCTGGTGTTTAGTAATCATTAACAGGACCCCTAATATGGCGCTTACCCTTTTTATCTCTGCAGCTGAAACACAAGTCATATGTGGGGGAAGCTCCTCCCTCTCTAAGTCCTGTTGAATATAAAACAAATTTTAAGATAACAAGGAAATAGAATTATTCAGCAATGATTAACAGTAGATCAAAGATATCAAATAATAGACACATACCAACTCGCCTATTAAGACAACATTCTCCCCACGGATTACATAGAGACCTAAAGGAATGTCACAATACAGATCTCCAACAATAACTCGTTCACATGCACCTTCAAGGACGGCGTTTGCTGTGTATGGGAAACAAGAAACTTTAATTAGCTATTAAAGTAAAAGAAAAGTTAGCGCATTATTGACACCCTGTTTCGCATGCTCAAGCTTTTCTAACTTAATTTTTATATTTTTCTTTTTCCTCTAAGGCAGGGTGAACACCCATAGGAATCACCTTAGAGCATCCATTGTCCCTAAAAACATCTTAAAAGCCCCAAATTCACCTAAATCTTAACCTCGAAGTATGGGTATTTTAGTCATCTTGGCACCCTAAAGTGGGACCCAACCCTAAGCGATACATTCAAACTTTTCATGAACTCTAATGATAATTTTGCACACTTTAAAAGCCATTTAAAGTGGTTTAAAACTTATAGAACAAGAGTGATTTTATAATTTTGATGAAATTAAGCCACTTTCTAGAATTCAAGTAATTTAAATCAATTTGTAGAATACAGGTGGTTTCATAATTTTAATAAAATCAAGTCATTTTAAACTTGCTTTTTGCTATGGACAAATTTGACCCCTGAGAAATTGATTTATTTATGGGTTTTGACCCTCTTTAATTTATAAAAGTGTCATTAATCGGCTAAAATGCCCCTAAACAATTTTAGTCCCACACTGGAAGTGAAAGGGTTTCTCCTTTACTTCAAGACAAAAAGGAGAGTATATACAATTTTAGCATTTTCCCTTAGTCGCCAAGCATTGGTGAAAAGAAGAAGAGAAAGAATAAAAAGATCAAAGGGGGTAAGTTTAAAATTCAAGTTTTCTGCACATTCTACTTTTAATCCTCCATTTTCTTTTTCTTTTGACGTGAGCCTTTAGGTAGCATAGCAAACTCATCTCAATATGTAATTTGGACCCCCTATGATGCGTTTTGTTGATTAGGAATTCCTTATGAATGGGGGAGGGGTAGGAACTAGGAACCTTTAGGCTTTAGAACCCAGATTTATGTCTTAGTTTTCTTTGATTTGAACCTAGTTTATATAAAAACCACAAACTCATCTCCTAAATTTCACTAAGTCCCCCTTTGAATAGGGGCTCTTGTAAAACATGGGGAAATGAAGGTACCTCCCTAGTCCTAGAACCCATTTTTAGTTCTTTGTTTTGAGCATCACTTTAGCATTAGTTTTATCTACTTTTCTCCTAAAATTCACTAAAGACCCTCCCTTTAAAAAAGTTCCGCCCATAGTAGCAAAGTTCTCCAGATCCGATTTTCTTCAAAAATTCCAGAAATAATACGCAACTTATTCGTACCAATTTATTCCCTAACTATTCACGACTCTTTGAAAAAATAGCGACTTTTTCAGAAGTCGTCAATTTTACGAATTATTCACGAATTTTTAAAAAAATCCCGAATAAATATCTAATATATAAATATGTTTGTTTATAATTTAATAATTAGTAATCTCATTTAATACTTTTTTCATATCTTATCCAATGTTTTACCAATTTATTTCCAAATTTTGTCAATTATTCCTAGACGAATAATTTTCGAACATTGACTTGGTATTACTTTCTCTTTATAATTATTAAATTTATTTTTTATTGTTTCCGTCTTTTTTTGAAGTTTTCCCGACTTTGCCGAATTTTGTCAATTTTTTCCAAACTAGACCCATACCGAATTATTCTCAAACCCCAACTTTGTTACTATGGTTCCGTCGAATTAGGATTCTTGGTGAAGAAAAGGAAAATGAGGGTATTTCCCTAATGCTAGAATACCTAGATCTTCGACATTTGTATTCTTATATTTTCTCAAAAAATAAAATTTAAAAAGAGAATTTTTTATGCATTCATTAGGGATTTCTAGATTTCTTTCTAAATTAGAGTTCATGTAAGTGTTATTTTAAAGTATAATCACCATTTTTAAGTTCTAGCTTTGTAGTTAGAACCATTTTTTAAGTTTAATTTTAAAATCATTAAGTGTTAAGTTGTTTAGAATTTTCCTCTTTAGTTTAATTAATTATAGTAGTTTATTTTTTATTTTATTTTTATAGATTTTTTTAATCTATAATCTTTTTTTAAAGACCAAATTAGAGTTCTTATGCATGTCTCATCTTTCATGTATATTGACTTTCTTTTTAAGCCAAATTTTCAAATAGGTCTTTTCTTTAAGAGAATATTAACAACATATGTTACTACTATCTTTAGACAGATGATTTGGGATGCCAACACCTTCCCTAAATCACAATAGAACCCCATTTTCTAGAATCTCGTTATTAATTTCGCATATTAGAATCTCGTTTTTAAAAATAGAAATGATTTTAGGTAACCAACCACAACTTAAACTCAATGGTTGGTGACGACTCGATATTCGTCATATTAGCATGCTTTACGCGTGCTAATATGAAGAATATTCCAGACATTTATTTTCTTTTTCTTTTTTCAAAAATTCGCTATATCACACACATAAAAACTTAATAAATGATGAGAGAAGAGAACGTTACCGAATTGATCAAAAGAACGAAGTATCCCTAAGAGCTTTCGACCATCTCGCAGCAAGACTAGAAGTTTCTCTGTAAATTAAAATTAGGTGTAAGCACCCAAACACTAGGCAAAAAAACAAAAACTTCACTGTTTTGAAGCCAAGTTGTATTTAACACCAGCATATGCTTCATTCAAAATTAACTTGGTATTATTTTATTCAATAATCTCCTCAGATATGCCCGAGCATGTAGTTGCATATAAGACAAGATTTGACAAATTGATGCATAAACAAAAACTCCATATCACAGAGTGGTGAAAACATGCTAAATGGAACAGGCAGCATTTAGGGAAGTTCCCCAGGTACTCAGGAAACAGAAATGATATTCGCAAGCTCCATGAGAGGATAGGTAAAAAAAAGTCTACAAAAGCTCCAAGGATAGACCCAATCCAAACATGAAGATCCAAGATAGAAAACCAATTGACCAGCGTACAAAGTAAACCACTATCCTACACAGTTTTCTATTTGTCCAGAGAAGCAAATAAAGAAAACATCGCCTAAGACTAAAATTCATGTAGTAGCACACCGGACATAATATAAATTGGAGCAGGAGGAACCAAAAAGAAAATTCGGGAAGAAGGAAGCATGGCTATTTACGGGAGCATACACAAGAGGTTGTAAAGCAAATGAAGCATATATAATTGGATAAAAAGTCAAAGGCTGGGAAGGCAAAGAAAGCATGGCTATATACTGGAGCATATACACAAGAAGCTGGTAAAGCAGCATAGATAATTGGATATATTGTTAGTGCTTCACAGATGGTTTTGCTAATCCCCCCAAAATTCCACAAAGATTAGGAAGACTGTATGATCATCCAAAACCAATATGCTTTGGAGCATGGTAGACACATAATTTACATATTATGTACAAGTTCATTCATTTTTTCTTTATTTGGGTTTCTTACAATATCTCTGTTTACTTGTTAGCATGGAAATAAAAATCACCAAAACCGATACGATACGAAACGGGCGATATGTATAGATTTTGGTAATCCCCTGCATGTTATTTCTAGTGATACGAAACGGGCTATACATATGGTTTATTAGTTATTTATGTTTTCATTCATAGTATAATTGTAATTGTTTTTGCTACTTTGTCTTTAAGTTGATTCTCATGACTTTATATGTAGTTCCTATAACTCATTTGATTTTTTGAAATTTTAATTTGATATTATTGATTTTTTTTTAGAAAAATAAAAAAATTATGTATCGTCCAAAACCGATACATGTAGGTTTTGGTTTGGACCAATACATCCCCGAAACGGTATTTTTAATCCTTGCTTGTGAGATTTTATTATCGACCATGACTTAGATAAATAGAGCTTTTGACATTATTATGGTTAGCAGTTGTAACCCCTTGTGTATTGTGAAAATGTCGATTAGGATATTGAGCAATATGATTGATATTAGATGGTCCATATTGGTGTTGTTTATTTTCTTGACGTCCCAAATGTATAATTTATATGCACTCTTCTTCTTCTTTGATTTACTTATTATCCATTCTGATTTTTTTAATCCAAAAGAAGGCACTGGCTTTCGAGTTGGACCCAGAGCACATGTTAGCAAAACCCATAGAAAAGCAAGAACCAAGAACGCAAAAGCTAACGCTAAAATTAGAGAGAGAAAGCTTACTGTCAAGATAGCCTGCAAGAGATGTGGAAAGAAAGATATCTTCAGGGCCTGCCCAAGACATCAAGCTCAAACTTTTTCGGTATATCAAAAATCACCGAAATATTCTCCACAACCGTAACAAATAGCATTGGCGGGCGGGCTGGCAGCTTGATTATCTACTGCCCCACCACTCCTCCAAACCAAGTTCTTCAATAACCCAAGATAACAAGAAACAACAGGTAACACACAACTATTCCAATGAATTCCTCCACCCTTCAAAAACCCCTCACCTCAGATAGAGATCTTCTACAATCACCAGAACCCTCAAGCCACAGTCCTTCAGATCTAAAACCCTACCCTAACTTGCTTAGCCTATAAATAAAGCAGGAGGTTTTCTTCCGGATTGAAGGAATTCGAAAACTTAAAACACTCAGATCGAATCGCAAGGGAAGAATTCAAGAGCAAGAATGAAAGTTCAGAGAGAGAACACCACAGTATAGGAATTTGAGAGTTTAGTGTTTCTAGGGTTTGGACCTTCTGATCGGCGGCCTACAACTTACTTTTCTCTATGGACTCAGAAGTCAGAAGAAGAAGGAAAAGAACTCCCATCTAAAAGTCGGGTTGATACTCAGACAAAGAATCGATGATAAGCGCCGGATTTTCTATGCGCTGCCAGGACTGGAACCCGGGTCTCGTCCCTGTGTTGGGTTGGGAATTTCGGATATGAATTGCCACAACTACATTTGTTGTTTCTAATCAAATCAAAGGACTAGCGAGGTTTTTATTGTGGGCCGGTTGATGGATCCACTCATCCACATCCTTCCGTCTTCATAAATACTGTGCAATGCACGGACCGTAATATAAAAATAAATATATAAAAAAATAATAAATCTGTAAATTATTAATCACCAATCTAATAAAGAGGAATATGATAGAGTAGAAAGAAAAACATAGTTTTAAGTGTAGGGTTAAGGCTTATCGGGCACATACTTTTTAAGCACCACTCGTCTTTATCATTTATTCCCAAAACAATGAAAAGATGAGTTGCCTTGCTAATCCGTCTCATCCACCTATTAATTGTGGTTAAAATTTACTAATTCTTAGGGCCAACAATTTAACCATGGTTTCTAGGAAAAAAATATTAGCCCTAATCATTAAAAGTTGTTAACCAGAGTTTAAAAAGAATTAAATTTTTTTTTTTCTAAAAACCAAGGTTAAGATTGTTGAACCTCAAGGATTAGTAAATCTTAACCATAGTTAATAAGGACATGTGTTGACCGGTGGGTGTGATTGAACTCTCCCTGAGTTCAGTCACAATTGGTTGTAATTTGATCTCCTTTAGCGGGGTATCGTGCACACATGCAATCATCCCATAAGCGCATCGGTAAGTGCATCTGGGTGGGACGTTGTGGTCATGGTGCTTGAGAAAACGTGCGCACCCCACAGGGTAGGATTTTCCTCGATTAAAACCTGCTAAAAAAAAATGTTTAAGGTAGATGAAGAATAGAGAGAGAATTTCCCTCCAAAAATAGAGAAAGAAAGAAGTGATAGATGAAGAATGGATGGGAAAGTGGGGGCTTTATAGAGAGGAAACGTAGTTGATGGTGGATTTGTGAAATCTCTACCTTTCACATGGGCGGAAATTTTTTATGGGCACTGTCTTAAGCATCCTAAGAGGACTGCAAGATAAATATCTTTCGACTTTTCATTCCTTACCAGTAACAATCACACGTGTTTAATATGTGAGAGAAACGGAAGGAAGATGAGAGGAGTTTTTTTTTTTTTTTTTGGAGAACATCAATAGTGGGAGATGAAACGTTAATAGTTGGGGAGACAAACTTGGGATTAACCGGGGGGAGACAAACGTGGGTGGGATTAATAGGAGAGAGAAACAATTGAAAGATGAGAGAATAAAAGGGGATTCAAGTGGGTCCATTATTTTGCTTTGGTGGCTTCACAAATGAAGAGCACGCTTAGATGGCTTCATAAGTGAAGAGCACGTTTAGGTGGCATAAGGAGGAGAGTTTTTACTCTGTTTTATAGTAGTAGTATAGATAGATTGTATGAAAGATTTTCCACAAGGATTTTGCTAGCCCCAGTCACAAATCTTCCAAAGCTGCAACTGGGGCGTTACAAATGTCAAACATCATCTAACTTTTACTTTTTAAAATGTTAAAATAATGAAACATCACCATGTGTTAGGCCCATCATGTGTCTATAGAAACATTTGGAGTAAATGCGACTGGAGATAGCCCTCCTCTTACCACAATAATAGATTTTTTTTTTGGGTGTCGGCATCATTTACCTACGTTAGTAGGGTCAGTACGGTCAGATGTTAGCTTGGGCATTGGAGATCTTGCAACTCGTACCTAGGGGGATTGGATCCCAGACCTCCCTCCACTGAAGGCCACACCCCTACCACCCATAAACCTAATCTAATACTTCAAAAGGGTATAGTGATTAAGAAACCGAAGGTTAGGCTTATAAACTATTAGAGATAGTAACATTCCACCATGCTTCGAATCCGATGGCCACGACAGCTCACTCTGTGATAGTTTTCACTCTGACTTTTTTTTCTTAATAGCATGTGACATTCAAATAGCCTTTTTCACTCTAATATGTGGCATCCAGGTAGCCCTTCCACAAGTCACCCCCTTCAAGACTCAAACTCAAAACATAATGCCAATTATGATACCAAATGTTACAAATCTAACCAATACTCCAAAAAGGCTCATAAGTTATTGGGGGGAACGTAGCACCTTGGGTATAAATTCCTTATTGAAGGCTTAGATGTCCTCGAGTGAGGAATTGGGAATTTGTGTTTCTGTCATTCACTGTAAAACAAGGAAGTTTTGAAATGTATTAACAGATGAAAATGTGGGGTGGAGTGCTTAGCGTTCTTATTTGCAAACACTTTGGGGTAGGCCCAATCCTTAAATGTTTGTCTTTTTGTAACGGGTCAAACAAGACCCTGCCACTCAAAAAAAATTCTCATTTTCCCCTAAGTTGGAGACCTTACCACTCAAAGAAAATTCTCTCTTTCCCTTTCTTTCCTTTTCCCCTAAAGTTGGAGACCTTATGCATAGGGGTGGCAATCGGGCCAGGCTGGGGTTAGCTCAAACTCAGTTCAAAGTTCAAAACCTTTGCCCAAGCTCAGTCCAGCCCAGCCCAATCTCAGCTCAAGCATCTCAGCCCAAACTTGGCTCACAAATAGTATCGGGCTTCGGGCCAAGTTCGGGCTGGCCCAAAGTAAGCAGAGTGTGGGCCGAGTTCGGGTTCAGTATGGGCTGGCCCAAATTAAATAGCTTGTGGCTGATTTTGGGCTGAGTTCTTGTTAAATTTCCCTTAAACACCCGCATACAATTAACAAAAACTTAATTAGTAATCAATTTTAGAGTTTAGTAAAATTAGGCAATCACTGTTCTTGGTACCGAATTCTTTTAACTAGTAATCAATTTTGGGAAGTGTTTTTCCAATAGGAAAAAACTAGATTCAAACCCTTGATAAACAAGGTTAAGAATAATTTTTTATTATTTTTAAATACTACAAATAACATTCTTAGATAGCAAACACAAAAATAGTTTCTCCATGTGAAACACATCAATTCCAATTCAATGAGAATGAGATTAGCTTGTGAGCCTTCTCTATCTATATATACTATTTATAAAAGCATAAAATATCTTTAGTTCGGATCGGGCTGAATTCAGGCTGAGCTAAGGGCAACCCAAGCTCGGCCCAATATTTACTTCGGGCCTATATTCTTGTCCAAACTCAGCCCAGCCCAAAATAAGGAAGACCCAACCCACCCAAATTTTAGGCCGAACAATTGGGCTTCGGGCCAACCCAACTTGATTGTTGAGAAGACAGTACTTTTGCTCTTACCAATTTTTTTTGGACTAATCTCCAAGGGAGCGACTTGAGCCCGTAACCCGCCACACCAGGTAAGTCCAGGTAAACCTGTGCGGGACTGGCCCCAAAGGGGCAAAGGGGGAGTGAGAAATGAAACCCAAGACCTCCCACTTGGGGAAAGGCCCAAGAACCACTGGTCCATCCCTTTGGTTTGTAGATGTGGTGCCCTTATTAAGTCATTGTTTTTGGTCAAGAAATAAGAGTGCTCATGTTTATTGGAACCCTAGTTGGGGCTCTTTTAGTTTATGGAATCCTGACGACCAAAAAAACGGAGGGTGCTCGCGTTTTCACTATGAAGGGTGCCTTATATAAACACCTAAGCCCAAACCAATGTTTTCAATGCAAAATGCAAAGGAGAAGTCTTCACTTTTAGGATGTTTGCAGTTCCTGAATCACTCAAAGCTCAATTGTCATTTGACAAAAAATTTGAAAAAACAAAAAACAGAAAATGAAAGGCTTTTATGTTCAGATTCCATGGCAAAGAATCTGAGCATTTTGAGGCTTCAATCAATTATAATGAGTACCACTTATTATCTTGGAAGGAAATTCCATAGCTCATAAAGTTCCATGGCCCTCAAACTGTTGGTACCCGTTTTGAGGTTCCTGTGGGTTGATTCTTCATGGGCTTAGTGGTTGAATGTGGCTGTGTGTGTGCGAGTGAGTGGTTTGTGTTTCCCCTTCTATTACCTGTAGCTTTGCCTTGTGGTATTGTTACCTTGACCAAAAAAAAAAAATCTACCCTATTACTATTGTATATTTAGGGGTGTCGTAGTTTTGGCTGAATCAGACTCACTTTAAATTTAATAGGCAAATGTCCAACGGTAACTTGAACCAAGCCCATTTATTAATTGGGTAGGGCTATGCCAGCCCTCGCCCAGAATAAACATGCTGGGTTAAACAGATTGATTAGTTATTTACTGGGTTGGGTTGGGGTTCACCTCAACGAGTGAACATATGTCCAACCAGATTTTTACTAATCAAGTGGAGGTATACCAGCCCTAGCCCAGGCAGGTTGGGTCAAGGATTTCATCCCCATTACATTCTTAAAGGAAAATGGTCTCCTATTCTCGACAAAGGGGGTTGACATAATTATGGTTGACCCTGCATAGGTGGTCATCATTTTATCATGGAAAATGTTTAACGAACCGCTCATGTCCCCTTTTTAACACTTACTAACTGTGGTTAAGATTCATTCATATCCCTAGTCAAGGGCGGAGCCAAGATTCTCTTACAGAGGGCTAATAATGGGGGTTCAGGAGCGTAGCCCCCAGATTTTTTTTTGAAGGCCAAGTTCATGGCCCATCACGTCGATTTGTGTCCATTTGTAAGGTATATATTTTTACACGGAAGTTTAGGGGGGCTAGAGCCTCCCGTCCCAGCTCTGCCCCTCTCCCAAGACTACACCCCTACTAGTATTAGTAGAAAATTTTATTTCTCCAAAATTGCAGGGGGGCTTTAGCCCCCCTGCCCCCCATGTGGCTCCGCCCCTGTGACCCTAGTATTCATCCATCCAACCTTAGTTTTAGAAAAATAAAATAAAATTCAGGGGGGCTTTAGCCCCCGGCCCCATGTGGCTCCGCCCTTGTGACCCTAGTATTCATCCATCCAACCTTAGTTTTAGGAAAAAAAAAAAAAGTCATAATTTAGACCTATTTGGTTGCACTTTTCGTTTTCTGTTCTTAAAAATAAAAATTTAAAATTTTTTACATTTTGGTAAACACGATTTTGTGTTTTTTGTTCCACTCACTACTATCACCACCATACCACAACACCACCACCACCACCCACCCACCCACCACCACGACCACCACCATCACACCACGAACACCCACCTACCATCACCCACTGGCACCATACACTACTCACCACCACACCACCATCCATCACAACACCACGCCATCACCACCCACCACAATTCCATGCCGCCACCCACCACCAGACTACACCACCACACCACCACCATCAAAACAATGAAAAGATGAGTTGCCTTGCTAATCCCTCTCATCCACCTATTAATTGTGGTTAAAATTTACTAATTCTTATGGCAAACAATTTAACTTTGGTTTCTAGGGAAAAAATATTAACCCTAACGGTTAAAGGTTCTTAACCAGAGTTTAAAAAGAATTAATATTTTTTTTCTAAAAACCAAGGTTAAGATTTTTGAACCATAAGGATTAGTAAATCTTAAACATAGTTAATAGGGACACGTGTTGACCGGTGGGTGTGATTGAACTCTCCTCGAGTTCGGTCACGATTGGTTGTGATTTGATCTCCTTTAGCGAGGTATCGTGCGCACATGCAATCATCCCATAAGCGCATCAGCAAGGGCATCAGGGTGGGACATTGTGGTCATGGTGCTCGAGAAAACGTGCGCACCCCCCCATAGGGTAGGATTCGTACTCGACCCTCTGGCATGAAAATTCAACGACTCATGGGTTGAACAACCCGACCCCCCTCAACCATTGTTCAAGGATCTGGATAATGTGTTTGGGTCAGTTATCCAGTTATGTACACCGTCACTGTTCATTGCCTTCTCCAAAATTGAAACAAATAAAAAAATTTAGACCCTTTTCGGAAGGGGCTGTTTCACCGATTGTTGATGATGGAAAATAATAAGATGACACGTGAGAGTAATTTCCTAGTCAGAAGCCACGTGCATAAAGATTACGATGATCATAAAAGGTTCTATTACCTTTAAGTACTTTTGTTTAGAATACAAAATTTGAATCAACAACGTACCAGATATTCCTTTATGCAGCTTTTATGATTTAACGCTGTTAAAGGCGTGATAAGCCTTTAAGAATTGATTGCTAATGCCTTTCTTAGGCTGAGTAGTATTTTACAGATATTCAGAAAAGCTTTTAATTCTGATAAAAGCTTAAAGGATTCGAAAGGTTCAAATACCTTAAAATATGTTTTGCTTAAAAGTAGACTTGAAGTTTAGCGTATCAGATGCTCATTTATATTGTTTTATGGTTTAACGCTTTTGAGTGTGATAAACTTTCAGATACCTTGAAGTATGTCATGTTTGAGAATAAGATCCGAACTCTGAGCATGCTGATCAACTCACTACGCCTTCCCGGCTTGAAGTAGTTTGAGTATTTCATAGATGATATGATCAAAGAAGCAGATTTTGATCAACAGAAGCTTTCAAGAGTCAGATGGAAAGCTTAAAGGCAGTCTAATCCGTCAGGACCAAAGTAGTCCTTGGTAAGATTTCAGTAGGACTTGATTACTGAATATTTTCTAACACCATTATGATATTCTATTCTTCAAGACAGGTCTTGAATCAATGGTGTTGCGGGCTTATGCAGATCAAAAGCTCAAAGGAGTCATACTCCGTTGAGACGAGAATGCGGTTCCCGGTTCAGCCTCGTCTTTATAGGGATTCAGTGGAATCATATCACCATGTACCCTATTGCCTTGTCAGGGGGTAAAGGCACAGATTGCCTTCCTCGTGGAAATGGGCGTGTGTGTTCCCCACATCTCCTATTCCAGCAAAGTATTGATTACTTCCTGGACTGACAGTCAGGAGAGAATGTTGGGATGTATCTTGCCCCACTTCCCTGTAGGCTATTAGAGGGAATCAAGGCCTCCATAGTCCTATTCTCTTGTACTAGATGATTGAGGCCTGACGGTGGATATCGCATCCACCCTGAAAATAGTGCTTTCATCTAGCACTTATGATTTCTCTAGACAAGGTATCTCAAAGGCTTATAACCCACCTTTGGTGTACAATGATTTATATATATATATATTGTATCCGGGGGAAGGATTATGAGATGTGGTCTGGAGGGCTACGAGGGAATCTGTTAAAATAGTTAAATTCCTTTCTGATTTCTTTCCTAAAAGTAGTTTACTCTTTTAACCTTTGAAGTATGTATCCAAAAGCTTGTTTGGGTCATAACAGTTTAAAGGATTAAGCCATAACTGAAAGTTGGTTATGGTAGTTTGATGAGCTGGCAACTCCCTTCTGAAAGAACACATGATGATTAATAAAATAAGTTTTCTTTAACCTATGTAAGCTGTTATTTACGGAATAGGAGTTAGTTATTGACAGAATAGCTCCACTTAACAGATTTTGTCTATTTTGTAACAGAAAGGCTCCATTTATCAGATTTTGTCAAAAGTTCTAACGGATTGGCTCATTTTAACAGAAAACAACTGGCATACGTTAGAGTCAGTTAGACGTCACATCAAAGAATATTTTTATTATTAAATAAATAAATAAGGATTTTCTTCTATAAATAGGAGAAAACCAATGTGAAGTAAAAAAAAGGGAGATTTTGATTTTCAACTTAGAAAACACTATTTGTATTACTCAAATATTTCTATATTCTCAATGTTCTGAAGAAGGAAAGCTGCCAAATCATTAACATACTTCACTGTTCCTTCTTCTCTCCCTTCAATCACGTTCATCTTTTCTTCCTCTTTTTCTCTTCTACTCACTCTTTCAGGAAATCTGGAAAAGTGTGATGTAGTAAAACTACTTCAGGCTTGCGGGATAACCCAGAGATGATCAAAGGAGGCTGCTGATGATAGATTTGCTACTCCTAATTGGCAGATCTATAGTTGCAGATTGATATCCAGTGATCTACACCAACAATTCAAATCCTCGGTTTCAACAATTGGCAACTCCGCTAGGGACCAAAGATTGCATCCATCCTGAAAGACGATGGTGAGTAAGAGAGGAAATCCTTCAAGTTCTGCTGCTCCAGAAGATGTTCGTGAAGAATGCTCATCCAGACCTGAATGATCAAATCTGAATGCTATTCTTGGACCGATTATAGCTCAGCTCCAAGCTTCTCAGGCGCAAATGCAGATTCAAATGCAAACTCAGATCCAAGAGATGCATGATAGAGTAGCTGCTTAGATCTTAGCTTTTGAGAAGCATATGGAGGAAACCTTCAGGAAAGCTCGAGCTGAAAGATCAGATCATTCAGAGCGGACTCCTTCACCAGTTCGAAACACTGGTGATGTAGCTAGACACCTTAATACTGTGGTCTCACGTACCAATCCTTCTAGAGCTCTTTAGTTTAGTTATGATGATAAACCTAATCGGCGTGATAGACAAAGTTCAGCAATGACTGTGGAAGCACGTGGAGGACGATCGGCATCAAGGCAATATCCACCTCAGTTAGAAATGAGGTTTAAATTTAATCCAGAAGATATTCCACAGCCTTTCTCTTGCTTTATGGCAGAAGTGGCTCACATTCTGGAAAAATGGATAAGTGATGGTGTTCTATATCCTCCTCCACCGCTACACCCGCCATCGGAGGGTGAAAAAGAAGATGAAAAGTATTATTTATATCATAAGATGGTACACCATGCAACTAAAGATTGTTTCACTTTACGACGGATATTTCATGAAAAGATTGCTGCAGGACACTTGAAAATATCCACTGATTTAGAAAAGTTAGTACACAAGAATCATTTACCAAGTCACAATGGTAAGAATATAGTTGCAATGGTCAGTCATAATCAGTTGGAAATGTTGAAAGAAGAGGGTGATCAAAAGACTGTCATCTCCAATACTTCTTCTGAAATAGAATTTTTTATCTCGATCACCAAAATTCAAAAGCTTCTTTGATCAAATAAGATTTTCGACAACATCAAGAATAACTGCTACAGCTGCCTTAATTGCCATAGCCGAAGAATCTTTGGAGCATTGTTTGCTTGCATATGCTGCAACAAGAAAGCCAATTTGAGAAGCTGTCCAGGATATTATTTTCAATATTAATGACATGACTATTTCCTCAACGCTCATAACAGGCCTCTATATATCACTGCTAGGATTAATACTTTTGAAGCCAAAAGACCCTTGGTGGATCCAGGTTTTTCTTTAAATCTTTTACCATTATCAATAGTCAAGGTAATAGGTCTAAACCTCTCCAAGATTGTGAAGCAGCCCATTGAAATATCTGGTTTTGGTGGGAAATGCCAAAATACAATGGGCTTCATCTCAGTCAATTTACAAGTTGGTCCTATTGATGCTTTAATTAGAATGCATGTCATTGATGTTAATGTGAATTATCATATATTACTTGGTCGTCCTTGGCTTCACAAATTCCAGCTTGTACCTTCCACTTTTCATCAATGTGTAAAAAGTGTATATAAAGGCCGAAGTATTCGCATACCAGATACCTCTTCGCCTTTTGATCGCTCTGAAGTTCATGCTACTGATGCGTTATTTTATGATGAATTGGCCATTGAAGGAGAAAATACTTTGGAGCAGCCTTTCAGAATTGCTTTACCAAAGGATGCTGAGGTCTCTTTAATGTCTCCTGAAAGCTTAACGCCGTCAAAGAGACCACAGGGCGAAGTTGAGAAGAAAAGTCTAGGTGAATGCAAAAGGATGGTTCAACTGGATGGTAAGGTTTTTTACATCTTGTGACAATCCGAGGAGTTAGACTCATCAATACCTAGCCTGACTCCAATGATAGAAGGGCAGCTGGAGCATAAAGAAGAAAGTAAGTTTGAAGAAGTTATAGAAGCCCTAGAGTAGTTACAAGATAATATCAAAACAGTACAAGAAGAATTACAAGAAGTGAATCTGGCATAGGTGGTGATAGTCCTCGCCCTGTATTGATTAGCTCAAAGATAAGTCAAAGTGAGAAGGAGGAATTGATAAAGCTATTGAAAGAATATAAGGATGTTTTCGCATGGACTTATGAAGAAATGTCTGGCTTAGATACAAAGTTGGTGACTCATAAGCTGAACATAAATCTAGGAAAACCGCCAAGAAGATTTCATCCAGAAGTTGAAAACAAGAATGAAGCTGAAGTTGAAAAGCTATTAAAAGCTAGTTTCATAAAACCCATACAACACCCAACTTGGTTGGCGAATGTAGTACCAGTCAAGAAGAAGAATGGTCAAATACGTTGCTGCGTTGACTTCAGAGATTTGAACAAAGCCTGCCCAAAAGATGAATTTCCATTGCCAAACATGGATTTACTTGTAGATGCAACAGCTGGCCACGATTCCTTCTCATTCATGGACGGGTATAACGGGTATAATCAAATTAAGATGGCTCCAGAAGATGCAGAAAAAACAACTTTCAGAACTCTCATCGATAATTTCTATTATACTGTAATGCCATTTGGATTAAAAAATGCAGGAGCCATTTATCAAAGAGCAATGACAGCCATCTTTCATGACATATTTCATAAGCTTGTGGAGGATTATGTTGATGATATTGTAATCAAGTCACAGAAGTGTGGAAATCATATTGCTGATCTCAAGAAAGTTTTTGAAAGATGTCGTCAATATCAGTTAAAGATGAATCCTTTGAAATGTGCCTTTGGAGTATCTGCTGGAAAGTTCCTAGGCTTTGTTGTCAACAGACACAGAATAGATGCGGATCCAATAAAGACTGAAGCCATTTCAACTATGACAGCTCCTAAAAATATCAAAGAACTGAAAAGCTTCTTCGGCAGAGTATCTTATATACGGTGTTTCATCCCTGGTCTGGCTGAAATTACTACGCCTTTGATGCCTTTATTACGAAAAAATACTGAATTCAAATGGAGTGAAGCTTGTAATGAAGCCTGCAGGAAACTTCAAAATATGATGAGTTCTACACATACTATGATGGCACCAATTCTGTATAAGCCTTTAGTATTATATCTAGCATCAACAGAGTGTGCAATCGGTTCCTTATTGGCTCAAGAAGATCATGATGGTTGAGAACGTCCTATATATTATCTTAGCAGAATCCTTCAGGGTGTAGAATTGAGATATCCTCGAGTGGAAAAGATTTGTCTCTCATTGGTCTATGCCATACAGAAGTTCCGTCATTATCTTTTATCTCACAAAGTATTTTTGGTTACGAAGTCTGATCCCATCAGATATTTTTTATTGAAGTCTGTTCTTTCAGGACGGGCAGCTAAATGACTTCTTGCACTTTTAGAATTTGACATTACATGCCTCAATCCACATGCTATTAAAGGACAAGCTCTAGCAGACTTATTAGCTAATTTTCTAGGAGCAGACGATACTTTGCTGAATGAAGAATTACCAGGAGAGTTACCTGAAGTGATGATGACAGATGTTTCAGAAGAATGACTGATGTATTTTGATGGCTCAAAGGTTGCTGATTCTACAAGAGCGGGTATTGTGTTGAAAGCTCCTGAAGGTAACATTGTTTCCTTTTCATTTAAACTGGTTTTTCCTTATTCAAATAACATTACAGAATACGAAGCTTTTCTCATAGGGCTTACAATCGCTAAAGAAATGGGCATTAAAAATCTGAAAGTAATGGGTGATTCTAATTTGATAGTTAGCAAGATGAATGACTTATTCAGTGTAAAAGATATCGGCTTAGCCCCTTACGGAACAGCAGCCCAGCAGATGGTGAAAAGTTTCAAAGCCATTGAATTTGGATACAAAGAAAGGTCTGGGAACCGTTATGTAGACGCCTTAGCTACATTAGCTTCTAAACTGGTATTTGATGAGGAGTCAACACAAGTGACGGTTATACACCGTCGGATTCCCACTCCTTTGATGGGCGGTTCGGTTCCTAAAAGATTAGAGGCAGAAGATTGGAGAACACCGATCTTAAAAGATGTCAGCCATAACAAAGACGCAGCTGTTACACTGGTTACACCATTGAAAATACTTAAAGACTTTTTGATGATAAATGGAATATTATATTTCAGACGTCCCAAAGGAGTTTTGATGAGATGTGTGAGTTTAGAAGAAGCCAACCAACAAGTAAGAAACATTCATGAAGCTGTTTGTGGCCACGATCCTGAAATTAGCCTGTATAGAAGAATGCAATGGCTTGGTCTATATTGGCCGACCATGGAGAAAGATGCAGCTGATATTCAAAAGGCTTGTTCTATATGCCGATTACATCCAGATAAAGAGGAATGTTATTTCACAGGCTAGTGGGAGGATTGGAGAAAGCCTTACATTGAATACTTTGATAAAGGATGATCCCAGCTAATTCAAAAGAAGCTTTTAAATTCTTGAAGAAAGCTGCTAGGTTTTATTTTGATAAAGACGAACTTTTCAGGAAAGGCTTCAATGGTACCACGCTCAAGTGCTTGGTAGGAGATGAAATCGAGATAGCTTTACATGAAGTTCATGATGGCGACTATGGTGCTCATCAAGGAAAACAGAAACTGTGTCAACATATCCTCGGTTTGGGATATTATTGGCCCACAATGGAGGCAGATGCTAATATGTATGTACAAAGATGTCATCAGTGCCAAATCAAAGACAATGTAATACATGCACCAGCTCAGTCACTACAGTATGTCACTACTCCTTGGCCCTTTCATACTTGGGGGCTAGATCTAATTGGTCCAATCCATCCGCCTACTGAAAGATGTATCTGGATTTTAGTAGCCACAGAATACTTAACCAAATAGGTGGAAGCTGTACCCTTGAAAAAAGCTACAGGAGCTGGCATAGCTAGTTTTATCAAGGAGAATATCATATGCCGGTTTGGCATCCCAAAGGAGTTGGTTACTGATAATGGTACGCCTTTTGTTAATTCTAATGTAAGGAGTTTATTGGAAAAATATGTTATCAAACATAGAAGGTTCACTCCTTATTATCCTAAAGGCAATGGACAAGCAGAAGCAACCAATAAAACAATACTTAATTGTTGGAAAGATGATTGAAGGAGCTCACAAAAAGTGGAATGAAAAACTTCCAGAAGTACTATGGGCCTACAGAACTTCAACAAGGTCAGCTACGAGTGTTACTCCTTTTTCACTAGTGTATGGGTCAGAAGTTGAGATACCTTTGGAAATAAAAGTGCCATATACACAAATTGAAGTATTTGGTGAAGAAATGGAAAGCCTTCAGGCAGCCAGGTTGGCTCAGTTAGAAATTGCAGATGAAAGGCATGAAGCAGTTAACACTAGAGCAGAAGCTTACAGAGCCAGTGCTATCAGAGCTTATGATAAGATGATACAACGATGGGTATTAAAAGAAGGAGACATGGTTCTAAAAACAGCTATTCACATCAGAAATGGAACAAAAGCTTCAAAGTTTACTCCCAACTGGGGAGGGCCTTTTATCATCCGAAAAAGCTTTGAGAGTGGATATTGTTTGTTATCTACTCAATCCGGAGAATTATTGCATGATCCTATCAATGTGAAATGGCGGAAGAAATATTATGCATGAAAGCTTAATAAAATTGTAAAACAGTTCAAAGCATAAAAGATTCAAATAAAAGTGGTTTGTATAAAGATGCATCAGCTGTGCATACTTGGCACATCTTAAAGTTTTCAAACAAAATAAAATAAGTCTTTTCCACAAATAAGAACAAAAGTATTCTTTCAGACTAATACTACAGGATCTCCGAGATGAAGCCTTTGATTCTTAGAGCAACCAACTTCTCAACAAAAGCCTTTAATGTATCTCTTTCCACGCTAGCAGCATTAACTTCTTTCTCTGTCTCAGTAAGGCTTTCTTATAAGTCTGCAACAACTTTCTCTTTTTCTTTTATCATGACTTCCCTCTGGAGGATTTCTTGCTAGAAAATATCAATTTCTGTCAAGTAAGTAGAAATTGATTGCTTTATTTTCATAACCTTAGCAGTCTTACTTTTAAAAGCTTCTGTTGCTAAAGAAAAATGGTGAGTTTGAATGACTGATGAAATCAAAGTTTGTAAAAGCTCCCTTAACCATTGAACTTTCACGTTGATCTTTTCTAATTCATGCAATTCATTTTCCCATTGAGTGATCTCCTTAATCTTCAGCATTTTAGGATTAATATTTTGAACTTTAGTCACAACAAAACAAACCGTATCCACTAAAGCGACCCTGAAAGATGGATTGGTCAGAATACAGGAGCTGGTAATATCGCCATATTTATTGCTAATCCTTCTTCACAAGTCTTGAAAGTCAGGAGAAATTGGGTACAACCTAAAGACAGCTTCCATTGATTCAGAAGATGAAGGCGGAAGAATGATAGAAGAGCAAGTGACAGCTTGAACCTCAGAACTGCTTTTACTCAAGACACTTGAGCCTTCAACGAAGATCCCTCTATCAGGAGAAAGCTAATCCAACATTTATTCCATAAGAGGAATGATAACTTTTTTAGTAACATCTCCTCTACCACATCCTTTCTTGATGTTTCAGTTGTGATTTCCTCTGCAATTTACACTATACGATAAGACTATACTAAATGATAGATTGATAGATATGAAAATTAGAATTTAAAAAAAAGCGAAAAAAACCTGTTTGAGTTTCCCCAAAGGAAACAACTTCATCCATAATAGAAGAGGAGATGTTAATCTCCATAGTTTCAATATCTTCGTCACCCAAGGCTTCCTTCTCCAAAACTTCAGAAGGATGAACAAAAGGTTCCACTGAAATATCTCCTCCTGTAGTAACTGATTTATCTATATTTACCTCAGTGTCCAGTATGGCTTCTTTAGAGGCATTTTGTTCTATAAAAGAATATATATAATGTTTTGACTCAGTTTTATGATTAAATGTGCTAAACATAACAAGTATACAAAATTTTATGATAAATAACAATAAGAGTAAAAAAAAAATATTTGACAAGTAATATTGGAAGAAATACCTGTTGTTAAGTTTTCAGAAATAAAGCTGGGAGAAGAACTTGTCATGATACTAAATTCCTCGGTAAAAGCTGTTGGTGAGACTGCCAGTGGTTCCTTTTCTTTTCTAAAAGACTCCTCTGTAAGTGGTTCCTTTTCAGAAAGATCTCTGTCAATGCCTTCTTCAACAATAGCCTCTTCATCAAAAGGCTCACTATTGATAAAGTCATCATTAAAAGTTTCAACAGGAGTTTCTTCCAAGCCTTCTTCGGAAACAAGAACGCCATCAGATTCTGACGATGAAGAACTAGAAGATCCCGTGGGATCTTCTTCTGATGAGTCATCCTCAATAAGCATGGGTTTTTCAACTTTACTCTCCAGAACAGTCCTTTTGGTAACCTCCTTTAACCTAATAGAAGACCTTAACTCTTGTGTTCTAGTTTTGAATTTCTTAAGAGTACCAAGAATACTGGAAGTATCTGCTCTTTTTTTAGAAGCTCTGATAAAAAGGGGAGATTTGAATTTCTGTTTGACCAGAAATTTTTGTTTCCTTGATTGATCAATCGATCCCGAAGAAGGTAAGTCAGATTTCTTGAATGAAAGATCAAGTTTTTGTTGAAGTGATTTCTTCTTAATCAAAAGAGGAATTTCGTCTTCTTCTTCCTCGCTTTCAAATCTTTTACTTTTCTTGGAAGGAGGAAGAGGATCCTTGGCCGCAAGCTTTTTACCCTTGGAAGGAGGAGAAGGAGACTGAATCTTCAATTAAAAAAAATGTATATGTGTGGTTGATAGATTATAAATATAGAAGTATGTGAATCAAAAGATTGAAGTATTTAAAAGTGTACTTACAACTGGACATTTTGATCTTGTCCTAGATGAAGGGCCAAGAAACGTCCCAGGCTGAGTCGTGGGAAGTGTTTTTCTTTTTAAAGAAAAGTTTTTTGCAGTAATTGTTACCTGAGGAGATGGTGATGAAGAAGACTCTTTCTCAGCCTTATGCTTTCTACCAGTTCCTGGAGGTGTTTTTAAGCCTTTTTCTTCATCCATCATTGGAAATACCGGTTGAAAGATCATTCTTGATGAAGACACAAAGTCTTGAAAGAGGTAAAGCAAGTTTTCTAGAAAGACTTGTAATTCTCGGTACATTTCCCATCTCTTTTCTCACCAACTAAATGAAAATTGGTAACATTTGGACGAAGTTCATGAATCCATGTTTCTAAAATAAAAGCTTTCATAACTTGTTTCATTGGAACATATTCTGCAGCTGGCTCGGGTACCCCCTAATCAACGCCAAACTGCCTCATGCATCTTTGAGGAGTATAAGAAACTGTCACATAACTGTTTGTTCTACTGTGATCTAAACTATAAATACCCACCAGATTCGGTTTGGAAACTGAAGCAAAACAATCAAACTTCTTCAAAGAAATATTTCTTCTACCTTCTTCAGACATATTCACAACCTCTAAGTCAAGTTGGGAATGAAAGAAAAGCCTTTCAATACCCTTAATAGCTTCTGTGTATTGTCTGAAAACAAAAGCTGATTCCAAATCGAAGACTTCTGACAATTTACTTCCTTTCTTTTTGGGAACAGAAGCCCATCTCCATGACCTGTATTTTGGTTCCCTATTCTTTAAGGGTTTAAAGACTTTTGGAGTAGGTGCATACAAGGAAAATCTTTCCCAAAACTAAATTTGTAGAAAGGCGGCATGAACAAAAGTTTCTATATGATACTGTCCTGCTGACCAGACCTGATAATTTGAAAACTGATCTGAATTCCTATATAGAGTACCTAAGAAATAAGGTGCTAGAGAAAAACTCAAGCCTTCCAAAAGACGAAGAGCTAAAGGGAAAGCTCTATCAACTACTTTCTCAATAGGGGAGCCTTCAAAAATATATCGGGAAAGCCACATACTGATAAAGGCTGGAAATTCCAGAGGCTTGTTGTATTCAGGGCCATATTGACATTCATTTTTGCCTGTCTTTTTGTTTACAGGACCTAACTCGGGAAAGAAGTATCTTACCCAACCATAAAAGTTTGGACGATTTGCATATGCATCGGAGCCTTTGCCCCACAAAGGCTTAATACGAGATTTCCATGAAGCTTCATGAAGAGCTTGAACAATTTCTGTATCTTCCGGAGAGAGAAAAATCCCTTGGATCTCATGATTTCCAAAAAGTGGCAACTTAAGCAAAGCTTTTACATCTTCAAGTGTAGGGGTAATCTCGCCCCAAGAAGTGATGAAGGTATAAGTCTGGGAGTTCCACCTGTCATTGCCATAGACAGAGAATCAGTGTCTCTCTTGATCTCGAAATCCATAGACAACTCTATGGAATCATAGATTTCCACAGCCTTCAATAATGGCCCATATTTTGGGTGCTTTAGCATGCATTCAGACCATGATGACCACTCCTTTGTGCGGCCGTTATGTGAATTGAATATGGGAGTTGAGAAAGAAAGATCATTTCTTTCTAATTTGAAACGAGTGGAAGATAAAGGAGAAGGGGCATTACCGATATGTTCTTCAGAATCACCATATGGGAGAATCCACTCATCAGAGGGAAGGGATGAATCCCAGGTATGATTTTTAGCACATTCTCAAAAGTTATCTTTAGTAAAATCTGATGCAGATACTGATGGCTTTGAAGAAGATGACGCCATAACTGATATAAAAAAAAGGGCGATTTCAGATAACCTGACTGTAAATAATTTAAGATACAGTACACATATTATAAAAAAAAAAAGGATTGTAAGAAAGATGTGGACCACATGAAGATGAAACTTACTAGATAAATTAAAGGTATGCTGCTCTCTGATGAATGATGTTACTGTGAACAAGTTTCAAGTACAAAGTTTTCCTTGGAAACAACAGAGGAAGAAGGTGATATAGTGATTTTGAAATTTAAAAGATAAGAATAAATGTTTTTAAGAAATCTTGAAACCCTAAAGAGGCGGGAGATCATTACCGAGGTGGGTGTGATTACATTGCGGTTTCTGAGAAGATATACATTACCAAAATAGAGTTGTGGGGCAGCTGGCAGTATTGAGTTGACAGTTATTAAAACGCAATAAAAAGATCGTTTCTGACGGTTAGCATAAAATCTTGAACAGTTATTTCCATAAATAACCGATATGGGGATGTTGACCAAATATTACGGAATTGATAAAGTTGTTCTTGAAGAAGAAAATCTTTTAGTACTTTGATTTGATTTTCTTTGATATAATTCTGATATTTTTTATATGCCCTGATGGGCTCTGACAAATGTGATGAAGTCCAGTACATTTTGGTATATTTTTGAATATATTCTGACATATTTC
The DNA here is from genome assembly GCA_015143295.1 of Tetracentron sinense. Classification (NCBI taxonomy): domain Eukaryota; kingdom Viridiplantae; phylum Streptophyta; class Magnoliopsida; order Trochodendrales; family Trochodendraceae; genus Tetracentron; species Tetracentron sinense. Next base: position 44,409,260 of record CM026559.1, on the reverse strand, counting down.
AAAATGCTTTGAAACATTGAATCTTTTTGGTATAATCTGATACTTTGACATATCAATATTTCTGTATACATTATAATACATTTGGATACATATTTCGATACGATTTGATAAGCTTTGATACCTTATAATATGATAACGCACTTCAATTTACTATGAAATATTGATATGTTCCTAATATGTTCCGATATCCTAACATATTAGGAATATTTAGACACGCTTTTGATAAAACTGGATACGCCTCCGATATATCTTGATAACAAGCTGTACAAAAGTGTTCTAATACGCTTTTGATAATATGATGTAATTAATATGCTCTGATGATCGTACATAACTGATATATTTTGATGCTTCGATGTATTCAATATGTTCAAAAAGATAATTGATACATGTCTAATAAATCTTGATGTTTTGATATAATTAAAACATCCTGATATAAGATCTAATATGATCTGAAGTATTTTTGCCTGCACAGACGTCTTATAAAGATGATGGATTTCGCCGCCTTTGCAAGCAGGGGGCTAAATGTTGATGATGGAAAATGATAAGATGACACATGGGACTAATTTCCTAGTCAGAAGCCACGTGGATAAAGATTATGATGATCATAAAAGGTTCTATTGCCTTTAAGTACTTTTGTTTAGAATACAAATTTTGAGTCAACAGCGTACTAGATATTCCTTTATGCAGCTTTTATGATTTAACGTTGTTAAAGACATGATAAGCCTTTAAGAATTGATTGCTAACTCCTTTCTCAAGCTGAGTAGTATTTTACAGATATTCTAAAAAGCTTTTAATTCTGATAAAAGCTTAAAGGATTCGAAAGGTTCAAATACCTTAAAATATGTTTTGCTTAAAAATAGACTTGAAGTCTAGTGTATCAGATGCTCATTTATATTGTTTTATGGTTTAACACTTTTGAGTGTGATAAGCTTTCAGATATCTTGAAGTATGCCATGTTTGAGAATAAGATCCGAATTCCAAGCATGCTGATCAACTCACTACGCCTTCCCGGCTTGAAGTAGTTCAAGTATTTTACAACTGATATGATCAAAGAAAGAGATTTTGATCAACAGATAAGCTTTCAAGAGTCAGATAGAAAGCTTAAAGGCGGTCTAATTCATCAAGACCAAAGTAGTCCTTGGTAAGATTTCAGTAGGACTTGATTACTAAATATTTTCTAACACCATTATGATATTCTATTCTTCAAGAAAGGTCTTAAATCAATGGTGTTGCGGGCTTATGCAGATCAAAAGCTCGAAGGTGTCATACTCCGTTGAGACAAGAAGGTGGTTCTCGGTTCAGCCTCGTCTTTATAGGAATTCGGTGGAATCATATCACCATGTACCCTATTGCCTTGTCAGGGGGTAAAGGCACAGATTGCCTTCCTCGTGGGAATGGGCATGTGTGTTCCTCCCATCTCCTATTCCAGCAAAGTATTGATTACTTCCTGGGTTGACAGTCAGGAGGGAATGTTGGGATGTATCTTGCCCCACTTCCCTATGGGCTATTGGAGAGAATCAAGGTCTCCATCCCATTCTCTCGTACTAGATGTTTGAGGCCTGACGGTGGATATCGCATCCACTCTGAGAATAGTGCATTCGTCCAACACTTATGATTTCTCTAGACAAAGTATCTCAAAGGCTTGTGACCCGCCTTTGGTGTACGATGATTTATATATATATATATATTATATCTGGGAGAAGGATTATGAGATGTGGTTTGGAGGGCTATGAGGGAATCTGTTAAAATAGTTAAACTCCTTTCTGATTTCTTTCCTGAAAGTAGTTTACTCTTTTAACCTTGAAGTATGTATCCAAAAGCTTGTTTGAGTCATAACAGTTTAAAAGATTAAGCCATAACTGAAAGTTGGTTATGGTAGTTTGATGAGCTGGCAGCTCCCTTTTGAAAGAACACGTGATGATTAATAAAATAAGTTTTCTTTAACGTATGTAAGTTGTTATTAACGGAATAGGAGTTAGTTATTGACAGAATAGCTCCACTTAACAGATTCTATCAAAAGTTCTAACGGATTGGCTCCTTTTAACAGAAAACAGCTAGCATACGTCAGAGTCAGTTAGACGTCACATCAAATAATATTTTTATTATTAAATAAATAAATAAAGGATTTTCTTCTATAAATAGGAGAAAACCAGTGTGAAGTAAAAAAAATGGAGATTTTGATTTTCAACTTAGAAAACACTATTTGTATTACTCAGATATTTCTATATTCTCAATGTTCTGAAGAAGGAAAGCTGCCAACTCATTATCATACTTCACTGTTCATTCTTCTCTCCCTTCAATCACGTTCATCTTTTCTTCCTCTTTTTCTCTTCTACTCACTCTTTCAAGAAACCTGGAGAAGTGTGATGTAGTAAAACTACTTCAGGCTTGCGGGATAACCCAGAGATGATCAAAGGAGGCTGCTGATGATAGATTTGCTACTCCTAATTGGCAGATCTATAGTTGCAGATTAATATCCAGTGATCTACACCAACAATTCAAATTCTCGGTTTCAACACTGATTTAAAGGACAACCAAAAGAAGAAAATTTTCCAATTAGAACCATCATAGTCTGTATACTATTTTGCCAACCAATACTAATTTCGATACGGGATATCATTCAATAGCCTGAACTATAAACAATATAAAAAAAATGATTAATAAACTGAATAAAGAGCACAACAAAGATACTACCAGACAAATCTCTTTTATAGCAGAAAAAAATTAAGAGAGGTCTCAATTGGAATTCACTTGCAATGATCTACTTTCCCCGTTGTAATGATTTATCCTTCAATCCCATTGCTTCAACTTGCAGGTTGTGCTTCCTACATTCAACTTCATCCCGGAAAGTGGATAACTGAGTTTCTCCATCACTCAGACTCTAAGTAAGACCAAAAAGACATGAGCATTCACTTCTTATGATTTCCTGTATAACAAAATGCAAGAATGATGTTTTCCCATCAGTTCCCTTGACATAAATCATTTCTCATCTCTTCCTTGTAGCACAAATTAAGTACATCACTAAAAAGTGCTTACAGATCAAAATCTACATAGAACAAATATTTGCAGACCTATCAACTGGATATCTAAGAAACTAACAAAAAGTATTAAAAAATTAACAGATCATCCATTGATACAGCCTCTGAGATCTAGCTTCTTCCCATTAGATCCATTAGAACCACATATTGTAAAGCTATGAAGAAGCAACTCCTCTAAAGGCAGAGAATTTTCCTCGATTAAAACCTGCTAAAAAAAACAGTTTAAGGTAGATGAAGAACAGAGAAAGAGAATTTCCCTCGAAAAATATAGAGAAAGAGAAACAAGTGATAGATGAAGAATGGATGGGAAAGTGGGGGCTTTATAGAGAGGAAACGTAGTTGATGGTGGATTTGTGAAATCTCTACCTTCCACGTGGACGGTAATTTTTTATGGGCACTGTCTTAAGCATCCTAAGAGGACTGCGGGATAAATATCTTTCGACTTTTCATTCCTTATTAACAGTCACATGGATTTAATATGTGAGAGAAACGAATGGAAGATGAGAGGAGTTTTTTTTTTTGGGAGAACATCAATAATGGGAGATGAAACATTAATAGTTGGGGGAGACAAACGTAGGTGGGATTAATGAGAGAGAGACAATTGAAAGATGAGAGAATAAAAGGGGATTTAGGTGGGTCCATTATTTTGCTTAGGTGGATTCATAAATGAAGAGGACGCTTAGGTGACTTCATAGGTGAAGAGCTCGTTTAGGTGGCATAAGGAGGAGAGTTTTCACTCTGCTTTATAGTAGTAGTATAGATAGATTGTATGAAAGAATTTCCACAAGGATTTTGCTAGCCCAAGTCGCAAATCTTCCAAAGCCGCACTGGGGCATTACAAATGTCAAACATCGTCTGAATTTTACTTTTTAAAATGTTAAAAATAATGAAACATCACCATGTGTTAGGCCCATCATGCGTCTATAGAAACATTTGGAGTGAATGCGACTGGAGATAGCACTCCTCTTACCACAAAATAGATATATTTTTTTTGGGTGTCGGCATCATTTACCTACGTTAGTAGGGTCAGATGTTAGCTTGGGCATTGGAGCTCTTGCAACTCATACCTGGGGGATTGGATCACAGACCTCCCTCCATTGAAGGCCACACCCCTACCACGCACGAACCTAACCTAATACTTCAAAAGGGTATAGTGATTAAGAAACCGAAGGTTAGGCTTATAAACTATTAGAGATAGTAACATTCCACCATGCTTCGAATACGATGGCCATGACAGCTCACTCTGTGATAGTTTTCACTCTGACTTTTTTTTCCTTAATAGCATGTGACATTCAGATAGCCTTTTTCACTCTGATATGTGGCGTCCAGGTAGCCCTTCCCCAAGTCACCCCCTTGAAGACTCAAACTCAAAACATAATGCCAACTATGATACCAAATGTTACAAATCTAACCAATACTCCAAAAAGGCTCATAAGTTATTGGGGAACGTAGCACCTTGGGTATAAATTCCTTATTGAAGGCTTAGATGCCCTCGAGTATTTATGTGATTGCTGAGTGAGGAATTGGGAATTTGTGTTTCTGTCATTCACTGTAAAACAAGGAAGTTTTGAAATGTATTAACAGATGGAAATGTGGAGTGGAGTGCTTAGAGTTCTTATTTGCAAACACTTTGGGGTAGGCCAAATCCATAAGCGTTTGTCATTTTGTAACGGGGAAAACAAGGCCCTGCCACTCAAGAAAAATTCTCATTTTCCCCTAAGTTGGAGACCTTACGACTCAAAGAAAATTCTCTCTTTCCTTTTCTTTCCTTTTCCCCTAAAGTTGGAGACCTTATGCATAGGGGTGGCAATCGGGCTGGGCTGGGTCGGGCTAGGGTTAGCCTAAGCTCAGTCCAAAGTTCAAAACCTTAGCCCAAGCTCAGCCCAGCCCAATCTCAGCTCGAGCACCCTAGCCCAAGCTCAGCTCACAAATAGTATCGGGCTTCGGGCCGAGTTTGGGCTGAACCAAAGTAAGCAGAGTGTGGGCCAAGTTTGGGTTCAATTCGGGTTTGCCCAAATTAAGTAGCTTGTGGCTGATTTCGGGCTGAGTTCTCCCGTAGTTACTTGTTAACTTTCCCTTAAACACCTTCATATAATTAACAAGAACTTAATTAGTAAAAAAATTTAGAATTTAGTAAAATTAGGCAATCACTGTTCTTGGTACTGAATTCTTTTAACTAGTAATCAATTTTGGGAAGTGTTTCTCTGATTGGAAAAAACTAGATTCAAACCCTTGATAAACAAGGTTAAGAAATTTTTTTTTTTTAATTTTTAAATACTACAAGTAACATTCTTAGAAAGCAAACACAAAAACAGTTTCTCCATGTGGAACACATCAATTCCAATTCAATGAGATTAGCTCGTGAGCCTTCTCTATCTATATATACTATTTATAAAAGCATAAAATATCTTTAGTTCGGATCGGGCTGAATTCAGGCTGAGCTAAGGGCAACCCAAGCTCGGCCCAATATTTACTTCAGGCCTATATTCTTGTCCAAACTCAGCCCAACCCAAAATAAGGAAGACCCAGCCCACCCAAACCTCGGGCTGAACAATCGGGCTTTGGGCCAACCCAACTAGATTGTGGAGAAGACAGTACTTTTGCTCTTACCAAATTTTTTTTTGGAATTCGGGGTGTCCCCAACCCTTTGGGTCAGGACTAATCCCCAAGGGTGCGACTTGAGCCCGCAACCCGCCATACTAGGTAAGTCCGGGTAAACCTATGCGGGGCTGGCCCCAAAGGGGCAAAGGGGGAGTGAGAAATGGAACCTAGGACCTCCCACTTGGGGAAAGGCCCGGGAACCACTTGTCCACCCCTTTGGTTTGCAGATGTGGTGCCCTTATTAAGTCATTGTTTTTGGTCATGAAATAAGAGTGCTCATCTTTATTGGAACCCTAGTTGGGGCTCTTTTAGTTTTTATGGAATCCTGACTACCAAAAAAACGGAGGGTGCTCACGTTTTCACTATGAAGGGTGCCTTATATAAACACCTAGGCCCAAACCAATGTTTTCAATGCAAAATGCATAGGAGAACTCTTCACTTTTAGGATGTTTGCAGTTCCTGAATCACCCAAAGCTCAATTGTCATTTGACAAAAAATTTGAAAAAACAAAAAACAGAAAATGAAAGGCTTTTATGTTCAGATTCCATGGCAAAGAATCTGAGCATTTTGAGGCTTCAATCAATTGTAATGAATACCACTTATTATCTTGGAAGGAAATTCTCTTTAATCTCATTTATCTACCCTATTACTATTGTATATTTAGGGGTGTCGTAGTTTTGGCTGAATCAGGCTCACTTTAAATTTAATAGGCAAATGTCCAACGGTAACTTGAAACAAGCCCATTTATTAATTGGGTAGGGCTATGCCAGCCCTCGCCCAGATTAAACATGCTGGGTTAAACAGATTGATTAGTTATTTACTGGGTTGGGTTGGGGTTCACCTCAACAAGTGAACATATGTCCAACCAGATTTTTACTAATCAAGTGGAGGTATACCAGCCCTAGCCCAGGCAGGTTGGGTCCAGGATTTCATCCCCAGTACATTCTTAAAGGAAAATGGTCTCCTATTCTCGACTAAGGGGGTTGACATAATTATGGTTGACCCTGCATAGGTGGTCATCATTTTATCATGGAAAATGTTTAACGAACCGTTCATGTCCCCTTTTTAACACTTACTAACTGTGGTTAAGATTCATTCATATCCCTAGTCAAGGGCGGAGCCAAGATTCTCTTACAGAGGGCTAATAATGGGGGTTCGGGAGAGTAGCCCCCGGATTTTTTTTTGAAGGCCAAGTTCATGGGCCATCACGTTGATTTGTGTCCATTTGTAAGGTATATATTTTTACACAGAAGTTTAGGGGGGCTAGAGCCTCCCGTCCCCGGCTCCGCCCCTCTCCCAAGACTACACTCCTACTAGTATTAGTAGAAGATTTTATTTCTCCATGTGGCTCCGCCCCTGTGACCCTAGTATTCATCCATCCAACCTTAGTTTTAGAGAAAAAAAAAAGTCATAATTTAGACCTATTTGGTTGCACTTTTCGTTTTCTGTTCTTAAAAATAAAAATTTAAAATTTTTTACACAACATTTTGGTAAACACGATTTTGTGTTTTTTGTTCCACTCACCACTATCACCACCACACCACTATCACCACCACACCAGCACCCACCCACCAGCACCAAACCACCACCCACCCACCTGCCACCACCACCACTATCACACCACGAACACTCACCCACCAGCACCACACACTACTCACCACCACACCACCATCCATCACAACACCATGCCATCACCACCCACCACCACCACCCACCACAATACCATGCTGCCACCCACCACCAGACTACACCACCACTACCCACCACCACCAGCCACCCACCACCATCACACCACCAAACCACCACCATCACACCACGAACACCCACCTACCACCACCCACCACCACCACACACCACCCACCACCACCAGCCACCCACCATCACAATACCATGCCACCACCCACCACCAGGCTACACCCCCACCACACAACCACCCACCACACTACACAACCCACCACCACAATGGATTGGAATTGTTTACTCATTATTATATTCACCATATTTACTAGCGTTTTTCTATTTTTCCTTTTTAAAAAACAAGTAATAGTTTTAGCAGCGGCGGAGCTAGGATTCTCTTGCAGGGGGCTAACATTGGGGGTTCGGGACGTAGTTCTAATTTTTTTTTTTTGAGGGTCAAGTTCATGGGTCGCGTCTGTTAGTAAGGGATACATGTTTGTTACTCGGGGGGGGGGCTAGAACACCCTGTTCCCCTCTCGGCCGCTCTCCCAGGCTACGCCCCTAATAGGTCTATAGGAATTTATTTTTTCAAAATTTCAGGGGCAATTCAGCCCCCCCCCCCCCCCCCCCCCCATGTGACTCCGCTCCTGAGTTTTAGTAAGGTCAAGGAACCAAATCCTCTACGGATATAACTGGATTGTTGGGAATCTGGTTACTCCCCTGAGGTCGCGATGTGTCCCTTTTGACAACTCTTAACTGTGGTTAAGATTCACCCACCTCTAGGGTTCACCCACTCATCTTTGGTTTTTAGAAAAAAAGTATTAATTTTTTATATATAAAATCAATATTTTTTAATAAAAAATATTAACCCTAAGTGTTAGAATAGTTCTTAACCAGAGTTAAAAGGGGGCTATGTAAGGATTGAACTTTCTGAATTCAATCGTAATTGGACATGATTCGGACTCATATTTTTTATAATAAGTTGTTCAAGTGTTTAATTGGGCATAATTCATTGGACAAAGGAGGAGTTGTTCCTTAACAGAATAACCAGAGGACTGAAAAGATTACCAAAACCGGAATAAATCTTTCATCATATATGAATAAGTTCGAAAATGAGAACCATTGCGAGTAACTAAATGGATACAATCAAACCGATGAAAAGATAGATAGAGGATAACCATTCCAACGCCATCCGTATGCGGATTAATCCGTCAGCACCCAGCTTCGTCGTCGTCGTCGTCCCAGCTGCTTCTCCCTCTCCTTCTCACTACCAAGGGCCTGGAACTCATATATGTGGTGCTCCGATTTCGGGAAGGCATGATTTTTTCAGTTGTTCTTCTGGGTTCTCGTTCCAATATGAATTTTTTATTCGCTAGCTAATCCTACATATTTATAAGATGAGAAAGGGGATTTCTTGAAAGAAACCAAATCCTCTAAGGTGATAATCAGTCCCAATTTGATATGTTCCTTAATTATACATCCACCCCAACAAATTCCCCATGTCAACCTCCTCCATAGAGGCCACTGCAGAACTGATGACAAGGGAACGTCTGATGATAAAGTGCCTACAATAAAAAATAAGAAATTATTGGGCTTGTAAACAAAAGGAGAGGAAATATAAACCAGATAGAGAAATGAAAATTAACAAATTAACTCAAATTTATTAATGCTAATATGGTGAAATAGATAATTTTTTTTTAATTTCAAATTAAATACAACCTTTTCATATTCCTATGACTATACCAATCAGATTTATTTTATTTTATTTTTGGTAAGATACTAACCAGATTTCATTTAGCAATTACTGAATATTTCCCTAAAAATAATACTAAATAAATCACTCAGACTTCATGAAGAAAAGTAATTTTATAAAAAATAATTTACCAGAAAACCCTAAATTAATGATGTTAATCATTTTAAGTAACCTTACCTTTTATAAAAGTCCGCAAAACTGATGCAAGTGACTAACTCAACACAAGACCCAAGATCTTTAATAAAATAAATGAACCCATGAGGAAATGAAACCTTAATCAACATAAACTTAATTGTCTCCATCGAGAAATGATAAATCCACAAAACTGGAGGCCCAGTCTCCTAAGAGAAATACGTACCAGGAGAAAATTAACAAGAAACTCTCAATCGATAGGGAGAAAATAACCAAAGAAAGAAAGACACGGGGTGCGCCATGGAGGAAGAATTTTGATGGACCTAAATAGACAAAGTGCTTTACTTGGCTATACTTTTCTCACAATATTTCCAAATTTGTAGCTCCACTTTCCTTCTCTCAAAACACCTTGAAAACAATTTTATTTCTAACTCCATGCATCTACAAATGATGCCTCATACTTATATATAGATGTGGGGACACTTCTAGACACATTCTTGACTATTCTAGACACTTTTTCAATGACTTTTACTTAGCTTTTAGAGACCATCCGAATTTCACCTTTAAAACTTGATTCTTAAGTTTTCTATGCAATTGTCTCTTTAATGCACATTCTAGAGACTAACACTCTAGGTTCTTCTAGAGTCAAAATTTGTAATTAGGTTTAATTTCCAACATGCCCCCTTAAACCTAATTATACAATTTTGTCATTCCTAACAAGGTTCTTAATTTTTGAAATGCTTCTAACTTGAGAGGCTTTGTAAAAATATCTGCTACTTGATCTTCAGATCTTGCAAGCAAAACGAAGTTCAATCTCCTTCTTCTTCATGAGCTCACGAATAAAGTGAAATCTTGTATCAATGTGCTTATTCCTTCCACGAAAAATGGGATTCTTTGCCAATGCTATAGTTGACTTATTATCAACATATCACTACAAAATTCAAGGCATTTAGCGGCGGTTCAAAACTGCCGCGAGAAGACCCCAAACCACCGTTAAAGGATATAACAACGGTTAACAATACCGTCATTGATTACCATGTTGGGGAAGCCTTTAGCGGCGCCATGTGCGATGGTTCTTTTAAATCGCTGTCATAAATTATGTATATATTACGGCGGTTCCAAACCGCCGCAAGTAACATATTAATAATCATATTAAAATGCCCTATTACTTCGTCTATAACCGCCATTATATATTGCATCTATCACGGCGGTTAGAAACAACCATGATATATTGTATATATCACGGTGATTGTAAACCACCGTTATTGATATAATATATAGTGGCGGTTTTATGATTTATATAATATATCACAGTGGTTTCAAACAACTGTTATGTATAAAATATATATAACGTCAGGTGTAACTGCCACTGATTATTTTATAAATAATAATATTAATATTTGTAGAACCCTAAAATTTATCAATTTTACACAAAGCTCCCTACACACCCGTAAAATTGTATAAAGAGCCTAAAATCATTAAAAAGCCCTATACATTTAAATTTGGTCTAATGACAAGGCATGAACCTCTTACGGCTCGGGTATGAGCACGAAGTAGAAAGCCCATAAACCCAAAACCCAAGTCCAAATCTAAATGGGTCACACACTCGATAAATGGGTCGATCCGTCAACACAAAAAAAACCCTGATTGTGGACTCAATACCCAAGAAGATGGGTAGGGCCCATGAAAGCCTCCTCAGTCCCTTAAACCACTAAATTGAGTGGGACTCTTGGAATCCTTATCTCTAAATGGGCAAGCCCCATGAAAGCCTCCTAAATCCATTAAACCTCTAAATGGAGTGGGACTCTTGGAATCCTTATCTCTAAATGAGTGAGGCTCATCAAAATCTCTTAAATCCCTTAAACCACTAAATGGAGTGGGACTCTTGAGATCCTTATCTCTAAAAGTCTATAAATAAGACCCAAAGCTAGAGATTTGGAGGAGGAAGAAATCCAGAAAAAGAGAAATTAAGAAGAAGCTAAAGAAGAGAATTCAGAAGCATTCTCTAGCCTTCAAAGAAAATAAATCAAAGCATTCTATAGAAGACAAAGCTACAAAGAAGCCATTTCTCCTCCAGAATCACTTTCTAGCTGATCAAGCGCGAAGTCCGGAAGAAAGAAAAAGCTATATCAACACCTTCAAAGAAGATCGAGATCATGCCTCGGCCCTCATCTTCTACTTTAGAAATTTCTGGTCGTTAATCAGAGGATTTTTGAGAGTTGTATCAAATTGAAAATAAATAAATATTTTGTTCATCCATTATTTCACGCCATGAAATTTTGTGTCGACAAATTTTTGGCACGCCTGGTGGGACACTCTCTACCTCTCATCTTTCAGTCAGCAAACAATCAAGCAGCATCAATGGCCCCCAAGAGAACTGTTGTTGCAACCACTGCCATCCATGGAAAGAGGAACACAACCTCTTCTGCACCTAAATCTACACCGGCTACCAGCGATGATCGGCGAGCAACATGTCATATGACACAATCTCGCGCCTCTCACTTGGTTGGGCCCTCTCCCAGCATCGCAAGCAACGCGTCTCCAAAACGACGCAAATGGCTAAGACTGCGCAGGCCAGGATGCCTAAGGATATGTCCTCCCGTCATCCTTCCGATGTGCAGTCTAGCACAGGGTCAACGTCTTCTGTGACATCTCCTTCTCAAGGTCGAGCTTCCAAAGAATTGCAGAATCAGAGTTATTCAAATTTTGGGACACATACCTCCATCAGATCTGTCATGATGATGAAAGTAGCGACGATTGAAGAGTAGATCGCATAAATGTCTAACGCAATCGCAAATTTAACGAAAACAATTGAGGATAAAGATGCCCAGATTGTAGACCTGGTAAGCTGCTTGAAACAGAATAACCAAGTAGATGAAATCTAATCAAGGGCCGACAAATCCCCCTGGGTTCAGTCTCCGAGGATCTCGTGAAGCGGAAGAACAAAACAAAGGGTTCACTCTCCAAGGACATCGTGATACAGAGGAACAAAACCGGAATGCATCCGGCTCGCGAGATCCTACTCGGGACAGTCACCATGTAACGACCCCAAAATCCTACAAGGCTAAAATAGGACTTTGGAATCGCCACATTACTTAAACCTGCTTAAAACCATGCATACAAGGCTACTACACGAGTCTTCAAAAATGAGGATAATAAAATTTCGATATATATATACACAATCCAACCTGCACAAGTCTAAGGTCTATATATACAACTAACAATGAACCAATAAGAGTCTGATACACAACCATAAAAGTCTACTGAGCAACATCCTCTAAAAGTCAATTACAAAACTCTCTCAAAGAAAGGAAATGTAAACTAAGAGGTGTAGCCGCCCAAGTCTCCGGCTCCCTCCTCAGAAGGCTCACCTTCACCTCCTTCCTCAATGTATGTTTCCTCAACCCACGGCTCCACCGTGTACTCCTGCTCTAAACCTGCCAAGACAAAAGTCCGGCTGAGTACAAAGGTACTCAGTGTATATAAAATCCAATCAACAATAATAATATACCTGCACTTAGTCAGAAACATATCCAATAGCATAATAACATAATCAGAGTGCGGAAGAACGTGTGCGCATATTCATCATATCATCACATTGACTTGTGTACTTGTGAGAATCTTAGACTTGGAAGACAATACACTTATGAGTTGCTTATGCTTATGAGACCACGTGCTTGTGAGATGCTTACACTTATGCTTATGCGCTTATTCAGATCATACCAGGATGAGACATGCCGTTCTTGGCGGATACGGACCATGCCTTATGCACTTATTCAGATCATACCAGGATGAGACATGCCGTTCTTGGCGGATACGGACCATGCCTTATGCACTTATTCAGATCACACAGTAATGAGACATGCCGTTCTTGGCGGATACGGACCATGCCATGCTTATGCATATTCAGAATGTCACACGTATGCCATGTTCATGCTTGTAGTCCATATGTGTGACTTGTGAGACTCTTATCTTAACATACACGGGCATATGTGCTTAAGTGTCGAAATTAATATTCGAGTTGGTAATTGCTTAGGTTCCGATCTCCCACCATGGAAACTCCACTATATGTCCCATACCAAATAGTTAGAGAATTCCCGGTTTGAGAGATGTTCCTCTAAGTTCTTACCTTCCCGACTATCAATTTCCATGCAAATAATTAGACATACTTAACAAACCATTCACATATGCATATTTTATCATAATTCATATCGCAATTCATAATCAATTTACCACCATTTCATAAGAGTATAATAGCATTTATCCATTCAAGCCTTTTCACAAACACCTTGTGTACGTATAATATGAATCCATTTCTCCTCTATATTTTCAAGCATTCATCAAACCATAATTCATCCATACAATCAATATATTCATCCACATCCACAAATTAATCCCATCCTCCATACATTTCCCATCCTCCATACATTCTACCCACTTTTCCAATCCACATATTCATTCACATTCCCATCCATAATTAGCTTATTTCATAGAAAATTAGGGAAAATGCATCAACTATCTATTTCTACAATTCTTAGCACATCAACATTCACAAAACCTTAAAATAGAGTTGATTAGGATAGTATACCGACCTTAGGAATCCTTCCCTTGGATTCAAAATGCTCCCGAGACGATTTGGAGAAGCTTCCCAAACTTTTCTTGCAATCTCCTATCAATCTCCTCCTTCTCCAAGAAAACCCTCTCTTAAAACCCTAGGGTTTCTCCCCCTTTTTGCCAAATTAGGTTAGAACTAGGTGGAGTATTTTAATATTTCGAGTAGGACCCCCTATTTATAGCCCCAAGGTCTGAGAACGAAAAGACCAAAAAGCCCATACTAAAAATCAGCAAAAACACGAAGGACCGAGCGATCGGTGGTAATGACCGAGCGATCGGTTGCCTACCGATCGATCGGTGTTTATGACCGGGCGATCGGTCAAAAACACACTCTCTGGAAAATTTCCCCATACAAAATTTTGGACCAGTCGATAGATACCGATCGATCGGTTTTGGACCGATCGATCACTGGTTCTGACCGAGCGATCGGTTCCTGCAGGTTTTGACTCCCTTTACTGTTTTGGCTATAACTTTTGACTCGTTCGTCGGATTTTGACGATTCAACTTGGGTTGGATTCATCTTTCGAAAACGAACATTTCTGGCGTTTTAGAATTTCTAATTTCCACTTAACTTATAGACTAAAATACCCTTAATGCAATGCACTAAAAACATGAAAAGATTCGGGTCTCTACACACCAAGCATCAATTGCTTCGCTCTCCATCCAGCAGCTGCAAGCAATGATCACCTATACCATTCGCGCTCAGTACGGCGGTGTGTCACAATCTTCCTTGGTTTATGCCAAGCCATACTCTCAATGCATTGAGCAAATGCACTTCTCGATAGGATACCAACCGCCAAAGTTTTAACAGTTCGATGGAAAAGGCAATCCAAAGCAGCATGTTGCCCACTTTATCGAAACTTGCAACAATACCGACACATACGGAGACTTCCTGGTGAAACAGTTCGTTCACTCCCTCAAAGGAAATGCATTCGACTGGTATACCGATCTAGAGTCTGGTTCCATTGACAGTTGGGATCAATTGGAGCGCGAGTTTCTTAACCGTTTGTACAGCACCAGAAGGACAGTGAGCATGGTGGAGCTTACCACCGTACAAAAAATGAAAGATGAACATGTTATTGACTACATCGACAGGTGGAGGAATCTTGCTCTTAATTGTAAGGATCGTCTTTTTGAACCATTTGCTATATAGATGTGCATCCAAGGGATGCACTAGGGCAAATTCCATTGTCTCAGCTACATCAGCAACAACGATGTCTCCCTACAAAACTTGATCGAGAGTTAGTAGAAGAATATTCTCTCATCAATGATGACGGTTGGACATTAGTTACATGATGGCGACGACGCGTGCAACATCCACCACCTCTTTTTCATCAAAGAACAAAGCCGACCAAAAAAAAGACTCGTCCAAGCATCAAGTCAAAGAAGAAGAAGGTAGAGAAGAAAAAAGCATTCAAAGTGCCTCTTGTTGATCCTGAAGAGATTTTTCAGTAATTTTCTCATTTTTCAATCACATTTGGCGACTTCATACCAAAGTGATTTCTCCAAAAACAGCAATGAGAGCAGGCCTACTCTGTTGCATGTTACCAGGTGAGTGAACGATGTACCTGCCAACCAATCATCCCCTTCAATTCATGAAGAAGAGCATCCCAAAGGAGAAGATGATGCCTCCGACATTGAAGAGACATCAATACACTTGAGTCTCTTTGAGGCCCTACAACTATCGGAGAGGACTCGGCTCAACCTCACTCAAGCCTTGACTAATCCCGACAAGTACAAGGGAAAGGACTGGGTTCAAAGGAAGTCGGAGACATGTGCTTCTTGCATGGCCACCATCACCTTCAACGACGAAGACCTACAACTTGGTTCTCATCCTCACAACAGCTGTTGTATGTCACAGGATCCATTAAAGAACACAAAGTTCAACGCATTTTTCTTGATTGTGGGTCTGCTGTCAATATCATGCCCATCCGTACAATGAGACAAATCGGCATCTCTCTAGTTCAATTGAGTCGAAGTAGGCTAGTGATCCAAGGCTTCAACCAAGGGGGTCAGAGAGCCGTTGGAATGGTCCTTTAAAGCTCACAATCGAAGAATTGGAGTCCAAAGTACTCTTCCATGTCATTGATTGCAAGACATCATACCACTTGCTACTTGGTCGTCCCTGGTTACACGAAACGGGTGTAGTTTCATCTACATGGTATCAATGCTTCAAGTATTACAAGGATGATGTGCAGAGAAAGATTGTTGCTGAGAGTCGACCTTTTGAGAAGATTGAAACACACTTTGCTGATGCTAAGTTCTACACGGTGACTGAAGTCCTCTCAGAAGCAATTCCAACTTCAGTGCCATCTTGTAGCAAACTCGACATCAACAAAGGAAAAGAAGCTGAAATTCTTTCATCCCCCAAGTCCCAAAAGGATGAGAAAGCTCAAAAAGTATCAAAAGGAGAGGAAATGAGCAAGTCAACGAAGAACTCTACTAACATCTCCAATCCAATCTCAGTGCTTCGATACATTCCGCAATCACATCGAAAGCCGGGACAACTCCCTTTTGAGGCGATGACTAAAGAGACCAACTCTACTTTTTTGAAAGCCAACCTAAACACTTTGCAAGATGAGTTAGTTCTTCCAGTAGCACCACTCGTCAAATCCACAATTATAAGGCCACCAATTGTAGGATTTGTTGCATCTACAATGAAGTTTAAAGAAGAGGAAGGCATCCCAACCCAAGCAAGTTCAGAGGGTTGTTACGGAGCTAAGACAGAAAAGCTCTTCGAAGCAGCAGGATATGGAAAAGGTGAGCCCATACGCTTAGACGAGCTTCAACCTCTTGACCAAATCCATGGCCTCACAAAGGCATAGGCCCAACTCGTTCGAAAAGGAGAAAAGTTCATTATCAACCGTCAAGGAATTGGCTCTACACCTCAAGCACCAGTCAAAATCTCAGTAAAGGAAAAACTCTCTACTCAACACATTACAGTGCAAGTAGCCGACGATTGTGAAGACAAAGTCACCTTAGTTCGTGTATCTGTCTTTGATCGACTTGCCCCACCAATACAAGGTACTTCGTTCTTCGAGTGTTTAGGAGCAGCACAAAGTGATACAACCTTAAACTCTCAAGTTCTCCAACGACGTGAGTCTGCACTCACCCGCTTGGGAGTACAAGGAAAAAAAGACGAACCTACTCTTCTGAACAAGTCCAAAAGACGACGCAGACATGGGAAGAGGCATGCTAGTCGCAAAGATGTTGGTGACCCACAAAGTGCAATTCTATCGCAAATGAAACGACAAGCAATTTTGGAAGTCTTAACAACAGATGCTTTGATGGTAAAACGGCGCATTATCATCTCCACTAACCAAGGAAAATGATCTCGAACAAATCAAGTTGAGATGAGTGAGATCGAAGATGTTGCCATCATCAATTACATTACCATCCAAGAGCCTATCAAGAAGAGTCATCATCTTCAGATGATGAACTAGAAAGTGCTCTTCCTGTCTTCGAAGCAGGGGGCAAGCTACCATCGATGAGCTCAAATAGTTGAACCTTGGCACGGAAGAAGAACTGCGACTCATCTTTGTCAGTGCACTCTTAAGTCCTGAGGAAGAAGCTGATTACTTCAAGCTGCTGCAAAAGTATAAAGACGTTTTTACATGGAGTTACAAGGAGATGCCCGAACTTGACCTCAAAGTAGCAATCCATCACCTAGCTGTCAAACATGATGTTCGCCCCATCAAGCAAGCGCAGCATCGCTATCGGCCTGAACTGGTTCCATAGATCTAAGCTGAAATTAACAAGCTGATCGAAGCTGATTTCATCCGAGAAGTGAAGTATCCAAGTTGGATTGCAAACATTGTACCAGTTAAGAAGAAGAATGGACAAATTCGGGTATGCGTAGACTTTCATGACCTAAATAATGCATGTCCAAAAGATGACTTTCCATTACCAATCACGGAGCTCATGGTCGATGCTACAACAGGACACGAAATCTTATCCTTTATGGATGGTTCATCTGGTTACAACCAAATTCGTATGGATCCAAAGCATGAAGAACTCATAGCTTTTTGTACACCAAAGGGGATTTACTGTTATAAAGTGATGTCGTTTAGACTAAAAAATACTGGTGCCACTTATCAACGTGCTATGCAAAAGATCTTTGACGATGTCCTATACACAAAGGTTGAATGCTACGTCGATGACTTTGTGGTAAAATCAAAAAGGAGAGTGGATCATCTTCAAAACCTTCATGACATTTTCATCAGACTTCGAAGGTACCAATTAAAGATGAACCCTTTAAAATGTGCATTTGGGGTCACTTCAGGCAAATTCCTCATTCCTCGGGTTTGTTGTCCGATGTCGCGGTATTGAGATTGACCAAGCCAAGATCGATGCTATTCACAATATGTCGGAACCTAAGAACATCCGCGAGCTTAAAGGCCTCCAAGGTCGTCTCGCTTACATCCGGAGGTTCATCTCAAACGTAGCAGGGCAGTGTCACCCCTTCAACAAGTTGATGAAGAAAGATGCATTATTCAAATGGGATGATACTTGCAAGAAAGCTTTGGAAAGTATGAAAGAGTATCTCCTCAAGGCACCGGTCTTAGTAGCCCCTATCCCCAACAAACCACTGATTCTTTACATCAGTGCACATGAGCAGTTATTGGGGGCACTATTGGCACAAGAGAACCATGATGGCAAAGAAAATGCACTCTACTACCTGAGTAGAACTTTGGTGGGGGGCGAATTAAACTATTCACCCATTGAGAAGATATGTATTGCGCTTATCTTCGCCACAAAGAAGTTGAGGCACTATATGCTGTCACACACAGTCCGACTTATCTCTCAGGCTGATCTGCTCAAATACATAATGACGAGACCGATTCTCTCGGGAAGGCTTGCCAAATGGGCACTTCTTCTATCAAAATTTGAGATCGTTTATATTCCTCATAATGCAGTAAAAGGATAAGCAGTAGCTGACTTCCTCGCAGATCATCCAATCCCAGCAGATTGGGAATTGTCTCAAGACTTGCCCGATGAAGAGATCTTCTACACTGATGTAATACCATCATGGAAGATGTTTTTTGATGGTGCAGCAAGAAGGAATGCGGCAGGAGTAGGATTCGTCTTTGGTACTCCACAAGATGAAGTCCTTCCATTCCCCTTCACTTTGGCAGAGCTATGTTCAAACAATGTAGCTGAATATCAATCCCTTATAATTGGGTTGGAACTAGCACGAGACATGTAGTTGTACTAGCTCAATGTGTATGGAGACTCAAAGTTCGTCATCAACCAGCTCTTGACAAAGTACGACATCCTCAAGCCCAATCTAATCCCCTACTATCTCTATGCTGTTGAGCTCATAAGTCAGTTCGAAGACATCACTATGTTACATGTGTCAAGAAACGAGAATAAACAAGCTAATGATTTGGCCAACCTTGCTGCAACTTTAGCTGTACTTGAAGAAGAAGTGAAGACGGTTCCTGTCTGTTGGAGATGAGTCATCCCTCACTTAATCCGCCATGATATCACTCAACAAGCAACAAATTTCATCGAAGTGTTCGAGATTGAGGTTGAAGACTGGAGACAACCTCTCATTGAATACCTTCAGCATGAAAAATTGTCTAATGATCTCAAGCACAAGACTGAAATTCGTTGTCGTGCACCCTGATTCCTATACTTCAACAATATGTTGTATCACCACTCCTTTAATGACATCTTGATGAGCTGTCTTCGAAATGATGAAGCAAGAGAGGCCCTTGAAGAAACGCATTCAGGTATTTGTGGTGCTCATCAATCAGGACCGAAGTTGCATGATCGCCTAAAGAGAATGGGGTATTATTAGCCAACCATGGTGAAAGACTTGCTCAAGTATGCCAAAAGATGTCATGCATGTCAAATCCATGGAGACTTCATTCGCTAACCACCCGAGCTGCTTCACCCAACAATAGCATCTTGCCCTTTGACAATTGGGGACTTGATGTTGTCGAGCCACTCCCGAAGTCTTCTAAACAACACCCTTACATTCTTGCTCCGACAGACTATTTCTCCAAATGGGCAGAAGCAATCCCTTTCAAAGAAGTCAAGAAATAGACGGTTGTAGACTTCATCAAAAATAATATTGTCTTTCGCTATGGGGTCCCCCATTACATAGTAACGGATAATGGGAAACCATTCAAGAATGTCCTGATGGATGAATTTTGTGCGAAGTTTGAAATCAAGTAAAGATGCTCTACAATGTACAATGCGCCAGCAAATGGACTCGCAGAAGCTTTTAACGAAACCCTTTGTAAGCTCCTTGAGAAAGTTGTTTCCAAGTCAAAAAAAGATTGGCATGAACGGATTGGTGAAACACTTTGGGCATACCGGACTTCATACCGCACTCCTACATAAGCCACACCTTACTCGCTTGTCTATGGATTGCGATCCAAGAAGGCCTCATAGGTGATGACAATACAAAGCTACGTCTTGCTGAACTCGAAGCTTTGGACGAAAAGAGGTTAGAAGCGTAGCAACGCCTTGAGTGCTATCATGCTCGCTTGTCTCGAGCTTTCAACAAAAAAGTTCGGCCTCGATCCTTTCAAGTAGGTAACTTGGTTCTTGCAGTTCAAAGGCCTATCATTCTCTCACATCGGTCTGGAGAGAAATTTGATCCAAAGTGGGATGGACCACATGTGGTGAGAGAAGTCTACACCAACACGCTTACCTTCTATCAACACCCGATGGAGTTCGTCTTGGCCCTATCAATGGCAAGTTCCTCAAGCAATACTATCCATGATAGAACCATGCTCCTCTATACGAGCCTAAAGTGTCCACAACACTCCTTGCCGCATGAGCTTAAAATGCATGTCACTCTTGACTTATACAACTAAAATTGTAAAAGGTTCAATGACTCTTGCTCGCTAGATTGAAAATCTGAAAGGACAATTTAGGCAAAACTTAGAGCACAAAAAAAAATTGAACTACGTTAAAGCTTGATCCCACATCGGGTACGTAAGCAGCCTGTAAAGTTACCTCAGGTTCAGCTACCATTTCAAAAAAAAAATCATCAAATAACGTTGTAAAAGAACATGATAAAAATACCTTTCATGGGCATAGAGTCTATTGCTTCAGATGCGCTACAAGATGTCGTACTCCTAGCATCTGGATGACGAACAAGTCCTTGTATTTGCTTAACCTCTAGAGGTCGTCCGTCAGGTCCCCAATGTCAACAACATCATGGAAAGCAAAGACAATTCTCCTTCTCAACAACATCCTCAACGTTCACATGACCCATTAAAGGGGTTGGGTATTGGAAATTACACAAGTTCTTTGTTGGATAGATACTCCACTGCAACATCAGCAAAGTAGAAACAACTCTCTTTCTCAGTAGCTCTCCAGCACTCTACCTCGGGACCATGATTTTTACTCGTAAAAACAAGTCAAAGTCCCACTTTGATCTGGATCCTCGGCATCACCACAAAATTCTTAAATGATGTCCGTGAGTGAAAAAGCATTCCTTGACGAGTTGAAAGATCAACAGGTCCAAGGTTTCCTCGAATGTCACGTCGTGAGCCTTCCACGGGCTGTCGCCATCTGGTGTTCGATAAATTGTAGCAATCCAGCGGCATCACCTGACTCCATCAACTCACTAAAGTTGGAAATGGTCTCCTCATTGTACTCTCCCTGAATCAAGAGTCATGAAATCTGCTTCATCTCCCAGAGTGAGATCCCTGCCTCTCCGTGACCAATAACAAAAGTATTGGTCTCAAGGCACCACACTTCACAAAGCACTCGGTACATGTTATTCAGACAGCCATTTTCTTTGGTGGCGGCAAGGATTGCTCGGCCAAGCTTCCTAGTCTCTAGACGACGATGCAACCTATCATACATGTCAAGGTTCTAGTTCCAAAAAACCGCTCAAGTGCTGAATATCACCTCGCGCAACCAACTTTGATCCCCATCAAGTAAAACATTAAGAAATCTTCTGCGCCAAAACTGGTTCCGGATAAGTCAAGTCGTCGGTATAATGCACGGCCCGACACAATGAAGGCTGGCGATCGGAAGATGTCAAATCCTCTGGTGTCATAGCATGAATTGCAGAATATTCACTCAAGACGGTCATGTCTAGTGTCTTCTCGCATGTCACTTCTCTTACCTTCCATACTCCAGTCACTGACTTGTGTGTGGTTAAGCGCAGTTCTTCTAGCACGCCATCTTGGGACTGTGTTTTACTCACTTGTTCAGAAAACGAATCAAAGTCCTACTCCAAGCTAGATCGTCAGCAACAGCTGTCCAATGCCTTCTTGCGTGTCACTCCAAGTTGCAGAATATTCGCTCAAGACGGTCATGTCCAGTATCTTCTCGCGTGTCACTTCTCGCACCTTCCATACTCCAGTCACTGCCTCGTGTGTGGTTGAACGCAGTTCTTCTAGCACGTCATCCCCACATGTTCAGAAAACGAATCAAAGTCCCGCTCCGAGGTAGATCGTCAACAATAGCTATCCACCTATCTGAAAGAAGATGTTCATCAACAACCCTATGTCACTGGCTCGTGTGTGGTTAAATACAATTCTTCTGGCACGTCATCCCGGGACTGTGATTTTACTCGCATGTTCAGAAAACGAATTGAAGTCCTGCTCCGAGCTAGATCGTCAGCAACAGCTATCCACCTATCTCGAAGAAGACGTTCATCAACAACCCTATGTCACTGGCTCGTGTGTGGTTAAACGCAGTTCTTCTGGCACGTCATCTCGAGACTATGATTTTACTCGCATGTTTAGAAAACGAATCGAAGTCCCGCTCCGATCTAGATCGTCAGCATCGGCTATCCACTTCTCTTGAGAAAGGCGTCTGTCGACAAGCTTATTGACAGTATCCTTGGAGGCGACAAGAGAAGACATCTCTCTGCAAAACAAAGACAGGAAACATAAAAGTTTATCAAACTGTCCAATTTTTCTACAAACTTTACACTACAATGAATTGGAAACCATAAATGAAAAATAAAAAAATTCCAAACAAACAAAAATAATTAACATAAAAAAACACACACACACACACAAATTAAAAACAAAACAAACAAACAAACAAAAACAAGGTCCAAAAATAAAATAATAATAAAAAAAAAACTAAAAATAAATTAATAAACAACAAATTTTTTATAAAAAAAACATGCACACAAAATAGACAAAAAAAAAACATAAAGAAAAAAAAAGGGGGGCACAAAATCACAAGAAAAAAAAAACACATACGAACACAAAAAAAAAAATAATAATAATAATACACATGGACACACACATAAAAAGAAAATTAAAAAAAAAAAAGGGCACCAGGCGTACGCCGGATGTGTTCTCATCTCCATTAAAGAAAAGAAAACACCCAAAACAAACTTTATAAAGAAAAAAATTTCATTTAAAAAAAAATCCTCAATCAAACAAACAAAAAAACGAACAGGTACAAAACTATGGGGAAGCCTAGTTGTAGGCTGACGCCACCAATGACTACCCTCATCATAACAATCTTAGATTTAAAAAAAAAAAATCAAATCAAACAAACCATTAAAACAAAAAAAACAACTACAACAAACAAGAAGAGTTGAGAGAAGGAAGCTACATCGTAAGACTAGCTGCACCTCTTTACAATCTTTGGTGAAAAAAAATTACAATTAATCACATCAAACACTTTTTTCCAAAACAACAAATCATCACTCATATATAAGTTTAACAAACAAAAACAAACAAACAAAGTATGAGCATTCCAACCACGATGCACTTCAAAAAAAAAAAAAAAAAACCGAAACCAAAAATTCTGGACAAATAAACTTGGGTGTACTAGTGCCGTTCTATTGCTATTTGTAAGGGGAGATAAACAGTTTCTTTATCCCACTAGGAATAGGATTTGTGTCTAAACCCAAACCAAGTTAAACTCCAAACAAATAAAATCAAAGTCAAACACTAACTCATCAAAATTAAATCAAAATCAAACACTAAATCAAGGGTTACGCTAATGTCACTCATAGGTTCCATCACTATACCCTTAAGGGGGCAATTTGTAGAACCCTAAAATTTATCAATTTTATATAAAGGTCCCTACACACCCGTAAAATTGTATAAAGAGCCTAAAATCATTAAAAAGTCGTATACATTTAAATTGGGTCTAATGTCAAGACATGGGCCTCTTACGGCTCGGGTATGAGCACGAAGTAGAAAGCTCATAAACCCAAAACCCAAGTCCAAATCTAAATGGCTCACACACTCGATAAATGGGTCAATCCGTCAACACAAAAAAAAAATTGATTGTGGACTCAATACCCAAGAAGATGGGTGGGGCCCATGAAAGCCTCCTTAAGTACCTTAAACCGCTAAATGGAGTGGGATTCTTGGAATCCTTATCTCTAAATGGGTAAGCCCCATGAAAGCCTTCTAGATCCCTTAAACCACTAAATGAAGTGGGACTCTTGAGCTCCTTATCTCTAAAAGTCTATAAATAAGACCCAAAGCTAGAGATTTGGAGGAGGAAGAAATCCAGAAAGAGAGAAATTCAAAACAAGCCAAAGAAGAGAATTCAGAAGCATTCTCTAGCCTTCAAAGAAAAGAAATCAAAGCATTCTAGAGAAGACAAAGCTGCAAAGAAGCAATTTCTCCTCCAGAATCACTTTCTAGCTGATCAAGCGCTAAGCCCGGAAGAAAGAAAAAGCTACATCAACACCTTCAAAGAAGATCGAGATCACGCCTCGGCCCTCATCTTCTACTTTAGAAATTTCTGATTGTTAATCAGAGGACTTTTGAGAGTTGTACCAAATTGAAAATAAATAAATACTTTGGTCATCCATTATTTCACGCCACAAAATTTTGTGTCGACAATATTATCTATAGCGGCGGGTAAAACCGCCACTATTAGTGAAATTTTTTTAAAAAAAAGTTGCATTTTTTTTACCTTTATTAATTGTACCTATCAGCATTATAAAAATCCATTAACGCATGTACAAACAATTTTGTTCTTGTACGCAATATATAATAATTCCAATTAAATATAATAAATCCATTTAATCAAAATACATGCCCAAGCCTGTAATAATACAATTATATAGACATGCTCATAAAAAGTGTCGAGTAGTAAAACAGGAAAAAAATCCTAAGCTAGTCGCTTAGCTCCCTCCTAGCAGTGCTCCAAAACCCGACAAGTGTGTGCTGTCGGCTCCCTCCTACAAACAAATAATAATATACAATTTATTATTAGAATATCAATATGGTAAATTTAAGGATTTAATTAATTAATATGCAAAGAAACAAACTCATCTCAGAATTTTCATAGTTTTCAGTAATAGTTAGGCCTAAACCCATAACCGCGAACCAAATCAAATTGGGCCTCAGTTTTCGATGTGGTTTCTTCTAATGCGTGTATTTCGAGAAAACCTAAGTGTGGGAATCGGTTTTGATGGAATCCGAAGTCGTTTGCCTGATTTGGGCACCGAAACGCCCAAAATCCGTACTTTTCAATAATGGTTAGTCCTAAACCCATAACCGCGCACCAATTCCAAACCGCACCAAAAGTATGGGGCCCGGATTTCAATGCGGTTTCTTGTAATGTGTGTATTTTGACCCAACCTAAGTGTGGGATTGGTTTCAATGGAATCTGAGGTCGTTTGCCCAATTTGGACACTGAGAGACTCAAAATGCATACTTTTCAAGAATGGTTAGGCCTAAACCTACAACCGCTCACCAAATCCAAACGGGGCTCGGATTTTGATGCGGTTTATTCTAACACGTGTATTTTGATCCAGTCTAAATGTGAGAATTGGTTTCGATGGAATCCGAGGTCGTTTGCCTGATTTAGGCATTGAGAGGCCCGAAATCCATACTTATAAGAAATACTACAACCACGCACCAAATCCAAACCGTGATTCAGATTTCGATGCAATTTCTTCTAATGCGTGTATTTATACCCAACCTAAGTGTGTGAATTGATTTCGATGGAATCCGAGGTCGTTTGCCCGATTTGGGCACCGAGAGGCCCAAAATCGATACTTTTAAGAAATACTTGAGAATGTTAAAGTTCTTGCAACAAATTCCTTAGCCAGATTACATGACACGCACTTGAACTTGCAGCAATCGGCTTCACAAGTTGAAAGAGTAGCAATTGGTTGTTTCTTTGAAGACCAAGTGAAAGTTGTGTTGCCCATATAAAATACAAAACCTGGTGTGCTTTTTCTTTCATTCAAATCTCCAGCCCAATCATTGTCGGTATATCCTACAAGATTGAAATCATATGTACTTGAATAAAATAAGCCAAAACCACAAGTACCTTTCACGTAGCGAATAATCCTTTTAGCCACCTTCAAGTGAGTCATATTTGGAGCTTCCATATATCGGCTAATTAACCCAACTCTATAAAGTATATCTGGCCTTGTACATGTCAAATACCATAAACTTCCAACTACACTTTTGAAATGAGTGGGATCAACATTTTTTCCTTCACCATCATTTTAAAGTTTCAAGTCGCATTCAACTGGTGTGCTTATCGAACTACAATTCTCCATTTTGAATTTCTTGAGGATTTCTTTTGCATAATTTTCTTGAGATATAAATATTCCATCCTCCAATTGCTTCACTTCAATTCCAATGAAGTATGAAATTAGCCCAATATCTGTCATTTCAAACTCGTGGACCATGTTTTCTTTAAATTCTTTAAACATGGTGTCATTACTTCCTGTGAAAACCAAATCATCCACATACAAGAAAACGAGCAAGATATCTCCCATTTCATTCGTATTTGAGTATAAGGTATACTCATAAGGGCATTTGATAAAACCATTTTCAATGAAGAATTTATCAATTGTACTCTTCCAAGCTCTTGGAGCTTACTTCAAGCCATAAAGAGCTTTTTTCAATCTATACACCTTTTCTTCTTGCCTTTTTTTAATGTAAGCAAGTGGTTGCTCAACATAACTTCTTCTTCTAAAAGACCATTGACAAAGGCGGATTTTACGTCCATTTGATAAAATTTTCATTTATTTTGTGTAACAATAGGAATAATAAGTCTAATAGTTTCTAAACGAGCAACCAAAGCAAATACCTCTTCATAGTCGATTCCTACTTGCTGCTTGTATCCTTTTGCTACCAATTTTTCCTTGTGCCTTTCAACCTTTCCAATTGAATTTTTCTGTCTTGTAAATCCACTTGACACCAATGCTCTTGTGTCCTTTAGGAAGTGATGTGAGCTCTCCTTTGCCATTCCTTTCATTTGCTTGAATTTCTTCATCCATTACTTTCTTCCACACATTTTCCTTAATAGCATCTTCAAACATCAAAGGATCACAATCTGCAAATAGGCAAAATAGAGTGAGATCATCATTTTCATTTTCAATTCACCGAGTTACCTCATAGATATCATATAGGCTTCTTGTCTTTGGTTGTCTTTGACTCAAGATGCTTGATGAAGACGATGAGCCATGTGTAGTGGATGATGGAGAAGCACTTTGCCGGCTTGTAGTGACAACATTCATTGGTTCTTCATGGGTGTCTTCCTTGTCCTCTTCAACTTCAACATCTACTACCTTTTCTTTGTTATTTTTCCAATCTCATGTTCCTTCTTCATTGGATTTCACGTTCCTCCATACAAAAACCTTTTTTGTGATAGGATGATATAATTTATAGCCTTTTGTCCTTTCTCCATATCCTATAAAAATGCATTCTTCTCCTTCATTGTCCAACTTTTTCCTCTTTTTATTTAGTATATTAGTAAGCCAAGCACACAAATATACTCAAATTCTTAACATCTGGTTTATAAGCACTTCATGCTTCTTCCGGTGTTACAAAATTGATTCGTTTAGTAGGACATCGGTTTAACAAATAAACCGCACATGAGACAGCCTCGGCCCAAAATTTTTTTGGCATTTCCTTTTCTTTAAGCATGCATCTCACCATGTTAAGAATTGTTATATTTTTTCTCTCGGCTATGCCATTTTGTTGGGGTGTGTATGGGGCCATCAATTGGTGTCAAATTTCATGCTCTTTACAAAATTGCTCAAAAGCATGTGAGGTGTACTTTCCACCTCTATCCGACCTTAGCACCTTTAGATAATAGCCACTTTACTTTTCAACCAAAAATTTGAACTCTTTGAATGCTTCAAAAACTTCTGATTTTTCTTTTAGAAAATATACCCAAGTTTTTCCACTATAATCATCAATAAAGGTAAGAAAGTATCCTTCCATTTGATAAAGGATCTATCGGTCCACATACATCCAAATACTCAAGTTGAAGGGGCTTTGATGCTCTTCTTGATTTTCCACTATCAAAGCTTTCTTTGTGTTGCTTTCCAAGAATGCAACCCTTGCAAACATGATTAGGAGACTTCATCCATGGTAATCCTTCCACTATTTTAAATCTGGACAATAACTTCAAATTTCCAAAGTTAAGATGTCCAAAATGCAAATGCCACAACCAAGTACTATCCTTCATGATATTGAGACATTTCAAACTATCACTTTTAATGCTCAAAGGAAACATTCTATCTTACATCATTTTAACATAAGTAATCAACTTCCCATTTTGATCTTTAATGGAAAGTCCAATAATTTTCATCTCATTATTATACCCTTTCTCCAATAATTGGCCCAAACTTAAAATGTTATTTTCCATATCCGGCACATAATAAACATCAGAAATTATTTGTTGGCTATCATCTTTTAAAATGATAGGAGCTTTACCTTTGACTTTCACTGGTCTTTTCGATAAATTACCAAATGTTACATTACCTGGGGAAGACTCTTGTAGCTCTTTGTAAATTTCTTTTCTTCCGCTCATGTGATTACTTGCTTCGGAATCAAGATACCATGTGCTTTTTTTTTATCATCATTTTCCTTGTTATATGTTAACAATAAAGAGCATTTTACTTCTTTATTATCTTTAGCAAAATTTACTTGTTCATCAACACCATTAGTAGATCGATATCTACAATTAGAACTAGAAAGACCATATTTCTTGCAATTGTAACATTGTACATGAGAATGATCATACCTTGATCGATTGTATTGCCGTGAGAAGCTTCCTCTTCTTTGTCCTTGTCCACGTCCTCTTCCTCTTGGTCTTTGAAAATTATGTCCTCTTTCGTCTCCATTGAAGTTAACTCTTGCTCCTCTTCCTC
Source organism: Tetracentron sinense (assembly GCA_015143295.1). Lineage (NCBI taxonomy): Eukaryota > Viridiplantae > Streptophyta > Magnoliopsida > Trochodendrales > Trochodendraceae > Tetracentron > Tetracentron sinense. The sequence continues at coordinate 44,380,363 of CM026559.1, read as the reverse complement.
TTCGACTATAGCCACGTCCTCTTTGACTTCTTGTATCATAACACTCTTCTTTTTTTTTTTGCAATGTGAGTTTACTTTGGAGTGCATGATCCAAAGTAGTATTCTCATTTTCTTTCTTTACGAACCATTGTTCATGGGCTTGTAAAAGAATCCATAGGTTCATCAATAGTCATATCCTCCAAATCCTTTGAGTCTTCAATTGCTACATCAATATAATCAGACTTTGAATCCAATGATCGTAGTATCATTTCCATTACTTGAACATTGTTTAAGGTTTACCCATTTCTTTTCATTTGATTTGAAATAGCCATTACTCTTGTAAAATAATCCCAAATTGATTCAGATTCCTTTATATGCAATGCACGCATACACCCTCCTGGCTGGGGCTACTGCTACCTCAGCCCATGTGAGTGGCTGAGTCACTGAAATCGGCATCGGGGGGTACATACACCCGCCAGTTGATCATCAAGACGTATGCCCGACGCACGCATACATTCTTGATTATCCTGCATAAAACCGACAAGAAAATAAAGGAAATTTTTACTCACCTTCTTTTTTTGTTCTTTTTTTTAATTCTTCTTTAGAGATGAGAGGAGAAGAAAGTCTCATTGGACGTGCCAGAAATTTGTAACGCACAGATTTCGTTACGGTCAAATTATCTCCATTGTTGTATGGAGTTTATTATTTTATGTAGGTGACTATCCTTCCAATCTGAGTAAACCTGAATTGTTAATTACCATCCCGATTTGGGGAAGAACCTCTGATTAAGAAGAAGAACAAATATTTGAACAAAATATTTATTTATTCAATGTGGTTGTCAGGATCCCATGTAGGTGTTACAGGATGCCTCATAAAGATCTTTGTATCAAGAAAAAGAAAAAAGAAAGAGAAGTGGTCATATTAGGGGTTCACCTGATATTCTCCATTAATAGAAAATTCTTCTTCTTCTTCATCTTTGGTTGTTGTTTTCCTGCAAAAGAAAGAAAACTACTTTCTATCCCTTTTTCTTGTATAAGTATCGTATCTATATTCTTGTTGTGTTTTCTTCGTGGGAGTTTCTTGTGAGAAACTCCTTTTTATAGGTTTTGGAGAGTCCCTTTTGGACTCTCCTTTGACTTCCTATTTTTGAGGGAATCAGAAGGTGATTTTAATGCAACGAATGTGATTTTTATTTAATGCCTTGATGTCTTTTTTATTTAGTTTATTTTATGTTCATGTCATTTAATTAGTAGATCTTAATAATTTGTCAAACAAATGAGTTTTTAAAAATCTATTCCATCATTCTCATCCCTCAATCATTTTACAATTTCCTTTTCTTTTTGTTTCTTCTTTATACTAACCCCATAGTTCTCGAGTGAGGATTCAACATCCAACACGATCCCTATACCATTCTCATGTATTTTGTAGGTCTCAGATTACACTTAAAGACTTGATAATAGGGTGATTCTAAACGACGGAAAAACTTTACTTCATTGATGACGAACAACTGTCATCATTATTGTGAAGGTCGTCGTATTAGTGCCTCGAAAGGCTTCGTACCTAGCTTGAACAATAAGTTTCTATCTGCTTGTATTGAGTCTGTGTTAGATCTTGCATTAACAGCCGGGTGAATTTGATCACGACTATTAATGCCCCTTGCGTAGTTTGAAGAAACTTATAAGTTTACTCTTTCCTTTCTTGATTTGGTGACATCGTTGATAATATAATCAGATGTTGAGTGCTGTCCCAGGGGGACCCTATCCCATTTGGCCTTCAACTGCCAACTTTTCTCTTTCTTGGAAAAGGAACTATCTATGGATGATATTGAATTTGTCCACAGGTCCTTCCTTCTCTTGAGAGGGACTTGTCCGTGAACTTAGGTTTGCTTCTAGACCTGTCTGCGAAGTTGCTTGCAGCTCTGATCGCGGGGTAAACTTGGGCTAGACCCTTGGGTCTGGCTGGGCTTTGGGTCGGTGGACCCTGATTGGTGTCCGTAGATAGGCATTGCCCCTTCCCCACAGAGTGGCCTCGACTACTTCTCCTTCTGTTCGTAGGATTGGCCTGTAGACTAGTCTTATGGTCTGGGGATCTGGTCCGCGAACTCAAGTTTCTATTAGCGGATTTCTCCTACGGATTGGTTCCCTACACTTGGTTATTTTTATCATTTTTAACCAATTTTATTGGGGACGTTTTTTTTAAGTCCCTTAGGCCAATAGCCTTATTCTTTTGCCCTGAGAAACTTTGGGTAGCATATCCCCTCTCTTGATAAACTTTTGAGGGGTGAGTTCCAATAGCCAAATTGGGTTGATGGCTCTCAACACTCTGTCTTAGGATCGACTCATAGGGTTTTTCTCTTTTAGACTTTGAATAGATCATGGTTTGAGCTCGAAACGAGCTTGCTCCATCAGTGGACCTCGAAGGGTTACTGTTCTGGATGGCATCCTCTAGGATGACCGCGAGTTGGCGACCTACTGTGGGTGGAAAGCCTGGTGTGAGTGGGCAGCCTGCCTTTGATTTTGGTGGGCAACCTGCCTTTCCACCCTTGAGTTGATGGGGTGGGTCCTGCTCCTACTGCGAGCAGTAGCATCCTTAATAAAGACCTAGTCTGGTGACCATGGCCTCTTGGCAGGGATCTGACCAGTTGGCCAAACCCTCCTGGCTGGGGCTGCTACTACCTTAGCCCATGTGAGTGGTTGAGTCACCGGAATTGGCATCGGGGCTACATACACCCGCTGGTTGATCGTCAGGACATAAGCCCGACGCACCATACAGTCTCTATTATTCTGCACAAAACCGATATGAAAATAGAGGAAAGTTTTACTCACCTTCCTTTTTTGTTTTTTTATTCTTCTTCAAAGATGAGAGGAGAAGAAAGTCTCACTGGGCGTGCCAGAAATTTGTAACGCGCAAATTTTGTTGCGGTCAAATTGCATCCATTGTCGTATGGAGTTTATTATTTTATGTAGTTGACTATCCTTCAAATCCGAGTAAACCTGGATTATTAATTACCTTCACAATTTGGGAAAGAACCTCTGATTAAGAAGAAGAATAAAGAATAACAAATATTTGAATAAAGTATTTGTTTATTCAATGGGTTGCCTGGATCCCATAAAGGCGTTACAGGATGCCTCATAAAGATCTTTGTATCAAGAAAAAGAAAAAATAAAGAGAGGTGGTCATATTGGGGGTTCACCTGACATTCTCCATTGATTGGAGATCCTTCTTCTTCTTCCTATTTGGTTGTTGTTTTTCTACAAAAGAAAGAAAACTACTTTATGTCCTTTTTTCTTGTGTAAGTCTCGTATCTGTATTCTTGTTGTATTTTTTCGTGAGAGTTTCTTATGAGAAACTCCTTTTTATAGCTTTTAGAGAGTTTATTTTGGACTCTCCTTTGACTTCCTATTTTTGAGGGAATCAAAAGGTTCTCTCCTTTTTAGAGAAAGTCATTTGTCCTTTGACAGCTGGTTTCTCTTATCTTAGAGAAACCTGATACAGTTGAGAGTCTTTTTTCTTGAAGGACTCCAAATTAGTTTCCTTTTTTGGAGAACCTACGAGGATAAGACATTTCCTTTTAAAATGAGAAGAATCTTATCTTTCAAGAAAATTGGAGAGATTACTCCCCCTTTCGGATGGGGTGCCATATGACACCCTGTTATTGGAGAAAAAAGAGGGGATCTTTATCTTGGGATCCCCCAAAACTGGTAGAGAGTCTTTTTTTTATGAAAGATTCTCTGCCACATGGCAATCAGGTACTGACTGCCATCTAGGAAAAAGGACTAACCTTGGTCAGTCCACCTATCAAAAGGGGTGAGACTATGGGTCTCATCCGTGGTCTAGGTTAGGTCCGAAGCCTATTTGGGCTACGGACCAAGGTTTAACCCTGGTTAGTTCGCGAACCAAGCAAAGATGGGACCATGGGTCCTACCCTTGGTCTGGGTTAGGCTTATGGCAAGCTCGTGGACTGACATTTAAAATTTGTCCGCGGACTGACTTATAGAGTCTATCTGCAAGGGTACAAACAGTTCTGTCCGTAGAGACAAACCAAAGCCCGCTTGAGGGTTTGGGCTTGGTGTGGTGCACATACTCCACCTCCTTTGAATTCTTGTGAAGCAAGTGCATTGAAGTTGGTGAACCTCAATCCAATCTAGTGTCGCAATTTCGCTGCCCACACATATATTGAGTAAAAAATAAAATAAAATAAAATAAATATGATGAAGTCTGAAATGTTCATGAATTACAACTGGATAAGTAATGTGCAAATGGAACTCAATTCATGGAGACTTTTAAATGAATCACCACCATTCTAGTAGCCTGGAATTAATAAAGGGGGAGCCATTATTGCCCCTTCTTGGGAGGCACCGAGTTGGGGACTTGGTTTTCTTTCTCGTTCTCAGCTTTTCTTTTAGTTTCTTCTTTTAGCAGTGATTAGAGGATCCGTAGGTCCTCTACTAATGTCATTGATGTTGTGAGCACGGATTTCGGTCCCCCGTCCACAGGGGTGTTGTTTGATGATGTGGTCAATTGATTTTATATTTAGAGTCGCCACTTATTTATTCGGTAGGGATAAGTCCCATGATAATGGATTAGGTCTTGGTCTGCTTAGAGTTCTAGGTAAGAGGTTCAGTTAAGCCTGGGGAAGGTGTTAGGCACCCCGACACTTCCATTTTACAACGGTTCCCTACTTACTAGGTTTAAGCCAATTAAAGTCAAGTTGTTAATCAAATACCGTAGATTTAGTTTACACTAACCAAGAAGGAAAAAGCTAAACTAGGGTCGAACCCGGGTTGGGTTGCCTACGTTCTCACATTGGGGTGAGATCAGACCGAGCGTAGTTTTGGCACATGAGCCCGTGGCAAGGCTAAGGGAGTGTTGTGTGTGCACCAAGGGTGGCTTAGGGTCTAGTCTGGTAGAATTGGCTTGAGTTGACCTGGTTGGCCAAGTGCTTGGTTATGATTGGGCCTGATAGGCCAAGGTTGAAGCCTAGTAGGCTTAGGCCTGGTAAGCCGAGGGAAAAACTGGTAGACTAGGGTTTGGTCCGATAGGTCGAGATTGGGCCCGATGGGCTAAGCTCAGTAGGCTTAGGGTTCAGTCCGGTAGACTATGGTTAGGCCCAATAGGCCAAGGGTAATCCCGGTAGGCGTAGGGTAAGCTCGGTAGGCTAGGAGCAAGGTCCAAGTTCAATTTATGGTCCTTAAATGTTGATTGAGGATTTTTAGGGGTTTTTTCCAAAAAATTTCAAGTTAAGTGGGTTAACCATGGTTAAGACATGGATTTTAACCATAGTTAGTCCGGATAACCAATGTTAGGCAATGTGTGGAACATGTTTTGAACATTTTATTACCTTTCTTGCATTTTTCATGATTTTTGAGAAATTAACCAAGGTTTGAATGAGTTTAACCATGGTTAAACCAAGTGTTAATCATGGTTAAGCTCATCTAACCATGGTTAGGCATGAGCATGATCCAAAAAATGATGTTTTTCTACCATTTTAGAATTTTTTTGATTTTCTAAAAATTTATAAAATTTTTCCAAGTTGTTCAATTTAACTAACCATGGTTAACTCTTGATCATGATTGAGTTAACCATGGTTAAGGCAAGGAGAGGTCTAGTCCATCTTGAGGTGGACCCCGGGGGTCACGGCAGATCATTAGGCGGGCCCCCATGGGCTGTGGGTCCATTATAGAGCCCAAAAATGTTCAAAATACATACTGTCAGTAAACTGATTACCGACAATCAGGGTGATTTTTGGCCAACTTTGATCCCCTGTAACTATGATTAGGGAATGAGTTGAGGGGCCCACAACCTACGGTTTTGAAGAGGGCCATGAGGGGAACAAAATGGGCCTGGGGTGGACCTCAGAGGTAGCCTGGTGTGGACCCCACAGTGTGCCAAAGTGGCACTATCACTATATTACATAAAATAATGAATGTCGGTAATTTGATTATCGACATTAAGAGCAGTTTGTGGTTTTTGTCATTTTAACCATGGTTAGGCTTAACGCTGGTTCTTGGGGTCTTCAGGTAAAAGGTAGGGGAGACCCAGGGGGTCCTAACCCTGGCCTTGGATTGGCCTAAAAAGCATTCAGGTGGGACCCACAGCCCTTCAAACAGAAAAGCAAAGGGGTGTCGGTACTAAGTTTACCGACACCCTGGATTTTTTCAGAAAACCGAAAATGTCCTACAGGCTACTACTGGGGGTGAACCAGGGGTTCCCTCATAGCATGAGGGACCCCCAGAACCCTACTGAGGTTATGCCAGGTGGTGTTATACCCTCAGGGAGGTTCCCCACACCTATGGAGGTGGGAGAGACCCCCTACAGTAGGTTTTTCTGCCAAAACAAAATAGGTACTCCCCTGGAATTGACCAGGGTCTTACAATAGAGTCAAAAGAAACAAACAAAGGGGGTAGGGGGAAGCCCTACCCTGCTGTCAGTGTTGGAGGAGGCCTGTGGGCGCAGTGGTGGTGCTGCGACGGTGGTTCAAGGCGGCGCACTGCGCAAGGGAGCAGGGGAGGAGCTAGGGAAACTTTCTGGAGGAGCCAAGTGGTTTGAGGGGAGGCTGGGGCTTCATAATTACACCAGGGGTTCAGGATGGAGGATTATGGAGTGGTTTGAAGCCATGGGGTGGTCTTCCATTTATAGGGAAGTCCCTTGGGGACACCCCTGGCATTAGGACGAAGGTAGGAAGGGTTATGATGGAGTGGAGAGGGAGCTACAGGTCGGGGAGGGTGGTTGCCCGCATGCCTGAACCCTGCAAGGGGTGGCGTGCTGCAAAAACTGAAATCCAGGTATGTCGGTAAAGAGTTCACCGATTCCCAAAACAAAGTATTTCGAGGGTGTCGGTAAAGACTTCACCAACACCCAGAGGTTTTTGCCCAGCAGGCCTCGACCCAGGCAGGCACGCTTACAGGGAGGTTGGGATTTGAAATATTGGGCCTGGGCCCAGGCCACAGGTTTGGACTCTTATGGGTTCTTTGGTATTAGGGCTCAAGCCCTAAGGGCCTAGGGCTTACTAGGGCTTGGGTTTAACTAGGTTTTTTTTGAACTAGGGTTTGATCCTAGGGTTAGACTAGGGCTCACCTAAGGTTAAGTTCTAGGGTTAAGACTTATATTTTGCTAGGGTTAGGGTTTACCGAGGGTTTACTAGGGTTACACCTAGGGTTAGGTTTTGGGGTTTACCTAGGGTTAGGTTTAACTAGGGTTAAAACCTAGGGTTTGCTAGGGTTTACCTAGGGTTAGGCCAGGGTGTATCTTTTGGTCCTAGGGTTAATGGCCTTGGCTGGGGATTAACCATGGTTAAGGGGTTTAACCGTGGCTAGCTAGGGGTGTAAAAATTGGGTGTTTACAGAAGTGTCCTCATGTCCCTTTTAACCCCCATTTAACCCTGGGTACGTAAGCTAAACTAAATTAAAGTTAAGAATTTTTTTCCTTAAAACCAAGGTTGGATTACTTAACCCTAGGGGTGAGTGAATCTTAACCAGAGTTGGTGAGTATTAAAAAGTGGGGCGTAGACCAATGAGGACCGGCCATTTCGTTACATAAATGCAACTGCAAGTAAGCAAAACATTTTTGAAAAAATTTGGTGAACCCCAAAAATTATATTTTTGAGTTGTGAACTCACACTCACAAACTCGAGGGGGTTGGCTAGGTCTCCCTACAAGTCTATCTACCCCTTTTTAATTCATGCAATTAAATTATTAACTAAGGGAGAATGAACAATAAAGTGCGGAATAAAGAAAACAAACAAACCACAATACAAGGTATTTTTATGTGGAAACCCTTCCGGGAAAAACCACGGGACCTAGTCCAGCAAAAAAATATCACTAAGACAAATTCAACAAGAACTTACATGACTCAAACCTGACTCCTTCGGATTCAACACTACGATCCTGTAGTTCTTAGTCCTCCACACCTTGATAAGCAATCACGATCTCGCAAGACTTGTAATCTACTGCAGTAGCCTGTTCTTCTCTTTATATCTCCACAATCACGATTTTTGATTGATCTCCATCAATGATGGTTCCGGATTCCTCCAACCAAATAACCACGATCATTCTCGGATCGATCTCCTTCGTAAAGGTTTTGGATTACTCTGACCAAGTTGTTCTTTACAAGAACTGGTTGATGATTGATTAAACAAACCCTAGTTTAAATCTCAACAATGGAATAAACAAGCAAAAAATATCAATCTATGTCTTTCAATCTCTAGGGTGGAAGAAGAGAGGAGAATGAGTTTTGGAAACCCTAATAATCCTTTAGAAACTCTCTCAAACTTCTTAGGTTCGTTATAGGGAACAAACCATTAAATAGGAAGTCAAAAATCACAATTAGAAACCGAGTAGGAGTCTTTTTTCGCACAGACCATTCGAACGGACTTAGATTCATTCTAACGAATTTGGCTACGGATTTAAGAACATAATTGCTGAAATTGTATTTTCTTGAGACCATTCGAATGGATTTTGGTTCGTTCAAACGAATAACTTAGACTCATAATTTGAAAAAACTTCATTCACGAAAGTTGTAGCTCTTTTCGATATCTTCAATTTGATATATTATGGATCAAAATCAAAGCTACAGTCAATGAGTTATGCCCCGATAAGTTACAATCTCCCCCTTTGGTAATTCCGTAACAAAACCAAACTGAAGTACATGACTTGACACAAACTCACCCAAAACACATCAAATAGTGAATTAGGTCATTACATGACTGCAAACAAATTACATAACACAAATTGAAATACAACCTAAATTGTAGACACTTGAAGCTCTTGTTATGTAAGATCTTTCTGCTACAAACTTGCACCTACACATGCTCATAAACAAAACACCCAGTGAAGCATGTATGAAATATGAAAATTAAAATTAACAGGTATTGCTAGGAATGTACTGAACTAGGTAACTAAAACCTAACATTCTCCCCTTATTTGGCACGAAAAGACAAAGGTAGGAAAGAAGCCAATATCACAAAAAAATATATATCAATTTAAAATATATGTAACATCAAAGCAACCACTATACAACCAAGCAACTGCAGACAATACGGGGATTATCGAGCGGGGAACAAAATATAGCAATATAAATCAAAAACTTCCTCAACATCTCAACTTGATCTTCTCCCCCTAAGATCAAGGACAACGCCTAAAGGACATGACAACTCATACTGCCAACTAAAAATAAAAAAAAAACACATAATAATAAACTAAAATATATCATGTGCCACACAAACATGCCTCATAAGCATTCCAAGCAACAGTAATTTAAAATTACAAATCCTATGAAGAACATGATTACTTAGTCTAACTGAGGATAAACATCTAACTAGTTAGATTCAGTTATGCTGATTTTTACAATTTAGTACACCTATATCCATTTTTATTTGACCCAATAATCATTTTTTATTTGGTCAAGTACCTCCTAACTTTGTAAGAATTCTTTTTATGTCTTTTTTGAACATTTATTTTTCTGAAATATTTCAGAATTTTAATTAAAAAATTTTTAAAAACAATTAGAAACAAGTTTCTGAAATATCGCCAAAACCCGAAATTTTGAAATTTGACCCAAAATTTCTGAAATCCCGACCGAAATCGTGTTTTCCGAAATCTATGTTATATCGATATCGTTGGGGTTAGACGAAACCGGTATTTTGCGAAATCCCAATGGCATTTTAAACCTTGGTTGAGGTTGTCATGTGCCTCTTTTGCACATCCCTTAACTGTGGTTAAGAGTCACCTAGCCCTAGAGTTCACCCACCTATATTTGGTTTTTAGAAAAAAATATAGATTTTTTTAAACATTGGTTAAAATTCACTAACTCCTAGGATTAATTTTTTTTTTTTCTAAAAACCAAAGATAAGTGGGTAAACCCTAGGGATTGGTGTATCATAACCATAGTTAAGGAGTGTATACCAGTAGAGAATTTCAAGTCTACTATAGATGAGTAAGGGGAGGTATGAGAATTAAGCAAACATATAAGATAGTAAAAAGAAATAAAAAAATGAGATAAGAGCAAAAGGTAGTTTTGGAATTACCAAAAGATTCAATCAAATTTTAGGGGGCGTCCTCTTTATATTAGTAAAGACTAGTGAGTAGTGTCCTTGTTGGACTATATAAGTCCTTAACTAGTTCACTTTAATTTGTTGTGTCCCCGAAATGAATCTACTGTAAGTTGCAAGTTGCAATCAGTGAGTGCAAGGGTGGAGCCAGGAATTTATTGTATGGGGCACATTTGGTTTAAGGGAAGGGAGGGAGGGTTTGGGGTGGAGGCCTCGAAAGAATTTTTGATGACTAAGTTGGTGGGTAATTTCATCCATTCATTTTGCACATATCCTACAAGTATTTTTTCTCCTTGTTTATGAAGCAGTTGTCCCATTGCCCTATAGTTATGCCCTATTAATACAATATAATTTTTTTAAAAACTTTTTGGGAATAGTTGCCCCCTTGTCCAATGACTATGCCCTATTAAATAATCAAACAAAATAGTTAAAAGATATCTTTTTTGAAAATTCAAGGGGACAATTGCCCCATAACTAATCTTCTAAGGTTATAACCAAACTCCTTGGAGTCTAGTTATAACAAAAAAAGGCTTTTAACTGTAGTTAACAACTTTAACTTTTAGAGTTAATTTTTTTCTTCTAGAACCCAAGGTTAAGCAGTTGAACCCTAAGGGTTAGTGAATCTTAATCACAATCAAGAAGTACTAAAAGGGACATATGTTGACCTATGGGTTGTAACCGACTCCTTGGAGTCCGATTATAATAGTAGAGGATTTCAAATCCTTAGTAAACTATATTTTTTACAAAATCAAAAGTTGAGGGGCACCCACCTGAGATCAAATCACAATCAATCGCGATTGAACTCGGGAGAGTTTAATCACATCTACAGGCCAACACGTGTTCCTTTTAACCTTATTAAATGTGGTTAAGATTTACTAACCCCTGGGGTTCAACAATATAACCTTACTTTTTAGAGAAATATTAAACTCTAGTTAAGGATTTTTAATCCTTAGAGTCAATATTTTTTAATATATATATTTTTATAAACTAAAGGTCTATTGTTGAACCCCAAAAGTTATTAAATCTAAACCACTGTTAAAAGAAGTACTAAAAGGGACACATGTTGGCCTGGGTGTGATTGAACTCTCCCTGAGTTCAATTGTAATTGGATCTCCATCCACCTCCATGCCCATGCTATTCCCACGTGTATACATAAAATTAGATTTAAGAGGGGATGTTTTTGCAATTTCACCAAACCGCTGGGAGGTTAGTATAATTTACCCATTATAATATAATTTAGATTTAATAAATATATTACTTATATAATTATATGTTCTATCTCTATATTGAAATTATTTGTACATAATTGTTATTCATCCAAACAAGGAAATTAATTTTTTTGGAGTTCTATTTGATCTATTCAATAGTGCCTCCAAATGGCAGAATTATAAATTTTGTCGTTCTATGAATTTAATTTCCATATAATTTAATTTTTTGGGTCAATTCTAATTCCACAAATCTAAACACCAAAGGAATTAGCAAAGCAAAGCAAGATTCATCGATCTTATTTCTTTCCCTTCCTTTATTCCTCATGTGCTGGGACAAAAACACAAAATAACAAAAACAATGCTCCCTTATCTATTTTCTCTCCCATTAATCCTTATATTACCTTCTTACAAAAATAATAATAATAATAAATCCCCACGTGATAGCAAAAAAAAAAAAAAAAAAAAAATTCTTAACATTAAACTCAAGAAGAAATAAAATGGGGAACGACAAAGAGCAGCATGGTAAATCAACTGAATATCACGCCAAAGTTGATGTAACGTCCCATTGGTACACCCCCAGCAAGTGAAGAATGGACGACGGTGACCCCAGCACGTGAGTCCGTCCAAACTTCGTTAGATCGGAAATGAATCCTAACGCTAGGGGGGATCTCATACAGGGCCCTAAGATGATTTAGGGACTTCTTCTATTCCTTTCTAGATTTGGTGGAAGAAGGGGCAAAGGCTCATAAAGGAGCACTACCCGAACTGATACCCTCACTCATGATCACGGGTTTGAGACGAAGAAAGAAGAAAAAACTGAAGTAAAAAAAATAATAAAAAAAAAAGAAGAGCAGGCAGGGAAGAACTTACCGAGCTCTCGACTGAATTATGAAGGAAGCTCGGACAGGAATCGCTTGAGGCGGGGAGAGCTCGCAGGGCAGCAGAGTAACAGTAAGTTCGAAGAAAGTGAAGAATGAGGTTTAACCCCTTGTCTTTTATAGATGGAGTAAAAATGGGCAGGACGAAAGTACCCTTCAGATCTACCTGACACGTAACAGCGTGCAGGGGCACAATGGTCTTTAGAGAAATTCAAATCAGCATGCCAGTAAGAAAAATTCGTCGTGACATAGATACCCCCCAAATCCACCGTACAAGTGCATATCCTTGGGGTAAGATGGTCTTCTACGCTTAAGACATACCGTCCTACTTATTTGCCAACCTCGAATCTCATAGAGGTAATGATGATAGTCAGGGAGCATTTATGGAGAAAAGACGAGCCGTCAAAGAGTGAATTACGTCAGAAGTACAGCTGGCGTGACTATCCGTCTCCATCCAATTAATGCAGCGGTCAGCCTCCGCTCAAACAAAAACGTCGTGTCATCTCTATGAAGGTCAACACCCAAATTCGATTTTCGTCAGCATTCACGATACTTTGAGTTATACTCCAAGCATCGTGAATGGACAAATTGTAATGCGGAAAATTGGTAAGACTGACAAGATATATGAAGACGATGCCGTGCACAACTGAGGACGAATTCATGCCCCTTTCGGGAAGAATTCGTGCCTATCTGAAGACAAAGGTCTGCATTACCTAGGACGAATTTGTGCCCATTTCGGGACAAATTCATGCCTATCTGAAAACGAAGCCATGCCCGATCCGAGGACGAAATCAGATTCATTCACAAGCAAAACCTGGGGAAGTGACCTCTTGTCAGGTCATTAATGAAGCACTCATGAATTAGGTGATACATCTTACTTAAAATTAAATGATGGTCACCTCGAATCACGTACGCAATCGAAACCGACCTGACGAGGAGAAGATGTGCAATTATGGTAAGATATTTATCTGACAATAATGAAATGATTAAGTAAGATGCATGGTCATCACAAACATGGAAAACAATGAAGTTCTCAACCTATAAATAATGAAATGATTAAGTAAGATGCATGGTCATCACAAACATGAAAAACAATGAAGTTCTCAACCTATAAATACCTCAGGAAGCTCAGTATTCGGGGTTGGCATTCTTTCACTGAGTAACCCTGAACCCTCATCTTCTTCCCTAAGCTAAGGATAAAGGCCCTACCACATACTCACGGAACTTTCTCTCAATTGTTGATTTACACTTATACCCTTCTTCTTCCGGTACTGACTTAAGTATCAGAGTCTCTTGTCAGGGCGAAAAGTCTCTCTCCAACAAACTCAGGACTCATATGCATCCTTCACTCCTATCAGTCAAGCTCACCAGCAGGGCTTTGACTCCCACCACATTTGGTATATGTGTTTGTAGAAGTATATGATTCACTCACTTGGGTCATGTTTGGCAAACACCATTGCCACGTTGTGTGCATTCATCTTGTGTAGATATTCCTCTTGGACGACATCGGTCATAAAGTTGATGGGCTTTGATCACAGTATTTTCATTCAAAATTCACTGGTTTACATGTACTCTTAATGTGGACCCATTTATAGTGCGCACCATATGTTTGATGAGATGACCGAAAAAAATTGAATTATATAGGGGTTAAAAGGGGCACGTATTATTGACCTGTGGGTGTGATTGAACTCTAGGAGAGTTCAATCGTGATTGGCTGTGATTCGATCTCAGGGCTTTAATTTACATCATAAATACAAACTCCTTACTAAAACACAAGTCTTTATTGGTGCAGAATGAGTTATACAATTGAGAAAATCCCCGCATCAAATTTCCACTTTCCAGAAGAAATGTCTCATCGGGTCGGTTTGTCAACTGTCAATGGGATAAACCTCGAGGCCATGTGTTCTTGGCATACATGCAAGGAGATGACTGAATCCCATTGCTTTTGTGGGTTTCATGTAGAAAATAGCCTCAAATTCATTTCATTTGAGTGATCATAGGCTTTTGATCTATTCTATTTTTAGGAATTTGGGAAAAAAGAAAACGGGAAAGGAAGGCCAGGAATGTGAAATTGTCAATGAAGAGATGGAAGATGAATGGAAATAAGGAAGTAGACCAAAGTGGGTGAACGAAGAAAGCTCATGCAAGGGAGAATGGAATAAGAAGTAAACCAAGGTCTTATGAGTGAACTTTCTTAGAGGAGTTACAATTGCATTATGTTTTACTAGTGGGTGGCACGTGCGATGCACGTGAGAGAGAGGGGAAGGGGAGAATGACAGAGAAGAGGGAATCTAGTGAGGGAATTTTAAAATTTTAACTTAAAAAGATAGAGTAGTGGATTGAAACTACCTCATAACACATGTCCCTATTTTTTTCTCTTGAAAAATATTTACAACGTAGAGAGGGTGTATATCTTTGTTGAAAAACCAATGAGGGGGTATGAGAAAAAGATAAGGATAAAGATTTGAGAGAATCGTGGAGATATTAAGGGATTATTGTTAGTTGTTGTTGATATTACTTCAATACTCCTACTAACTTTTCTCATATAAAATAAGATAACAAAGTATCTTAATTTTTTTTATATGGAGTTATGGACAAAATAAAAAAATTTCACTCTTACTAATTGTAAGATCTAATAAAATTGGGACTCATTAGAAATATTAGAAAAAAACCTATCTACTTTTTAACCCCGCTTCTCTCATTATAATAGTAGAGATGAAAACCTTCGCCTTCGGCTCCATACTCGTTACATAAATGCAACCTCGGGTAAGCCAAACATTTTCATTCTTCTTTTTACGGGACTTAGGTTTTTTTTTTTTGGTAAACTCAATAACACCACAAGGTGATTACTGAAGGCAAATGAAGGAAACACTCACACCACCCATGCAAACACACACACAGAGCATGCAAACACACACCACGCATGCAACCCTAAAAAGCTTCACCCTAGTACGGGACTTAGTTAGGCACTAACTTAGTCAAACAACTGTTCCCACTAGATAGGACAAAAAATTTGAATTGGGGTGGGGTGGGGTGGGGTGGGGTGGGGGACTAAATATATAAGACAAAAAAATTGGAGGAACAACTATATTAATAAAACTAAAAAATTCTCTTTTCAATAAACAACTTATCTTTCAGAAATTTTTTAAACCAAAATGTCCCTCAAGTTTTTATACCCAAAATATTCCTTAATTTTTTTTTTTTCAAAATGCCCTACCTAGGATCCCTCTTCCCAGTCTCTCTCCACTTCCTCTCTCGCATGCACGTGTCGCCCACTAGTACTATATAAAGAGGCTTGCCTTTTTCAAAACGATGATTAAAACTTTATTAAATCCAAAACTACAATTTCCTTAGTTCAAAAGCTTGATTAAATTTTAGTTAATTTCAAAACTACCCTTACACATATTGGTTGAGTTTACTTAATTCCAAAACTCTCTTACACATATGGGTTGAATTTTAGTTAATTTCAAAACTGCCCTTACACATATTGGTTCAAAACGTTGTCAAAACTTTGATTAAAATTTTATTAATTCCAAAACTTTCATTTCTTTGATTCAAATGTTAATTAAATTTTAGTTAATTTCAAAACTTCCCTTACACATATGGGTTAAATTTTAATTAATTCAAAAACTATCCTTACACATATGGGTTGAATTTTAGTTAATTCCAAAACTATCCTTACACATATAAGTTGAATTTTAGTTAATTCCAAAACTGCTCTAACATATAGATTTAAAACGTTGACAAAACTTTACTTAATTTCAAAATTATCCTTTACATTTAGCTTTTATTAATATAGATTATTTTTCCACCAAAAAATATAGAAAACTAAAAAAGTTAATTGAAATTTAATATAATCCTAAAACTGCACTTTATTAATATATAAAACAATATTTTCATAACCGGAGCTGACTGGGTGACCAATTCCTAGTTCGACCAATCTAGTTGGATCATGTTATTTTATTATTAAAAGTATATATATTTTATTTTCTTGACCAAGATGTCTCTAAAGTTGTTTTTATTCTCAAAACACTCTTAAGTAGGATTTTATACCTAAAATGCTCTCAAATTTTTTCCTATAATCAAATTGTCCTTAATATTTTTTAGTTTCCAAGATGTCCCTAAGTCAAATTTTTATACCCAAAATGCCCTCACAAATTTTTAATTCAAATTGTTCCTACGTTTGCCCATATTTCATTTTTTATTTCTACAATGTCTCTCAATTTTTTCTATACCCAAAATGTCCTTAATTTTTTTATACCCAAAATGAACCTGAAGGTTTTGGGTTCTCCAAATGTTCCTACATCATGTTTTTATACCTAACGTGTCCTTCACAATTTTTTAACCTAAAATGTTTCTAAAGTTTTTACACCCAAAATATTTTTAAATTTTCTCCCCAAAATGCCCCTCACTAGGGGGGTCCCTCTTCCCCCTCCCGCTCCCCCTCCCCTCTCTTCTCAGGTGCCCACTAGTCAGTCAATCTCAAACGGTTGGTGCTCGTTTCAAGTTGTTTCAAGTTGTGCTTGGATGAAGCTTATATGGGTGAATGTATGGACTGTGTGCGTATGTGAGAGTGTTTTCCTTCAAATTGCCTTCAGTGACGCCTTGTGGTGTTGTTGAGTTTAACCCAAAAAAACAAACAATCAAACTGCCCTCGGAAGCAAACAAACTGTCCATTAGAATTCCTGTTATATCAGAGTGAATGTTAGGTCCCTCAGAGAAGAAAAAAAACACGGGAATGCGAGGGCTTTTGAGGCGATATATGGGATACGGTATTCGCAGTGCGGCCAATAAAATGCAACTCAACACTAGCACAGCGGCTGTGCAGTTGTTGGATGTTGCCGGAATATCCTCAACAACTGCCTTTGTAGCTTATTCCATCCATAAAAAAATCTGCCGCCACTACAGAAGCCTTGATGACCCCTGTCAATACACAAAGTTACTCATTATTATAACGAAAATTATACAAGAGAAACTAAAACATAAAAGCTGTCCTGTCTAAAAGATAATAAATTAATCTCTCTATCCCTTTTTTAATTTTTAATTATTATTTTTTTGGTTAATTGATAGAAACTGATGGTAGTTTCCCAAAATCTTGCTCCTGCATTAGCAAACATATATGACAGCTCCCTTGCCTTGTAGAATTTGTCATTCCTGTCTCAGGCACTCGAGGCCAGTCAAGTATTAATGCAAGAAGATGAATGAATCCCATTGCTTTTGTGGGTTTCATGTAGAAAATAGGCTGAAATTCATTTCATTTGAATAATCATAGCCATTTGATTTATTCTATTTTTTGCAATATGCAAAAAGAAAAGAAAAAAGGAAGAAAGGCAAGGAATGTGAAATTGTTACCTGTACATGTATAGAGGTCCTTCTTGAGGAGGCTCAACTGCTTGTATAGAAAAAGAAAGATGGATTCTTGACAATTTGCCGCCATTTGACGGTTTCTAGTTGCAATACTGCTCAACTTCAATTGCCAAAATAAACTGGTCCAATATGAAAACAACAGGAATGGGTCCACACATAGACAGAAAAAGATTTATCCCAAAAAAAAAAAAGGATTCGGGTGAAAAAGATAGTTGGTCTTCAAGCGGGAAGGGGGAAAGCAGAAAAGAAAACAAGAACGGACCAAATTATTACCATGGTTGATATTCAGGCGAGAGTGGAGATGGAAAGAAAACAAAAGAAGAGAACTAAAATGAAAGAAATGGAACAAGAAAACCACAAAGTGAAAAGATAACCAGAAGGGGAACAAGAATACCACAAAGGAGAAGAAAAACCAGAAGGGGAACAAGAATACCACAAAAGAGAAGAAAAAGCAGAAGGGGAATGAATCTAATTCATTGGAATATGAATTAGGAAATCGTTTTCCAGTAAAAAGAACACTATTATCCAACGCGATAAAAGGGAAATGACTACAATAAGCAGTAAAATGGACACACCAGTATCTCCAGAACCCCGGCGACCTCCATTACTGTCGTCGTCGTCGTCGTCGTAGTCGCGGTGGCGGCGAGGCCTCCGCGCTACGGCGTACCTCTGACTCAGATAAGCAGTTGATCGGTTGATTGCAGGCATTGTTGATTCGTTTGGTGGACTGGACTCCATAGATCCTAAGTCCATATCATATATACATACATATATTGGGTATGGGACGGGCTAAAAGGTACACGTCGTGTCAATAGACCCGACCACTTCAAGCGTGGTCCGATTAAAGGCTTTGGCCCGTTAGACTAGTTTCTAATCGGGCATAGCCCGACAAGCCCTCATCGATTAGGTACGACTATAAAATATAAAATAAAAACCTTGTTTTGCGGGACGGATCGACTTAGATCCGACTAATAAACGGGCTGGGATGGGCTGGCCCGGTAGTTTATAAGCAATTCCGGGTCAGGCCGACCTGTTGACACCCCCTAACCAACTCACCCGAAATCATCGACGGTCCTCGCTTCGACATCTTCCAATTCCACCGGCGGGGTCCCTCGGGACCAAAACAAGCTTACTGGCTTCAGCTTCTCTACCTCGTCTTCAAGTTCTCCGGCTCTGGTCCGTGACGCGATTAGATGTGTCTTGGGTTCCCTTTTAATGCCAACGTGGCCTCTTTACAACTTTATTTAATTGTGTTAAGATTCACTCACTACTAGGGTTCACCCATTTACTCTTGATTTTAAGGAATTTAAAATAGAGATTAATTTTCATGGGGAGCTCTGCATCATGCGGAGCTCCCATTTTACACTACCCAAGGGCAAATGTGTAAAATGGGAGCTCCGCATGATGCAAAACTCCACTTTACATTTAAACTGTTTAAAATATATCCTTTTTTTTAACCACGAGTTTTTAAAAAAATTGACTAGAGTTCAAGGCAATTGAGTTGGCTTTGTGGTCCGTGACGCAATTAGATGCATCTTGGGTTCCCTTTTAATGCCAACGTGGCCTCTTTTCAACTATATTTAACTATGGTTAAGATTCACTCACCTCTAAGGTTTTTTTTTTTGGTTTGGACTCACCTCTAGGGTTCTCCCATTTACTATTGGTTTTTAAGAATTTAAAATATACCTTTTTTAACTACAAGAGTTTTAAAAAAAATTAACTAGAGTTCAAGGCAATTTTGTTGGCTTTGTGAGCCAGTGGATTACAATTTGAGACCCCAAAAAAAAAAACAAAACAAGAACTATTGCTCATATCTCACATTTACTAATGTAAAGGGGATAGCGAGTGTTCTAAAGGGTGATTGAACTTTCGTTTAATTTCAAAACTACCATTTCTTTAGTTTAAACATTGATTGAACTTGAGCAGTGCTTAGCGGACCCATGGGTCCGTTTCATATCTTATCCTGTGTCCTTGTATCCCTTTTAACACCCCTTTAACCCTAATTATATTAAAACTAAGATTTTGGTTTTTTTTTTTAATAAAAAAAATATATTTGGTTGGATTGCTTAACCCTAGGGGTGAGTAAATCATAACCATAGTAATTAAGTATTTAAAGTTGGGGCATGGACCAATTAGAACTGACCATTCCTTTATAAAATGGAACCCCGGGTGCGATAACTCTTTTCCATTAAACTTTAGTTGATTTCAAAATTGTCCTTATACATGGTTCTTAACATCGATTCAAGTTTTATTAATTCCAAAACTATCATTTTCTTGATTCAAATGTTGATTGAATTTTAGTCAATTCCAAAACTACCTTTACACATGTGGATTGAATTTTAATTAATTATAAAACTACCATTATACATACTAGCAGGTGGCACGTGCGATGCACATGAGAGAGAGGGGAATGAGTTAACCATTGTTAATAGGATTTAAAAGGGACACGTGTTAACCCGCGGGTGCAATTGAGCTCTCCCTGAGTTCAATCGCAATTGGTTGTGATTCTATTCTTTTAATAGATAAGGGGTGGTTTGAGAATTACAGTAAAATATTAACACATTAAAGTAAAACATTGAATCAAAGTTTTGTTTATATAAGGGTAGTTTTGGAATTTAAAAAAAAATAGGCTACGCCTCCCTCTCGCATTATAATAGTAAAGATGAGTTAAATTTTAGTTGATTTAAAAATTGTCCTTAAATATGGGTTCAAAATGTTGACGAAATTGTACTTAATTCCAAAATTACCCTCTACTTTTAGCTTTTAATCGATTGGGCTTGACCATGCACAATGGTCCGATCGGTCTGCTTTAAAGGTCAGACCTCATAAAACCCTACTTATCAATTAAGTGTCGTTGTTGGACTATTAGTCCTTTTTTTTTTCTTTTTCTTTTTTCGGTGTAGACTATAAGTCCTCAATTAGTTTTTTTTTGGTCTGAAGTCCTTAATTAGTTCACTTTAATTTGTTGAATTAAAATCTACTTATCTATTACTAGTGAGTAGTGTCCTTGTTGGACAATGTAAGTCCTTAATTAGTTCACTTTAATTTGTTGTGTCCCCGAAGTGAAATCTACTGTAAGTTGCAGTTGCAGTCAGTGGGTGCATGGGTGGAGCTAGAAATTTATTGTATGGGGGCACATTTGGTTTAAAATTTACTTATCTAGAATTTTTTTTTGATGCCTAAGTTAATTTCTGGGTAACATCATCCATACATTTTGTACATATCCTACATTGAGTATTGTTTCTCCTTGTTTACGGAGCAGTTGTCTCCTTGCCCTATAGCTATGCCCTATTAATTAATACAATATAAATTTTTTTGAAAAGTTTTTGAAGCAGTTGTCCCTTTGTTTGTCCATTGACTATGCCCTATTAAATAATTAAACAAAATAGTTAAAAAAATATCTTTTTTTAAAATTCAAGGGGACAACTGTCATGACTAATCCTCTAAGGTTATAACCAAACTCCTTGGAGTCCAGTTACAACACAAAAAGCTTTTAACTGTAATTAACAACTTTAACTTTTAGAGTTAATTCTTTTTCTTCTAGAACCCAAGGTTAGGTGGTTGAACCTAAGGGTTAGTGAATCTTAATCAAAATGAGGAGGTACAAAAAAGGACATGTGTTGACCTATGGGTTGTAACCGACTCCTTGGAATCCAATTGTTATAATAATAGAAGATTCTAAATCCTTAGTAAACTATATTTTAAAAAAAGAATCAATAGCTGAGGGGCACCCACCCAATACCACAGTCCAACACGTGTCCCTTTTAACCCTATTAAATTAAATGTGTAGTCTTGGGGTTCAACAATATAACCTTACTTTTTAGAAAAATACTAAATTCTAGTTAAGGATTTTTAACCCTTAGAGTAAATATTTTTTTAATATATATATTTTAAAAAATAAAGGTATATTGTTGAATCCAAAAGTTAGTGAATCTTAACCACAGTTAATAGGGATTAAAAGGGACACGTGTTGGCCTAGGTGCGATTGAACTCTCCCCGAGTTCAATTGTAATTGTTCTCCATCCACCTCCATGCCCATGTTATGCCCACGTGTATTTACATAAAATTTAGATTTAAGAGGGGATGTTTTTGCAATTTCGCCAAACCACAGGGGGTTAATATTATTTAGATTTAATTAATATATATTACATATATAATTATATGTCCTATTACTATATTGAAATTACTAGCAAAGACCCTGTGCGATGCATAGGTAATAATTTTAGAATATTTAAATTAAATAATATTCTTTATTTTTTAAAATATTAAATAATATATTTTAAGAATATTTAATAAATTTTATCTTTAATAGTGTAATTTTATTTTTATCTGATAGACATTACTATTTGTATTAATTAACCGATTTTATAATAATAATACATTATTATTTTAAAATTTTAATAGAAAATCATAAGTTTCTTAGTATCAAACCCACTTAGGGGGGTGTTAGGCGCACCCCTATCTTTTATTACTGCACCCCTTTTTCTTTTTTTTTGGGTTTCAGTTTCTTTAATAGCCGCACCCCACCAGTTTTGGCGGGAATGGCTGTTCTCCTTCCTCTGTTCTCTTGCTCCCTCCAGTTTCCAGCTCCATAGGTTGCTGTGAATGCTCTCTATAGTGAGTTGGTGACCCCATTTTTTTCTCTTCATTGCTCCCCATTCTGACTCTTTCTTTGAGAATACGTTCCTTGTTTATCTATAAGAGGAACAATCTAACATCAAAACATAAATAAAAAGAAGAGGAAGAATAGTATCTTTCATTTCAAGAGATCTAAATATTTTTTCAAACGATTTTAGGTCTCAATATTTTGTTTTCTTATCTCTTACAAGAGATCTCTGCTCACAACTCGCAAGAGATCTTTTTTTTTTTTCTTTTGGGCCCAAGTGCTCAGATTTTAACAAGAAATCTATCTCGCTTCTTCTTCAAGCCATTTCCAACCGGACATTAAAGCACCTTGATTTCCCTTATTTGAATCTATTTTTTTTCTCTAAAGATTAGAATTATTATATATTTTTTATTTTGTAGGCAGGCCTTACCAAGAGGTTCATCCTCCAAGTGTAAAACCAAGAGGGGTTGAGCACTTGAGCCCCTAATTAAGTTAGATCTGCGGTCTTGAGTTAGAGATGTAAATGTAATTGGTGTACATGTAATTGGTGTGCAGTAATAAAATATATCTGTAATTTTTTTAGTTTTGGTGTGTACTAGTAATTTTATAAATTTAATGGTGTATAATAAGTAATTTTTAATAATGGGGGGTGCAGTTATAAATTTTTGGGATGCACCTAACACCACCCTAAACTTAAATTAATACACCCAAGAATTGGAGATAAGAGAGGACTTTACAATAGTGGAGACAGAGAGGGCTGTAGGATGAGATAGTGAGTCCCAAACCTACTTGCAAAAGTTGGAGATAAGAGGGGACTCTACAATAGTGGAGATTGAGAGGGCTCTAGGATTAGATAATGGGTCTCAAACCTGTCACGTGTTATCTCTAAAATAGGATTTATAGGAAAGGGATGAGAGTTTAGAGAGCAAAGAGATAAAGTCTTATTTCTTTCTAGTAAGTAGTAGATTTGTACATAATTTTTATTCATCCAAACAATTAAATTAATTTTTTTGGAGTTCAATTTGATCTAATCAATATATAACGCCTCCAAATGACAGAATTCTGTAGAATTCATTTCTATGAATTTCAATTCCATATAATTCAATTCCTTAGGTCAATTCTAATTCCACACATCTTAACAAAACCCTAATGCCATTTTCAAAGGAATTAGCAAAGCAAAGAAAGATTCATCAATCTTATTTATTTCCCTTCCTTTATTCCTCACCTACATGATAGCAAAAGAAAAACAAAATAATAAAAACAAAAACAAACACAATTGCTATGTTTGGTTGTTAAGAAAATAGGTGAAAACATGGAAAAGAAAAGAAAATTTTGGATTTTTAATACAATTTTTAGTTATATTTTATCCAATTTTCTTTTCTTTTCTATGTTTTTACTTATTTTCTCGACAACCAAACATAGCAAATAGGAATAGCAATGCTCCATTATCAATTTTCGCTCCCTTTAATTAATCCTTCTCTTTCAAAAAATAAATTTTTTTAAAAAAAAACGAGATTCTTAACATTAAACTCAAATAGAAGAAATAAAACGGGGAACGAAAAAGAGCAGCATGGTAAATCCACTGAATATCACGCCAAAGTTGATGCAACGTCCCATTGGTACACCCCAGCAAGTGACGGACGTAATTCCGAGCGGGTCCGTTCCTAAACCAAAACAGCCGAGAGCAATATATGCACATGCAGCAACAATTGTGGTTATCACGACCAAGATTTTGTCCATTCCCTCAATCACAACAATGCATGTCTCTTCAATGTCTTCTTCTGATTCTTCTTCTTCGGCATAATAATCAGTACCGAACACCTCAGGCTGGCTGGGGCACATCTCGATCAAATCCACAGAGAACTTTGAAACTGAAGAAGATCTAGATAACGAAAAGAAGAGAAAAAATATTATCGTTGGCTGTTTAGATACAGCGATATATAATATATAAGTATAGTTAGTGTTAAACTAAATCACTTCAAGCATCAAATTAGGATAAGTTCAGGATTTAAACTTTTATCAGTGGTCTAGTTCGTTCTGAACTCTACAACGGGAGTTATTAGAGTTTAGGCTAACTATGGGTCATGTGTCTAGGATTCCATTTTCCATACGCTGGTTACTGGTTCATGGTTACATCAGACATCATAAAACCCTACTTATCTCTTACTAGTATAGTAGTGTCCTTGTTGGACTATAAGTCTTTATTTCACCTTGATTTGCTGTGTCCCTAATCCGACTCTCTCTCTCTCTCTCTCTCTCTCTCTCTCTCTCTCTCTCTCTCTTTCTGATTTAAGTTTCATCATATATATATACACATGCATGTTGGCTGGGTGTTGCCTCGTCGATTAATTAGTTTTTGCAGTGATCGGAGATGGCAGCTCGCGTTGGTGAAGAATATCGTACAGTAGTATATGTTATTTCGGATATACAAAGGATTTTGATGGTCATCTCAATGATGGTAACTTTTGGGGCGTTTGTTTTTGTTGGGGCCTTCATGTATGCGTTGCACCCAAAGGTAGGGGGTATTTTCCTCGACTTCACCTTGATGACCGGTGGGACTGCCTTTCACTTTTTCACCATCTGGATACTCCGCCGGAAATATATCATCTCCACATTCCGGAAATATACTTCAATATTTTGATGCTTGCCCGGCCCTTGGCTTCCTCCTAATGACTCTCTGCTAGAAGGAGCCCACTGAATTTTTTTCCTCCTTTTTTTAAGTTGTTTAGTTTAGTTTTAGTTTTTTTTTTTTATGATATTTTGAGAAATATCTGACTCTCTTTATTTAGCAAGTTTTGTTTTGATATATATATAACCCTTGGAATGGTTATTGGTATACTGTTTGTAGCAGTGTTGGTCATAGGTCAACCGGTTCCTAAAACCACCAAAACTGGGCATATTTAAAAACCGATCCCAAAACAGTAAATTGGAAAAACCGGCCGTAGAACTATTGAGTTAACTGGAAAAATCGTAAAAACCGGCCCCCAAAAAATAAAGGAAAAATATACATATTTTTTTTTATGATACAAGGCCAAGATTCATCTTGGCCGGTTGGACCGTCAGCCGGTAGGTCAACCGGTTTTTAAGATCATCAAAAACCGGACATGTTTAAAGATTTAACAGTTGTAACCACGTCTTGGAGAGATCCTGACCTTCAAAAACGTTGGTCATTGGGATGAACCCAGAATAGAACACAAGACAATATGATTCTCCAAAAAAATGTCATCTCCAACTTAAATTGCCATTTTGGGAGAAAGTAGACTAACTTTTCCTGCGGCATAAACTCCCTTTTAAAATAGAGAATAACTATGAACAAATTGGTCCAGTTGACTGTTCAATTAGAGTAACTCAAAATTTTGCCATGGAAATGGGTAATTATGGAAAAGTTTTGGTGTTAAAAAGTACTCTTTTATCTGCTCTTAATTACTAAACTACCACTTCCTAAGGCTAATTTTGGATTGCTCCGGTTGCTTATTCATAGTTAATCTCTTTTAAATATAGAAAGTCAACATTGAGGGTGGACCATTGGATTGAAAATTCAATGGTGTCAAGTATTAAGTGGGCCATCATTTAAAACATACGTGCACATGGCACCATTGTCCCGTTCTCTCAATAGTAGGTATTATCAAAGTTGTTTTTAGTCCAATAGACTTTAGGTTGTTTCTTATTCAATTATCATCGGGGGAATAGTCGAGGGAGGTTTTGATCTCGAGTTCCGTGTAAGTGGGAGTGGTGAATTCCCCACACGTGCAAATATATATATACCGGCAAATCCCCATTAATTAAATTTTTTTTTTTTTGGTAACCAAAAATGGGGATCCGGAGTGTCGTCACAAGCCCCTAAGCACTGGCCCCGGGTTGACAGATTAGCATCCAGATTTAAGCCTACCTATAGCAGGCACCTACCACTCGAGTACCAATGGCCCCCACCCTCAGTCCCATAATGCTAGGTTTCAAGACGTGCGGCCAGAGGACAAGCCAGCAAACAAATGCCACTTACAACACCCCCCAAAGGGGTCAAACTCGAGATGCCTAGCGTGGCACGGAAGGCGTGAAGCCACTGAACCACCCCCTCGGGTAGTTATCCCCATTAATTAGACTACAAATATTCCGTTATCTTCTGACATTCAATGTTATTTCACATCAAACAGTCAACAGATGGAAATTTTAACAATAGACTGGAGTGACAGAGGGAAAGACTACAAGGGTTGAGCTCCTGTAGTTTAACCCATTCTCCTGTGGTTTAACCCATTCTTAAAAATTTATTCTTTTACACAATGTGGCTGTTTTCATTTAGATTAATCTTATAGCCTATATTTGGAGGAAAATATCAAGATGAAAAATGGGAATAAGTTATATATAAAAATTTGCCATATATATGCTTAGGGCAAGAGAGCAAGTTTGCACTGTCCACTACAAGCCGACCACCATCATACACTGAACTATGGTCCAGAACCCCCTTGATCTAGATTGTTCGTTTCTTTGACCAACTCTTGCTAAGCCACTTTCTGAGAAACAAATTTTTTTATTTAAAAAAAAAAAACTTTGAGCAATCATAATAAACCACCCAATCTAGATATAAAACCAGGGAGAAACTAGAGAAGGAACGATCGTCCTACTCTGGATGTTCAAATACTAGAAATTCCAGGTAAAGAGCGAACAGACGTCTGACCAATGTAACAGTCTTGAGCCATACAATATTCACAAGAGGTTACAAAGGTCCCAAGACAGATTAGTTAAAAATATGCTCCAATGGAACTAGATATTGTAAAAAAGTGAACATGCAGAGCAACATAGAAATATGGCAAATTGTATGAAGAAACTCTATTATCATCAATCATTGCTTAAACAACAAACATTTGAACAACAGCTGAGGCAGCCGAAACACGCTAGGGTAGAACAGAGCTGAATGAACATTATTGCACACTGGTCATTCAGCCGGGAACAAGCCTGGATGCAGCACATGCAACAGCAGCAATTACACAGCTTGCCGCAACAGTTGGAAGCTGCCTTTATGAGGATTTCTGCAGGTTCAGGCAATTTTGCTTCTTCAAATCCCGGAGGAGTGTTCTCCATGGTTGCAGTCAAGTTACCAAAGCCAACGCCCAGGCTTCGCAGCAAAATTATCTTGTGGCCTTTGGAGTCTACCAGCTTCTGCAGGTCGATTTTGGGTGACACCTATTTCCAATGAATCTTATCAAAACGGTAAATTGAATCTCGAGTATTCTAGATGAAAAAAGCAGTCTATAATTCATAATATTACACAGGTAATGAGCATGTGAGAGTTCAGAAACATTCTATCATCGGGGTCAAATAATCTCATCAAATGTCAACATGACAAAATGATCTCAACTATCTAGTTATTCCAAAGTTTTGATCCAGAAAAAAAGATGAACAAAAGTAAGTTTCAGCAAATTGAAGTGATGGGTTGCAGTACTAAACACTTCCCTCGTTAAAGTATTCAGCAAAACAATATATGTACTCTGACAGAATCACAGTTATTAGTGTGACTGGTCATGGAACTCCATACAGCCTTGTAGTCACTGTTCAGCTAATATTACATGTCATCAAAATGGACTGGTTGATAGATGGGCAGCTTCTATAATTGGCAGTAGTCCAAAAATGGCAGTGTTTAGGCAGCCCTACATACTATTGGATTCAAGAGAAAATGGAGTGCGCATTGTGAATGCCATTTACAAATGATAAGGATCACCAAAGCCAGTATAAAAATTGGGTTGTGAGCAAGCAGAGAGGTGGCCCATTGATTGTGAAAAATTTTGATAGCAACATCCACCAACCATAGTTACCAAGTCGGAGTTCGAGAATTATTCGTGCAGGAAAAAATTTGAAAAATATAGCAAAATTTGGAAATAAATCTGAAAAATGTCGGGTAAGATATGAAAACTTTTTAAAAAATAAGGTTACTAATTATGAAAAATTATAAATAAATAAATTTATTTAATATTTATTCGGCTTTTTCAAAAATTTGTGTTTAATTCGTAACTTTTTGAAAAGAAATCGCAAATACTTTGTGAATAAACCTTCAACGAAAAAATCGCATATTATCCAAAACTTTTTGGAAAAATTGGAGAACTATGTTACTATGCCACTAACTAGAAATATGATGGGTGGAATTTTACATTGTACATAATGTTGTGGGTCATGTACCTCCACTTTTCTATGCAAGGTTATCTTTTTGCTTATTCACAATTATGATGCATATAGGAAAAGTTAGAATTGGAGAAAATTTTGAACACAGGGTCTATATTGAACATTATAGAGTACATAGTCGTTGCCTTGGTGTTTATTTTGGAATGCTAAATATTTCTCAGTAAACATAAAAGTTGCAATATTTATTTGTTTGCTTGTCACTGACAAGGAACTCAGTGGAGTATACAAACTGCACGTGGTATCTATAAGACTAACTATAAGGAAGGTGTAGCTAGCAGCATTTTGTTCATATTTTAGGCAAATGCATACCTCTTGTATCCCAACTGATTCAGAGGCTTGCCTCCCTCTATCAGTCTGAAGTAAGACCATACGAGTATACTCAGATGGAATGCCAGTTTGTATGCTCATTTTTGCTACCTGCAAGTAAAAGGAAACAGATCAGACAACCGTATTTACCATAAACCAAATACTCAAGTAAGGATAGCAGGAAGGGATGCAGCTGTCCTCTCTTTCCACTACACATGGCACATGTTCTCCTAGGACAAAACATGACCATACTGGATCATCCTAATCACCTGATTCTTAGCAACCTACTGGACGGTTAAAAAATATATGTCAGACCATCCGAAAGAAAAAGTCTATTACTCAGATGATTAGGATTATCGGACCTGGACAATTTATAGACAAAAAGATTTCCTAGGTGGAACCAAGACAATGTTGGTCCAACTCACGGATGTATAGACAGTTAAGTGAGAACAACCATTTCCCTCCATCCCATCCTGATTTGTGAAGTCCTCTTTGTAAAATGTATTTCATTTGTTTTTTAAATTTTCTTTACAATCTTTCAGAAATCTTTGAATGGATCTTATACAAAATATTCTGATAATCGATCCAATCTAGCTCTTATGTTTTATAATTGGATCCAATTTTCATAACAAACCTTCTTCTCAAGCTGTTCACTTTCCGAAAACCATGCTTGAGCTGTGAGTAGATCAATTTGTTGCTTTGCAAATACCTGTTCAGAAAGGCAACAATTAACGAAGAGCAAGTACATTACTGTCCACATCTATACTTGTGAATTTAATATTTACAGGCATTCATCCGAAAATAGCAATTTGAAGATTTTCTCGAAATCAGACAAAGTAAAAAGAGAATAGATATGTCCATACCATAAGAAAGACAATACATATATTGAGTATAAAATAAAATAAAATAAACATGATGAAGTCTGAAATTTCCATGAATTACAACTTGGGATAAGTAAATGTGCAAATGGAACTCAATTCATGGAGACTTTTAAATGGATCACCACCATTCTGGTAGCCTGGAATTAATAAAGCAGATATATATTCTCATAGTGAGGTCATAGTTATCTTAAATTTATGGAGCTGAGCATCAAAGATAAAGCCTCTCAAAGCAGATATGACTAAATACAATATGAAGAATTTCACAAAAAAATTTGTAGCTACCCGGCTTTAGGAAATTAATTGGTATAAAAAGGAGCAAACTTTGAAAACAAGAAAATTAAATATTTGTCCAATTCTCAAAAAAAAAGAAAAACATTTTACAATCTTGAACAAAATGAGCAAAGATATTTTTTTTTCGATCGGTTTACATCATATATATAAACCATAGTTCAAAAACTCAAAAACTCGACTCGACTTGAAAGTTAGCCGGGTCGAGTAACTTGGAAAACTCGACTCATCCGACTCGGAAGTATACATAAATATAATCAAACATAGATAAAAAATTCATGTTGCAAAATAATTTTTACTTTATACAATTCTACTGCAAACTTACAAATTTAAAACAGTCCTAAAGTAATTGTAATGCTAAAAGCCTAAAATAATCCTAATTTCAGAAATTAGAATCTTCCTTTTCTTCTCCTTGAATGAGACCTCGATATGGGTTGAACAGGATTAATAAAAAAGACACCAATGTCCTAGAGTGACTTGGCCGAGTCTTTCGAGTCAAGTAACTCGGCCTGACTCGACCGAGTCACTTGAGTTACTCGGGTAAAAAGGAGCTGTCGAATTTTTTGAGCGAGTCGACCTGAAACTCTATTGAGTCGAGTCGAGTCAAGTCGACTCAGCCGAATTTTGAGTTGACTCGCCGAGTTTTTAAACTATGATATAAATTATAAAAGGAGGACAACACAGTTCAACGTTCACAAAAAGTAAACCAAAAGGGAATAAAAAGGGAAAAGAAGCAAACAACTATTATGATGTTAATGATCAGTCTCATGGAAACAAACATAGATTTATTTCAGACAAAACTCAAATGAACATTGAGTTCATAATTTGGCAACTTACTTTGTCAAGAGGGATGTCCTTTGCATTTTGGACTTTCAAGTCTATTACAAAATTGCTCATATCTGCCAAGATACCTCTAGCTTTAAGAGAGTCAGGAAAAGTCCCTTGGTATCTGCCTGACACAGTCAACAGG
The DNA here is from genome assembly GCA_015143295.1 of Tetracentron sinense. Taxonomy (NCBI): domain Eukaryota; kingdom Viridiplantae; phylum Streptophyta; class Magnoliopsida; order Trochodendrales; family Trochodendraceae; genus Tetracentron; species Tetracentron sinense. The sequence continues at coordinate 44,349,661 of CM026559.1, read as the reverse complement.
CTTCCAGATAAAAGGTCTGGAATATGGGAAGGACACACCTACAATGAGGAATGCAGAAACTTCATAAGTCACAGTTACAGAACAGATGAGTCAAGAGATAGAAAGTAAATTTAATGCCAGATGAATAAAATCGATAACATTCTGTAGCACACGTGTGAATATCTCAGACTCGTTCAGCATGAAGGATAACGAAAGGATAGCTGATCATGATAGATAATACAAAATAATAGGACTAACTGCCAGCGAAATATAAATAATGACATGGACAGAAAGCGTCATATGGAAACAATGGGGCACACACCTCACTCTAGAGATGATAATAAAAGAATAAGTTGCATGATTTACATCCTTGCAAATTATCAGAGAGGAAACATGGGCAACTCCAAGGAGCAAATATATGTAAATAGCAAAGTACGACTTATTATATCCTCCCAAAAAAGAAGTATTACAACATGGATCATTTGATGTCATCCTTCCCGAAATGTGGTCAGCGCACAAGTCAGGACAAGCATACTCTGTTGTGTTTTATTCTGTTTTAAAACAAAGAAATAAACCTTTTATGGCTTTAGTCAAAACATATTAACATTTTTAAATATTTTTAGAAAGAAATCTGTATGTAAAACCATAGGGGACACCCAACGTTTTATAGCATTTATTTGATATCGCCTGTATAAGGATAGTTCATCTTCTTTCGAAAGGCATGAACGATTGCTTTCTTCTTCCTCTTTCTAACATAATTTTTGGAATTTTCTTCAAATTGTTTTTTGTACAACTCAGACGAGTTCTAACCTTTCTTGCTTGCAAGTGCACACAAGAGAAAGGTACTGTTGTATCCTAAAGTCCGGACGCTACCAACCCGTTTGCACTAGAGCATTGCTCAAAGGAGGCAAAATCGGATTCAAGGACAGTGTCCTTACCTACATGCTTCAGCAGACCAAAATTATTAACCAATAAGTTTCCCATTGTTGTTCCATTTTGTAGATTTTTATTACTATCTTTATTGGAGTGTTGCTTCAATCTGCAACCACTGCTGTTGTTCATATAAAATTCTGCTATTGCATAAGATCTTTGGTATGTTGTTGAAATCTGTCAGAGACACATGAAGACTTGCATCATTATATTATTACAATCTGATTAAAACTGTTGAGAACTGGTATTTGTCTGATAATAGAAGTGCTTTATGGCGATTTCACTTTGCTCAATTTATAGAGAAATTAATCATTCATCTTGACTGTTATATCTGGGCTGTTAATAATTCATCTGGACTGTTATATCTGGGCTGTTATAGAGGAAATATTATCTTCAGTATCAGTTTATATATATTGGTATTTTCCAACATACCTCAAGCGCATCAAGGTGCTCCAATGTGTCAATGGTTATATTTGCAAGAATAACAGATGAAGATGTGGTGAATAGTCTTTGCATTCGAACATCAATGGAATCTGGCAAAAGGCAAAGAGAGATAATAAAAACAATGAAATTTCTGAATATGATCCCTTATTGTCCAAGAATAAGGTCTGACCATAATATTCTTGATAAAAATCTTCTGATACTAAGTTTGAGAAGATTCTCAAGGAGTTCTCGGTTAGGGAAAGATTAGATTGCATAGCATACAAATATACTTGCATAGAAGAGGATAGTTTGAGTTAATTTTAGGAATATGCTAAGGATACCCAAAACCCTAGCCCCCACTCGTGTGTGCATGCAACAACCCTGCCACATCAGCATTTTCCAAGACCCTAGGGTGTTAGCATTAACCCTAGGGGTTAATGCTGACATGTAGGGGTGGAGGGGTGCACACGAGTGGGGGCTAGGGTTTGGGGGGATCCTTAGCATTATCCTAAATTTTAAGCCAGTTTAAGTTCTTCAAAATAATTGTGTTTGCTTCTTTCACCGTCAACATTTTCTAACTAACAAACAATTAGCATTTGGTTCAAGAAAAGCTGCAATTCCTGAAAAGTTCAAAATGAATGCTTAATTTTTTTTCTTTAGCTGGGAAGGAAAGGAATAATGTTGTAACTTGTAAGTTACAGTTACAAAAGAACAAAAACTAACCTGCATCATATGCAGCATCATAGTAACCCCTGCCAATTAGTGCTAGCATTTGCAAGAAATAATGGTTACAGTATGAACCTGGAAAGAATGTTCACACAATAAGTCAGGGAAGACCCAAAAGAAAATAACTCCACACAATGTCACTAAAGAAGTAATACGTGTATATCTGTGTATTTATCACATAATTTGACTCAAAGCTAGAAGAAGTACAAGAAAGCAACAATGGTTACAGGCCTGGAGAAATCTATTGTCATTATAGGGTGTGTATGTGTGTGTGTGTGTGAATGTACATATGCGTGTCTGTGTTTGTGGTGTATGTGAGAGAAAAAGAGTACTTTGAAGGAATAGCTTTGCACAACATTAGTTACAAGGCAAGCAGATCAATTGCATTGCCAATGATATAGTTTGGTGGACCATGAATGTCTCTCTTCATATTAGGTATCATAGACATCACAAACTGTAGAGCTATCGTATCATCCTAAAACATAAATGCTTAATCCAAGTTGTCACTCTAAGTTAACAATTGCATAAATAAATATTTTTTTAGAACTTGTTTCGTCATTGAACATCGATAAAGAGGCCAATTGATTCTTTGATTTGGATGGTACAGTCGGTGCTCATAGGGGAAGAAGAGGGCCCAAATGACTATCGAAAACTGCGAGGACAAGTGTTCTTTTTCTTTTTAGATCAGAAAGACAAGTGAGCTTTTCTACCATCAACGACGTGTTTTCCTGGCATGGCTTTCTTTCAATACAACTAAGTTTAAAGCCTCATGCCCATCATTACTTGGTCTGGAATATAAATTTCCTGGTTATCAGTTATCACGAGTTAATATAGTATTTATTGAGATAATATTAAAATGAATAGAACATTATGAAATGCATTAGCACTGCTATGTCAAATGGGTGTACAGATAAAATAGTTCTTTTAGGTGGATTAATTACATAACTTTTGTGATCTATTAATGCACCTAATAAGGTACATGAGATTCAACTACCTTCTGAGCTGCTGGCAAGAGGAGCATGTGTTACTAATGAATTAAAATGAGGTAACAAGATGTTCATTGATGGAACATTGATGGAAAATAGGAGCACAATGCTCAACATCTTGGGCCACCCACTCCATGCACTTGATGTTTGACAAAACTGTAAAAATGAGAGAACACGAGGCACCTTGGCCAAGGACAAAGTAGTGACAGTACATAATTTTTTAAGCAGCACAGAGAACCTTATAAGCAACCAAAAATATTATTCACAAATCATGTATTTATAAGTTATCTATTAACGAGCAGTCTGCTGTGCAGATGGTATGGTATGCCCCTCTCATGAGGGCAGTCCTGGGATCGAGTCCCAGGGAGGGAAGTTCTCTCCAGGGATGTGGCAAGCAGGATGTCTTCTCACCAATCACTAACCCGCTAACCGCTGGCGACTAACAGTAGATAAATGATACCATAGAACAAAAAAAGGTATCTACTATCTTTAACATAGTATACACAATAATACATAGACAACATTCATGTATGGAGGAGCCTATGTCAAACAATCAGCGAATATATACCTGAAGGATGCTTGAGCTGAATTGCACAATTTTTGACTTCATATATATACCCAGGGAACTACCTAGAAAGTAAGCCATGACACAAGAAAATGCATGTATCACATGTGTCTGCCATAACAACCAGCATAAGAATTTCCCTGCTCTCTCTCTCTCTCTCTCTCCACTCAAAGGATCTTAAGTTTGAAACAAAATCAGGACCCGGGATAGAAGGAGGGAGCAAATCACTGATTCATGTACCACTGAAGATAGGAGGAATTCTCTGCTACACTAACTCTCCTTGCGGACAAGAGATCAGATTCCCCTTCCAGAGGTATCAGTTACCAGTGACAGGAGCGATGAAGGCCTTCTAGTCAGTGCTCAGATCAAAATCAGTTCAATCGAATCCCCTTGAATGACACCTATCAAATCTATTATCCCCCATGGAATCAAGAATAGGAGAAAGAGGAAAGGAAAGGAATGCTTATCGATCTTGAAGACTGAGACTTAAGTGACCGCCCACCCCACCCATCTGATGAAATCTAGGAAAAAGCAGGCTTGTTCGACCAGAGATCAAAAGCTGCTCAGAAGAGGCCACTAATTGCCAGAAGTGACAGGCAGGATCAGATCGGAAGCAGTCCCATCCTCTCTCTCTCTCTCTCTCTCTCCCTATGTGTGTGTGTGTGTGTGTGTATACTAGTAAAGGTGCACGTGCTTTGCACGTATAATTTTTTTCGTTATTAATGACAAACATAAAAAATTTAAGTTTTTTTAAAATCTAATATAATCTTTTCTTCATTAATGAAAACATAATTTTTTTAAAAAAAATTCAAAAATCTAATTTTAATATATTTTTTAGATGTTTTTCTATTTATATTAATTAATTTTACAATATATTAGTATATTTATGGAATATATTTTAGAATTTAAATTTAAATTTTTTTATATAAATTTAATTTTAATAAAATTTATTAATAGTTGATTATTTATGGGTCCCAATTATAAATGTAATAAAAACAAGGACTCTTTCTAATAAAATCCTTCTTGATAGTGAGTACTTATAAATTTATAATCAACTTAAAGGAGATGTTTTGAATTCCAATTTGCTACCAACATATGATATTAAACATAACATAAACGTGCTTTATTTTGATGTTTCTTTTAATGGGGTTTTGCTTGTAATGTTCAATTGAAACAAAAAATTAATAATTTTTGATATTGTGCAATGATAGAAAAATACTTTATTTGGGTACTAATCGATCCAAAATGGCTAATCTATCATTGAAATAATATAATCAGAACTATAATTGCACTACTTAATACGAGAATAACAACTACAAACTCCGTTTTCAATTCAAAGAAAAGATACGGAATACACTAAAAATATAAAGTAACTCAAATTTCATCAAGCCCTTTAACTTTTTAACCTTGGTTAAGAAATTTTAATTACCTAAGTTGTATATGAATGTGATATTGCAATGAAAAGAGCATATGTTGACAACTTATCAACCACCTCATAGATGCTTTTGCCTTGAGGCATGGGTATGTAGCCTGTCAATAAAATCCATGGACACGTCCACACTCCAGTGCAGATGGGCAATGGTTGGAGTTAGTCTTGTTTCGTAATCTTCATGCCTTGCTAATAAAATCTTGAACAATCCTCTTAATTACTGCCCACTTTCTTTAATTATAGGTATTACACCGTAAAATCATCTATTAGATCACCAATCAACAGATTTAGGATAACTACTATCTTGATAAAAGATTTATTATTTTATCTCATGCTAAGAGATTTCATTAGACTCAACATCTAATTCCTAAAAAGCAGTAAAATACTTTAAGATTGAATGCTAGATAGAGTTGGGGTTGCTCACGTCTATAGGGTGGGCATGCATGAGACATGCTCATGTAATTAATTTGGATAAGGATGTAATAGAAAATTGATTGGCTATACTGATTATTTGTGGATTCTGCATCTTGGTGTATTCAATTTTTTGTTTTTTTGGATGAGAGTGTTTCAATTAGATATCCTTGCTTGGAGAGAGTTTTGTCTTTAGAATTTTGGTGCTCCAATTTCAAGACTTCATCCAAAGGTCCCTTCTTCATCCTTTTCCCTTACCCTATGTTTGGTTGTCAAGAAAATAAGTGAAAACATGGAAAAGAAAAGAAAATTTTGGATTTCTTATACAAGTCTTAGTTGTAGTTTGTCCAATTTTCTTTTCTTTTCTCTCTTTTGACTTATGTTCTCGACAACCAAACATAGGGTTATGGAGAGGGGAGTGGTATACGTGAGAAGAACTACAATCACTATCCACTTCTCCACTCAAAGACATGGCTAGAGGCGTCAACGTGGGCAGGGGCGGAGCTAGGATTTTTTTTCTTGGGGGAGCCAAAATACGTATATCAAGAAAAGTGATGGAATTGAGGGTATGGGCAGTGGGGGTTCGGGGGCGTAGCTGGCGAAAAAAAAAATTCCTAGTCAGTTCATCAAATCTAGATGGAGCCTGTCAACATAAACCGATCATAGGGACAATTGTTGATATCAATGTGACTTTTTTTTTTTTGGTTGAATGATATCATGTAACTAACCTCTTTTATGGTGATTAGGGATGGGAATGTGGGATTAAGATAACTACTAAGAAATCCAATCCCATCAACATCCTAATTGCATTTTAATAACTATAACTACATACATACGGAAGTGGCTCTCATGGATCCCAATCACTCATAACTGTAATCCAAAGAGTCCTAAGTTTACATGGCTCTTCAACGTGGATGTGTACATATGTGGTATGGACTCTAATAGTAATTTCTTCTTAAATGTATTTGCTTATTATTTACATAGAATGCCTTTAATGAAATTTTAAATGGCCATACTATCCCTAAGAACCACTATAAAAATTAGTCTTAAATTTCTCTCTATTTATTAATATAATGTTTACTTTATCAACAATAAAGTAATGTGAAGGGTAATCATGTCTACATAAAGTTTAGGTTACTCCTTGTACTTTTATTAGTAGAATGATATATATATTTGGCTAGACCGGACAACTAATGCCTAAACATGGCTCAGGTGGGTGTTAGCGAAAATTAGCTCAGTGTCCTGCATTATTTTCCCCAGTACACATTATTTAAAATCTTTGAATAAAATGTAATTCTAATTGCCTAGTGCTGGGCATTTAAGGAACCAAATTCCTTGCCTGTTGCCTAGTATTTTATTTTCCTCCATTCAGTGTAAACATTTTAAAAGGTAAATTTTATTGTGGATGATTAAGCAACGAGGCATTTAACAAAGTCCCATTTGCTCCCATGCTGCCTAGTGCTTATGATCACTTTCAGATGGTCATAAAATTCACATCCAGATAGAAATCCAAGATCTCGAATGCTTTACTTTTTGAAATTAACATTCCACATGTGGTCATGACATGTGCAAACTGTTATTGACATTTAAAATATAACAAATCAAATACAACAAACAAATCTCAAAAATTGAACAATGACATACCAGTCTTGATATATACAATAAAACAAAATCAAAATAGTATTAGTTATGATGAGTATTCCGTACACTGAAAGCATAGAATTTGTATCTAACTGAATATTATAAAAGACAAATCCTAACTCAAAGAGACTACAACTATAAGAGTTCCCTAACCACAAAAGGTGGACCTAAACAACGAAATCCTTACCTATGCCAAAAGTGGAAATGCGGGGACACATGGATCCACTTTTCATTAGATGACTTTTCATAAGATCGCAAATGTTTCTTTCATCTTCAACAGCCCCGTCAGTAATGAGGAAAATGAGAGGAATTGAATCACAAGTATTGGACAACATCTCTAGTGCCTGAGAAAAAATACAAGGGGAGACAATAATATAAATTCTTCGTAATTAGAGGTGATGATACTGAAGGATTATGGTTTGAACATTAACAATGTGGAATATAGATCTGAATATGATATGGGGAACAAGTAGTTTATCATGTGTTTATATATGTGTACAATAGGCAAGAAATAAGATACAGTAACCATGAGGAACATCCACATCAATCTGAACTATCCATTTGGTGGAGAACCCATTGGATGAACCACAAAAAAAAAAACACAATACTTTCCGGATGATCTTGATCATCTAACCAATTTATTTCTGAAGGTGAATAAAGTACAGAAAGAAGTTGATTAATGACTGATAAATGCAGTTATAGTATACCAATTTGTGCATAAAGATGTTAGTCACCATAATTCTAAATTTCCAAGATTGTGTTTTTTCTGTTCTATTTGTTTTTTCATTGATAAGTCACCACCTTATATATATATATATATATATATAGACACACACACACATGAATTTGGAGGGCCACAAAAGCATATCTGGTGAACTCTTGATGGGTACACGTAACTCAAGAATGAGAAGATACCTGATTTAGGGGACGCAAAATGTTTGTACCACCCTCTGCAATAAAATTTATGTCCATCCATAGAATGGCATTTTCGATTGTTCCCGTGGTTGCTAGCTCCATTGATGATGAGAATAAGTAACTCTCTCCATTGAAAGCTATTATGCTAAAAGAATCTTGTGGGTTTAGCTTAGAGAGAGCTGAAGACAGTGCATTCTTTGCATTCTCAAGTGGCTTTCCTCGCATGCTTCTGCTTATATCAATAATAAATACCACTTCCTTTCTAAAAGCCTGTCACATTCATATAATGAGATAGGCACAGATATAATAATGAGATAGGCACAGATATAATATAATTCAAACAAACAAAAGACTTGGTTCCGAAATAATAAGGAAAAACAAAATAACTAGAGCGAGCAAGATATGCTGATAATGACAGTACCATATAATAAGACGATAGGGCTCTAAACATAGTAACAAATTTTTTGTTCTTCGATTTTTTTAAAAAGTCCTGAATAAGGCGCAAATTTTTCGTTAAACGATAAATTTATAAAGTATTCACGACTTTTTAAAAAAAATTGCAACTTTTTCAAAAATTCATGTATTTTGCGAATTAAACACGAATTATTAAAGACTTCTGTAAAATTCCCAAATAAATATCTAATATATGAAATATATTTTTTTATAAGTCTTCACAATTAAAAATTTTATTTATTATTTATGCAGCTCTTGCCCGATAAGATTAATCTCATATTTATTTATCTTTTGCAGAAAACGAGCTCCACAGCCGCTTCATAAGCGCTTCTCCAAACTTCAAAAGAGAGGTCTTCAAGCCGAGGACCCAGGGACTCTAACCTTTGAGTGCCCCTAATCTCCAAGAGCTCTTTGATGCTCAAAAGTTTAAGGTTAGGGATCTTCAAGGTCCTCAATATGATTGAAGCCCTTAAATTTTCTAAACTCTCTAGGATTCTCTATGGTTTTCCAAGTGTTAAAGTACATATCAGTCTTAAAGTTTATTCTCATGTCAGATTCAATTTTTTTACTTTAAAAATGCCACTGGGACCACTGTTCTGAATGGTGGTCTAATCTCCTTGATTGACACACTCACAACTAAGCACGTGCATTCAAAATGGAAAAGGAGATTAGGCCACTGTGCAGAACAGCAGCCTCAGTGGCATTTCTGGAAAAGTAAAAAAAAATTGAATCCCACATTATTTTAAACTTTTAGACTGATTTGTCAGTCCAATTTTTCCTAAAAGCCCAAAACGAAGGCTCAGGAGCTTTAAAGCATGACCTGCTCAGTATAACAGAAGAACCTACCGCTTTGACAGGCATTTTTATGTGAAACAAAATTCACCAGTATTTATGGTTTTATCTTTCAGATTCTTATATGTAATATCTGGTACTTAAATTTCTTTATCTTTCAACTTATAAATTACATAAAATATTTTTTATTACTCCCATTGAACTTGGGAATCGTGATTGGGTTCATTAACTTTCTTCTACTCTAACCAACTTCTTTTTGCTTACTTTCAGTACATAATTCATTTTTAATCAAATCCAGATTCCACTTATATTTGCATAATCCAGTCGGAGCCCCCTCAGTCTGATCACAACTTTGACCATCCGGTTTCAGAAACTATCACATACATCTCATCTCTTACATAGAAATCCATCGATGACAAAATTTAAGATTTAGCAAAAAGAAATGGAAAATTTCATCATCATTCTTAAGGAGGGAAAAACCTGAACACCAATGATCATGGATTCAAATTCTTAGCATAGAGCATACTGCATGAACCATGAGCCAAGAACACAATCTCACAACAGGATAAAAAAATCAAACATTAGTGGATCCATCAGAATGACACAATCCAAGTAATCACATGCCTGTAGAGGGGGCTAATTGGATGAACAGAAGACTTATAAAAAAGAAACAAGTACGAGAATAATGTCAACGGACCTTCCTACTCTGGTTATTTCCAGGAAAAAGGTAGAAGCAAAACATCTCTCTCTGATCTAAGTCGTGCACAGTTGGGGATTGCAAGAACAGGCAACCGACTATGTCACTTGAAGAAACCTACCAATTTGGAGACACACCAGGAAAATATGTAAGACTATATATGTAAGAAAAGAAAATGTTTCTCCAACATAGATCCATGAATCTCTGGTATGATCGGGGTAGTACATCTACAGTGCAGAGCACATGCTTTGGATCTTCAGTAATATGTTCAAGAAATATACAGCGACAATAACTACGGTTTAGGTTCTTACAGTGTATGAAAAATTAAAGTCGGTATTTGACCATGTAAGAACTTCTGCTTCATATAAGAAACCCAATTTTCCCACTTGCCGTCTTAGTTCCTGAAAAGTCAAAAATCGTGTCACTTGAATCATTTATTGAATGTTAATCCTAAAGTTTTTAGCCAAGACACACCTTCAGAGGATGGCTAGTTGTCTTGCGTAAAACTTCTGTGCCAGTACCAGAATTCACATTCAACTGTATCTTTTCTCTTTTGGATATTTTCTTTCCTGCAGAAGTAACATATTCTGGAAAACTATATGGTACACTGATGGAGAACTGACCGTCATGATATATTAATTTCTGAGACCAGCTAACTTTTATTGAAAGATTGGAGCCTCCATCAACCTTGAAAGGTAAGAATATATAGGATTTTAGAGAATATGCAAATAAACAATAAACTATACATAATGAACAGTTCAAAGCCTATTAGAGACAATAAGTGATTACCTGTGGTATTGTTAAGGTAAATATCTGGGGTTTCAAAAAGCCTCCATCTTGGGCTTGGACTGTTTTTTCTACACTCGTTTTATCTTCCATGGTGACCAGCTGAGTACAATATGATCTTCTAGAAACGTCAACCTCAAGACCTAGAATTGAACCCTGTTAGCCAAATCATTTCTTGCTTGAGAACAACAGATAAGCAAATTCTAACATTCAAGAAAGAAAGGCTGTAATAAAGAGTAGTTCAATATATCATGACAAGAGGATGTCATCAACATATGGCTATCACAAAAGGAAATAGGTGATTTGAATCATAACGAGGGGCTTGCATATGTGCGTTAAGTATGTGCAATCTCCATTTAAAAAGAAGGGAGGAAAAGAGAATCATTTTGGGAAATAATTAATAATTTTGTTTTAGGCTCTAGCAAAGAAACCTATGCAACAACTAACAAAGAAAAGCTGAACTCATAAATAAATTTCCAAGTTGGACCGGTGGGTACAGCAATTAGGAAAGTAGTTTTAAGAAAATTGTGCAGAATTAAAGTAAATATTAGATTCCCTCCCTCCATGCCTATAGCATGAAGCACATGGTGCAGGCAGCAGCGAGAAAAATAAAATCTTTTAGATTGGATAGCTATGGTAAACTGATCAGGCTGATTGTTGAATTGGATATCCTAGGTCGGATCCACCAAATAGTGCATCCTTAGCCCTAGTATGCTTGCCAGTTCACAAGAATGTGTGGTAACTTGGCTGTTGCCAAGCCAACACATCATTCAACTTTCCTGGATTCAACCAAGGTGAGACATGTCAGTGTTGTGGCGATAAAGAGTACTACAACATTTACAATCGATAGTGAGGAAAATTCCCCTCTCCCTGCCTACCACTTTACCACCTACCCAAGAGTAAAATGCAGATAAAATGCACCATCTAATTTCACATTTTGTCGCTACAGGCTCCCTTCTATTCCGAGTTCACTGCCTGCAATTTCTCATTTGGTGGATTGCATAATTGACCTTGTTATGATAAGAAGTGATTCCAAGATCACCGCAACAATAATTTTATAAACACAGCACAAGTTTCCATTATAAGCTTCTTCATCAAATTAGTTTGCCTCATAATGGCTGCCCACCCTTCCCACAAGGTCCCATGTTCCTTTCTTGGTTAGTGTTAACACTTTTTCTTTTTCTATGATGAAGTAACAGAACTTCAATGACTCTTTGATTCTTTGCCATTCTCAGTGCCCCTCTCTACGAAAACTTAAATTGGACAATAAAAACAGCATCAATTGCTAATTGACAACCAATTTCATTCTCTGGGCCTATCAGAGCATCTTCGTTGAAGATTCTCAGCCTAAATAAATGTCCGCGCAATAACATTTTCAGCTACCATTTATTAAAGATACCATCTTTGATCCCTCTAAGCAGGATCTCTTAAATCTCCGCATAGGTTCGGTGGAGCAATTGGGCCAGGAATGGAAAAACAAATAGGATCGGACAACTTCAAAACTTAAAATTAGAAAAGGACCCAAAGACGCCAATACTGTATAACAACAATAAGACGAACAAAAATCACAGCCACAATAATAACAACAAGAGCTAAGAATTCAAACCATTTCAAAATCACAAATTTATACCAAAAATTCGAACTTCAAAATCACAGATTTATACCAAAAATTAAAACTTCAAAACATACCTGCTCGCCCATTGGGATCGCAATACGACAATCGCAGCTCTTGCTTCCCATGACACAATGAACACGCCAGGACCCGCTAACCGTAACAAAGGCGGTATCCAAGTAGCAATCCGCTTCGACTGCGATTCCGTTCATCTGAAGTGGAATCAATGCCGGAGGATCGCAACGGCCATGGACATGAGGCTGATAGCTCGGAATATCGGGATTATCAACAATTGCAGGATCGGAAATCACTGCATAAACCATTGGCGCCGTCGGAAGGTAGGAATATGGAGCTTTCTCCATTGCCGCCGGTTTTGGAGGCGCAACAGCTTGGTCTTTCCCCAAGTAGATCCGCTTCGCGAGCTTAAGGCCATCTTCGACTGCTTTCTCAAATTCCTCCGCCATTGATCGATCAGCTTTGAATTTGACGGAGAGAGGTCCAAGCCAGAATCTCGATTCTGATGCCAGAAATCGGCGATTAGGATTAGGATTAGAGAAGTAGCTGGAAGGAAGAAAACTTGCCGGAATCGCTTTCGGAGCGTGTTTACATTCCGCGTTGCAAACGCCAAACGCTGTGTATTTGAATCATTGAGAGAAAGCGACGGGCGAATGACCTTTCCCGTTACGCTCGAAGCCCTACTCCCATACCCCGCGAAAACAGCATTTTAGCACTATAATTAACTGGCCAATATTTCTCTGACACGTGGAAGCTTGCTTATAATTGGGCAACGAGACCGTTTGCGGTGTGCAACATGGCACACAGAGATCCTGTGTTCCCCTTATTAGTTGATGCCATGTGTTCCTAAAATCATAACACCCATCTTAATGCGATTGAGGCCGGCTCCTTCCGTCCAAGTAGTTGCTTAAACTCAATAAAAAAACTTGTTATTAAAAGCCAAAACTAGGAAAGTTGCTGCCTACCTCCTCTTATCACTTTTCTCCTCTTTCTTCTTTCTTTCCCTCTTTTACTTTTTCGTTAAAAAGAAAGTTGCAAGAGCTTTAAGATATGTGCTTGGGTTTCAAGAATTATTTTTCAAAATTAATATACACTGAAGACTATCGGTGACACTAGACAATTTTCTCCACTATTACAAAAATAGTGGGATCACCCATTTCATATTCTTGTAATAGACACCCTTCTCATTATACATGGTTCTTTGGTTTTCAAAATATTTTTTCGGGTTATGGTTCTTTGGTTTTCAAAATATTTTTTCGGGTGTCTTTCTGCGTTTGATGATTGGTTTTGTGTTCTCCTTCAGATTTTCAGAACCCTTTGCATTGTCATTGAGCCTAAGAATCTCAACCTGGTAAACCCGGTAAAGATTTATCCCAGAGGAAAATCCCTAGAGTCTGCGCCTTCGTTGGCTCACCATGGCTGATCCCACTATTCCTGTGGCTATGATCATACAGGATAGGTGGAGTTGAATACATTTTGGCTTTTAATAATAAGTTGCCTTTTGGGTTTTAGCAACGACTTAGACGGAAGGAGCCGGCGTCAGTCGCATTAAGATGGGTATTATGATTTTAGGGACACATGGCATCATCTAGTAAGGGGCACACAAGATCTGTGTGTCATGTTGCACACCCCAAACGGTCTCTTGGGCAACGGATTATCTCTGGTATATGCCCGAGTATTACGCTCGTTATACCTCTTTACATGACGCCTGGAGAGGTGTTTAACTAAGGAAGTGATATCACCCCGCCCGTTGCGTGAGTGGTAGGGGGTGTGGTCTCCTAAAGGGGGAGGTCTGGGGATCCAATCCCCCAGGGTTAGAGTTGCAACTGCTCTACTGCCCAGCTAACTTGCTAACTCTACTAAGTGAAGGCCCTGTGGGGCCCACCAAAAAACTAAGGAAGTGATATCATGCATGAGCATGTTTAGTTGGGTAGTACACACCTCTCTAGCTTGCCACGTGTCTTATTTGACACCCATTAGTTATGGTTAAATTCACTCACCCCTAAAGTTAAATAATCTGACCTTGATTTTTACAAAAAAAAGATTATTTTGAAAACATTAACCATGTGAGTGAGTGAGTGAATCATGACCAAGAGTTATTTTTTTTTTTTAAAATCCAATAGTAGATTATTTAACTTAATGTTATATTTGGTTGCCAAGAAAATAGGTGAAAACATGGGAAAAAAAAAAATTTGATTACTAATACATTTTTATGTTGTGTTTTATCCAATTTTCTTTTCTTTTCTTTTCCATATTTTTTCGACAACCAAACATAGGGTAAGTGTGAGTGAATCTTAACCATGGTTTATAGGTGACAAAGAGGACACGCGACAAGCTAGGAAGGTGTGCGCATACCACCCAACAAAACACACACACGCATCCTATTAACTCCTTAGTTATGCCTAAGTGAGGCATAAGGTTATGCCTGGGTGTAATACTTGGGTATTTGCGAGAGGAAATCCGTTGCTTATAATCCCTTGATTGATGAGGTTTCTAGAGTGCTATCGTGGTAGGCCTTTTCACACCCCCCACCCCCCCGAAATGGATTTTTTCTTAGATGCCCAGCTACATCGGTCCCCAATTTTTGCTTTTTGCATGGCGCATGAGAAGGTATTTAACTAAAGAAGTGATAGCATGCATTGTACATTTTATTGAGTAATATACACACACCTCTCATGCTCGTCACATATCTTTTTGTCATCTATTAATCATGGTTATCACCCCTAAGATTAAATAATATAACTTTGGTTTTTTAAAAAAATTAACCACATAGATAGGGGAATCATAAGCAAGGTTGATTTATTTCAAATATTTTCTCTAAAAACTAATGTTAAATTATTTAACCCTAAGGATGACTTAAGCATGATTAATAAATATCAAAGAGGACATAATATGGCAAGCTTGGAAGGTGTGCATGTACCACCCAACAGAATGTAATGCATATG
Source organism: Tetracentron sinense (assembly GCA_015143295.1). Classification (NCBI taxonomy): domain Eukaryota; kingdom Viridiplantae; phylum Streptophyta; class Magnoliopsida; order Trochodendrales; family Trochodendraceae; genus Tetracentron; species Tetracentron sinense. Next base: position 44,334,356 of record CM026559.1, on the reverse strand, counting down.
CTATCACTCCTCCTAGTTAAATGTATTCCTTAGGGTTATATTCGGGTCGAGCATTGCCCTGCTCGGCTTGAAAGGGTTTATTCTATGTCCAAAGTTCGGCTTGGTCCGAAAAAAACCTTGAAAACTTGGCTTGAATTGAAAAGCCCGGCTCGAAGCTCGGCTCGGCCCAAATTGATTCAAGCTCGAGCTCGGTTTGGATACTTTAAAATAATAATAATAATAATAATATTTTATATTATTTATATATATATATATATAATATTTTATTTTTTAATAATAGTCGAGCCGAGTCGAACTCGGGCTGAACCAATCCTCAATTGAGTCGGGCTTCGAGCCGGGCCGAAGGGGTTGGCTCGAGCTCGACTTTATTGAATTTTCAAGCTTTTTTTTTAAACTCGGCTCGGTCTGATCAAGCCTAAAATTTAAGCCAATCTATGGGCCAAATCGGGCCGAGCCGCACAACCAAGCCGATCAGGCTTTGTGTAGCTCTAGCCTTACAGGCCCTTCCTACCTTCATGCAAAGAGTGGCTCCCGAGTGTAATACTTATCGGGCATCTGCCAGATCTTTTCACCTCATGAATGATGGAAAATAATCACCTCTCGGTCGGTGACGCAAGAGGAGCGTCACTCATTTTTCTTGTCAGGTGTCGCCTTTTTGGCCACATTTAGTTGAAGGATCCGTTATGTGTTATGCTGTTTTTTGGGAACTGACTAGGCGGCATAGGCCAACAGGTAGAGACAAATAGCTGTAAACGTTTCGGACGGCTGCAAGACCGCAACTGGGACCCGTCACAAGTGGTTCCGCCGTAAAGGATCAATGGAAACGAGGGGGACTTTTCAGGATTTTGTATGTTCGAATACACGACAAAAACCAGATGAGTTTTTTTTTTTTTAATGCTTAAAAACACAAATGAGCATTCTCCTAAGAATAATGTTAGACCCCAATTTGAAAAAATGGATGAGACAAGGGTGAAGGGACTTTGTAAAAAATCTTGGATTTGGCTGATCGGCCATGTCACCACCATCTTTCTTTGAAGTAAACAACTGTTTATTTTTTACACGAGTCAAATCCTCAACGGTGAGAACCGGATTTGGCAAATCCGGTTATCACCCCCTAATCACCCCCTAGAGGTGGCCACGTGTCTCCTTTGACACCCCTTAACCGCGGGTAAGGTTCACCCACCCCTAGGGTTCATCCCTCATACTTGTTTTTTTTTTTTTAATATTAATTCTTTTTTTAAAATTAAAAAACTGTTTTTAGAGTTTTTTAATTTAAAAAAAATAATTAATATTTAAAAAAAAACCAAGTATGGATGGATGAACCCTAGGGGTGGGTGAACCTTACCCAAGGTTAAGGGGTGTCAAAGGAAACACATGGTGACCTCTAGGGGTGATAACCGGATTTGCCAAATCTGATGATTATCACCGTAGATGATGTTGCAGCCCCGAGCTGCAAAAGCCCTATGGGCTTTGCCATATCAGATTTTGTATTATGATAAAAAAAAAATTATACAAAATATTGGAGACTATAACTGAAATTAAAAAAAAAATTGATGCTGCAGCACCCCCATTGGGTGTGTGCAGCCTAGTGCTGCAATCCTCTACTACATTGCTGCGGAGATCTACTCAGGGCTACTATCATCACAAGAGTTCAGGTAGGAGGGTGATAACTATGGTCTGGTGGCCCATATAGCCGGACGGAATCAAATCGTCTGTATTATTCCTTGGGTTATTCCCTGTGGCCATGAGTATTGGAAGGTCATGTATCAATTGGTGATCTAACAGTTTAACCACCTCTTGGAGAGATCCTGGCCATCAAAAACGTTGGCCACAGGGAAGAACATAGAGGATATGGTTCCAAGCCCGACGCAATGGTTTGATGTCTCACATTCTTTTTTCATGACTTATAACATTGCATATAGGGTTGTCAATGGGCCGGGCGAAGGGTTGACCAAGCCCAAGCCATCCAATAATTTATTGAACTCGGCCCAAGCCAGTCGGGCTTGGATGAGTCAAGCCCTAGCCCTACCCTAACATAGGTTCGGTCGGGCTTAGGCCAGATCCGAGCTTGATGTTTTTTTTTTCTTACCTGTCACTACTATTATAATGAGAGAAGAAGTGATAGCTGACGTTGATTGATTTTTTTGTTTACTGTAACAAAAAAAAATTAAATATTATATTATCTTATTATTATTTAGTAAATAAATATTTAAGAATATTAAAATTATTTCAAATGTATTAACTTCAATCTCCTTCGATATAGTTGATTTCTTCAACCATATATCTACTCCTACTTTTTTCTCTCTCCCTCTCTATGCCTTTTCAACCGCCACACAACTCATTGAGTCCAACACATTTTCTCTCTCTCACGTCTCTCTTCTAACACATGTGCGTCACGTGAATTTCATCAGGGTCCTTCTTTTCACTCTCTCTCCTCCTTCCCTCTTTTATGTGCATTGCACATGCGGCCACTAGTTAGTAATAAATTTGTAGATTAACCACTCATAATGCAAGATAGATATATAGAATGGAATTCTCTGCATTCATTTTTCTTGTGTGAACATCCATCCCAAGGATGGTTGACTCTTCGCTAGGCAGTTTACTATACGCGAATTACGTATTAAACGCGTACAATATGCATATTTTTGCCGTTCTTTTACCGTGTTAAATTTATATTCCGCATTAAATGATTGTTATTAATTACTATCATGATTTTTATTTATTTATAATTATTAATTATTTTTTAATTTTGCCGTACTTTTGCCGTATTATACCCGTACTTGGTAACCAAAACTATCATTCATATGTGCATTTAGGCTGGATATTCCGATATTACAAGCTTAAAATTGATAGATAAAACTATCGTTCATAATTGATATAGAAAGTTATGTGCACTTGCATTGTATGCTATTGGTGGAAATTCCTAGAACATCTAGGCTTGATTTCATATCTTCAAATTTTTTGTTGTACTTCCTTTATCATTTTATTTGCTAGTCCTTCTGTCTTTTAAAGCAATTTCTATTTTCCGGACTTATGTGTGTTTTTGTTGTGTGCGAAGAATATGGGCTTTATTTCTTAGCAACTTTTCATTTTTTTAGTGTTACAAATTACCATAGTTTAATGCTTTGTCCCCTTCCCTATAGGGTATGCTGTGGTATTTGAAGAGATTTGTTTCTGTTTATTCAAGCCAAGGTTATGAGATTTTGTTATTGTTCTTGTTGTCTAAGAGCCATTTGTATGTTAGTAGCCCCTGAACAGAGTCATATGAAGCTATTTTGATGAATAAAATGGAGGGTGAAATATTTCATAGTTGATCTCTTCATGACAAACTTTGGCCTTTGCTTTGTGACATATTTGCATTAATACAGCTCAGCGACCATCACACAGGGGTATTTGGGGGGGGGGAGGATATGACTCTTGCATGGGGTGTCTATTGAATGTCTCAGCATCATTCTTTTTATTGATAAAAGGCGTCTCTAAAATAGGTCATAAAATTGAGGTTAGGGAAGGTCAACTCTTTGAGAGAAAAGCCAGAGAACCATACACATCTAGTAGCTGCATCATGGTTTAGAGGGTTGGCTTTAAGATTATTTCTCAGTACTACTCTGTTAAAAAGTGTCCTTACATAACATTTAGTATTCAGGGAAAATCAATCATTATAAATCTATCTCTATTGTTATATAGTGAATAATGATGGTCAAACTGGAAAGTCCAAGCATGTAAAGGCAACAGATATCGCCATGTGGTTTGAATACATTCAATTGATAAGAGAAGTTTGAGTTTCATCTCAAGACCACGTCGACTATTTGAACCAATTAACCTGAAGATTTGAGCAATGAAAGAGAGGAACTGCAAAAGAATGATGTGGATTCACAGTTTCAGTTCAAAGTATACATATTCCGGTCTGTAATCAGGGAATGTCTGTTGAGTAGCTTCCTTGGCTAAATGATGAACAAATGAGAAATCTTAGGGAAATGCTTTTGAGACCGCAAAAGGACTGAGACCATTGAGAACGTGCATCCTTGTACGGGATTTCAGGTAGGGTTCATTGTGTGAGAGTAGGCCCCACCTGAAATCTCATGCATGGATGCACGGTCTCACTGGTCTCGGCCCTGTTGCGATCTCATTAACAAAGTCCGAAATCTTAACACTAGCCAATCTATAAAGTAGCATTCTGAAATGGGACGTAACGAGCAGAGGGACGGAAGCTTAAGTTGCTCATATGGTTGCTTGGTCAATTCTGGGTTCACGTGAAAGTTTCCCGGCCATATCAAATCCATTGCTTCTTCCAACATGAAGGGCGTCCATGGCATGTCAACCATTGTAGCCTCTTCTCTACTCGGCTTGTGCACAAGCGAGTTGGGTTGGATGCCCATTGATTAGATATGATGTAATTATATATATACTAGTAAAGGTGTACGTGCTTTGCATGAGGAGTGTAAACGAGCCGAGCTGGGCACTGCTCGAGCTCAGCTCGTTGGAATTTTATAGATGCTCAAGTTCGGCTCGACTCGTCTCGTTGGAATTTTACAAAAGCTCAGGCTCGGCTCATCCACAAATCGTTGAGCTCAAGCTCGGCTCGATAATTTTTTTTTGAAAAAATACATTGATAAACACTAAATTCAAATTAAAAAAAATTAAATGGGCATTTTTTTTGGATGTCATGTGAATCACGTGAAAGCTTGAGTTAAAACTTAAACATAAATAATTATGTTAATGTATACTAAATATATTTTAACAAAAAAAAGGTATACTAAATATATAATATAAATTTAACTTTTAAAGGGTATTATTATAAAATTAATTGAGCCAAGCCGAGCCGAACTGGGCCACCTATTGTTCAGGCTCGACTCGTTTATTTTTTGAGCTCACTTTTAAGGCTCGGCTCGACGCAACAAGCCCAAAGTAAAAGCTCAAGCTCGGTTTATTTTGAGTTGAGCCAAGCTAGCTCGCAAGCTGGCTCGGCTCATTGACACCCCTACTTTGCATGTATTGATTTTTTACTAATAAAATTAAAACATATTTTTTATTCATAATTAAAGGAATATGATTATAGAGAGAGGTGCAACAAAATCGGAAAAATAGAGAGCCACTTACATGCTTCAAAATTTAGTTATATATTTTCTTCAATAGATGGTGTTGGCAAAGTCTTGTGTTCTTTTTCTTCAATGGATGCTACCTGATTTTCTTCTTCTCACTCATGCATATGCACTCGTGCACATCACTGCACACAAAAAAAAGTACACATGCCTGCATATATCATTTTATTTCATGGTTTGGAAGATAAAGGAGCCACAATCATATGGTGTTCGAGTCATTGAAACATGTCAGCCATATTTGAAACGATGCTCTCAATCTCTTAGTTCCCCCCACCCCCACCCCCACCCAAACCCAATTTTTAGCATTCACAACATCAATCCTCCATTTATTCATGAATGAGAAAATTCCGAACTCGCCACGCGTCAGTAGTTGATAGAAGGTAGAGAATAAAACACTTCACCTGCAGAAGAAACGAGGGGGTCGGATGTTCACCTTGAAATAAGCTCCGATGATAAAGTTAGTACACGACAAAGATGATAAATAGTAAAACACTGTAGCACTGAATATACTGAGAGAAAGAGTTCTGAGATGAAAGTTATGCACTGATTTTCTAAATATACTCTAGAAATTATGTTCAATATCCTCGGATCCTAATGCACTGGGTCACTAGAGGTATTTATTGGTTAAGCTCAAGATGCCCATAAATGACCATCAATGGTTATGGATGACCATGTTACCAGCTGCACACTCATTACCAAATATGTTAGGCATATTTAGAGCCTAACGTGTCACATGTGAGAGCCTACAATTTCTAAGTCGGTTTTAGGTCGAAAACCTATATGAGATGACTAGTAATAAATGGTAGGACATTGCTTTCCACCTAATGTCAGAGACAAATGATCGGCTCCTGATTGTCGGTCTCACTGTTGACTAAAGCACGGGTTCGTTGTTCACAATGAAAACGATATCATTGTCCCGATGACTACGAGTCCGTTGTCTAGGAGACAACGTTCTCGTTGTGCAGAGTACAATGAGCCCGTTGTCATACGCACAATGAATAAATACTCAAAAACACATACGAGCTTGTATCCACTGTTATAACACAAAAAACATGATTGTAGTCACAACATACAAATAAATTACGAATTTTATTCTTTACAATCCATATGTTGAATCACTTCACAATCGCATGATCGTTACTCTAATACCATTTGTTATGTGTCTTTTTTCATTCTATCACAAAAATAAAGACAAATAGGTTCTTTTTCATGGGAACCAACCTCTAAAGGCTACTATTTGAGGGTTAGCCAACCTCCACAAGACAATCCTTTAAGGACAAAACTTCCATATTAATTAATTTGAAGTGATTTAAAATGAAAGCTAGGTTATGACAGACAAACTTAAGTGTAACGGATAAAATTCGTAAAATAGAGCAAAAAGAAGGGGTAAAATAGTGATTTCTTACGTTCACAAATTCTGACAATTTAGCCAACATAAGCCCACTTGGGCCATGTGCTGGATCACTTGAGTGTTATCTGACAGGTGATCTTATCATGACTGCACAAGTCATGATGACTAAAAAATGCCTGTAAACAAGCAAGAATCACCAGGGAGAAGAGAGAGAGGATGCGCGAGAGAGATGGATGGTGCGAAAAGCAAGAGAGGAGAAAAAGGGCAGAAAAAGAAGAGAAAGAGGATGGTGCGAAAGGCAAGGAGGATGGTGTGAAAGGCAAGGAGGATGGTGCGAAAGGCAAGAGAGAGGAGAAAGAGAAGAAGAGCAAGAGGAAGAGAAGAAGAGCAAGAGGAAGAGGAAGAGGGAGATCTGAGAAGCTTGAGTCATTCACACCCCTCCCCCAAAGTGCTGTGTAGATGGCCACTCACCCGATTCTCTCATCTTCCTTTGGTGTTATCCGACCACTTGATGCTCTTTGTGGCCTCACAAGCGTCTATGGCCGTCAGATTCTCTCAAATAGGCATTGTCTGCCTGATGCTCTCCATGAATGGTCACACTGCCACTTGCAGGGCCTTGCAATTGATCATCTGTTGAGTGCCATCACACTTGAACTTGTGTCTGATGATGTGAATAGTGTCAAATTCGTTGTGCCATTGTGCTGTGAATAGTGCCAAATTCGTTGTGCCGTTGTGCTGTGAATAGTGCCAAATCCGTTGTCACGTTGTCTGATGTGAATAGTGCCGAGCTCGTTGTCCGTTGTCTGATGCATAACGTACCCGTTGTCTGAGCCCGAGCTACGTTGTCTGAGCCCGAGTAGACAACGTTGTCTGAGCCCGAGCCACGTTGTCTGAGCCCGAGCTACGTTGTCTGAGCCTTATCCGAGCTGAGTCCTTTAGGCCATCCGAGCTGAGTCCCTTGGGCCATCCGAGCTGAGTTCTTTGTGCCTTCTAAGCTATATCCTTTGTGCCTCCTGAGCTACAATCTCCAGAGTATAACACCAGAGCTCGTCCTCAAGTGCATATGCCCAGTGCCCTCACGATAAGTATCTATACCATACTGTGCCTTATGTTCACGTGCTTGTGTCTTGTGCCATACACTGTGCTTGTGCCTTGTGCCATACACTGTGCTTGTGCCTTGTGCCTTGTGCCTTATGTTGTGCCTGTGCCTTGTGCCTTATGTTGTGCCTGTGCCTTGTGCCTTATGTAGTGCTTGTGTCTTATGCTGTGCTTGTGCCTTATACTGTGCTATGTGCCTTATACTGACTTTATCATCGGAGTTTATTTCAGGGTCCACACCCGCCCCCTCAGGCTCATTTACAGGTGGAGTTTTGCTATCATTCCTCTACTAGCTAAGCAGCTACAGACGCGTGGCGTGCACGAGATTTTTTTCCTTTCATTAAGTATGTTCTCCAAGAGCCCTACAAATAAAAAAAAAACTAGATAACAGCCCACTAAGAAGACCACTAACAAACAAACACGGTAAATACTGCTGATACGTTAACTCATCCATGTGGGCCCCAATTAAGTACATATCACCTCCAAAATTAGCATATATATACTTAGAACAGAAATAGATGATTATAAATAATTCAACACGAAATAAGATAGATTATAGAAATCGAGTGGAGATGAAATCCGTAACAAAATCATCTTATCAGATTATGGATGCAGGGCCGTAGTTCTTCGAAGGTGAGTGACCCATTCTGTCTGTAACGAAGCCCTAAATAAGGACTCAGGAGCTATATAAAAAAACCTAAACCAGGAGCTAAAAAAACCCTTAATCAGAAAGCCAAGCACAATAGTTATAGGTAGTTGATGGAGGCTGAGAATAGATGTTGACTAAGAGTAGGGGAGCATTCCTCATTTTGAAATTGCCCATATAACACATTAGGCAGTGATCAACACACCACACATTAGATTATGTGGTCTAATGCCATGACCATGTGTCCCTTCTAATACTCCTTTAATTATGATTAAGCTTAAGAAAATTCAAGTTAATATTTTTATTTTTTTTAAATCAAGTCAGATTGCTTACCCCTAAGAGTAAATCAATCTTAACTACAACTTGAGGTGATGTGTGAGGCATGGACCAATAACGACTGCACATTAGATTAGATCGTCTAATGCGGCAGTCAGTTAAGCATTCACCACATAAAATACAGAATTACGGAACTACCCCTGTAGTTTTTCTCTAACAGCTTTCGCGAATTCGAGTTTTAAGTTTCCGGGAAATGGCGTAGAATATAAATAGAGTGTAGTTGTTTCCCCGCTCTTCTTCACATCTGCAACAATTTTCATCGATTTCAGGTTCTCTTTATTCTCTTCCCCGCTAATCGTACATTTAATCTGTTCTCTTTTTGAAAACTAAAATATTTTCGTCACTTCCTCTCTAATCGGTGTTTCCTAAACCTGTGTTCATCAAGTAATTTTTTCTATTTAGTTACTTTTTTTTTTTTTGAAGATTTTTATTTTAAATTATAGATAGGATGCAATAGCAAATAAGGATCGTGTTGCCGATCCCAAATAGTTGAGATAAGGCACGATTCAGTTTTTTTTTTGGGTAAACATTCAACTTTGACGATGATGGGATGTGTTGTTACATCGCCGGAGAGTCAGACTTTGCATTCATTATTTATTTATTTTTATATCTCCCCGGAATTTTGTAATTGTAGCCTTTGAGATGTGTTAGGGTTACGATAAGCATGATTTCAGCCATTTTTTATTTAATTTTTTTCCCTCTCTATACTCAGAACATTTAAGATGGGGATGCTGTACCTTGTGTAAGTTGTTCCTTTTCATTTTCAAATTTTATAATTTTTTTTGGGATTTTGATGATTTTCTTTTTTATTTGTTATACGTTAAAATCATGTAATTTTTTTATAATCCAATACCAGAAATGCAATGTAATTTGACTGATGTACTTAAGTATAAATTATAATTTATTTATTTTTTAAAATCTTACCCCCTAATTTTGCATTTCTCAAAATGTAACAACCCATTTCCACACAGCTCATCCAGCCATTGCTATTCTATCTTGGGAAGGTTTACACATAGAGAATCTCCATAATTGTTGCCCTTTTAGTTGTCATAATTGTTGCTCTTTTAGTTGTCATTTAATTTGAATTTTGAATAAGTTTCCAATAATGTAAGAGATTCCCATGTAACTGGAGATTGAGGTTGATTCCTGATATCTATAAATAAGGAACGAAGTAATGAAGAGAGGCAGTTGGAATTTCAACCCTTTTGGGCTCTAAGGAGGTTGCCTTCCTCGAAAAGGCTAGATTTGTTCTTATTCTCTACTTATTTTCCATTTCTTCTTAGCAAGAGTGTTACAGTTGGTATCAGAGCCAACGTTCCTTGGCCACTTTGTCGAATTTTTTTTATCTTTCACATGGTACAAACTTGATCTATTATGGCTTCCCATCACAATAATGGTGATCTTAGTGAGAAGCGCATCATGGAACTTCTTGAGCAAGAATGCCTCACTTTTGAAAACTCTACGAAACTCTATATCGAAGCGCTTGAAAAGAAACAACAATCTATGGCAGAATCTCTACAACAATTAGAGGGTTTCCATCGCAATGGTAACATCGATGGTCGGATCCCACGAAGTCCTGTAATGGGCTTCAATTTTGCCAAGTGTTCGGGAGGAGCACGGGGACACACGCACCTCACTAGGACTGGATGATGAGCCAAATTCCATTGCACTTGGACATGGAGTGCAACTACGTCCCATTCGATTGGAGTTCCCACGATTTGACGGCACAGATCCAGTTGGTTGGATCTACCAAGCTGAACATTTTTGGAGTACCACGAAATTCCCGCTAACCAACGTGTTTCCATGGCATCATTCCATCTCGAGAATGAAGCCATGCAATGGTACCAATGGACGCGCAAGAATATTGGCATATTGTCCTGGTCGGCCTTCAAGGAGGTTCTGTTGTCTCGTTTTGGTCCTATAGAGTTTGAGGATCCCTTTGGTGACCTCTTCGACAAATGGGCTCTTTGCGCGATTATCAATCAGCCTTTGAAAACTTGTCCAATCACACACCCGGAGTTTCTCAACCCCTCCTCGTAAGCTATTTCATTAGTGGCTTGAAAGATGACATCCGCTTGGGTGTCAAGAGCCGTCGACCATTCACTTTGGTAGAGACCATTGCCCTGGCTCGCCTCTATGATGAAAAATTAACCCTTACTCGTAAATCCAATCGTCTCGCCCTCCACATCACACATCATCCACCATTGGCCTAAACTCATCGTCTTTGAACTCAAACCCCAAACCATCCCCATCCAATTTCAAACGTCTCACCGTGGCTGAAATGGGTGTGAATGGGGACTCTGCTACAATTGTGATGAAAAAATCTCACCTGGTCATCGATGTAAAGGTCACCAGTTTCTCCTTTTGGATAGCCCGGACTCCATTGAAGATGAAGAAGCTTCCTCCGAAGACGACACCCCCAATGATCCTTCGCCCGCCTCAGATGGCCCAGAATCCACCATCTCCCTCCATGCACTAGTTGGTTCTCAAGCACCTCAAACCATGAGTGTTACCGGCATGATCAAAAAGCAACGTGTTCGAATCCTCATTGATAGTGGGAGTACACACAATTTCCTACATGCCAAGGTTGCTCATCGCCTTGGATACATTCCTGAAATGGGAGCCGAACTCCAAGTCATGGTAGCAAATGGGGAGAAATTGAAGAGTCATGGCCTTTGTAAGGACTTACATTTCTCTATCCAGCAGCATGCTTTCACCACGGATGTATATCTACTCCACTTTGGTGGATGTGATATGGTGTTAGGGGCTCAATGGCTTCGCACTCTAGGTCCTATCCTTTGGGACTTTGAGAATCTTTGGATGTGATTCCAGGATAGTAACTCCGACATCACACTACAAGGAGAAACCAGCCCCATGGCTGCCATCACCGAGGCTTCGGCTGTTCTAAAATCCCTTAGAGAAGGCGCACCATGCGCTTTCCTCCACATGCTCTTTGCAACTGAAACTATAGAAGAGCAGGCACCTCCATCAGATTTATTGAATGTCCTCCACCATTTTAATGATGTTTTTGGCACACCATCTGAATTACCACCACGATGTTCGCATGATCACCAGATTCCCCTACTACTGGGTAGCCAATCGACCAATGTTCGCCCATATCGCTACCCACACTTCCAAAAATCAGAGATCGAAAAGGTTGTGACTGAACTCCTTCAAACAGGTATAATCCGACCGAGTGATAGCCTGTATTCATCTCCAGTTCTCTTAGTCTGTAAGAAAGACGCATCTTGGCGTATGTGTGTGGACTACAGGGCCTTAAATGCAGTCACGGTCAAGGATCGTTTCCCTATTCCAGTCATTGACGAATTGCTTGACGAACTCACAGGGTCCGTCTTCTTCTCCAAATTGGATTTATGCTCGGGTTATCACCAAATCCGAATGGCCACAAAGGATGTTCACAAAACTGCGTTCCGCACTCATGAAGCTCACTACGAATTCCTCGTCATGCCCTTTGGACTTTCAAATGCACCCTCTACATTTCAGCACTTGATGAACGAGGTATTCAAGCAACATCTCCGTGTTTTTGTTTTGGTCTTCTTTGATGACATCTTGATATATAGTAAGACTTGGTCAGAACACCTACAACATATTACTACTGTTCTTACATTATTACGGAGCCACACTCTCTTTGTTAAACGTTCCAAATGCCGGTTTGGTGTGACATCCATTGAGTACCTTGGCCATGTTATTTCTAATGCTGATGTTGCTGCGGATCCACAAGAGATTGTGGCAATGGTTGATTGACCCACCTCAAAATCTGTTAAGGCCCTTCGGGGGTTCTTGGGCCTCACCAGGTACTATCGAAAATTTGTCCGCGACTATGGGACGACTTGTGCACCTTTGACGACCTTATTAAAAAAGGATTCCTTTACTTGAGACTCCTCCACAGATTCAGCCTTTCAAGCTCTCAAGGATGTTATGTGTTCCACAACGATGCTCCTAGATTTCTCTAAACCATTCGACATTGAGTGTGATGCCTTAGATATTGGCATTGGTGCGGTTCTCATGCAGTCCGGTCATCCTCTCGCTTTTTTTAGCAAAGCACTTATAGGTCGCAACAAGGGGCTATCAACCTATGAAAAAGAAATGCTAGCAATCATTCAAGCCATTGAAAAATGACGACCATACTTATTGGGGAATCATTTTCGCATCCGTACTGACCATAAAAGTCTCAAATATCTTATGGATCAACGGATCTCTACTCCGGCTCAGCATAAATGGTTAGCCAAACTCCTTGGTTATGATTATGAGATCATTTTTAAAAGTGGCGTAGACAACAAAGCTGCTGATGCTCTTTCTCGTTGGGCACAGCCATTTCCCAACCGATTCCCACTTAGTTGGACGCGATTCTCACGGAACCCATATCTGATCCATATCCTGTTTGCATTATGACTCAATTGCAGGTAGATCCAGGGTTAATTCCCAATTTTTCTATCACTAATTGACGGCTTCGCTACAAAAATCGCATTGTCCTCAATGCCTCTTCTCCACATAAGCTAGCTATTTTGCAACATGTCCATGGTAGTGTTGATGGAGGACACTCAGGCTCTCTCAAGACCTACAAACGGGCTCATAAAACATTTTATTGGCGGGGTATGAAGGGTGATGTTAATCGCTACATTACAGCTTGTGACATTTGTCAACGCAATAAATCCGAATCAATTGCTTATTCGGGTCACTTCAACCATTGCCTATCCCGGAGCGCATTTAGACTGAAATTTCCATGGACTTCATTGAAGGACTCCCCCCTTCCCATGGAAAAAGCGTCATCTTGGTGGTGGTGGATCGGCTCTCAAAAGCTGCTCATTTTGTTCCACTCTCACACCCTTACTCAACAACCTCAGTTGCTTCGGCCTTTGAGAATGTGTTCAAACTGCATGCCATGCCGTTGTCCATTGTGTGTGACCGCGATGTGATCTTCACTAGTGCATTTTGGTAGGAGTTCTTCCGTTTGCAGGGTACTGATATCTTGATGAGTACTGCCTACCACCCTCAAACCAATGGTCAGACTGAACATGTTAATCAATGCCTTGAAACGTACTTGCGGTGTTCTACAGGTCTCCATCCTAAGCATTGGGTAAAATGGCTCTCTTGGGCAGAGTGGTGGTACAATTCACAATTCTTCATACCATGAGTCTACACGCCTAACTCCCTATGAGGTGGTCTATGGCCAACGTCCTCCCACCATTGAGATGTATGTCACTGGCATGACCCATGCTCAAAGTGTGGAAGATGGATTGCTAGACCGCGATTGTACCCTCAGCATTCTCAAGGACAATCTCTCAATGGCTCAAAACCTCTTCAAGGTTTATGCTAATAAGAAGCGTACAGAACGTAAATTTGAAATTGGTGATGTTGTTTTTCTCCGTCTCCAGCCCTATCGCCAAAACTCAGTGGTCACTCGCTCTTGTTCCAAGCTCTCACCACGATTCTATGGACCTTACCGTGTTATTGAGACAATTGGTTCTGTCGCTTACCGTTTGGATTTACCACCAACTTCCAAAATCCATAATGTGTTTCATGTCTCTCAACTGAAGAAGAAATTGGGCACTGCCATCACAGTTCATCATCTCCTCCCTAATTCTATTGAGGATGGTATCTTAAGCAAAGTACCTGAGGCAATCCTCAATCGTCACATGGTCAAGCAAGATAATGTTGCCTGTACGGAAGTTCTCATCAAATGGCTTGATCATCCCGTCGAAGATGCTACTTGGGAATTGTGGCCCTTCATCGTGGAGCTTTTTCCTGACTTCCAGCCTTGAGGACAAGGCTGTTCTGATGGGGGATAGTGTGTAACAACCCATTTCCACACAGCTCATCCAGCCGTTGCTATTCTATCTTGGGAAGGTTTACACATGGAGAATCTCCATAATTGTTGCCCTTTTAGTTGTCATAATTGTTGCCCTTTTAGTTGTCATAATTGTTGCTCTTTTAGTTGTCATTTAATTTGAATTTTGAATAAGTTTCCAATAATGTTAGAGATTTCCATGTAACTAGAGATTGAGGTTGATTCTCAATATCTATAAATAAGGAACGAAGTAATGAAGAGAGGCAGTTGGAATTTCAACCCTTTTGGGCTCTAAGGAGGTTGCCTTCCTTGAAAAGGCTAGATTTGTTCTTATTCTCTACTTATTTTCCATTTCTTCTTAGCAAGAGTGTTACACAAAATCAAAGGCGAAAAAGTTGGAGTTTTTTTCATTATGGGCAAGTTGCATAAAAGATCGTTGTGATTTAAGGGTATTGTAACAGTATTTTGTCAGACATACTAATCATCTCGATTTGGATCTAGTTCTTGGCATCTTGACATAGGATTGAAGTTTGTTTATATCTTTCACAACCATTTTATGCTAATGTTATGTTATATTTTCTTTATTTCTTCTTTCCTTACGTGGGTTGGGCAGTGGAAATGAAGAAATCACCTTTACCAGTGCAAACTATTTTTGGTACTGAGAAGCAATTATGTGTAAAGGAAAATCTAGTAAAGCTTTTGAGATGGCATTTTGGGCATTCAGATTTCAGAGGGAAGCAGCTAGAGGCCATCGAAGCTGTTTTGTCAGGTATTGTTAGTCTTTCCTTAATGATACTAATTGCTGATATTAGACTTGGGGTTATATTGGAGTTCAATTCTGAGGTTCTTTGTGCCTCCACCATGAGAAGTGGCAAGCACACGGGTATCAAGTGTAAGACATGGTGAACCCTGAAAATGGTATTTATGGATTCAGCTCCATATTTCAAGAGATATTGAATTAACTAATATTTCAGTACAATAAAATGTATAATATGTATTGTGATGGTTTCTATAATGGGTTTTTATCATATATCTAGTTATAACTACATGCATATGTGATGTTATACATACAACTCATAACCCATTGTAAAATGTGAATAACTATACAGTATACATTTGATTTGGAGGGGGGGGTTGCCTAGTGCCCCTAAAGAAAATTCATGTCTCACTAGCATGGGTAATTCACCAATTTAGAAGAATCCATGCAACATAGCTTTTTAATTATTTTTATTTTTTCCTTTTGCAGGTAGAGACTGTTTTTGTCTAATGCCAACTGGAGGAGGAAAGTCAATTTGCTACCAGATCCCTGCATTAACGAAAACAGGAATTGTGCTTGTTGTTTGTCCTCTAATAGGTGAATGGTTTTTGTCTTGTTTAATTCTTACATCTTAGAGGAAGCTTATACTACGTACAACTTTTTGGCATTTCTTGCTGGGATGTGGCACTAACTTCTTCTATATTCTTGTTCTGTATTCTCTCGCAGCATTGATGGTAAGCATACTATAGTTTATAAAAAATAACATCTGTTTTCTTTATCTCTTTTCATGACTTCTTGTCTAAGGTCATATATGGTGAGATCTATCGTATCTTTCTTGTGAATAGGAAAATCAAGTAATGGCATTAAAGGAGAAAGGGATTGCTGCTGAATATCTATCCTCAACCCAAACGGGACAAGTCAGAGAAAAGGTGAATATAGGAGTAGTATTTTTTTTCAAATGGTGTGTAATATGATGGCAAATGTGAAGCTTAGCCTAAATTGTAGGGGGACAAGCAGGGGAGACAGTGAAACAAAACCTCTGGATTATTAAAGAATGACAAAATTATTTTTAAAAAGATCTCATAAAATAACAAAATGTCAAAGTGTCGAGCTCGAGCTTCTTCATGATAGTGTTTGCCAATTTAGGCGTTTCTTTTGCTTTGGTATCAATGCTCATTGTAGTTTTTCTTGCTATGAGTTGTTACTATCCTAAAGCTTCTTCTAAATAGTGTCATGCCCGACTATGAGTCATCAGTCCATTCATCATAGATCAAATTTCTACTAGTTTGGTATATTTCATTTTTTAGCATTAAGATTGGCTACTTCCCATTGCTCTTATCTTACACAGACACAATGTCCCTGATTTGTGTCAATACTAAACTTTGGTTCTAACCAGCGGTATCTCTGTTTTAATTATTAGATCCATGAAGACCTTGACTCTGGAAAGCCATCCTTAAGCTTGCTGTACGTGACACCAGAATTGGTTGCAACACCTGGATTTATGTCAAAGCTGACAAAGCTTTATGCTAGAGGATTGTTGAATCTAATTGCCATAGACGAGGTGTGAAATTATATGACCTCTACCAGTATATATGATGTTTTAATAGTTTCAGAAGGTATTTTTAGAGTTTTACGGCGTCATTTCTTTTGTTTTAATTTCAGGCACATTGCATCTCAACATGGGGCCATGATTTCAGGTTTGTAATATGATGGTTTCTTGATAACCGGTAGGCAGCAATTGATTGTGATGCACACTGACACTCCATTATAAAAAATTGCTATGTCAGGCATCCATGTTGTGAACTCATCCACAGATACTAAGGCAAAACGCCAATTTATTATTCCGTATATTTTTTGGTATAATAATATGCAAGTAAGTGTTTTTGCTATATGTCTAATATTCTAACACCTAGAGATGTTCTTACATGTTATTTACTTCTATTTACTGATATATTTCTTTTAATATTATCTTCCAGTGTCAGAATATTATTCTTTGACCTAAGAGTTTGTCGAATTTATATATGGTGGTTAGCATCTGTGTAAAGCAAGGAGTTCTCGGGTCTCCCATTTGTGGACTCTGTACATAATTGGAGTCAAATCATTCTCTGTGAATCCCAATTTTTTGGGAGGATTTTTCTTATTCCCCCAAAACTTGTTCACTTTATCCTTTTTCATATTGGATACAATTCATGTTATTTACCAAAAAAGGTGATCTACGTAAAGCAACAACTAGTTTTATTTATTTATTCTTGCTTAATCACAATGGAATTTGTAGTATCATTGAAACTTTTATTTTCTGTAGTTCCATGATCATATTCTTACTCATTTATGCAATGCAGGCCCAGCTACCGAAAACTTTCATCTTTAAGAAACCGCCTTCCCGATGTGCCGATATTGGCTTTGACAGCTACAGCCGTTCCCAAGTGAGATGTACTCTCTAAGGAATACTTAGTATTGTTAATATTTTTAAATGCAGGGTGAAATATTTGTGTACTTCTAATTAGTGGATTTAGAAACGTGTCTGTCTAAATGGAGATTTTGTTACACTGAATTCAACAATTTCTTGTATAATATTCCTACTAATTTGAGTGTTCACCACTGGGGTGTATTGAAGTCACACGGTATGATCCTGTAGATGATGAAATCTCACCACCCATGTTCAGAGGTATATAGAGGTTCATACACCGGTTCACCCCAGAACATGGCCCAAAAGGTGGATCATGATTACCTCACACGTGCGAACGTGCATGCGAATAACCGGATCGCCATAAGAAGTCCAGCCAAAGACCACCACGTGGCCTTCGGCAGCAGCATGTCTCATTCCCTTTGAGAAGCTCGAAAATTGATCGTACAAATCCATAAAGGAATCAACTTTTTGAGAGATAGGCTTCACTAAGTGAGAATGCATGCCTATTCTTCTCATCCAATCAAATATGATTGGGCATGTCACTAGTGTCTACACTACAGGTATCAATTAGGGAAGAACCAGATTTTAAATTGTTATTACTGGTCAGAATTGCAGAAACTAACCCATTCTATTGTGTTGGGCGCAAGAAATAAATTTCAGTACAAACATGAAGGTGGCAACAGACTTAATGCCAGATGTCCTGTGCTTATAATTTAGTACCATAGACTTTGTATGGATGTAACTTCTATATGTTATCAATTAAACCATGCAACCCTATAATGTATTGTTTCTGCCGGAGGTGCTTTTGAAATTGCAATTTCATACTGCAAAGCCTTTCTTGAGGAGTAATACAATTGATTTTATTACTTTTCAAAATTTACCAGTCATTTAGAATTATGAACCTAAGAAACATTTACAGAGAATTCTCAGCAAGACCATCTACTTCTAAATGCTTATCTGGCTAAAGATGCAACTGGTATCTATCAGGGAAAAAAAAACTAACATCGAGTTATTCAGACCAAACTGATGGCACTGGTATTTTTTTAAGTTACTTATTGCTGGATACTTCTTTTAGTCGTGTAATGTATTGTAACAATATCTGTATGTAGAATGCAATTGTTTTTATAGTTCCATAAGTTCTTGTATTTTTCTGAAACTCATTCTCTGTAGGCGTTGTCAAAGTACAACACAATACCAGATCACTGATTGTCTTTTTTTTCTTCTATTTTTAATGGCAGAGTTCAGAAGGATGTGATAGAGTCATTGTGCTTGCAACACCCTTTAGTCCTTAGGTCATCATTTAACCGTCCTAATATATTTTATGAAGGTGAGGTCCTGCTAGCTTAATTTGGTGCAGTCATTTGGTTTTCTGTAGTTGAGTTTGTATAGTGCAGCCTACAGGCTGTAGATTTTGCTGAATCTATTCTTCAATTTTTTTTCCCTTGTACTTCATCAAGATAAATGCATTTCTGGTTTCTCTTGATGTAGTTTTCTTCTATTTGGTTATTAGCTATGGGAATTAAGATATTGTGGCACTCAAAGTTTGGTGAACTAGTACCATGGTTTTATTTTATTTTATTTTTAAGAATTTTACTTTCCCAAGTCATTGAATGCTTCACAGGGGTCCATCAGTTTTCCTTTAGTAAATGACGTGCCCATAACACGGAGAGTGTTGTCATGAGTATGAAACACAAGGGTTCACATGAAGGGACCTCCCATTGTGCTTACTTATCCCACAAACCATTTTAGTTGGATATTAATTGCCTCTAGAAACACTTTTACATTCTCAAAAAAAGGGAGTTTGTTACTGTATTTCAGTAATATCCTGTTTTGAAAAATTCGCTCGATATAATTGGGAATTCACAGTTTTAATTTACATAAAGATAAACCTTCTTAAAAAAATATGAAAAAGTTAGTCTGAGAAATTTAAGGCTGCTTGAACATCAGTGTAAAACTATCAGAATATCACTAGTTGATAATTGTTTTTATAAAATTCTAATGGGACTTTCTAGAAATTTCAGTATTTTAAGATTTGATTTGAAACTATGTATTCATAATAAATGTGCTGTTATCAGTCAAGTGCCAACTATTCAATGACAAATGTGACGTTTGTCTCACTTATTCCTAAGAGCAGTAGAGTTGTAGATGATCCTATAATTGAAGGTTTGGATCTAATTGAAGGTTTTGTGGTCGGAAGGATGATCCTATAATTTTCCATCTACAATATGCCAATGCTACTATGATATTATATCACTTCCCATGATGAAAAATCTAAGGGTGGTTCTTTGGTGCTTTGAAGAAGTATCCGGTTTTCGGATTAGTTTGAGTAAGAGCTCAATAATTGGAGTATGTGAAGATAAAGAGTAAAGATAATATTTTTTAGGGTTGTGCTAGTCGGTTGGGGCAATTTTCAATTACCTATCCTGCCATTCCTTTTGGCATTGTGGAGAGGCCATTAAGTATGTGGATTCCGTGATAGAGAGTGAAGAAAAGGTTGGCCCTTGGAAGAAAATTTCCTTCCTTATCAGGGTAGAACTACGCGAAAGAAAAATCACTTCTCAAGTACTCCTATATATTACATTTTGTTTTTAAAATTCGTTCCTTGGTGGAGAAATTTGGAAGTGATTTCTTGTGGATCGGCAAAAGCTCACTGAGGAGATTTCAAATGGTTAAGGGAATCTTGTGTGTAAATAGATGATATATGGTGGTCTTGGCATTAGAAAATCGAAGGTTATGAACAAAGTCCTTGCCAAATGGCTTTGGAGATTTGGGGGGGAGAGACATGCTCTATGGCGTCACGCCAATTTCTTAAACTTGGAAGTAGGTATCGTGATTTGGATAATCGAGAAGTTTCTTCCTCATACGGTTTGTGTGTTTGGAAAGGCATTATGAAAATTCAGGTATTATGAAAACTAAGCTCATTGTAAAGTAGGTAGTTGTGATAAAATTTCGTTTTGGGAAGATGAGTGGGTGGTGTTGGAAGATTCTGTGACCAATGCTCAAAGGCATCATCTTTTAGTCCCTAGTAAGAACCTTCAATCAATTATTATTTTTATAGAAGGAACTGAAGGTTGTGTAATCTCTGTCCTTCAAAAGGAATCTATTGGATAGAGAAGTCGTGGATTCATGAATCTATTTAGCTGACTTAAAGAAATTTTATTTCCCTTAGAGGGTGTGGATCAAAGCATTTGCAAATGGAGCTCTAATGGGATTTTTTGTTTCTTCCTTCTGCAACATTCTCTTATGTTTTTTCAGAAGAAAAACCAATGGCTGAAAGATTTGGGTATGCTGATCCCTCCAAGAGTGGAGGCATACACTTGGGCGGTTGTGTTGGATAAAATTCTTACTGTGGATTATCTGATACACAGATTGGAATTTATCCTTAATTGGTATGTGATTTGTAAGAATGGTGAAAAAAGTGTGAATTGCCTCCTTATTGTGGATTATCTGATACACAGATTGGAATTTATCCTTAATTGGTATGTGATTTGTAAGAAAAGTGTGAATTGCCTCCTCATTCACTGTAGTTTAGCTAGAAATATTTGGGCTTCCTTTTTAGTCTCTTCAATATGTGTTGAGTTTTTCCTTAAGCAATGGTGGATCTATTTTTTGGTGGCAAAGTGGGCCTTTCAGGATTAGAGGATAAGTTCTTTAGAAGATCCTTCCTTATGCTGGTTGTTGGGCTGGTAAAAAGAGAGGAATAGAATAATTTATAGAAGATAAGTAAATCTCATGTCATTTCATAAATAAACAAGATACAATGGCGACAAAAACACAACACAGGAGTTTACAAGCACATAAACTCAGAATATGAAGTAAACACAAGCAGAAACAAATGTAATGATAATTCTCTTAGCTGAACTGAATGCAATCCGGGGTGCCTTTGTAAGAAAAAAACGTTTCTCACCCCCTGATGTTTGTAATGCCATTTGGCGGATATTGAAGGAATTGGGGAGTTGTGGTAAAAAGAGTTCAAGATGGTTGATATGACAGATCTTGTTTGTAATTGGGGTGATTCCTATTTAGTGGGACGGGAAAGGGAACCATCTTGGTAGAAGCCATAATCTGGGTGGATTGAGCTTGATTTTGATGAGAATATCTTAGGACTGCTGAGTTTGGATGGACTAGTGTTGTCCTTAAAATGAGAGGGAGATGTTATCAAGTCTTATTCGGGTAAAAGTGGGGTTGCGAAATCCGATGAAGCAGAAGTGAAGGCTTTACTCAAAGGACTAAGATTGTTAATGATTGCTTTGAGGGGCCGTTGGTGGTCGAAGGTGATTCATAGAATGCAGTTAAGTGGACTGGTGGTGAGGCCTCTATCCTTAGAGGCTGGCAAATTTAATTGACAATATTCGAGATCTAGCGAGAGGAAAATAGGATAGATCATTATCTTCTCTCATGCAATTAGGAGTTAGGACATAGGAGTGCCATATGATATGGTGGATTCCTTAGCAACAAGTTGTATTAATAAAATTTTTTTCTATTGAGAACCATTTTGGGATTGCTTATGTTGGGGACTCTCTTCTTTAATTCCTTCTAATGATCGTTACTCTCTTCCCATCTCTTGTAATTTATTTTCATCGTATTAATGCAATCTATACTATTAAGTTAACTATAAAAAAAGAAGTGTCTAAACAATATGCGGTCTAAAATTATGCAAGGAAAGTAACAAAAGTAATGCCATGTTGAATAAAAATGTCCAACTTGGCCATGAGAACATCACGAAAAACAAAAAAGAGAAAGAGAAAGAGAAAGAGAAAGAGAGGAAGCTAAAAAAAATTGCAAAAATTTCAGGCTACAAATTCCCAAAAAAAAAAAAGGTTTTTTTCTTCACCATTTATCAGGAACTAGTCTAGATTCTAGACTGAACCTTGGATTTTAGTTTTGAATTATGTTTATCTTTCTAGGCCTTCTGTGAAATACATTTTTTCCATGTAAAATGGAGGATGACATGTATACATGCAATAGTATCCATGACACCATATATGAGTTGAAGGTTTGGCGTGTATTCTACTGGCCTTTTAAGACATTTTCAGTATCAGCTTTTAAGACATTTTCAGTATCAGCTACTGTTAGTATGTGTTCCTACGTGATGAGTCGATCCCACATGCAATGCAGTTCGATATAAAGATCTTCTGGATGATGCCTATAATGATTTGTCTAATCTACTCAAATCCAGTGGAGATGTGTGCGCTATTGTTTACTGCCTTGAACGTACAATGTGTGATGATTTGTCTGCTCGTCTATCAAAGAACGGAGTTTCCTGTGCTGGTAATTGATTTCTTTTTCCCTTAAACCTTTACTTTTGATAGTCTTTAATAAACATGTTCTATTATATAAACTTTTGATCGGTAAATAAATAAATTTATGCGTGATCAAAAAAGAGGGAAAATGTAGCTTCACTGATAAGTGAGCAAAACAAAGGGAGAACTAAAGATACAAATCATCCGCTACCAACATAACGAAGCCTGAAAAACTAATCCAAACCCAACAAAGACAAAAGGTCTACATTAACATAAACCAGGTCTAATCAAACATCAATCTCTCAATTGCACCATAACGTCAGCGCATACGAAGTCCATTAAGGAGTACGAATCTTCAAACACCTGTCTAATCCTTTTGCCCCAAATAATCCAGCATATTTCCCTGGGAGCACCCTCCCCTCCATGCTACTTCAAGAGAGCTGTCGAATGTTTTCTTGATTGTTGTCCAGAGGAAGAAGGAAATCTTGGATAGGACACTAGGATTTCACCCAACTCTATGAGGAAAGGAGGGCGTAGCTCGATCATCTAATGTTGAATAGAAACATTTAACAGTATACCGAGCTTTCAGACGTTTCACTCAAATCCTAGCATCAACTGAGCTCTAATTCAAACTCTCGATAGAAAACAGTTTTTGAAAACTGGCCTGGCCCAGCCGGTTGAATCGGTAAAACTAAGAACTAGCCAGTCAACCGGTCCCCCAAACCCTTAAAACCGAACTCTTTTCAAAAGCTGAAAACCAGGAACTGATCGGTTCAACCGAGAACTGGTGATAAAACCGGTAAGAACCGGTCAAGGAAAGGGAATTAAAAATAATAATAATAGAAGGGCACTGTCGAACCGGGCAAACCGGGAACCGGCCACCCAGTCGGTTCGATGGCCGGTTTAGTTATGAAAACATTGATAGAAAGTCTGCTCAACATTCACAAGACATCATCTACCTCCCAATCTTTCAAATCCCTCGAAAGCCTAGGCATCTAGATTATTTTGCCATTCCTAGATTCAAACCAAGAAGCCACCGGACAATGCCTATCCACTTCAAGGGAATAAAGGTTCCCAAAATCACACTTTAAAGGATTTGAGCCACACCAAAGATCCTCCCAAAACTTCACATCTTCTCCATTCCCTACTTTGAATCTGATTTGGTGCCTAAAATCATTCATACCATTGGTAATGCCTCTCCATAGGCTCGCCCCATGGGTAGATCTCACAACTGATGGGTACCAAACTGAATCCTGTCCAAACTTAGCTACAATCACCTACGCAAAATACTAAATTTCTCCTCTCCGAATCTCCACAACCATTTACCTAGAAGGGCCATATTAATCAACAACAAAGATCTAATACCCAACCCTCCCTTCCTATCGGGCCACACACTTTCCATTAGCAAGATGAGACTTATTCCCCTCACCATTGTTACAAATCTCCTGAGAAACACCTAATCTCTCCTGAGAAAAACACCTAAAGTTTAAAACTCCGATTTTGTTGTAATATTTTAAATTTTTTTTGAGAAATACAATTTTCTCTTTTTATCACGTAAATATCACGAGATTTACAAAAGATCGGGATTTAAACTCTTCTCTTTTCTCTTTCAAAATATAGAGATTTTCTTCTTTTTCAATCAGTTTATATGCATTGAGAAAGAGTTGAGTTATCACGATATTATGATTTATGGTGAGTGTTTTGGAGTTTGATTGATGAATTTATAAATTGGTGATATTGTTACTATTTTTTATAATTTAAATTATTTTTTAATCATTGCCGAAAAATACTCGAAAAAAAATGTAGATGTGAAATTTTCCCGAGAAAAGCTCCAGTTGATAAAAACCTGAGAACGAGATTTGTAACACTGCTCCTCACTACCCTGCCACAGGAAGTCCCGTTGCAATCTCTCAAGCATATTAGCCCTCGACACAGGATACAGAACAAGGACATAAAATGTGTGGTCAAGTTCGCAAGAGTGCTCTTGATGAGAGTAAGTCTCCCTCCCCTAGAGACTCGAGAGATTGCATGCCTTCCACATTGCCAATCACCTAGCCACTCTCTCCTCCATCGAGTCCCAAACTGACTTGGCTTCAAGGATGCCCAAGGGGAAGCCCTAGGTTGGACTATGGAAAGACATCAATCTTACACTCTAAGACCCCTGACAATTTTGCAATATTGTTAACTTCCCCAACTCCAAACATCTTACTTTTATTGAGGTCAACTCTAAGACCAGAATGGCTTCAAAACATTGAAGAATACAACAGAGGTACCCTATTTGGTGACAATATGCATCACAGAGAATCAAGATGTTCTTTCTTGAACATTTGGTCTATGATATGATTTTGTGGCTCTTGATTATATGATTTAAAACATGTTCGATTATTCTTGGTGTTCTTTCTAGCTTACCATGCAGGGTTGAACAGTAAACTGCGAAGCTCCGTATTAGATGATTGGATTTCTTCTAGAATACAAGTCGTTGTAGCGACAGTGGCTTTCGGGTATAGTCATTTTTAAAATTTTTGCAATTGATCTCTATTTTACCTTCAATGAGCACCAAGAAGTATAGAACAATGCATATTTCTTGTATAAGTGTAAGTGATTCACTAAATATGCAGCATATGAATCCTTCTTGATTTCTATAGTGAAATTAATCTGATATATAAACTTGTCAAAGCTTCTCTATTGCTATATTAAATGTTCAAAAATGGGATTTCGTCCGTTGAAATTAGAGATTGGCACATGGTCCCTGGCGATATGCAGCACTTCAGCACTTCATTAACTCGTTTCATAGTAATGAAATATATGTTATTATTTGGTCATGTAAGATATTGGTTTCAGATGAAGGAGACTATGTTTAAGCAATAATATATAACTAATATATACAGAATGACAATAAACAATGAAAGAAAGTTAAGGTTGTCTTAATATCCTTACAGATATGAGCCAAATAATGGATGTCCTTGTTTATCTGGACTTGTTCAGTCAATATAAATTATCTATCTTTAAACATTTTATCGAAAAAAGGAAAATAAAAATTTATCGAGTCTAACTAAAGTAAGACAAGTACTTGTTCACAGACCTGAAATGAGAACCCTCCAACACTTCAAGGGCAATTAGACTAGTCCCTGATTTTATCTTGCTTCCGTTAGTAAAATCCTTTCTTACTGTGAAAAAGCTGTAACACAAAATATAGAAATGTGTAGGATATTTTTTTACTTGAAATGCAGTAATTTATGTAGAATATCCTATATCCGCAGACTGTAAATACCTGTTATGTTGTATTTGAATTCAACGTGGTTATTTATCTGTGTAATTTGTGCATTAGATCATATAAAAATGTCTTGGGTATCATATAACATGCAGTGTAATAGTGGTCCAAAAAGTAATATGAAGTACTTGCATGTGTAGGACTTGAGTGACTTAATTTGCAAATGAGAACTCTCACAAAGGAACTAGCTATAATTGTCCATTTGTCTTCTATAGTTAAAGGAAAGTTCTGTTTTTTCTTTACCGTGACACTCTTGACTTTATATTGAATTTCAACTCATGATTAACCGGAGATTATTGTGGTTGGAGCTCCTCCGGCGCATGCACAGTTATTAAGCCATAATTGGTGTTGCTTCAGGATGGTATGCTACTGAACACTTTTGGGTTTAACAGATCTCTTACAATATGATGTACAGCATTTTGCCAGATGATATTTATCAAAGAGTATGTTCTGCTAACACTAATGGACAAATTTTCAGGGTATAGACAGAAAGGATGTCCGGATTGTTTGCCATTTCAATATTCCCAAGTCAATGGAAGCCTTCTATCAAGAGTCTGGAAGAGCTGGACGTGATCAGTTGCCCTCAAGAAGTTTGTTATACTATGGATTGGATGACCGTAAAAGAATGGTTATATTAATCTCTGATTTTCTTAATTTCTTTTTGACTTCTAATGCCATCACTAGAGCTTTTAAGCATTTAGAAAATGTGTGGCAGGAATTTATTCTAAAAAATGCAGAGGGCAAGAAGTTACAATCTTCAAGCTCCCAGGGTGGCTTGTCAAAAAAGTCCCTAGCAGACTTCAATCAGGTGCACTTCTCGATCATGTTAATAAAGTTTAAGGATCTCCTTTCACTGGCATATCATAGAGCCTGAGTAACTGTTAGTCTGTTACATGCAGATGGTTGAGTACTGTGAAGAGTCTCGTTGTCGTAGGAAAAAAATTCTTGAGAGTTTTGGAGAACAGGTATTAGAATCTAGGTTTATCTGTAGTGATATATATATAATGCTCTGTCTTTCTCCACACTCAGTTGAAGCTGCTTATTTATCATCTTCAAAAATAGGTACCTGCATCATTATGTGGAAAATCGTGTGATGCTTGCAAGCATCCAAACCTAGTTGCTAAGTATTTGGAGGAGCTTACTTGTGCTTCTACCATTGGCAAGAATGGATTCTCTCGTATCTTTTTGAGCAGGTACTTTAATGCCTCATTGCATCATATCTATCGGACCTTTAGTTATTTTTGTGTTTACAACTTTGCATATTTTGGAAAACGATCCCAAATGATCTTGGGCTTTTGATATATAAACCAAATTATCAGTCTTAGATATATACAGCAAATGTCAATATTGCAATATAGATACAAGATGTTTAATCACAAAATCCTTTTAAATAATTTATAAAGAACTTTATTTTAACATGAAAACAATTCTTGACCCACATTCTTGAGTTGTTTAAGATCAACCTTTCAATATCAAACAGGTCTCTAGAATCGAAAAAAAAAAAATCAAACAGGTCTCTAGTGGCTCTATTCATAACCGCATTTCTTACTCTTTGTCCCACATTGGGCCTCAATTGTTTTGTATTTAACCAGCAGCTACCTTGGTTTACTTCAAATCTCAGAGAAGGAAAGTCCCAAAGCGCTCTGGCAAACATCATCAGGCAAATAGGGCATCCCTATCTTTTTGCCACCCGGGATCTCCTACCACGTCTCCTATCTGGACGTAAATTTCTTATATCATCATCCAGACATTGATAGTGCAATCACTGTATATAAAAATCTGTATCCTGAACTTTTGGGTGGTACTTTCCATCTACAAACGGAATCGGGACATGGCGAACAGGCCTTACTATGGGACCTGTTATTGGAGGCTTCTCACCATGCAGAAAAATCAACCAATTGGATGATGAAAGATTTGGTCTATTGCATTCTTTTGCACAGCCAATGAAAAAATCGGCTGTATGCCAAAAAGAGCAAGAAAAAGAAAAAGAAAAAGAAAAAATGAATTAAAAAAAAATTGATCAATTGGTTGCAATCATTGATAAGTTTGATTTTAATCTGGGAGATATCCTAGGTGGGAGCGACCAAATGTTAGGTCCAACATCCTGGTCATGCACCATGTGTCCTGGTATTCGCTTATGGATGTTAATTACTATCTATAATACTCGTATTATCAACTAACCCATCTATATTGGGTGGCATTACTCTGGTCTGGCTTGGAATTAGGTTCCACAGATTCATTTCATGGTTCAGCTAGAGACATCCTTCTTAACTTTTTCCCTTTGGGATTCTTAGTTCCATACCTCCATATGCCCAATCAAGGTTTTGTTGTGCAGTTCATTCTAGACCATTTTGTACATGATCTGCAGTTTCTGCAATTGTTAATGAGATCATTATGCACTATATGAAAGCAGTTTCAAACTGTGCTGCAGGAAAATGCAAAATTATGTGTTTGGACTTTTGAAAGATGCACCCCCTCCCGAACTTTTGGAAAAAAAAATTACTATGTTAGTTTTATCATTTAATAGAGCATAACCATGGGGCAAAAGGGCAGCTGCGCCCTTGAACGTTTGGAAAAAAAATCTTCTATACTATGTTATTTAACATGGCATAGCCATCGGGCAAGGGGGCAGTTGCCCCCCTAAAGAAGGCGTAAGTAGAAACAATACCCATAGGATATGTACAAAACGTACAGACGAGATGGCCCATGAGCTTGTTCCTAAAAAATATCGCCCTCCCTATCCTCAACCTTGAATCGGATCTTTCTCAGGTTGGGACCAATGAGCTAGCATACGCCCCCAACCCCCTAAACCCAGAATATTTATACCCGCCTAATCATTCTCCACAAATTCATCATCAATTACTAACAATTCTATCAACCCTCCCCCCAGCCTACCTCACCCACCCACAAGAAAATCTTGGCTCCTGACTAGAGGCATACTTTCCAATTCCTACCATAGTTAGGAATGCTCAAGAATAAATAATGGGGCGTTTGGATTGGATTTTATTAGCCAAAAATCAATTGTGATAAAATTGATTGTGTATAAATTAATTGTCAAATAATCACTTTTACAAATAATAGTGTTCGGGGAATACGAAATTGAGTCTCTCAAATTCGTATTCCCAGAATACTATTATTTGAAAAAATAATTATGTGACAATTAATTTATACACAATGAATTTTATCACAATTGATTTTTGGCTAATAAAATCCAATCCAAACGCCTCCTAACATATTCCCTCAGATAACATGCATGATTTTCACTATTATACGTAAACATTTGACAGATATATAAGTTTCTTTGTTTGGAGGATCATTCTCTTAAAAGCACTGAAGTTTTGACTGATTCAAATGTTGATTTGTTTTTATTCTCGATATATACTTTGTGATTCACTATACTATATTTCAGCTCCTCAAATGTGACTGATAAAGATCAATTCACTGAATTCTGGAATCGTGATGATGAAGCAAGTGGCTCTGATGAAGATATCTCTGATTCTGATGGTATTTCCTCAATCTTTTCTCAGAACTTCATTTAATGCTGAATTATTGGTTAAGTGCTCCTTCAAACAAAAAACATTTTGCTAGTGTTCTTGTTTACTCTACATTTCTTTGTTTCCTGAACTTAGTAGTAGCAGTCCATCATAACATAATCTATTTCAAGTATGTAACAAGTTCCCCAATTTTATATTTTTTGTACCATTCAATGGTTATCTGAATCTACCATGATCTTAATTAGTCAGAGAAATCGTTAGCTCCTAGCCTCCTAGAGTTGAGAGAAAACTTTGGTGGGGAAAATTGAAAATATGCTTTAAATTTGAATTCAGTGGCATAATCCAGGGCAACCAACAATATTTGGCCAATTATGTGGATCTTGATTATGTCTACTTATCTTATGAAATTGAACAAGTTATTAGTGGTTACATAATTACTGAGCATTAATGGTACTGTTAGCCCAATTTCCAGATACAGGAAAAACTGCTCGTTATGTCTATTATCCTCTTTTTTCAAGTAAAGATGGGTAATTCGTAGGAGAGACCCACTTGAAGGCCATGTTTGTTCTCTTGGAAGCACAGATATGTTTTCTCTTCATTTATATTAGAATATTAGACTATAAACTTGAAGATTATGCAAGCTTCCTCTTTAGTTCCTTAGCTGCAAGGGTTTCCTTTTAGCTTTTTAGTTATAAAGTCTATGGCTTCCTTTCTGTTTGTGCCATACCCACGCCCGAAAAAAAAAACTATGGAGTCGGAGTTAAACTTCTGACAACTATACTACATCACAAGTTCAGAACTGTTAAGTATTTGCTTTCCTTTTTATTCGTTTTCTATAATTATTTATTAGCTTAACTTTTGAATACTCAGATGGTGGAGAGGACATGAAGTGCCTAGCCAGATCAAATTTATCTTTAAAATCAGGACTAAATGAGAAAATCGAGTTCTTGCAACGCGCAGAAGAGGAATATTATCAGAAAAAGGCCCCTGGCAAACAGGTCCTTTCTGATCCTTCCAGAATTTCCTTGTAGAATTAGAAGAGAAATTTAGCAAGCAGGCATTGTTTCAGAAAATTTAATCCAGGAAATAATAAAGTTAATGTTTCTAGGATATAACAATTACATCAGTTGTGGGATGCAATTCAGTAAGCTTGACTCTCACCCCACTGAGAGAGTCATGCAGTTGAGCTCTGGACCATTGAATCCTTACTTACACCCTTTAAGACTTGTGCAAGAGGGAATACATTGTATAGGGTCTTGTGTGGCATGGGTTCTTTCCTTGAAGTTAAGCCTTTCTTTATCATTTTCCTCCTATAAGATTAAAAAAAAAGTCCATGCTCTTGTTTACAAGCACCAGTACTTTTGAATCCAATGGTTCATGACTTGATCACACGGCTCTCTCAGTGCAATTGGATTTTTGAGTCATTTTTAGTCGATAATGAAATTTTATTTAAAAATGAAAGGAAATATACAATTAAAGAAGCAACCACAAAGGCATGCTTGATTCTGATTTCTGATTGTGTGGCTCCTAGTCCCCTTCATGTGTCGTGTGTACCAATATGTCATTGGTTTACTGTCCTATTCAACAGGAATTTGTATTCCTTGCTATTACATGAGGGAATGTGTAGCTTATATAGCTTGTAAAACGTTGCACATGTTTAAAGTGTGTGCCTGAATACAACATAATCTATCTGTTTCTGGTACCCACCCTTAGGTCCGTCTTTTCAAGATAAAATTGTTTTGAGCATTTTAGAGTGCAGCTTGATATGCATGTCTAATAGCGATGAATGGTGCATTCACAAACAAGCTCTTAATGTCTGATGTTATACAACACATCCATTCCATTAGTGAAATTGTTATTTACCTTGGAATACTCAACCATGTTTAATTGATAGCTAGGTAATAAGGTGGAAAATAATTTATTTCTTATACCCCGTATATGTATAATTTTTTTCCCTTTTCCTGTGCAACTACTAACGTGTAAGTTCAGAAGCAGAATAGTACACTTGTTGACAAGAATGCCATTTCCAAGGTGCTGAGAGAAGCAAGCAAACAAAGGTTATTAAATGCGCTAAAGCAGACTCAGCAGCGACTTGGAAACCTTAAGTATGCTCACTGTTTATACTTCTCTCCGTAGAGCTTGAAAAGATGACCATGCAGTTCCAAAAACATTCATTTTATTGTTGATTCATATTTTGAGAGGAAATTGAATGGGGAACCTGCGAGATTGAGGATCCCTATCTGTTCTGTATGGTTGCACATGTGGAAATCCACCTTCGGATGGGTCCCACCAAGGAGATCTCCTCAAAAAAATACTCTAATCACCTGGACCATTATAACCATTCCATGTGATACATTCTTTGGATGGTTGAAAATAAAATGTTGAATGGTTTGGAGAAGTTTGTTGCTCAAATGATTAGGTCATATTGGTTTAGCTAATCTTTGACCCGGGAGATCTCCTAGCTAGGGGATTGTCCACAACCCTCTTTTGTTTATCATGTGTACCACAGAGTGTTGATAAGGATCGGAGAAATGAAGATATTTCCTTGGGAATCCTCGATATCCTCTTGTTATTAACTATGTTTTCAACTCATTTTCTAATGTTCTTGTTTGCAGGATCGACTTCGAAACATCTGCCGCCTTCCTTGAAAATGAGTGCTATCAGAAGTATGGGAAGACCGGGAAGACATTCTATTATTCAAAAGTTGCAAGTACAGTAAGGTGGCTATCAACCACAAGTTCCATAGAAATAACAAATCGTCTTGGCATCAGTTCCACTCCGGTGAACGATTCTTGTACACCAGATTCTCTTCCAACATTATCCCCTTCGTCTTTGACAAACCCCAAAGATTGCAGTCAAGGACTAAACGAAAAAATCCATGGGCGTATTGGATCAGAAACATCTTTAAACACGCTACCAACAAAAACTTCTTCCCATGATATAGAGCTTCCTCCGATTCCATCCTACTCAGATACTGTTGATAGAAAAGGAAAGGAGGGCTGTTCAAATATTTCACTTGCCTCAAACAAGCACTTGCCTGGAAGAGCAGAGGAGAATGCAGAGAAGAGGATGAGACTGCAGTAGGATGTAATTGGTTTCGTTTGCTTGGTTTGTTCCAGTAATTGCTGGTGATGAACGTATTCTTTTGTAGTAAATGCTGTTTAAAGAGAGTTTATGTATGATCATAAGCATCCACTTAAGAACTACATTTTGTTAAAGAGAGCTGTGTTAGGCTTGACCCAGGACCATGGCAGCCCTTAAGAATTACCACGGTCCATTTTCATTTCTGAAGATGTGAAATTCCATACTGCACCTGTTGTTGGGACTCTGTACTGTGCCCCATCTGTCACAAATCGGTGTCCCTCCATGTTGATGATGCCATAATACTATGACGAAAATTTCGCCTACATACTGGTTCTAATGCCTCTGTTCTCCTGAAGGTGAATTACATTATGAAAACCAATTTTCTCATTCAGTGACAGTGATCTGATGCTGTCCGGTCACAGTACCAGCACTAAATTGTGTACCTCCTAAGGGCTAAATTCTCAGTACTCAAACCATTTGATTATTTAAGAGGGCATTTGGTAACACTAATCTAAATAGGTAGAGCTTATTTGAAGAAAATTGTGTTTATTTAAACTTTAAATTATGAAGTTAAGGTTAATTGGATGTCTACTTCTTTTTGAAGTAGAGATTTCAGAGGTAAAACCTTTATTTTAAAAATTAGCTCACAGCAGCATTTTTTTCTTTAGAGGTAAAAAAACTCTACTTCAAAAAGAAGTTGACATCCAATTAATCTTTAACTTAACAATCTAAAATGGTTATTTAACTATGGTTATTTTAACTATGGTTAGTGGGTTAGAACAATGGTTAGGAAGTTAGTGAAGGAGATTGGAGCTCTTGTGGACCCCGCCACTCTTGGGGGATTGGATTCCCAGACCTCCCACACCCCCCACCTCCCACACCCCCCACCACTGGCACAAGAGACTAGTGTTTTTTTTTTTGGTAAGAGGTAATATATCACAATGAGACCGAGTTCGGATGGGCGACAGGCAACAACTCCAATAACAAAAAGGTATGTCATTTGTCATAGCCACATAAGGAGATACTGGCAAAAGCCCCGTGCAAATGCACGGGTTGTTGAAAGAAAATGAATAAACGAAAAATATGATGAAAAAGTTAAAAATAGATAATAAGAAAAGAATAAAAATAAAATAGATGAAAAATGATGATAGTTTAGTCATCATGTGAGATTTTTTATATGTATCCTATTAAAAATAATCAATATAGTCATTTAAAAATTCATAATTTTATTATTATATATACATTTTTATCTCATTATTATATGACTTTAAGAAAGTAAGTTTGCATCATTATAAAAAAAATTATCGCATCTCATCTAAAAATTTAATGTATCAAAATTATTTAAAAGTTTTAGAAATGATAATATTTCTTGTAAATAAATTAGTTCTTTAAATAATTCTATTTAAATAATTAGTTATTAGAAAGAAAAGTTTACATAGAAGAGAAAATGTTAGTTTCTTCCTATTCTGCAACCCGAAACATCTAATTAAATTTTTTTTTTAATGAGACCCACTTTAACATTACCACTGGTTTGCATAATATAACAAAATGGAAAATAAAAATCAAATAAAGATATCATGTCAAGAAACTCAATTTCTTATAGAGTATTTACTAATTAGAGAGTTAATATAATTAATTATAACCTAAGTAAATCAATATAATATATATATATATAAGGAGAGATTAAGGATGGACCATTATTTTAGGAAAATCTATTTCCTTCATTTATTATTGTTAAATTTTTTTTACAATTAATTGAGAGATAAAAGACTTTAGAGGAAACCACTTGACACTTTGACACTATTGAATATCAAGAATAATTTGAATTTCATTTTATTACTCTTAATATCTATCAATGATAGCGTAAATCTCATTAATTTCAGCGAGAATAATCTATGTTATTTCAAATCGTCACTGCAAGAGCAAAATAAAAGACCCCAAATAGTGCTTAAAATGCATTAATACCCGGTCAAAGTTCCATGTAGAGATCCATAAATATAAAGGTAAGTAATGCAGAACCTGACAACTTCTAATAGCATTGAATTATCCAAAATATAGTATCCAGACTCAAGAACTTCTTAATAACTGCTGTGAAAACAAACCTCTTAAGATTTTCACTCCAGATGCTCCAATCTTTAGGAAAAACCTCCATGATGAACCATATTAACTAAAATGCACAACATATCAAATCCTTACATGTTTGATAATGAAAAATGTCTTGTGGATTTGTCTACTATTTATAGGAGATTAGAGAGAAGGTAGACCAAGAGTTAAAAAATTTGAAGATATAAAAATTATAATTAAAGAATGAGAATGTGGAGGGAAGGAAGAAGAGACTCTTAGGCTTCATATTTTTAATAATTTAAATGTTACAACTTAATTATTGCAATTAAACAATAGAATTAGAAAAAAGAATAAATCTTTGATGTTACAATTTAATTAATTGTAATTAAAAAAATAGAATGTGAGTGAGTGAAGGTGAGCATTTAACTCTTCACTTAATTAGGAATGAAGAACAATAATTAAATGGGTGATGTAGCATCTTCTTATTGGATCAATTAGAAGATATGTGACATGAATCAGATTAAAGAATAAAGGCTAAAGAGATATGCCATGTGGAACAAATCGGCATATAGTATTAGTATAGATGAACGGAGATGGAGATCCACCATTCCTTTGGGTGTGAAATCAAAATAGTATTAAAATATTAATACTCTTTGAGTGGGAATACAAATTAAAATTAAAATATTTTATGCATTAATGTGTTTTGGGTAACGTTTAATAGAGGAGAAAAGACCACCGGTCTTTTCCTCTTCTATCTCGCTTATTCTCTTACTCTCTCATCTCTTCATCTTGCAACCGAGTGTCTTCTCTTCATCTAGCAACCGACTGTGCCTTCTCTTCACATGCCCTCATTTTTTTTTGTTGCAAAGGTGTGCATGAGCTTGTAGCCACTAAGGTGCTGCATGCACTTGTTCATGAATCATGAGCTAACAAATGTAAGGTAAAGAAAACCATAAGGGACAAATCATCAATACAAAATATCAAGTACATATATAGGATTGTTCAGTGCCTCTTGAGATCACAAGATCTGCCACCATGAGGAGGATTGGTTCCTTAGTTCACTTATTTTGGAGTTTCATTTTAAGGAGTTTGCCCATTTCTTTTAAATGTTTTTAATCATTGAACATGAGGAGATTCATTTGTCATAATTAATTAAAATTAACAAATTATTAGTTACAAATGTGACACGGTTAATCTCAAATAGTCTCAAACCACCCCAAATCCCCTTTTTCTTACCACGATAAGGAGGACAACAAAGCAAATTATACTGCTTTAAAAAAATGAGGAATTTACATCATTCTTAGAAATTATAGTTAAGTTAAAGATTCATTACAAAGAAAATCCAATTCAAATCCAAGTTAAGTTACAGATTCATTACAAAGAAAATCCGATTCAAATCCAACAAACAATGAAGAAA
The DNA here is from genome assembly GCA_015143295.1 of Tetracentron sinense. Lineage (NCBI taxonomy): Eukaryota > Viridiplantae > Streptophyta > Magnoliopsida > Trochodendrales > Trochodendraceae > Tetracentron > Tetracentron sinense. The sequence continues at coordinate 44,298,280 of CM026559.1, read as the reverse complement.
TTCCTAAGGCAAATTAAGAGAAACAAAAAGGATAAATTTTGAAGCTTAATTCATCAGCCTCTTTAGTTGAGATTGATCTTCTCGTAATAACGAATGAAGAGAAGACCTTCGACGTAATCATGTGAGGTGAAATGATGAGAGAGGAGAGGACGGCGACGACAACGAATATGACGAAGGAGGTTTCAAGTGAGGCCAGAGGTGTTGCGAGTGGAGGTGAAGAAACCCCCCGAGCGCAAAAGCGAATGACCGGAGCTGCTGGTTACTGCAGCCCATGTTCGCCCAGGTAAAAGAGGAAAGGATGGGTTGGAAGAAAATATGAGTTGAGTCTTTTCTCCTCTGATAAAATGTCTCACCAAATCCCAGAACTCATTAAAGCATTTATATTTTAATATTAATTTGAATTCCAACCCAAAGGGATGAAAGTTCACCGTCTTCGTTTAAATCTTCTCGGGGGGCTACGACAAATGACATGACACAGCAGGGACATTATTGATCCACATCATAATAGGTAAGATAAAAGAAAAGTTAACAAACTTTGAAGTTATCTAAGGTACATTTTAAATTTAAAATATTATAAATAAATTGATGTAAGAGACTGTGTAAATCAAAGAAATGAATTAACATATTTCTATAAGGAAATAGTTAACGGACCAATGAATTCCATGAACAAATCTAAGACATCGACTTATTGGTGGATGCCTCCATCTTAAATGCTCACCACCTAATGCATTCATCTATTGGTGGATGCCTTAGGTTTGCAAATGGAATTCATGAGTCACCTATCACTATTAATTTTTATACTTTGTATTCTCTCATCTCTTTTTTTCTCTCGATTTTACCCATGGGTCTTCTAATCGGATACATTAAAAAAAAACAAAAAAACTGCCTTTGAACTCTCCCTGAGATCAATCACACCCACAAGTCCACATGTTTCTCTTTTAATTTCGATTAATTGTGGTTAAGATTTACTAACCCTTGGTCTTAAAAACAAAAATGTAACCTTAGTTTTTTATAAAAAAATATTAACCCTAATGATCAAAATTTTAAACAAGAGCTAGGCTACATCAGGGGTGGGACAAGGATGGGTTTGGGACAGGTTAGTAAATCTTAACCATAATTAATTGAGAAATGTTTTAATAAATTGGAACCGGCCCACCCTACCCCGCCTAACGCTTAACGGGATGGGACAGGACAAGGACAGATTTAAGAAGAGTTTTGATAAATTGGAACCGGCCCACCTATTCTGACTCGGGTTTGGGACAGGAAACGGGGGTAAGAGTCTTGCCATTAGGGTTGGGGGTAGGGTTTGGGGCGCCGTTGACATCCTTAGTTGGTTTGCCTTTTTAAATTTACCAAAATAACCCTAGGGTTCAAAACAAGTCAAACTTTTCATAATTTTTGTAAAATATTAATTAATATTTATCTTCTAATTTTTCAATATTTTTAGTAAGTTTTTCATATTTTTAAAAAACTAAACTATTTTTAAAATACCGAACATATCCCAACTTTTCAAACAATACCCGCCCATGTCCCTGTCTTCAACCTCACGACAGTGACGCCTCAGCCACTGTTTTTTGCGTTTTTTTTTTTAATTATAAAAAATTATTTGTTTTGATTAATAAAACTCAAAGATAATCATTCCAAATTAAAATAAACCTTATCTAAATCATTAAAAAAAATTTTGAATCAATCCAAATCCCCAAACTGTGAGCTTTAGGGAGAGTTTCCCATTCATATCTATTTTCAGCATTATTCTCAAGAGTTTCAACCTCATCTCAACTCATTTTCAAGGCTGTAAATACCCGGTCAAAAAAAAAAAAACGAAATAGACGAGAGCAAAAATTCGGAATTTCAGAGAAGAAAATAGATTTATTTATTTGAAAAACTCCATTAGTTCAGTCGCGAAGCACCATACTTTGGAAACATTCGTTTTCCTCTCATTCTACTCTAGTTCCTCACAGTTTATTCTTTCAGGTAACACATTCAAGAGTGACATCCATAGCTACGTAGACGAGAATCACACGCCGCAGAGAGAAGCCTCTTTCATCCTCTGATCCATTCCTAGCCTTCACAGTAGCAGTTGCGAGTAACCACACAAAAATCTTCTCGCGCCGCAGCCCAGCCCAGTTCCGGAGGCTTACATCAACTATTTCCCTTTATTTTATTTTTAAAAGTGTACCTTATAAGATAACTAAGCAAACAACCCGTGCGGGAATCAAAAAAATAAAGGAAAAGATTAATTGTGTGAAACATTAATCACCCATAAGTAATTATTATTAACATATCATGAATATTTCATACATCTAAGTTATCATACATCTCTAAGAAAAAATAAAATTGGTGTAACTACTATTAACAGATAGTGGAATGGTGGTTACATAAAGGATGCCCACTAGGGGTGTCAAAGGACCGGGTTGGGGTAGGGCCGGGGTCAACCCTAGCCCTACCCTTCCTTATAAGAGTAGAGCCCTAGCCCGGCCCTAGCCCTTCAAGGGCCGGGGTTGATTGGGCCCTAGCCCGGCCCCTCAAGGGCCGGGGCCAACCCGGGCCGGCCAAAGGGCTGGAAGAAAGAGCGGAATTTTTTTTTTTCATCTAAGATAATAAATTTTTTTTAACTACACCGACTGTCAACCTTACATGGAAATGGATACCCTCCTCTTTTATTCGGGTTTGGGATCAACATTGCAACAAAAAGAGCAATGACAGAGTTAAAAAAAAAATTTCCTTATCAGTGACAGTCATGCATAATAAACCAAAACATAGTATAGGTAAACAAGTAGAATAATAAAACTATATAGAACAAAATTGAAAATATGTTTAAATATAAAACTGAAAGTAGAGAGTAAAATATGAGAGAGAGAGAGAGATGATCGATGAAGAGCCGAAGTGGTATGTGGCCTGTGCGATTGAAGTTGAAGAATGAAGAGGCAAAGTCTTAGAATGTGAATACAAGTTAGGGTTTGGTCTGTGTTAGGTTAGTTTTTATAAGGTCTTTAGTTGGCGCAATTACAAACATAGCCCTACTTTCATAACGTTAATGAAAGGTTAAAGGGAGCATATTAGTAAAATTATTAAAAAATATTTATCTTAAGATAAAGTAGGGCCGGGCCGGGCCGGGAAGGGCCGGACAGGGGTAGCCCTAGCCCGGCCCTAGAGAACAAGGGCTTCCAATTTTTTGGCCCTGCCCGGCCCAAGGGCTGGGGTAGGGCCGGGCTTTGGAGGGCCGGGCCGGGTACCCTTCTATATGGGCTTTTTTGACAGCCTTAATGCCCACTCATAATAACTTATTAAAGCGATAATTAGTGAAAGAGAAAAATAGGAGAAAAATTAGTTTTAAGGTGAGAATTAAGTTTTAACCGGCACATACCTTTTAATTATAACTCTCTTCTCTAATCATACTTTTTCCTACAAAAGCTATGGATGTGCAGATAAAATTTAGGAAAATCATCAAAAGAGTTGGAAGTAAATCCTTGCCTCCCCCCATATAACCCCTGCAAAATAAGAAACTGTTGAAGGTTCAATTCAGCAAAACCTAATAAAATCCATGAGCCTACATGACGTAATCCAATTGCAATTCAAAACCACAGTATAACCAGGTGAGGGAAAATTTTTCAAAATTCTTATACCTTGTCTTTATTATCTACGATTTTCCCATAATGCATAGTTCCTTATGACTTCTATGTATGCAGTGTTTAGAAATGCATTCATCAATGAAAGAATACTTTCTTCACTTGAAGTCTTGAACTTGAAGATACTTCTAAACCTTCTAGGAATTCATATCTATCAGTTATTGTTTGTCATCAAAGGTTCCTCTCCTCACTAAATAAACTTTTCTAAGAGGGCTATGGGAAGATTCTTTGAAGGAAAATAACTCACATTTTCTTAACCAAGAAGTATTGATTCCAGAAGTCTGAATCTAGGAAAGAACTATATATTGAAGAGCAGTTCTTTGTGACAAGAAGTTAGCAAGTGAGAGAGAGAATAGTCTGTGTGAATATAGTGAAAGAGACGTGAGTGATAGAGAACTAAGCGGAGTTACCATTTTTGGAGGGAGATAGACGTGGGCAAGTAGTTGTGTCGTTTGGGGAAGTATCCGCTAGGAAGTAAGGATCAGCCACGTTGCATTTGGGTATTGGAATTTAAGAGGAGTTACCATTTTTGGAGGGGAACCAAATCATCTCCGGTGATAACCGGATTTGGCAAATCCGGTTATCACCCCTAGAGGTCATCACGTGTCTCCTTTGACACTACTTAACCGTGGGTAAGGTTCGCCCACCCATTTTTGGTTTTTTTTTTTAAATTTTAATTCTTTTTTAAATTAAAAATCTGGTTATCACATGGGATATGGATAGGAATATGATGCCTAATCAACATGTCTCTATTTCTCTTATCATAGTCTCTTAAAATATCTCGAATGTTTTTTTGAATTAAGAGGTTAATACTAATCTATACGTTTAAGATAACTCTTCACAAGAGTTGAGTCGTTTGAGGATAGAGGAAAGAGGCAGGGAAAGGTGTGTCGTTTGAGAATGAGAAGAACAAAGGTGATCAGTGTAACACGTGTCATAAGAAGGGAACATTATAATCCTACGTGACGAAAGGAGGAGGGAAGAAAAAAATCTGCCTTATATTTAGTTAATAAATCATACAATGGAAAGTGTCATCAAAGTCGCTACAACTCTAACCAAAAAAAATATATGCTACAACTGTCACTTGAATCCTTTTAGATGCTCATGAAGATGTGGGGATCTTCCTTGTAAGACATTCATTACTTTTGACTAGAAATTCTCTACTACAGTTGTAACCGGATTCTAGGAGTTTGGTTACAGTACAAAAGCCTTAATTTTTTTTTTCTCTAACAATTAAGGATTAATGGTTTTTAATCACAATTAAGGAGTAATAAAAAGGACATGTGGGACAGAACCAAACTCAAACGTAGAAAATTTCAAGTCTCATTGTTTACTTATTAGTCAACAATTTTTTTTTTTTAACTTTTTAGTCAAATTATGTACCTTATTTATAAATATAATATGTTTGGTAAAAATAAATAAGTAATAAATAAAAATGGTTAGGATCCTATAAAGGTATTTATAATTTAGTAACCCCATACGGCCATGCCTACTATTTTTAAAAGCTAATTATTTACAAAAAGTACTTATTAGCTTGTGTTGCCAAACGCCCCTAAATGGTAATGTGTTAAGTGAAATTAGGCTACTTTTTATACTGATCGACTTTTATTTGACATCACACAGCACATGAACCAATCTTGGATTTTGGACCCCGCCAATGTCCCTTGATGGGGCTGCTATTTGGAAGTGCCATATAGAGAGGCTGTAGGAATTGGCTATCCGAACCTTTATATTATGTTACTAGCAAACACACCGTGAGATGCACGGGAATTAAAAAATAAAAGGAAAATAATAAATGTGTGAACCATTAATCACTCATAAGTCATTCTCATCAGCATTTCATGAATATTTCACGCCAATCTAAAGAGATATAATTAAGGAAAATAATAGTTTCCCTTAATTATAAAGTCCCTTAATTATTTCACGTCAATCTAAAGTCTCCGTAATCAATACCTAATGAGTCTAATAAGTAACAGAAACTGTAGTTACATAAAGAGATATAATTAAAGAAAGAAAAAAATTAAGGGAAATAAAGTTTCAAGTTGGGGTCTAGCTTGCATATATGAAGTAACCAAGATAAATTCAGAGCCATAAAGTCACAGCACCAGAAATTGAATATATAATTATCACATGTATATAAAGGCTTCTGACTATGTCCAAATCTTCGACCAACAAACAGGGGCCTTCAACAGAGGCTTGAACAGAGCAAAACGTGGTGGAGAAACTCTACTATTTTAATATCATCTTTTAGGACTCCCATAAAGAGCTTTCAATCAAATGTATCTTTGAAATCGCTTTAAAAGTGGGAAAGAACATTCAGATCAAGGCATTTGATTGTAGTATTGCCAATCTAGTGCAACCAATATCACTGAGAATCTATACTCTGGATCTGTAACTATTGGAACTATAACAAACAATAGCACATTGACCTGCATTGTTAAGAAAGAAAGACAGAGGAAGTGAATGGAGAGAGATTAGGATAGGATCGACTCACCCGGTTGTGATTGGGGGTTTGATCCATAAAATATGACTTTTAAGATCTGAGAAACGAAATAGCAAAAATTATATCAGGAAATTCAGAGATTTTTGCCAAATGGAATTGAACGCACAGATAATGAAGAACTCCTTAACAACATATAGGAATTGATTACCCAAAAGGGAAAAAACTAACAGATATATGAAGAACTAAGAGATTGAAAATAACATTGAGATGGTGGTTGCGGCAATTGTGCTAGTTATGGTTCATTGGTTCTTGCACTTCTCCATGGCCCTCAGAGTTGCAAGCAAGCAGATACATGAGTCAGTGAACAACTTGCAGTAACTATCATGTTACTGCACCAATAGTAAATATCTCAAAATCTAAAACACCTATGCAATGTTATGGTCAATGCATTAATAATACACTAATCTTACAGCATCCAAAAAAAAATAACACTGATCTTACTTAGGACATAATTTAAATCTGTATTCCTTTGAAGGAATACAGATATCTAAATTACCTTGGACTCAGATGTAACAGAGATGGGAAGCAATTAATGCATGCCCCCATCGATTGTGCGTGTAGTTCTCCACCACTCTCCACCACTTTGAGTGGGGATAATGTTGAAACCACCTACAATAGATTCCTTGGCATCGATACCTTATCTTCTGCTTCATCTCACAATCACTCCAGATCAACCATCTAGCTAATTATCAGAAGCACTGATAACTATAACGATTAGAGTCTCATAAGCAGGATAAATATGCCTCTCATGTGTTTACTAAGAAACCAGAAGGTCTTAAAAGGTAACTGCAAAATAAATAAGATGAAATGTACTTGTCAGTGATTTTCTCATAACCATAGAATGGAGGTGATCCAATGTACATCAACGATATGATTGCTGCCCTAGTGAGAAAGTGGTGATGGTTTTTCTTTTTACATAATACAATTGGTTAAATCAAGAGTATCAAAGGTAAAAGGTTCTTGAAGATGTTGTGGTTGCGGCTTTAAGCAATTGACAAAAAACCATGCACATACCACCAAAAAACAGTGGAGGAGGGCATTAGCCAACTGATTAAGCAGAGTAGTCTTTGAAACTCTCTTGTTTTTTGAAGGGTGGTTCATAGTGGTTGTTCCATCGATAAGCTTTGGCTGAGCAATAAGGGTTACACTAAAAGGCTTTCTCTAAAGATGGGTAAAGATGAAGATAATGAAAAAGTTACTGGTTACTCTTAAGAATAAATCAGAAAGTGCATAACTTGGCGAAGGAGATGCTTTGCTGTTGGAATAACATTCACATTACACCAGTTCTTCAACTTCTTGTCCAACTTTTATTTAATTATTTATTTTGTTCAAGAAGCCCTTTTAATAAGCTACTGGGATTAGACTTCAAGAGCTATAATAATAGCCTACTCTCTAACAAACAAATTGTACCAATCTAAAAAAATGCCCAAAAAAGGTTTTAAGGATTACCTCAATATATATCACCTAGTTACATTTACAGGAACTCCCATGAGTAGTAAAAGTTTTTTCAATCTTCATTGTGTTGCTTTGTCACCTGCAATACAAACACATGAATACTTAAAATCTAGAAGAACACATGAATTATGCAAATAAGTTTGAGTTAGTGAGGGAGGTCACATTTGTAAGTTACAGCAAGCGAATTTGAAACCATGCTATATTTACCCAAATTCAATAAGAAACAACGAATTATAGGAAATGAGATTGCTGTTCTTACTCTGGTTGTTTTCTTTCTTAGCTTGTTTATGAGACCATGCTCACGTTCATGCTCGAGTGACGTGATCCATTTGCTCGATGATCCTTGCATTAGCTGCTTGACTTTCTGATTTTGATAGTGCTGAACCTACATCAGTTCTGGGCTTTGTAAGTCTGTCTTCAACAATAATCTTAGACAATTAGAATATATCAAGTCGTTTCAACAAAGAAATTTCAAGAACAGGTTGCCAAGTGATTGCATTTTACAGTTGCAGTATCCTTAAACCAACATAACCCACGAAAAGGATAACTGGCTATTTGATGTAGTGCTGTCAGATCGATCACAACGTATCCTCGAACATTTTATTGGAATCTGGGGGAAAACCTGGAATTCATGTTCAGAGATAATCCTTAGAGCCAAGCAATCAAAATCAGAAAGTACTCAAATGAAAAAAAAAAAAAAACTCAAACCTCTCTCTGCAACTTTAATCTATTAAAATTCCCAAAGTTGTTGGAATACTCTTTTCCATCTCTGGAGAAGAGGGCGGGGACTAAAGGAAGAAGAATAATAGATGGGGGAGGTAGGATTTGGCTGATATGTGCAAAAAAACTGGAACTTCTTTTGGATCAAGAGTTGAGGACCTTTCGGTTTTGCACGAACGGGGAGAAAGAGCAGACAAGATGAGAGAGAGAGAGAGAGAGAGAGAGAGAGGAAAGTCAGGAAACTGTGGAAGATGAAATGGGCGAAAGTGGGCAGTTGCATTAATGAGGTGGGAGAGCAAAAGAACTTTACCAAGAGTCACAACTATTCAAAGTTTCACCATTGAAGACGCTAGAATATGAAACAAAAAAAACTGTAGTTGTGTTGGATGAAGAAAGGAAGATTAAGAAGGCTAATTGAGGAGTCGTTCAGAAGCTAAAGTCGGGGAGTACATAAGAGAGAGGGTTATCTTTGGGGGACAGAGAGTTATCTCTATCTCTAAAGTCTATGTGGCAACAATAAATGGTACAATCACGTGGCAAGAACTTGGAGTCGAATTTGAGGATTCTGGATACCGAAAATTTCAGAATTTTAAAAAAAAACAAACATATTTTGTTATCTTGTCATCATTTCTATTTACATAGTCTCATAACCAATCATCGCCAGATTATTGATACGAATAATATCAAAATACCAAATCCGTTCTTTATATAACCTCTGCGAAGTAGAAGAAATTTTTGGGAAGATTAAAGAAAGCACTTGTTCTTCCTCCATAAGGAAATAAGACTCCAACATTCCAAACATATAACACATACAGACACATTTGGATCAACCTGAACACCAATGCACAAAAATACTACTCTCTCCAATCTCACAATTGCCATAACAAAAAATAAATATTTAAGTTTCAGCAATGTCAAATCCATCTTTGAAGTTCTAAGAGTTCTTTGCATTTATATCTTCGGATACATTTCTATCAAACAAATAATTATGGATGGGAGGATAATCGCAATATAAATAATCAGTTCACCAAATTTTGAAGGAAAAAAAGGAGGAAAGTCAAAATACTCTTAACTCTAAAGCAAATGACATAGTCCACGTGATAGTCACCAAAAATGGGAAGTGCAGAACAAATTCTAGAATATGAAAAGTAAACACCACAAAGCAAGCATTTACAAACCTTGAGAAGGAGCTTTCCAGTGCCCATTACAAAACCTGCATCAGTGTTGCCCATTCCAGTAGCAAATTGGCCAAAAGCTCCAGCATTGCATGTATATGAGTCTGTACCTAATAGGACTTGAAGCAAGGTTTAAAAGGTTCAAGAAGGGCCATGGAAAACAACTGCATTGATAGTAAAAAATTTCTAATGATTTTCTCGACATCAAGATTAAAAAAAAAAAGCACCTCGTCAGGCCTGCAATGACCTTCTTGGGCAAGAGCAATATGGCATACATCTTTATAATTTGGGTTAGCCTGCAAAGCCATTATAAAGTTGAAGTTCAATTTTAATCAACTGGCAAAGGACTATAAGATCTTTAGTATGAGAGATTAAGGATTGAATTACCAAGATCTTTGATATCATAAAGAGATGTAATCACCCCATCCATTTTATTTTTCCTAAACAACCAAATTTATTGGAATAAGCAAGTGCAAAAAGACAAATCATATGATAACTATGATTGAGCCTAAAATTTTCAACAGTCCTATACCATTTCATGATGCCCATCTAATTATACTAAGCAACTCCTCCGATGTAAGCAGCCCAAACATATATTTCCACAAACCCAAATCCCCCCTTGCCAGATTTATCTGGTAAGCCATTTCAGAACCCAAAAAATTTAAATAAAAAAAAGATGGGCATAGAGGAATTGATTTGAGTGGTACCTCGTCAGATGATACACATACAGGATAACCCACCTCTCAATTGGAGCTAGTGTGGGAAGTGTGATTGCCCTGCCTTCTGATTCGGTTAGAACCATTTTGAGGAGTTGGATTTCTTTGGATGAACCAAAAGAGTTAGCATAAGTTCTTGTTGATTGCAAATAATGTGATTGATAAATATGGTTATGTATTATCTAATGAGGATAGTATTGGATTAGAGAGCTAAGGACCATCAAATGAGAAAGAAAGCCATGGCTTGCATTAAACATGGCTTACTAAAGAGATCTTTCGTCGTTTGCGTATAGCCATCAGCTTTTCAGTTTACAAAAATGGTGTATCCATTGAGGCCGCATATGAATTTGTAACCTATGCAAAAAAGGGTGAAAAAACAAAAAAGTGGGTCCAACAATTAGATGCTAATATATCTATTTTAGTATAAACAAAGGAGTTTGACCCACACAGTATATATGAAGTTGGTAACTTAAAAGTATAGAAACATTGTAACTCATAAAGAGAAGAATAATGCAGGTTAAATAACAGAAAACACAGACCAAGGATAAACTGCCCAGATTAAAGTCAGATTTGTCAAGCAAAATCAACTGTTATATAAACCGAAAGTGGAGAAATATAATGAGAAAAAACATAGAAAACCAAGAAGAAGAAGAAGAAGAAGAAGAAGGGTTAATTAATTATATAGCAGGCAGAATACACTTCTGCCTTTTTTCTTAATTTTAATTAGAATTGCTGTAGACACCAATAGATTCTATGGTTTTTTAGTATTATAATGAAATTAGGGCAAAATTGTAAACATACCTCTTTTGCCTCTGCACGAAGGTATGAACCTTAATTTTCTGCAGGCAACCCTTGAGTTTTTGCCAATTCCAGTAGCAAATTGGCCAAAAGCTCCAGCATTGCATGTATATGAGTCTGTACCTAATAGGACCTGAAGCAAGGTTTAAAAGGTTCAAGAAGGGCCATGGAAAACAACTGCATTGATAGTAAAAAATTTCTAATGATTTTCTTGACATCAAGATTAAAAAAAAAAAGCACCTCGTCAGGCCTGCAATGACCTTCTTGGGCAAGAGCAATATGGCATATATTTTTATAATTTGGGTTAGCCTGCAAAGCCATTATAAAGTTGAAATTCAATTTTAATCAACTAGCAAAGGACTATAAGATCTTTAGTATGAGAGATTAAGGATTGAATTACCAAGATCTTTGATATCATAAAGAGATGTAATCACCCCATCCATTTTATTTTTCCTAAACAACCAAATTTATTGGAATAAGCAAGTGCAAAAAGATGAGTTCTTGACAGCAAGAGGATGGATCCCATTTGCACTCGGAAATCTAGTGGATATCAATAATTACTGACAGAAAATAATTCAAGCAACGAGGTGGTACACACTTACATACTGAAACTTAAGTGAAAGGACAAATAACCCTTAGTGACAGCCAACAGAAAGTTTAGCCTTCAGTAAGAAAAAAATAAACAGAAGAATAATATAAACATATAGAGGTTTAATGTAAAGAACAAAAGTGCAATACCTACAGGTATCCACACAAAAGTGAAGATACCATGTTATGCATTATAGTTAGGTGAGATCAAAAGAATTTACCACTATAATAAACCAGCAGATGCGATATGTACCTTAGGGTGCTTAAAAGGATAGTCAGGAGGAAAATGAATAGTAATCAGAAATACACCTCCTGCATATGGGCTATCAGGAGGTCCCATGATTGTTGCTTGCCAATGGAACATGTCGTCAGCTACGGGACCTATTACAAATGTACCAAGAATCTAAAGGTCATTACATTAAGGTTAGATATATGGTAATTGACAGTTAAAATCGTGTATTAAATGGCAATACAGAGCAGCAAGAAAAGTTCCATACTCGTAATATGATATATCATGAACATCTTTCATTGAAAAAACATAACAAAATATTTTACACATTCAGGATGAACATGTATCAAAATATGAATCAAGCAGCATATCAGTGATAAGCAGAGATGCTACCAAGTCGTATCTGTTTCAATGTTGCCCAAGCAACAATCACGTTCAAAATTATAGGCAACCATTGTCCTATTATAGCTCCAACAGGAGAACAAATGGAACAAAGAAACAAAATATTCTCTCAGATGTTGCAGATTGTTAAAAATGGAGAACCATCAGACAAGTTAATTCTAAAACAATAATCTAGTAAAACTGCATACCCGCGCTGCAAGATGTGGGAGGATCCTTCTGCAAATCCTTCAGTTCCTTCAAGATACGCTTTGACGCCATGAGAACCAGCTCCTTTGATGAATAGAGAAGTTAGAACCCTAGAAAGCAGTCTAATACACAACTTTAGATGAGCGGAATCCAAACACCTGAAACCCTAAATCAGGACGATATGGTAACCCTAAGAAACGACAGATCTTTCAGACAGGACAGAGACTCGAAGAAACCCTCGAGTTATCAACCTAACTACTGAAACTCCAACAGAGGAGCTTCTCAGTCATCCCACCATATTCAAATTAATATTAACGGGCCCAATTGGAACAAAATTTTATATGAAACCCTAGCATCCTGCAGAACCATTTAAAACGCCAAAAGAATCCTTGAAATGCTCAAAATGGAAATGAGCCTTCAAACGGAAAACTAAAAATTAACGTAGGGACCCTGAATTTTAAGGATTTGATCAAAATCTAGTAAGACCTTAGAACTTCATTCAGGTGAGACGTGCGAGAGGAAATGGAGAGTTGTTGTACTGAAGGAGGCTTGTTGGGGAGACTAATCTGGAAGAGAGATGAAGAGGGTTTAGGTTGGGGGAGATGAATGAGGAGAAAGGAAAGGGAAGATGAATGGGATGTGCTAGTTGGGTAGAAAAATTTAGTAGGACCCACTAAGTAATAATATGGGAGTGTAAATGTAAGAGCCACGTGGCCAAAACCTGGAACTGAAATAAGAGAATTTGAGGCTATCCAAGTGGATACCAACAGCTATATAGGAGTAGTAAGATTGTCAATATTTTAGCCTATACAGGGCCAGGCACAATGGGAGGCTTTGGAAGAATTCCCAGATCGTGGGAAAAGATTTTGAAAAATATATATCATTTTCTCATATTCAAGGAATCTGAACCTTCAGCTAGTCTTTTGATCCAGCCATCTCTTGTAGCTGTATACAATCTACCTTCTTTACCCACACAAACATCTTCAGGATCCTTTAGAAATCCCTCTCCAATTTTGATCACTCTAGAAAAACACATTAACCACAAGCATCATGGTACAGGCATATGGTACAGGATGTGCTCTGATATTATAAAATGAGAGATGCCATCGCGGTGATTCTTCAACATGTGTTGATGAGATGTGGATATAAATCATATGATGACATGCATATAATATACTACTGCCTTAATAATTCTGTTCACCTGTAACTCATAGTTCGTCTGAAAACCCGGCACTGATGCTGCTGGAGGCAGGATAAGGTGGGTCTAGAGATATCGACGAGAAGATGATTAGAAGAATGGAAGCAAGTAAACAAGCTACAGAAAGCTCAAACACCTGATATGTAACGTCTCAGGTGGTAATCCTGCTCCTAACAGTGCTTGTCGACCCCTAAAAAGAAGATGAGATATGGTAGAAGATTGGCCAGCTCTGCACCTCAAAACTAAAAGGAAACTTATGTATATGTAATCTAGTCTTCTTTTCTTGACTGGAAGCCTGAGATCCATCAACGACAGATAAGATGTGTTTACTTTGCTTGAATTGGTGGGTCTAGCCTAAACTTATGTATATGTAATCTAGTCTTCTTTTCTTGACTGGAAGCCTGAGATCCATCAACGACAGATAAGATGTGTTTACTTTGCTTGAATCGGTGGGTCTAGCCTACCAATGGGATTGTAAGGCCTCAAGATGTGTTAGTTTGAATTCTTGTATGCGTATCAAGGATTTACGGTTCAATGTAAAAATTCATCATTCGAAGCGATGCATATCGACGACAAAAAGAACTGCTCACAGTTGCATGGCTGTCATTCAAAGATTGAAGTAAAAACTCATCCCCAAAAAATGTAACAATGTTGACATTACCAGTAATCACCACAAGAGCAGGTTCCATCTCTAAAGCAATGGAAGCGATTCGCATCCCTCAACACAATTTCTCGTTCAGTAACCTTTGATATATATTTGATTGCATTATGGCAATCCCCACATACCCGAAGGTTTTTTATTACCCTGATTGTCGTAGATGGAGGAGTACTAATGAGCCCATAAGCAATCGCCAGCTTCTCACTATGATAATAGAGAGCACGCTCTTTTTCCTCTTCCTCCACGTCGAGCAATACAAAATCGGTATCAGGTAAATATCCCTCGACTCTAATCATCCTAATCAATTCCCCTACCTTATCATATATCTCATCTGCTTGCGGGTGGGATGTATCGTCCACCACAAACAAATGCACTTTATTCTTCACATCGATCCAGCTATACCCTGGGTCTTTCTTAACGTTCTTTGTCTTCATCATCTTCCTAGCATCAGCTACCTCATCCCATCGGTTGGCAGCGGCATATATATTTGATAGAAGAACATAAGCTGCAGAGTCAAACGGCTCCAAGTCCAGGAGCCGAGCTGCCACCCGCTTTCCGGTTTCTGCATCTCTCTGAACCCTACAAGCACCAAGTAGGGCTCTATACATTGATGCAGAGGCGCAAAAGGGCATTGATCCAATCAGTTTTTCTGCCTCCTTAACAAGCCCCGCACGGCCAAGCACATCAACTAGGCAAGAATAATGCTCAATCTCTGGCTTAATACCATAATTTGCGTACATTGAATGAAAGTGCCGTTGAGCTTCAGAAACTAAGCCCGAATGACTACAAGCCGAAAGGACTCCAATAAAGGTGATCCGATCGGGTTTGATACCATGACATCTCATATTTTTGAAAAGGTTCAAAGCATCATCACCATTTCCATGTTGAGCTAAACCCACCACCATGGCATTCCAAGCGGCAATGTTCCTCCCATCCATCCTCTTAAATAACTTATATGAATCTTCTATGGACCCACACTTTGCATACATATCTACAATTGAAGTCCCAACAAAGGGATCAGAAACATACTCCAGCTTTATCGCGTTTGCATGAATTTGTCTTCCTTGTTCGAGTGCAGTTAAGCAAGAACAGGCTTTGATGAGGGTTGCAAAGGTATATTCGTCAGGTGGGACGCCAAAGTGCCTCATCCGATGGTAGAGCCAAAGAGCACGGTCCTCATCTCCATTCTCCACACATCCTGAGATCATAGCCGTCCATGCGACATCATCGGGTTCGGAGATACCATCAAAAACTATGTATGCATCCCACATATCGCCACATTTGATATACATATCTAGAATCCCACAACTGACACATAAATCTGAATCAAAACCGACTTTTATTGCATGGGCATGGATTTGTTTCCCTTGCTCCAACCCCACCAAGCAACTGCAGGCCTTAAACGCAGTTGCTAATGCGAATTGGTTTGATTTCTCTCCACCCTTGTGTATTAAAGTGAAGAGTTTCAGTGCCTTCCAACCATCATGGTTCTGTATATGCCCAACCATCATTGCATTCCAGGAGCCCAAATCAAATTTCTTTGTATTCTTAAAAAGAAACTCTGCTTCTTCCATGCTTCCACTCTTAGAATAAACATCAATAAGTGCTGTTAAAACAAAAACATCGGTTACGGTATCAGATTTTACTGCATGAACATGAACTTGTTTACCGAGATAGGAGCCTTCAGGGAGAGAGGAACAGGCCCTTAGAATACTTGCCAAGGTAAAATGATCGGGTCTTAGGCCATCACGTAATAGACCCAAGAATAAGCTGATTGAATCCTCTTCTAAACCACTCTGCACGCAACTTGATATCATCGAGTTCCATGAAATTAAATCCAACTCTTTCATGTCACTGAACACTGTTCGTGCAAAATCCAAGCAGCCCGTCTTCGCATACATGTTTATGAGGCTATTTCCAACAGAAACAGCTGAATCAAAACCCGATTTCACAATCAAGCCATGAATCAGTTTCCCCAATTCCATATCATTTGCACCCGTGATTGCACCAAGAACGACAACAAATGTCACACAATCGCATTCCGCATTCGATCTCTTCGTATTCACAAAGCATTCGATGGCAGCCCAATTTTCACCAGCTTGGAAATACTCCGACATGGTTTTGTTCCACAAAATTACATCTGAATTATCATCAAACAGACACATTTTGATTGCGAATGCTTGAACCAGCTCCACATATTTCTTACCATCCCCAGAACGAACTTCAGAAGGCCCACCAAGAACGCAACGCACACTGGCATCATCCGGGAGTAGCCCGCTCCGATGAAATGCCGAGAAGAGCAAAAACGCATCTTTCTCGCGACCCAATTGCGCGTACGCCTTAATCATTACATTCCACAACACAAAATCTCTCTCAGGAATTCCATCAAACAAAAGCCTCGCATTCTCCACTCGTCCATATTTCGAGTATATATTCACAAGAGCGCCAGAAACAAAGAGGTCCCATTCCAAACCAATTTTTACAGCATACCCATGAATGGCTTCCGAAGCAGAGACAAACCCGGAAAGTAAACACAGCTTAAGGACCGGCGCTAATGTAAGCCGGCTGGGTGAAACCTCAGACCTGCGCATGAGGCAAAAAAGGTGAAGGCCTTCACGAATTTTACCATCTTCGAAATCTGCAGAAAGTGCGTAAGCAGCTAGAATGGAGTTCCAGGTAATGAGGTCTCGATCGGGAGTTTGGTCGAACAGGTGGCGGGCGTAGGATAGAGAGCCGCATTTGGAGTACATATTGATGAGGTTGTTGGTGAGAAAACGGTCGCAGTAGTGACCGGAGGCTATGATACGCGCGTGGCCGCACTTGCCAAGAAGCAAGTCGTTTCGGGCAATGGAGGTGCGGAGGATAGGGAACCATTGGGAGGGTGAGTGGCAGTGGCAGTGGCAGTGGCGGTGGACGTTAGGGAGAGAGGAGAAATGGGAGCGAAGAAGGAAGAGAGAGAGAGAGTTGATGGTGCCTCGGAAGTGGGCTTGCATTTGCATTTCTGGCGACCATGGTTTGGTTTGGTTTTCCCTCCAAGTTAATGATTACGGACCTTTGGGTCGCAACATTTTATTTTATTTTCTTGTTCCGAAATCCCTAACAATTTAATCCATGAATGAGTGCAGAAATTTGTTTAACCAGTATGTCTATGCGTTATGTTGGGCAGTATCCTCTTTTGACACCAATTAATTGTGGTTAATATCCACTCATCCTTGGGGTTAAATAATTTAACCTTGATTTTAGAAAAATATTTAAAAATTAACCTTTGTTATGAATTCAATCACACATGTGATTAATTTTGAAAAAAATATTTATTTCTAAAAATTAAGATTAGATTATTTAATCCTGAGGATAAGTGACTGATAATCTTAACCACATTTTAGTGGGTATCAAAGAGGAGACATGAACCTATGGATGCATGTTGTCACCCTCTTAATTAAACACCTTTCTTTTTATGTGTTGAGGGCAAAGTATATTACTTGGCATCTGTCATGGCAAACGTTGATTGTTACCGTTTGAAAATAATCTAAAAATGGTTTGTCGAGTTCAAAAGGCTCTCCAGATTTGGCGTTACAAAACCGTTTCCCCAAATTGATCATGATTTTGGCGAGCCTGTTGGAGTCATAGATTTTGCCTTCACGCCTACCTAAAATGGCGAAGGGAGCAATAGCATGCATACACATGTCCTGTTGGGTGGTACACACTAAGGCTGTCAATGGATCGATTTAGGATCCGGATCCAATCTGATTAGCCAGACTTTGGATCCTGTGATCTGTCGGATCGGATACGGATCCGATCGGTGGAATTCGATTATAATCTGATTGGATCCAAATATAGGGTGATCCGATTAAAATCTAATCCGATTATAATAATATTTTCTAATTATTTTAAATATATTACATAGATTTTCTATCCATAAGGTATTAATTTTTTTAAAATTAACATTAATTAAGAGTTAATTAAGGTACTATTAGATTTTTAAATTATTAAAATAGAGTTTTTTAAAAAAATTAACCTTAATCGGATTGGATCAGATTCGGATTCGGATCTTACAAATATAATCAAATTCAGAATTATTAATTCATTATCTAACGGATCTCGGATCGGATTCGGATATGTCGGATTCTTAATTGTATCGGATTTGGATCTAGGCGGATCCGATCCGAATCCGACCCGTTGACAGCCCTAGTACACACATCTCCCCAGGCTCATCACATGTCCTCTTGCGCACCCATTAATTTTGGTTAAGATTCACTCACCACTCTTTGGGTTCAATAATTTAATCTTAGTTTTTAGAAAAAAAGTATTAAAAATTCTAACCTTGGTTATGAATCATTACTCATGTGGTTCATTTTTTTAAAATATTTTCATTTATTCTTATAAAAACCAATGTTAGATTATATAACCCTAGGAGTATGTAATCTTAACTACAGTAAGTGATGTCAAAGAGGACATGTGACACGTTGGGAGATGTGGAATGTGCGCATGCCTGCTATCATCCCCTTAAACACATTTCCATGTGTCAAGCACAGGACAAAAGGTTTACTCTGGTGCTCATCAGAGGGATCCTCTGGTGAGCAACAGATCAATGGACGAAAAAAGGGGAAAAAAATTTAAATGGGAAGAAGTCAAAAATGGGCGGCAAAAAAAATGACTTTTGGTGAGTTGGCATTTTTTAGTCCATTGATCTGCTGCTCACCAGAGGGATACTCTGGTGAGCACAAGAGTAAACCTTTTGCCAGGCAAAGAGGCAATCACGGGGGCAAAAGACCACTAGTCATGGGGCACCTGGCGATAATTTAGGGGAGAAATCATTTCATTTTCTCCCCATGATTTTTTCTCCCCCCCCCCCCCCCCCCCCCCCCCAACTCCCCAACTTGATATCTCCCACCTTTATTATAGCCACGTGTCCCATGACTTGTGGATGCCCGATCGCCCATCTCGGGTGTCTACCAGAGCTAATCTTATGCCATCACCGAGGGCAACCCCCTATATTGGGTGGCTCTCTCCCTCTACAAGAGTTGGATTTTGATCAAACAATAATGTGTAATGGGGAAGGTACAAGGTCATCCACGTGTGTGTCACCAATTAAGGCAATTCCCGCTAGCATCCCCCTTGCATTGTAAAGGCTATCACCGAAAACAATGAAGCAAACCTAAACTCAGAAAGGGCCCAAGAACCATGCCAACTTGCACTGAATCAAATTTTTAATTGTCCTGCGAATCTCTTTAGATGTTCTTAGTACTACTATTAGCAAAGTAAATCCAATTATGTTAATTTTGGAAATGTGCAAAAACAAGATTACTGATCCTCAAACCTTGCCAGAGAAATTCATGCTAGTGAATTGAGCTATCATGTATATCACTTCTATGTGTTACAGTTGAGAAGGAACCAAAAAAGGAATTTAACAAGAAAAAATTATAAAATTAAGGTACAAAATGGACAAAAACTAGTTGAGAGAGAGAGAGAGAAGAGCTAGTGAAGAGCCCTTGTAAAATTCAAAAAAGGTGATACCATTTCATCCTGTTGAAACTTGATTTTTTTTTTCATTTTCTTCTTTCCTTTTTGCGGCCGTGATCCCTCTATTTCTCTTCCACTTCCTCCCATATACACATACAAGAATGAGCGATGATGATTGTGTCAAAAAAACTCCTCCCTGTACCTTACAGTGTCATGTCTCTGGTTCAATATATCACAACCATCATCAGTCCCGGCTGTGGCTCTGCGTAGTCAAGGCCCTCCTCTTCAAGCAGATAATGCTGCACAGCAACCGGAAGTCTCGCTGGAGTGTTGGAACCCTTGGTATGGTGTCCTGTACCAACACAGATGTA
This sequence comes from Tetracentron sinense, assembly GCA_015143295.1. NCBI lineage: Eukaryota > Viridiplantae > Streptophyta > Magnoliopsida > Trochodendrales > Trochodendraceae > Tetracentron > Tetracentron sinense. The sequence goes on along the minus strand of CM026559.1, from coordinate 44,278,192 downwards.
GACTTGCAGGTGCTGCTTTGCCGACCTGGCTGCACTCCTCAAGACGCTTAACTCATTCTTCAGCACGTGAATGGCCTCGCTCACATGCAGTCCATGTAGATCTATCATCCTCTCCTGTCCCCTCCCATAGCCTTGCAGCTCTGGAGCAACCGGATTCCTGCATAACATTTCAAAAGCACAGTTTTGTTTTATCGGTAAAAAAAACATGTTTCAAAAGCACAGTTAGACATCATAACCACCTCGATTAAGGTTCCCAGTAGTACATATGAACAAACACACTTATCTATGCCAAGCATCAGGCACACAGAGACACGCAAATGGTATCACCTACTTACTCTCTACTTTATCTCAGATAGATTCCTATCGACCAGGTGACAATTTCATATACCTATACTATGCATCATTCTACAAGTGTAGTTTTTCCTCTTATCGTCCTATCAAACCCATGGCCGAAGGTTGCAACAGTAAATGTGAACTTACTGTGCATGTCATGCATCAACCATACAAAGAGCCACAAAACAGTTTCACCTTGCATCAGCCCATCCAAACGTTCTGAGCAATCTTTTTCTTCATAAGAAACTAATACTAATACACCATATATGTAGCACAGCCAAAGCCCCAATCTACATACTCTTTTGAAGGTAACATAAGGCAATTAATCCAGATGGTTAAAGTACATCTGAACAGGTCAAAAACGGATCTAGAACTTTTCCCTAATGGGAAAGCCTTCCAAACCCCAAACCTGCATTCCACCCTGAATACCCCCTTAGATGTGAACCACACATATGGAGAAGCAAGACCATAATCAACCAATGGAGCATAAAAGAGCGTCTGTCTACCGAGAATATCAAGTGATGTACAGGTCATCTATTTATTGTTCACATGTTATTGAAATTATGAATTAACATGGGAGTAGCAGGAAGACAGAGTTCAGTAATATAACATATAAAATGATGAAACTTTCCCCAATAACTTGCTACAGACCTCTGTTGGTAAATAGATTCTTGAGCTTTTCCATGAGCTGCCTTCATATGCATGTTGTGCAGCTGTCCTTTAACGCTTAATTCCTTTGCTAGAGCCTTGTTGCCGATGAGATATGCCTGTCTTGCCTGCCATATATAGCATCCCCAATTAGATAATGTAGTGCAGACTGCAGAGAGCCAGCAACAGACAGGATCTTGCTGGGATTTGTCACACAAACATAACAAATGAAGACAACAGTGGACGATACCATTAAATAAATAAAATAGACAACAGTGGACCCACAGATTGATTTGGCTCAGTACTTGAGCAATTTTGCTGCATAGAAAGTATTGCTTACCGCACTGACATAGAATACAACAAACCTATCATCAGAAATTGGTTGACATTTTCAATACATGAATGGTAAAGGGGGTTGCCACTTGCCAGCCACAGCACTCTCACATTGCATTCCTAAATACCTCTCCTTTGCTCATGTTAGAAAACTTTTGACAAACTCAGAAATCGGGGAATCACAAGCCAGGATCTCCAATTTTTGGGAAAAGATTGAATTACGCCAACCAGAAGATAATTGTAAATAAAAGCAATTTACCCAGGCAAGTTGAGATCCATATCCATAAGCAGAAAAAAAAATAAGAATAAAAAAGAAACTGATTTCTTGTCAAGTGATCAAGTCTGAGTTCTACAAGGGCTAGTAAAAATTACAACTTTTAGGATAATAGATCTCCCGAGAAAGAGTCAAGATATCTTACAACCATGCCTTCACCTACTGAGATGCATCTGTAAAATATTTATAATTCCAAAAGACAACAGTATATACATACATATATATATGTATATATATAAAAGAGAGAGAGAGAGAGAGAGAGAGAGAGATGGATTTTTTGTCCAGGCAAATCCACTTAACTCCAATGAAGGATTGGCCTTCAAAATTCCTTAGAAAACTTGCTGTATATGAAAAGGTGATAAGCATTTCATGATTCGTTTCTAGATATACTCTTCAAACAAAATGCTCTACAGTCTACAACAGAAAAAATATCCCTCATTACATCCATAAATACAACTTCATTTTACTATGAAGTTGGATGTTGGGAAACTAGAAGTCATTTACCTAAGCAGCCGTTGCTGAAACAACAAATAGTGAAAACACATTTAAGATCCCACTTCCAATTTCTTCACCAATGATCATGATCTATGTTACTTCCAGTTGGGGCATTACCCTGGCAACCAAATCCCATAATCTTCTACAATTTCAAACGCTCTTTGACTGATATCCCTTGCAGAAACTAACCTATGCAAACCAAGTACTTCAATGTTGAGCCTGACAATTTCGCACCAAACATCATCCTAGAAACAAACCCTAACACTCTGCTCACCTTGTAGTCTTGTACCAAATATCCTAGACGGAATTTTCTTGGACATTTGAATTCCCTTCTCCGGGATCCAGTTCACCAAACAAATGCTCCCACTACCAATGTAGGATGCCTGGTTCAAAATCTACTAGACGACTCTACCCAATACATATGAAGGTGTTTCCCAAACAACATTTAAAGAAGTAAGATCTAAGTTTTAAAATGTGGTGCGATAAATTTCCAGGTATCATACCTGTTCAAAGCATGCATTACGAAGGCGTGCATGATAACGAGCTTCCTCCCTCAGCTCTGTATACATATTCGCTGCCATCTCGAAATTGTTAATGCAAATATAAATGCAGAAGGCAAATACCCCATTATTAAAGACAAATGTGAAACGTGTATGCATATGTTGAATATTACCCCACTGCTTCTCCAGTCTCAAGCCAAACAGGAGCTGCACGTGATGAACCATGATTTTGCAACCTATCACCATAAATGGATCTCCCATACCCTGCAATGTAAGAGTCAGCTAAAATATGAGACCTTCTACTTGAGCCCACACTGGCATCAGGAGAACCATTTCTCTCATATTTCCATCGACCAGAATCCTGAGACGCCAATTTCCTGACAGCTGAAGCAAAATCTAGAGCACTTATAGAAGGAGAAGAGCTAGACTTGAACAAAAGCATACTGTCCTTGTCGGAATATCAATAAGGATTGGCATTTTGTTGGAGATCATCTCCGGCGTATTTTGTGAGACCATTCGAACCATCAGGCCCAGGAAGTGCAGGAAAGTCCAGTGCACTCAGGTTTGGAGCCGTCAAGGGTTTTAAGTTCAGGTTCTTATTGAAACCGCCCTCGACTTGAAGCTGCAATTGCAAAGATTTTTTTTAGGGAAGCCCCTAATCTGAAGAGAATCCTACAGTGTTGAAGAAAATACAGCTGAGAAAATCTAAATTATCAGCACAAAAAAAGCTTCCAATACTTTCTTTGCATTAATGTACACCTTTTCAAAACTATATGCCACTCCCCTACTAGAACAATGAAATTTACAACTTAAGTGGCGTAAATCTAGAACTCCAAAATTACTAAGTATCGACAAGTATATATATTTTTTGATCGGTGGTACTGAGTACGGACAAGTATATTATAAGCTTTACATAGAAGCCAAGTCAATCATTGAAAAAATATGAAGGCAATAGCTTGCAAAAGATGTCCCAAGTAGGATTGATACAACCCTTGTGCCAGGCCACAACAAATTAGGTAGCTCACATTTCTAGAGAAACATCCTTCATCCAGGAATTTTTAGCACCTTATCCTCCTGATTTTGGACATCTGTCTAAGCCATTAGAATCTAGACCTCAGATTACAGTCGCAATGAATCACCTCGATCCTTAATGGGGAGTGAATTCTTCCCTACCAAAAGAAGGCATAAGAGGAATTGCTCTCCATCATTAACAGCCAAGTTAGGAATATATCCAAGGATTTTCATTGTATATATTGCTGAATCTAGAATGTGTTGCAATATAATTTCCTTCCACTGTACTTTTTTCATAATTGTAAGATATGATGTGTTTCATTGCTAAGAAATATACAATTGACTTTCTAACAATTAGAAGTTACAATAAAAAATTCATTGTACAACCTTTATAAATTATTGCAATATAAATGATGCTCCGTCATCAATTCATGTACTGAATTTTGGATTCCAAGAGATAACTGCAAAGAAGTCTTGAAGAGGGCGTGGGACATTCGTCTCATGTGATTTATAGTTCTAAATCATTAATTCATCAAATAGACATAGACAAGTCACACAACCAGATGATGCCTGGGGTGCTCCAAAGTGAAGTGCATATACAAATTATATAGGTATATAATCTACCCCATGGATTATAATATTAGCGCCCATCTCGTCCTGATATTCTCGGACAAACAGATAATTACACAAAACAGTCATAATATTTAATTGATATTTAGCAAAAGCTTTTTCCATCCAAAACTAACTAAAGGAGTATAACTCGTTCAGTTTTCTTACCTTATGCAGAAGCGGGGAACCGTAGACCTGCCTTAAACCCCAAATACAGATGCTTTTCTCATCTCCCTCAGTACACATTTGAAAGGGGGCGAAGTTGAAAAAGAATAAATTAATAAGATTGTTCTGAAACCAAAGTATTTGACAAAGAATACACAAAAAAAATGAATATAAAATATGTAGGCAAATAAAATATGTACAAATTCATAGAAAAAGAGTTTTTGTAGCCCAATAAATTTAAATTTTTGTGGGTCAATAAAATTAAAAGAAAAATAAAATTTAATCAAGTTAGAACTAACCACCGTAGCTATTGGCCAGATAAATCCGTCCACACAAGGATGACAATGAGCCAAAGCCAGAGCCAGACTTACTTGCTACAAGAAAAATCTATGGCAAAGAGAAAGGGTTCTTTTTATTGATTGGAAAATAAAGGAGAGTCCATGTATGACTCTACAATGTTTGAGAGGAAGCCTTATAGAAATAGGAAAGGAAGATTCCAAGAGGAAAAGAAAGAAAGGGGAGCTCGAATATCATGGATTCATCTGTCCTGGTGATCCATCCCTCTATTTTCTAGATTCAGAGACTCCCATATGATATGGCTTCTTATCAGAGCCAACCGGGTCAAGGACTTTTGCCTTCTCTTCTCAGAATGCTTCCCTATATAGATAGACTACAAGAAGTTTTATCAAAAGCAAAACTTTTAACCACATATACTCACTCACGTAACAGTGGATTCCTTATGCTTAACAAAGTTTTTAATTTTGTTATTGCACTAATAAAACTTTGGTTATACTCTTAAGTTATTTACAAAATAAGGGTATTTATGTCCAAATAAAGTTTAGGTTACTCCTTATACTTTTATTAGTAGAATGATTAGTAGATATATATATATATATATATATAGGGGAGTCAACGCAAGAGAATCATAAAGGTAAATATCTGACTCTCATTCATATCCCGTTCATGGCAAAGAGAAGGAAACTTGCTCTTTTCTCTTTCATAGCAGCTGGTTAGCAAATTTCTGTTTTTCTTTCCTTATTGCCGGACTTATTCTGATTGGGGGGAGCTTGACTTTGAAGAGGGATTCAAAGCTGATACTTCAGGAAGAGAGAGCTCCCGAGTTCGACTCTTGCACTAGCTTTTTCTTTATTAAATCTCTTCTTCCAGATATTACAGGGGTGCGACTCAGGTTCCTGCTTTATATAGATTAGTTAGATTCGTATTCCAGTTGTAGAGTTATAGGTCGATTAAGAGAGCGAAATGAAGGGAGCCAAAACACGTTTAACATGATATTATTCTGAATCCTAACACACATTACTGGCATCAAAGCAACCTATTACTTTCCCACTCTTACCTTACTGCAGAACTCATGCTATTTGTGTATTGATTGAACCAGCTTTTCTGCTCGGCCTATAAGAACCAGCAATATGACTAGAAGGTTTAAGATTTGCTTTAACCATAGACAATCTCCTAAATGAGAACAATATAGGCCGAGCACCGTATGTAGTGATATAGGGCTGCACAGTGGGCTGAGCTGGTCCAAAGCCCGCCCGACCCAACCTATGCTAAGGACGGGATGGGCTGGGCTGAGTTGGGTTTGGGCTTAATTATAGGCCCGAAGTTGAATTCGGGCTGTATTTGGGTCAACCTTGGCCTAAACTCAAATACATAAATTATAATATATATTATATGTACTTCTGTAAAATAACTGGGTTCAGTTTTTTTTTTCACAGGCTGGGTTCAATTCTATAATAAATAAGATGGGCTGGGACTGAACTTAGCTTCGGCCCAGCCCGGTTCAACCCGTGAGCTGAGTGCAAAATTGCTATAATAGATAGTAGACACTAGGGGTGTCAACGAGCTGAGCCAACTTGCGAGCCAGCTCGGCTCGACTCGAAATAAACCGAGCTTGAGCTTTTACTTTGGGCTCATTGAGCCGAGCCGAGCCGAGCCGAGCCGAGCCTTAAAAGTGAGCTCAAAAAATAAACAAGCCGAGCCTGAACAATAGGTGGCTCGGCTCGACTCGATTAATTTTATAATAATACCCTTTAAAAGTTAAATTTATATTATATATTTAGTATACCTCTTTTTTGGTAAAATATATTTAGTATAAATTAACATAATTATTTCTGTTTAAGTTTAACTCAAACTTTCACGTGAGTCACATGACATCCAAAAAAAAAAAATGCCCCTTTTTTTTTTTTTTGAATTTAGTGCTTATCAATGTATTTAAAAAAAAAAATTATCGAGCCGAGCTCAAGCTCAACGATTTGTGGACGAGCCGAGCCGAGCCTGAGCTTCTGTAAAATTCCAACGAGCCAAACCGAGCTTGAGCATCTGTAAAATTCCAACGAACCGAGCCCGAGTAGTGCCCAGCTCGGCTCGTTTACACCCCTAGTAGACCCTCCCCCTTGTTGGCTGTCTTAATGTTGTTGAACGTGTCTCTACTGTAGAATCCTAACCAATCCGGAATAACGAAGTTACTTCACTTATTCAAGAATATTTTTAAGACCAAATATCATCTCACTTGAGCATTATCAGTACCTGTTGGGATGATCAAGACAGAAATCTACTCACTGAATATCTAAGATCAGTTGATCATGTTAATCCTTTGATCGAGGAGTGTGCAAGACCAGGATCATTCTGTGCCAACTTATTTGGGCATTCAAATTCATTTTGCGGCGACAGAATCTGACTAGCCTATGTGCCTTATATGAAAAATAGCATTGCAGTCAGCCATTTACAACTGGAGTAGAAGCTAACTGTAGAAAATATGAATCCCATACTCTTTGTAGAATCTAGGTGTACAAATAGCTTAGCTTCGAATCGCGTTTACAGGAAACATATACCCTATGTTTGGTTGCCGGGCAAATAAGTGAAAACATGGAAAAGAAAAGAAAATTGGGTAAAACACAACTAAAAATCGTATTACAAATCCAGAATTTTCTTTTCTTTTCCATGTTTTCACATATTTTCTCAACAACCAAACATAGCAATAGGGAAATAGATATTTATTCGCTGACCAGTTGAGGAATTAAACAGGTCCCTATAGCTAATAAATATAACAAGAGTAGTTGGAAGCAATATACACAATTTCCAAACAGAACTTTTATTGCATTTTCCAACTCTCGAGGTTTTCCAACAGAATGGAAAACGAAATTTATTGTCCTACAAAATACCTAGTATGCTTGTAGGGAACAGGGCCAGCGTAGACAATGTTATCTACAGATGTGACCTTGAAGCTGAAGAAGACGGAGCAGGTGCGCTCTGTAGGAAAAAGAAAAGAGTGTTAGGTCACTTAAAACTTGCAGTTTCAGCATTCTCTTTCATTAGTGAAACCAAACATGAATTCAGAGGAACTCCAAATTCTTCCCATCATGGAAATGATACAGAAAGTTACAGTAGTTACTCAAACCAGTTATTCAGATTTGAAATAGAAAAAGGCAACAAAAATTACGATCATAAATCCTATGTCAATAATCATCCAATCATATGCATGAGGAAGGGTCAACCCTTAGTGATGAAGTTCATCTTAACAAGGAGTCAAAAAGAAATACAAAAGTTTGAGAGAGGGTTCTCACCAATGGCATGCCTTTTGTTGCTCTCTCTTCCAAGGATAGGGGGTTACCTCGACTCAAAATCCGGAAAAGTGATCAACATGGATCTCGAAGAGGGTTTCAATACCTTTCCAAAAAATCAAGAATTGCTCTATTCCAATCAGCTATGAGCGAACTAGAGCTTTTCAAAGTTGAGGGTATGGTAAGGCATAACCCTTGTTAACACTTAAGAGTATTCTATACTCTTACCTACTTCATTCCAAACACCCATATACCAAAAATATATTCTTAAAAGCTTTAATACATCATATCATTCATCATACTAGGCCATCAAGATCCGGGGTTCTACAATATCCCTCCTCTCTGATCATCCTTATCAATTCTCCTACCTTATCATATATCTCATCTGCTTGCGGGTGGGATGTATCATCCACCACAAACAAATGCACTTTATTCTTCACATTGATCCAGCTATACCCTGGGTCTTTCTTAATGTTCTTTGTCTTCATCATCTTCCTAGCATCAGCTACCTCATCCCATTGGTTGGCAGCGGCATATATATTTGATAGAAGAACATAAGCTGCAGAGTCAAACGGCTCCAAATCCAGAAGCCGAGCTGCCACCCGCTTTCCGGTTTCTGCATCTCTTTGGACCCTACAAGCACCAAGTAGGGCTGTATACATTGATGCAGAGGCGTGAAAGGGCATTGATCCAATCAGTTTTTCTGCCTCCTTAACAAGCCCCGCACGGCCAAGCACATCAACTAGGCAAGAATAATGCTCAATCTCTGGCTTAATACCATAATTTGCATACATTGAATGAAAGTGCCGTTGAGCTTCAGAAACTAAGCCCGAATGACTACAAGCCGAAAGGATTCCAATAAAGGTGATCCGATCGGGTTTGATACCATGACATCTCATATTTTTGAAAAGGTTCAAAGCATCATCACCATTTCCATGTTGAGCTAAACCCACCACCATGGCATTCCAAGCGGCAATGTTCCTCCCATCCATCCTCTTAAATAACTTATATGAATTTTCTATGGACCCACACTTTGCATACATATCTACAATTGAAGTCCCAACAAAGGGATCAGAAACATACTCCAGCTTTATCGCGTTTGCATGAATTTGTCTTCCTTGTTCGAGTGCAGTTAAGCAAGAACAGGCTTTGATGAGGGTTGCAAAGGTATATTCGTCAGGTGGGACGCCAAAGTGCCTCATCCGATGGTAGAGCCAAAGAGCACAGTCCTCATCTCCATTCTCCACACATCCTGAGATCATAGCCGTCCATGCGACATCATCGGGTTCGGAGATACCATCAAAAACTATGTATGCATCCCACATATCGCCACATTTGATATACATATCTAGAATCCCACAACTGACACATAAATCTGAATCAAAACCGACTTTTATTGCATGCGCATGGATTTGTTTCCCTTGCTCCAACCCCACCAAGCAACTGCAGGCCTTAAACGCAGTTGCTAATGTGAATTGGTTTGATTTCTCTCCACCCTTGTGTATTAAAGTGAAGAGTTTCAGTGCCTTCCAACCATCATGGTTCTGTATATGCCCAACCATCATTGCATTCCAGGAGCCCAAATCAAATTTCTTTGTATTCTTAAAAAGAAACTCTGCTTCTTCCATGCTTCCACTCTTAGAATAAACATCAATAAGTGCTGTTAAAACAAAAACATCTGTTACGGTATCAGATTTTACTGCATGAACATGAACTTGTTTACCGAGATAGGAGCCTTCAGGGAGAGAGGAACAGGCCCTTAGAATACTTGCCAAGGTAAAATGATCGGGTCTTAGGCCATCACGTAATAGACCCAAGAATAAGCTGATTGAATCCTCTTCTAAACCACTCTGCACGCAACTTGATATCATCGAGTTCCATGAAATTAAATCCAACTCTTTCATGTCACTGAACACTGTTCGTGCAAAATCCAAGCAGCCCGTCTTCGCATACATGTTTATGAGGCTATTTCCAACAGAAACAGCTGAATCAAAACCCGATTTCACAATCAAGCCATGAATCAGTTTCCCCAATTCCATATCATTTGCACCCGTGATTGCACCAAGAACGACAACAAATGTCACACAATCGCATTCCGCATTCGATCTCTTCGTATTCACAAAGCATTCGATGGCAGCCCAATTTTCACCAGCTTGGAAATACTCCGACATGGTTTTGTTCCACAAAATTACATCTGAATTATCATCAAACAGACACATTTTGATTGCGAATGCTTGAACCAGCTCCACATATTTCTTACCATCCCCAGAACGAACTTCAGAAGGCCCACCAAGAACACAACGCACACTGGCATCATCCGGGAGTAGCCCGCTCCGATGAAATGCCGAGAAGAGCAAAAACGCATCTTTCTCGCGACCCAATTGCGCGTACGCCTTAATCATTACATTCCACAACACAACATCTCTCTCAGGAATTCCATCAAACAAAAGCCTCGCATTCTCCACTCGTCCATATTTCGAGTATATATTCACAAGAGCGCCAGAAACAAAGAGGTCCCATTCCAAACCAATTTTTACAGCATACCCATGAATGGCTTCCGAAGCAGAGACAAACCCGGAAAGTAAACACAGCTTAAGGACCGGCGCTAATGTAAGCCGGCTGGGTGGAACCTCAGACCTGCGCATGAGGCAAAAAAGGTGAAGGCCTTCACGAATTTTACCATCTTCGAAATCTGCAGAAAGTGCGTAAGCAGCTAGAATGGAGTTCCAGGTAATGAGGTCTCGATCGGGAGTTTGGTCGAACAGGTGGCGGGCGTAGGATAGAGAGCCGCATTTGGAGTACATATTGATGAGGTTGTTGGTGAGAAAACGGTCGCAGTAGTGACCGGAGGCTATGATACGCGCGTGGGCGCACTTGCCAAGAAGCAAGTCGTTTCGGGCAATGGAGGTGCGGAGGATAGGGAACCATTGGGAGGGTGAGTGGCAGTGGCAGTGGCGGTGGGCGTTAGAGAGAGCGGAGAAATGGGAGCGAAGAAGGAAGAGAGAGAGAGAGTTGATGGTGCCTCGGAAGTGGGCTAGTATTTGCATTTCCCCATTTGATATCTATCTCCCTTATTCTCACACTTATCGCCACATGTCCATTTGTGTGTGTGGAGAAGTCAAAATCATGAGCCCCATAATTTTGAATTCTCCACCACTTATCCTCTATTCTATGGAACCCTCAGACAAGCTCTTTCGGCTTCGCCAAAGATAAGCCAAGCCCCCCCCCCCCCCCTCCCCCCAATTAAACACAGTTCCATGTGTCAGGCCCAGGGCAAAAGACCACTAATCATGGGGGGCACCTGGCGATAATTTAGGAGAGAAAACATTTTATTTTCTCCCCATGATTTTGACTTCCCCCCCCCCCCCCCCCCCACCCCATTCCACTTCATATCTTCCACCTTTATTATAACGTGCCCATGACTTGTGGATGCCCGAGCGCCCATCTCGGGTGTCCACCAGAGCTAATCTTGCCATCACCGAGGGTAACCCCCTATCCCTCTATAAGAGTTGGATGTTGGTCAAACATAATGTGTAATGGGGGAGGTACAAGGTCATCCACGTGTGTCACCAATTAAGGCAATTCCCGCTAGCATCCCCCTTGCATTGTAAAGGCTATCACCGAAAACCATGAAGCAAACCTAAACTCAGAAAGGGCCCAAGAACCATGCCAACTTGCACTGAATCAAATTTTTAATTGTCCTGCGAATCTCTTTAGATGTTCTTAAGTACTACTATTAGCAAAGTAAATCCAATTATGTTAATTTTGGAAATGTGCAAAAACAAGATTACTGATCCTCAAACCTTGCCAGAGAAATTCATGCTAGTGAATTGAGCTATCATGTATATCACTTCTATGTGTTACAGTTGAGAAGGAACCAAAAAAGGAATTTAACAAGAAAAAATTATAAAATTAAGGTACAAAATGGACAAAAACTAGTAGAGAGAGAGAGAGAGAGAAGAGCTAGTGAAGAGCCCTTGTAAAATTCAAAAAAGGTGATACCATTTCATCCTGTTGAAACTTGATTTTTTTTTTCATTTTCTTCTTTCCTTTTTGCGGCCGTGATCCCTCTATTTCTCTTCCACTTCCTCCCATATACACATACAAGAATGAGCGATGATGATTGTGTCAAAAAAACTCCTCCCTGTACCTTACAGTGTCATGTCTCTGGTTCAATATATCACAACCCTCAGCAGTCCCGGCTGTGGCTCTGCGTAGTCAAGGCCCTCCTCTTCAAGCAGATAACGCTGCACAGCAACCGGAAGTCTCGCTGGAGTGTTGGAACCCTTGGTATGGTGTCCTGTACCAACACAGATGTAGACTTGCAGGTGCTGCTTTGCCGACCTGGCTGCACTCCTCAAGACGCTTAACTCATTCTTCAGCACGTGAATGGCCTCACTCACATGCAGTCCATGTAGATCTATCATCCTCTCCTGTCCCCTCCCATAGCCTTGCAGCTCTGGAGCAACCGGATTCCTGCATAACATTTCAAAAGCACAGTCTTGTTTTATCGGTAAAAAAAAACATGTTTCAAAAGCAAAGTTAGACAGCATAACCACCTCAATTAAGGTTCCCAGTAGTACATATGAACAAACACACTTATCTATGCCAAGCATCAGATACACAGAGACACGCAAATGGTATCACCTGCTTACTCTCTACTTTATCTCAGATAGATTCCTATCGACCAGGTGACAATTTCATAGACCTATACTATGCATCATTCTACAAGTGTAGTTTTTCCTCTTATCGTCCTATCAAACCCATGGCTGAAGGTTGCAACAGTAAATGTGAACTTACTGTGCATGTCATGCATCAACCATACAAAAAGCCACAAAACAGTTTCACCTTGCATCAGCCCATCCAAACGTTCTGAGCAATCTTTTTCTTCATAAGAAACTAATACTAATACACCATATATGTAGCACAGCCAAAGCCCCAATCTACATACTCTTTTGAAGGTAACATAAGGCAATTAATCCAGATGGTTAAGTACGTCTGATCAGGTCAAAAACCGATCTAGAACTTTTCCCTAATGGGAAAGCCTTCCCAACCCCAAACCCGCATTCCACCCCGAATGCCCCCTTAGATGTGAACCACACGAATGAAGAAGCAAGACCATAATCAACCAATGGAGCATAAAAGAGCGTCTGTCTACCTAGAATATCAAGTGATGTACAGGTCATCTATTTATTGTTCACATGTTATTGAAATTATGAATTCACATGGGAGTAGCAGGAAGACAGAGTTCAGTAATATAACATATAAAATGATGAAACTTTCCCCAATAACTTGCTACAGACCTCTGTTGGTAAATAGATTCTTGAGCTTTTCCATGAGCTGCCTTCATATGCATGTTGTGCAGCTGTCCTTTAACGCTTAATTCCTTTGCTAGAGCCTTGTTGCCGATGAGATATGCCTGTCTTGCCTGCCATATATAGCATCCCCAATTAGATAATGTAGTGCAGACTGCAGAGAGCCAGCGACAGACAGAATCTTGCTGGGATTTATTACACAAACATAACAAATAAAGACAACAGTGGACGATACCATTAAATAAATAAAATAGACAACAGTGGACCCACAGATTGATTTGGCTCAGTACTTGAGCAATTTTGCTGCATAGAAAGTATTGCTTACCGCACTGACATAGAATACAACAAACCTATCATCAGAAATTGGTTGACATTTTCAATACATGAATGGTAAAGGGGGTTGCCACTTGCCAGCCACAGCACTCTCACATTGCATTCCTAAATACCTCTCCTTGCTCATGTTAGAAAACTTTTGACAAACTCAGAAATCGGGGAATCACAAGCCAGGATCTCCAATTTTTGGGAAAAGATTGAATTACGCCAACCAGAAGAAAATTGTAAATAAAAGCAATTTACCCAGGCAAGTTGAGATCCATATCCATAAGCAGAAAAAAAATAAGAATAAAAAAGAAACTGATTTCTTGTCAAGTGATCAAGTCTGAGTTCTACAAGGGCTAGTAAAAATTACAACTTTTAGGATAATAGATCTCCCGAGAAAGAGTCAAGATATCTTACAACCATTCCTTCACCTACTGAGATGCATCTGTAAAATATTTATAATTCCAAAAGACAACAGTATATACATATATATATATATAAAAGAGAGAGAGAGAGAGAGATGGATTTTTTGTCCAGGCAAATCCACTTAACTCCAATGAAGGATTGGCCTTCAAAATTCCTTAGAAAACTTGCTGTATATGAAAAGGTGATAAGCATTTCATGATTCGTTTTTAGATATACTCTTCAAACAAAATGCTCTACAGTCTACAACAGAAAAAATATCCCTCACTACATCCATAAATACAACTTCACTTTACTATGACATTAGCGTTCAGAAACTAGAAGTCATTTACCTAAGCAGCCGTTGCTGAAACAACAAATAGTGAAAACACATTTAAGATCCCACTTCCAATTTCTTCACCAATGATCATGATCTATGCAACTTCCAGTTGGGGCATTAACCTGGCAACCAAATCCCATAATCTTCTACAATTTCAAACGCTCTTTGACTGATATCCCTTGCAGAAACTAACCTATGCAAACCAAGTACTTCAATGTTGAGCCTGACAATTTCGCACCAAACATCATCCTAGAAACAAACCCTAACACTCTGCTCACCTTGTAGTCTTGTACCAAATATCCTAGACGGAATTTTCTTGGACATTTGAATTCCCTTCTCCGCGATCCAGTTCACCCAACCAAATGCTCTCACTACCAATGTAGGATGCCTGGTTCAAAATCTACTAGACGACTCTACCCAATACATATGAAGGTGTTTCCCAAACAACATTTAAGGAAGTAAGATCTAAGTTTTAAAATGTGGTGCGATAAATTTCCAGGTATCATACCTGTTCAAAGCATGCATTACGAAGGCGTGCATGATCACGAGCTTCCTCCCTCAGCTCTGTATACATATTCGCTGCCATCTCGAAATTGTTAATGCAAATATAAATGCAGAAGGCAAATACCCCATTATTAAAGACAAATGTGAAACGTGTATGCATATGTTGACTCAGGAATATTACCCACTGCTTCTCCAGTCTCAAGCCAAACAGGAGCTGCACGTGATGAACCATGATTTTGCAACCTATCACCATAAATGGATCTCCCATACCCTGCAATGTAAGAGTCAGCTAAAATATGAGAACTTCTACTTGAGCCCACACTGGCATCAGGAGAACCATTTCTCTCATATTTCCATCGACCAGAATCCTGAGACGCCAATTTCCTGACAGCTGTAGCAAAATCTGGAGCACTTCTAGAAGGAGAAGAGCTAGACTTGAACAAAAGCATACTGTCCTTGTCGGAATATCGATAAGGATTGGCATTTTGTTGGAGATCATCTCCGGCATATTTTGTCAGACCATTCGAACCATCAGGCCCAGGAAGTGCAGGAAAATCCAGTGCACTCAGATTTGGAGCCGACAAGGGTTTTAAGTTCAGGTTCTTATTGAAACCGCCATCAACTTGAAGCTGCAATTGCAAAGATTTTTTTTAGGGAAGCCCCTAATCCAAAGAGAATCCTACGGTGTTAAAGAAAATACAGCTGAGAAAATCTAAATTATCAGCACAAAAAAAGCTTCCAATACTTTCTTTGCATTAATGTACACCTCTTCAAAACTATATGCCACTCCCCTACTAGAACAATGAAATTTACAACTTAAGTGGCGTAAATCTAGAACTCCAAAATTACTAAGTATCGACAAGTATATATATTTTTTGATCGGTGGTACTCGGTATGGACAAGTATATTATAAGCTTTACATAGAAGCCAAGTCAATCCTCGAAAAAATATGAAGGCAATAGCTTGCAAAAGATGTCCCAAGTAGGATTGATACAACCCTTGTGCCAGGCCACAACAAATTAGGTAGCTCATATTTCTAGAGAAACATCCTTCGTCCAGGAATTTTTAGCACCTCATCCTCCTGATTTTGGACATTTGTCTAAGCCATTAGAATCTAGACCTCAGATTACAGTCGCATTGAATCACCTCGATCCTCAATGGGGAGTGAATTCTTCCCTACCAAAAGAAGGCATAAGAGGAATTGCTCTCCATCATTAACAGCCGAGTTAGGAATATATTCAAGGATTTTCATTGTATATATTGCTAAATCTAGAATGTGTTGCAATATAATTTCCTTCCATTGTACTTTTTTCAGAATTGTAAGATATGATGTGTTTCATTGCTAAGAAATATACAATTGACTTTCTAACAATTAGAAGTTACAATAAAAAAATTCATTGTACAACCTTTATAAATTATTGCAATATAAATGATGCTCCATCATCGATTCATGTACTGAATTTTGGATTCCAAGAGATAACTGCAATGAAGAGGACGTGGGACATTCGTCTCATGTGATTATATGAATATCTTGAGGCGTAAGCCTCAAGGCGTTTTTCTTAAGGCTCTCGCGGCATAAGCCTCACATGCCTTTTGAAACACTGATCCAGATCAAAGCACCATATGAAGTTGAAAAAGTAGTTGTTTCATAATCATGAATCTCCACTGTAACAACAAAGTGGGAGTGGAGGATCGCGAGACCAGCAACAGTTTGAAAAAAAAGGCCACTTATTCATTTTTCTAATGCGAAGATGGTTTTTGTAATATTTTCACCCTTCAATCTTTAACTGGTATTTCTCAACATCTTTACATTCCAAAAAAAACAGGTAAGGAAGAATGGAGCATACCTCAAGTTGAGTGAGCATCTCAATAGTCAAGTTCATGTCACATCCATTGGCATAGTAAACCTCTGCAAGGCTTTCAGCTGCAAAACCAGGAAATTGTGAAGCCAACAACTCAACCGGATTAATGTCAGTGTCATCCAAAACCACATGCTTGCTTAACGTATCATTTAAGAATCCGGAGCTAGAATTCCCATTGTATGGAAGGCCCTCCCTTCCATTGCTGAGATGCTGATCACCATTCATAAACTGCTTATCCCAAGGATTAGTTGGCAAATTTAAAAAACCAGCTGAAGACTTATCACCCCCATATGACGAAACAGAATATCTCGTCTTTTCAATCAAGCTGTTACCGTCAATAACATGAGAAGATAATTCCTGTTGCTTGCTCAATATCTGGCCACTGCCTGTAGATGCAGAGAATCTTGAGCTTTCACTCCCATCATGTATGGACAAACCAGTAAACGAGAGGCCCCTAGGTCCTTGTGAGACATCTTCTCCCATGAACTTGAAATCAGGAGTGATATCATCGGGGAGCTGTTGGCACCAGTATTGGTGGGCCTCATCATCAGAGTTATTTGAAATTGTGGACTCTGATCGATCTAGCACTGCTTTTCCAGATGTTCCAGAAGCAACGAGCCTTGATGTCACATCTTCTGTGCTGATGCTTCCAGATGGAGATCTAAAAGCATAAGGAATGAACTCTGTCGCATTTGGATTCAAAGTTGTTATCTTGTTCATGGTATTCAGCTTTGTGTCGATGGTTAAGATTCCTTTTTTAGACAAGCTCATTGTTGTTTGAAATAAAAATAAAAAACGCTTCGTACATGTAAATGAATTCCAGAGAGAGAAAAGAAACTTCCAGCAAGTATTATCCCAATCCTGTAAAACAAATTGAGTTGAAGGAAACAAATAGTCAAATAGACAGCAAACTACATCCATGTCCGCATTGATGCATGTGATCGAGTCCTTGCTAATACCACAAAATACAACAGAAATAATTGGACTGCGCAATTCTAGAAGAACCCATTACAAATGATACTCATACCAAAGATTGGAGATTAGTACACAGGAGACTATTGCTGACTTTCCACAACTTAAACGTATAAATTAAAAAACAGTAGTTTGAATACAACATACAGAATGAAGTATAGCTATTCGTGTTGATGAGAAAATCCTACCTCTTTCACATCCAAAAATAAAATAAAAAATGAATAAGAATAAACAATCCAAACATGAAAGTATAAGGTTAATTAAATATATTGAATTTAATAACATCTAAAAAAAAATTAAACAAATTACTAATAAATAACAAAAAAAAAGAAGAAGACTAGAACAGTAAAACACTGTAATAAATAAAATGAAAAAGACCAAAATAATTACAGGAAGCTTAAAACACTCACAAAACAATGATATCTGCATCCATTACATACAAATACATAAAATTTCACCAACAGAACAAACAAAACAACACAAAATTTTCATGTACAAACTTAAATCTCCCAAAATTCGACGAAACCCTAGCATGAAATCAATCATATATCAACCATCCAAATACGCTGAAATCGAGTAAAATAAACCCACAAACAGCACAAATCAACAATCAAAACAAATACAAACCAAATTACAACATTTCAATCTCCAAACAATCTTAAAAAGATCTCAAGCCAATTTACCAACTCAAAAGCGCAAAATTCCGGGAAAAAAATAAATAAATAAAAGGAAAAGCGAATGGAAGTTAGAAGATCTGAACCCAGATGTGGTTTTACGTACCTTTACGGAGCTCGATGAGAGACGAAACCAAATCGAAAGGATCCATCGATGAGAAAAATATGAGAGAAAGAAAGATGATTTTTCTGAGCTTTGTATGGTCTTCTTCAGCTTCAGTTTCTCTCTGGTTTTTTTTTTCTTTCTTTCAAACCCTCTTAGCGACCACCACCACCACAGAAACGAAGCTTCATATGAATCCAACCCTTCGCCACTCGATTAGACGACTCTCTCTTCGGTCTTGACCCTCTAATCAACCATAATTACTTATTTCTTAAGAGGGAAAACTACCCCGTTATGTGCTGATATTATCGAAAATGCCTTCGGGAAAAGCAAGTATATCTAGTGTCCCGCACTGTCAACAACCTCAGGGACACCGTTAATATGTATATAGCCGTACACGTGGCTATTCATTATGGAACGACGGTATAGGCTTTTTGGCTTTGGAGTCTCTCTGGCACACACGCCAGAGAGGTGCTCTCGGGCATCCATACATGAAACGCCACCTGGTGGAGAGAAGTCATTTCATGAGGCATGATTTTGATTTCTCCAGCTAATATTTGACACTTGGTGATAAAATGGTGAGATAAAATGGTGAGATATCAAATAGGGAGAAGTCAAATAGGGGAGATCCGAGTCCCCATCAGGTGGCGCTTCATGTATGGATGCCCGAGAGCACTCTCTGGCGTATGCCAGAGAGACTCCTAAGCCCTTTTTAATGCTCCTATAAGAATTATTTGAAAAATCAATCCAGACATTCACATGTCAAAGGCTAGCTTTGGTTTCGTTCGTTTGTTTGTGTGTTTATTTTTTTGGGATAACTACGAATATCCAAAGCAAAGTTCATAAGGGTTACACAGGGAATACTCCCACCCCATGCAATTGACAATTCTTAGTGAGGGAAGCCAAGAATCGAACTTGGGACCTCCAGGTTTGCGGTTTGGCCAAAGTGATCACTGGGCTACACCCTTAAATGTGTAGTTTCAATAATCTTTTTCCTAAAATCATAATTGGATTAGGGTTGATATGGTCTAACTAATGAGACAAGTGGCATAAAGAAAAATTCTCTATCATTTTCCTCTTGCAATTAGGATTATAAACAGATGCGGATATTATTCGAATCCGTTTAATCGAATAATTATCCGGATAGGTATCCGATGAAGAAGATTAAGATAATAAAATACTTTCCATTAATAATCGAATACGGATTTGGATACTATTATATCCGATCCAATAAATATCGATATGATTATATAATATATATAAATAATATATGTTAAATTTATAAAATTAATATAACATTTAAAATATTTTTTTTAAATAAAAATTTATATATTTTTTAAGTATTAATTTATATTTTTTAATTTCTTTAAAAATTTATCGGATACTCTCCGAGTCTGGATATTTTAATCGGAGTCGGATACGAATATCATATTTCAATATCCGCCGGATATTTATTCGGATATCCGGATATATAATGGGATACGAATTCGGATATACCAATATTTGCTCCGAATCCGCTCCGTTTACGGCCCTACTTACAACTACTGGAGATGATCCTCTAACGTGACTTAAGTACCGTTTTGTCATCTAAAGTTAAAATATCATTGCTTAGGGCATGATGTGAAATTATTTACCAAAGAGGATATGTCTTCCAGTATTACAATATTACCCCTATAGTGTTTGGCTTGTATCTGCATAGTTTAAGGGTTAAATTTGTCAAAAGCATCCCGTTCTAATAATAAAAATGCAAAAGGTGTCTATTTGAATCAAATATGTTAAAAGCATGTTTTTTTAGGTAATAAAAATGTAAGGCATGGCCTTTTGTGTGTGAAGCGGCCTTCTCATAAGCTTATAATGAATTCGGGACCCACCAATCCATCCTAACTTCAACGACATAGTGGGCTTGGGCTAGACTAAGGTCCCTCAGGTCTCTAGGGACACCCCTGAGAAATAAAGTATGAGGTCAGTGACAGCCTACAAAAGATAGCTGCAAAAGGACAAAACCTTATAACCCTAAGTTTTATTTTTTTGTGTGTTAGGTCAGTTTTAAAACCCTAGTGATGGGAGCATGAGGGATTACTGTTTACAGGTTGAAACTTGAAATGGTAAGGGTGTTAAAATTAGGGGCTTGATGGTTTTTTAATAGGAAAACAATCACCTCCTCGGTGGTGGAGCGAAGGGAGGCATCTTGAGCACCTTTTTTTTCACCAAGTGTCCCCTTTTAATTCTCTTTAATTGTAGTTAAGAGTCACTAACTTTGAGGATTGAAGTATCTACCCCTGGTTTTAATAAAAAATATTAACTACAAGGGTTAAAACTTTTTTACCAGAATTCAAAGGTAATTAAGATGCTTGGTGAGAGCGAGGAAAAATAGTTCGCTCCTCGCTGGTTGAGTGAAATATTGCTCTTTTGAATAGACATGGCCGAGCCTGACACATTTACATGAGACTTTGATGTTCGAATTTGGCCCAATTAACACCCCTAGCTAAAATCCTAATCATAGTCCTAACCTTAACCAACCACTCTTACTCTTACCGTGAGTCCATATCCCGTCCAATTATGATTGAACTTAGGGAGAGTTAAATCTTACTCACAAAGCCCTTTTAACCGTTCTTTTTTATTCTCGTTAACAAGTTTTAACCCTTAATGTTAATATCTTCTATATAAAAAAAATTAGATTAGATTGTTGACTCTTAAACGCGGTTAAGAGGTGTCAAAAAGGATAATTGTTGACCTATGGGTGTGATTGAGCTCTTCCGAGTTCAATCACAATTGAATATGGTTCTAACTCTTTTACCCTTATGATAGGTCAACATTAAATCCTTTATATTTATTTTTCCCTTCTTTGGATTTTATAACTGGTGACATGGCCTCCAAAAGCAACGAGATAGTATCACAGCCAATTGCGATTGAACTTGGGGAGAGTTCAATTGCAATCACAGGCCAACATGTGGCCATTTTAGATGTGGTTAAGATTCACTAACTCTTGGGGTTTAACAATATAACCTTGTTTTTTATAAAAAAAAATAAAAATTTAACCCTTGGTTAAGAATTATTAACCATTAGGGTCAATAATTTTAATATATATTTTTAAAAAGTAAGCTTGTATTATTGAACCTCAATGGTGAGTCAATCTTAACCACAATTAATAAAAGTTAAAAGGGACACATGTTGGTTTGTGGGCGCGATTGAAGTCAAAGGTTAAAAGGGACACGTGTTGGTCTGTGGGTGTGATTGAAGTCTTCTCGAGTTCAATCCCAATTGGCTGCGATCTCAAAAGCAACTGCTTTTGCAGCCATCTTTTGCAACATTCCGCATTTCCTTGTTTTTTTTTTAGTGAATCCTTGCTCAATTCATCTTAGTCTGCCACGGGCCTAAAGAAGTGAGGATAGTCCAAGAGGCAAGAGCTCTATTTTCAATTAGTGTTGGGCTGTATATATATATATACTTCTGTGCTTAAACTTAGGCCTAGCTTGGGCCATGGGCCTTTATGCGGAGCACCATCAGACTGTTATGGGGACTGGAACACATAGCTGAAGTTCAGGCTTCGATCTAAGCTTCTTATGTCCCAGGCGGAGCCTTGGCTGACCACAGCCCATAAGTCCCACCAGCCGTTGTGAAGATAATGGGTTCAGTTTGCCAAAATGGAATTAGTCGGCTAGTTTAGGTTAATGTCACAGTCCTAAACAGGGCGGAGCTAGGATTTTCTAGTAGTGGGGGCACATGAAGGGGGTTCGGGGGCTACGCCCCGAAAAAATTATTACTAAAATTTTGGGCCATTTCGCCCATATAATTCGTACATATCTTATGAATATTATATATTTCTCCTCATTTACAGGATAGCTATCTTCTTGTCACACGCTCTCACCGTTAAATCATTAAATAACATGATATATTTTGTTTTCAATAGTTCAAGAAACGTTGCCCCCTTGCCTTAGTATAGTATATTTTAATAGGGACAACTGCCTCTTATCATAATTACGCCCAATAAAATAATATTTTTTTAAAGTTCAACGGCACTTGCACGAAGATCAGAACATAGTCAATTACAATTGAACTTGAGGAGAGTTCAATTGCACCCACAGGTCAACACATATCCCTTTTAACCTCTATTAACTGTGGTTAAGATTTACTAACTCTTGGGGTTTGATTAATAAAAAACCGTTGGTTTTTAGAAAAAAAAAATATAATATTTAACTTTGGCTAGGAAATCTAAATCTTAGGGTTACTATTTTTTATTATTTAAAAAATAAAACTAAGGTTATAATGTTATATTGTTGAACCCAAGAGTTAGTGAATCTTAACTACTACAGTTAAGAAAGGTTAAAAAGGGAGTGTTGATGTATTGACTAGGTGTGATTGAACTCTCCCCAAGTTCAATCGCAATTGAATATCCACCAATTCCCATGGCTTGCTTAAAATAAAAGAAAAAAAAAAAATTTCAAAAAATCCAGTGGGGGCACGTGCCACCAAAGGCCCCGACCTAGCTCCTCCCCTGACCCTAAATAGATATAAGGTTCGATTTAAGGCGTCCTACAAGTCTAAGGACTTTTGGTGTATTGGTCAGATTCGTATCAATCATCCTCCACGTTTACCTGTTGCTAGAGTGAGAGCCACCGCAGAGAGTGCTACTTAGGAGAGGGCTATATGGAGCGAAGTGTGAGCCGTCCTAAGAAGGAAAAATGGCTACCTGCTGCCAGAGTAAAAACTACCTAGAGCAAAAGCCATCGAAGACGTCAATTATGAAAGCGTGATGGTCTGTTACGATCCTAAATAGATACAGGGATTTGTTTAACACGTTGGACAAGACATGTGGCTTTTGGCATATTGGTCAAGTCTGTATCAAGTAAACATCAAGCCAACCTATCACATTAATGGGCTAGCTATGGAGATGCCTCATATTTGCGGGTAAGGCCCGATTCTGAGAACATATGAGCCCTCAGTCTTAGACGGTCTCAGGATTCGACAACATTGTCTGCATAATTCGGTGTCAACATAATTCGGTGTCAACCATCGTGGATTATGGGATCAGTGGTGTTGGAAAGTCGGATCTCAAGATACCATTCTAATGGTGGATCGCTCAAACTAAAATAACAAAAGTGGAAAATAAAAATAATATCAAAATGGTGGAGAAAGTTCCCTAAAAATACCTCACACAACAATCTCTCTTCTCTCATCTTATCTTCTCTTCTCGCTCACTCACTCCTACTATTCCTACTGGAATTTTCTGATTAATGGCTATTTCAAGCATGAACCAACTACTAAAGTATGTCTGTAGCCATGTAATTGAAAAAAAACAAGACCATTTAAACTAGGTGTGTCAACGGCCGAATCTGGCCCCAAAACCCTTTTGTAAACATGCTGGGCCCATAACTAGGCCTATTCAAAAGTCACAACAATTTTTGCACAAGACCGGCCCACTGCCACCCTATTAGGACCCACTGACCATAACTTCTAATTGTCTGATAATTTTTGGGCGCTGCTACGAGCACACCATTATTTTATGACTGGACACCACTTAAAAATACTTAATATTTTTTTTATTATATATTTCAACTTTCTATGCGCACCCACACTCCCCAAATCCCTAAACCCTTTCTAAAACTTCTTTTTCGAAAAACGTCATATTCTCCATCTTCTAAGGAATTCTAATCTTCTCAACTTCTTCTTTTTCTTCTTCTTCTTCTAAGAAGGAACGTCTTCCACTAGTGGAGTTTTGGATTCAGTCCAACTTCTTCTCACTTCAAGATGGGAATCAATGGAGGGATCATTTTGTTGTTTATGAGTCAAGAGAAACTGAAAGGATAACCTCAAATTTAATGTATTTGACACATCCATGAGGCATAACCTTTTTCCTAAAGAGCGATAAAATGAAATTTACAAAAAGTAAGTGAACCTAAAACCATTGCCGGTTTAGAGCAATAGTGATTCACAACCTGAACCTTAGCAAACTGTATCATGAATCCTTCATTTGATGTTTAATAATACAATAAGTGTAGCTCGTAGAAAAGATCGCAACATGCATGTAAATGCATCACAGGCAAATCATATCACGGAAAATATCATTTATAATTGATGCAACTGAATTCAATGACAGAACTTGGAACGTATAGACTGAACTTTTTTTTTATATAACAATAACATTTAGTGATGAATGCTAATAAATTTACTCGACTTTGAAAGAAGTATTGGTTTAAGTTTAGAATGATGTATAAGTAGAAAATTATTAAGTATTTTTTTTACTCTTGGTGTGCTCGTAGAATTTGTCATATTTTAATGGTGTCCAGTTAGTTAGTAGTATAAGTCGTGTCTAGTCAGTAAATAATCGTGTGCTCGTAGCAGCACCCTAATTTAATTTTTTTGCATGCGTAATACTAACAGTGACAATTCTTGTATCAAACTTGATGCCAATCAACATGGCTCACCAACTCCCTAGTCTAGATTTTGATGACTCGATGGGGCACCTCTTGGAAGGGCCACAGGTCCAAAGCTCTCATTGGTTTTGAATTCGTAACTAACCCAACATTTAGAGCCTATTTGGTTCGGATTATTCAGACCGTTTTAATCACTTAAAAGCGATTCCAGCTGAATCAGCGTTATATAATCGTGGTTGGTTCGCCTCGGTAATCGATTATTACGACAATCAATTGTTGTTAAAACCGGTGTTTAGAGAATCAGTAGAAGAGGTGATTATTGATATGCATAGTTGGTTTCCCCGGCTCAAGTGCAGGGACAGATTTCGATGGACTTTATGATTTGTAAAAATGACCCAAACTCTCTTGATCAGCTACCGACAAGGAGGGTTTAGGAAAGGGGAGAAGATGAGAGAACCTTGCTACCACCGAAGAAGACGCTGCCCACACAGATAGGACTACTTCTTCTTCTTCTTCGATTAGGGTTTGGGTACATTAGGGGGTTGGTTTGTAACTCAAAACCAAAACAATTTTCTTGATTTCAAACATTAAATTTCTTAACAGAGTTTTCTTGCTGGCTTATGCAACTCAAAATGGCACTAGGAAAGACTCAAAATACGTTAACCCTTGATATAAGATATGTGTGCAACATCCCAGATTTATTAGCAAGAGATAAATGCAAACATGAAGAATTATGGAGCAAAATATTCAGCTTCTCATTTTCAAGCTTCAATCTTCACTTCTGTACCGGTTAGAAATTCTGTATTTCAACTCTAACCTGAATCTCAAACTCCACCCTTGTCACTTTTAGGATCATTGAGGTTATGTTTGTAATGAATTATGTTTGCAAATTATATTCATAGTTAATCTGGAATTGTGTTTGCAATTTTCTCCCAAATTCAGTTTTTTGGTTATGTAAACTGGATTGTTTTTGTCTCTTCAGTCTGAAATTTTATATTTCGAACCCTAAAACCAAACCCTACCGAGATCTGCCATTAGAAATTGATTTTTTTTTTTTAGATATTTATTTTGTAAATTCTGTACAGATTTTTTGTTTTTGTTTTTTTCAATTTTCCTCTATTCACCTCTATGTTTCTTGATTATTATAAGGGCAAATGACCATGGTCAATTTTTTCCGGTCCAAGCATTCTGCGGTAATTTATCCTCATTATAATTGATGTTTATTTGATCTACTATGTGTAAATGCTGAGAATATGCAAATTCTATTATAGATTTTTTTTAAAATTTCTTCTACTCACCTCTAAGTTTCTTGATCATTATAATGGTTGTTTGCTTGATCCACTAGGTGTAAATGCTGAGAAGATGCAAATTCATTACCCTTTTTTGGTTTTTTTTTTTTCTATTCACCTTTATATTTCTTGATCATTATAATGGTCTTAATGGATGTTTACTTGATTTACTTGGTGTAAATTCTAAGAAGATGCCAAATTTTGTTACAGATCTTTTGTTTTGTTTTTTGTTTTTTTTTTATAAAAAAATTTCTTCTATTCACCTCTTTGTTTCTTGATTATTATAATGGATATTTACTTGATCTACTAGGTGAATGCTGATAAGATGTCAGATGAAATTAAAGAAAAGTAGTAGTTACACGTAATTATGTTTCTTTGTAAATAATCAATTATAGACATGGTGCTATCCAAACAGAATTATTCATGACACCGCTTATTTATGACAACGCTCATTGTATAATCAATTCTAACTCTAATAATCCGAACCAAATAGGCCTTAGATATTTCCTCCAACCAAGGTTCAAACATATATCCATTTTTTTCTCTTGTTAAACATGATAACACACACACACTCACTCTATATATACAACTCAACACACACCCAAAACACACACACGCCCCAAGCCATTGCACACACACACCCTCAAAATAATGGGAGGTGTGGCTATAAGGGCTCACAGGCACGGAGGAAGCCCACCGATGTGGTTCTAAACCTTTGATTGTTTTGGTTAAACATAATAACACACACTCTATACTCAACACACGCACACGCACACGCACACGTCCTAGGCAACATGGCTAAGTTTTAACCTGGATTAAACATTAAGATTAACAAGTCAATATGATTAGTAGTGGTTATTGAATATTAATTGGTGTTGAATATTAATAAATTTTAATTTTTTTTTAAAGTATTTATCTAAAATTAACTCAAATAAGAAATAATATAGGAATGTCGAAAAGAAGAATACTCAAGTTATAAAAACAAATTATTTCAATTCTCATAAACATGTCAATTACAGTATTCATCTTCTGGATTAATATTATAATACGCACAAACTGCGGGTGTTGACACTGTTTCAATTCCCATGTATGTGAACTAAAATTCATATGAATTGTGAACTCCCTAACACTGGAATAAATTTTTTTAACTAGTTTTAATTATTATCCCTCAATCTCTGCAATAATAACCAGCCATTAGAAAGTTCTTCTATTGGTAAAGGCTCGGTAAGCCTAGGAAGTTCTTATCTATCAACATGGAAGGGCATCTCCCTATCAAGGCATAGGTCTTAGGTGTGAGTCATCTCGTGATAAAGGTAGGGGTTAAACCTGACCTCGAATTGTCTCTGGCGAAGCCCAAAAAGTGGTCTCGGGAACTACAAAATAGGGGACACATGGCGATAAAAAAGGGAGAAGGACATTCCATCTTCTTCCCATGATTTTGACTTCTCCCTACCTGATATGTCTCCCACTTTATCTCACCATTTGATTGTTATGTGTCAAATAATGTATGGAGAAGTCAAAATCATAGGGCCTATGAAATGACTTCTCTAACCACATGTCTCCTATTTTGTGGTTGCCTAAGAGGAGCCTTTCTGGCTTCGCCAGAGAGAATCCGAGACGGTTAAACCTAGGAAATTATTATGTACTATTTTATACGAATCATGATCAGCGAATTGTCACTTTGGGTTGACCATCTGCCACCTCATTTAAGGGAAGCAGAGCTCCCTCAAATGACACCATCTGCCAAGCTTTGGGTTGACCATCTGCCACCTCATCCTCACTCTAGCATAGGGTTGTCCTTAAAGCAGAACCTTTACTTAGAGCATCTCCAATGGTTTATGCCAATTCAAAGTTTGGCACACCTATAGTGCCAAAATGACATATTTGGCACATGCTGTTTCAATGGTCTGTGTTATATTAACTGTCCTAATTCCATTTTTGTCAACCAATATTTTTTTATGAGAGTAAAATGATTTTAAAAAAATAGTCGTTGGAGAACAAAATGGTAAAATTTCAAATATAGCCGTTGGAGGGTAAAATGGTAACAAAATTATAGTCGTTGGAAGGTAAAATAGTAAAAAATCAAATATAGTCGTAGGGTAAAATGATAAAAACTTATAATCATTGGAGGGTAAAATAATAAAAAATTATAATCAATAGAAGACAGAATAGTAAAATCAATCAAAAGTCAACTATTCAAATGTTTGGCACAAAACATAGCACAATATATTTTGGCACACTTATTTTCAACAATTGGAGCACACTTATTTTCAAATCCGGTTATCCCCCTTGAGGTCTCCACGTGTCCCCTTTTACACCCCTTAACTGTGGTTAAGATTCACACACCCCTAGGGTTCACCCACCCATCCTTAGTTTTCAGAAAAAAAAAATTAATTATTTTCTTTAAAATATTAAAAAAAAACCCTAAAAACAATTTTTTAATTTTAAAAAAAGATTAATATTTTTTCTAAAAACCAAGGATGGGTGGGTGAACCCTAAGGGTGGATGAATCTTAACCACAATTAAGGAGTATCAAAAGGGACACGTGAAGACCTCAAGGGGTGATAAATGGGATTTGCCAAATCCGGCTATCACTGTAGTGGATTTGATTTCTTGGCAATAGAACCAGAAATAGAGCACCATTGGAGATTCTCTTATCTTCTTATATGAGAATTCCTCCATTAAAAACGTATCCTGAATTTTTTTTTCTAAATTCCCAAACTACCCGTATATAAGACAAAAACTTGATTTAATATTTTACTTAATTCCCAAACTATCTTTTACACATTTATCTATTTATTTAAAGATGGAATTGCAGCCAATTGTGATTGAACACGGGGAGATTTCAATTGCACCCACAAGTTAACACGTCCCTTTTAACCCCTATTGTGGTTAGATTAAACCTATGAAATTAATTTATTTTTTAAAATCTAAAACCCAAGGTTAGAATGTTGAATCCTAAGGGTGGTTATAGAATCTTAACCACAGTTAATAGGGGTTAAAAGGGACCCGTGTTGACCTATGGGTGTGATCGAACTCTCCCGATTTCAATCATGATAGGCTGTGATTCAATCTCATCTATTTATATAGTTGACTTATAATTCTTTACAGTTATAACCGGACTCCCAAGGAGTCCAATTACACCACTGAGGTCGTCATGTGTCCCTTTTGACACTCCTTAACTGTGGTTAAAAAAAGATGCCTCATGTTCAAAACGTTGATTGAATCTATTGTAATTCCAAAACTACCCTTTTCTCTTATCTCATCTTATTCTCCTTCTTATCTTATATATTTCTCCTTCTTATCTTATATATATATATATATATAGAGCCCTTGAAAATGTAGTGGAATTTTACAAAATTTCTCAAACTACCCTTATCACAATCATTATAAAAGACAAACACTTGATTGAATGTTTGTTTAATTTTCGTACTATCCCCCCACTCATCTATCTATTAGGTTTGAAATTTTCTACGGTTATAAGCAGACTACCCCTCATGCCACTGAGGTCGTCATGTGTCCCTTTTAACACTCTTTAACTGTGATTAAGATTTACCCACCCCTAAAGTTCACCCACTTATCCTTGGATTTTAGAAAAAAAATATGAAAAAAATAAAATAAAAACCAAGGATAGGTGGGTGAACTCTAGGGGTAGATACTTAACCATAGTTAAGGAGTTTCAAAAGAGACACATGGCAACCTCAAGGGCGTAACCGGACTCCAACTGCGTTATCGACCCCTAGGGTTTACCCACTTATTCTTGAATTTTAAATATATATATATATATATATATTTTTTTTTTAAACCTTGGTTAAAATTCACTAACTCCTAAGGTAAAAAAAAAATTCATATTTTTTTTCCTAAAAACCAAGGATAAGTGGGTGAACCCTAGGGGTGGGTGAATCTTAATATCATAGTTAAGTAGTGTTAAAAGGGACACATGACAACCTTAATGGCGTAACGGGACTCCTCACTCTCTTGACAAAATACTTCGAAAGAAAAACATCTCGCCAAGGCCCCGCCCGCTCCCTTTCTTTGCTATATCTAAAATGTCTCTTTAAGTTTTTTAGTTCTTAAAATGTCCCAACATCATATTTCAATAAGCAAATTGTCTCTCATAATTTTTTATTCAAAATGTCCCTCAAGTTTCTATACCCAAAATATTCCTTAATTTTTTTTTTCAAAATACCCTCACTAGTAGAGCTGTCAACAGAGCAGATTCGAAGCGGATAGTGCTATATCCGTATCCGATCCGATTAATGCTATTTACTATCCGAATCTGCTCTATTAACCGCCGGATAATAAATTCAAACATCCGAATTCAGATAATATCCAAATTCGACCGATTAGAGTATTCGAATTTGGATACTATCTGAATTATCCGAATATCCGAAGTCCGATTAAAATCCGAATTCGATTCCTATCCAAATTCAAATGCTATTTAGCTAATATATATACATTAGAGAACTGTCATTCAAAACCACAACATCACAAGAAAATTTTAGAATATAATACCAACGACAAAAGAAAAAAAATTCAAGAATTGAAGAAAATTTCTACAACAAAAGAAAAATCTAAATACAAGCACAGCGTTGCTCAAAGTGAATTTGTTGAACAACAAAACACAATCTTTGCAATTAGACCGAAATCCCATTCTACTCCATTGATTTCCCAGATCAAAACCTAGAAAAGAAATCATCAAAAGATATGAAAAAGAAGAGTTTGACAAAATTTAAAATAGTAATAATTTGCACAAGAACTCCATATGAAAATAAATCCCCCAAAACAGTTCCACCAGTCAGTAATGGATAGTGAATAAACAACCGATTCAACAAAGAAAGAAGAAATCCCACATGTAAAACATAAATTTCACATAAACAAGACACCAATGGAAAAAACAACAACAACAACTTGATACACTAAAGCTCAAGATCAAAACAACCCATTTATCTTAAATAAAAGGAATCATGCATACAGATAGATCTACAAGAGCAAATAAATAAACCCATTTAGAAAAGAAAAGGGAAAACAAAGACATGTGATTCGAACAGGGAAGGAGAAGAAGAAACCTCGGAGAAGGCTAGGGTTGTCTTTGATGGCAGGCTGAGGCTTGAGTAAGTGAGTATGCTTTTAGGATTTTTTTAGGGTATATACATATATATAAGTTGTGGAATTATGAAAATATCCTCCAAGCTATTACAGGAGAATAACATCTAAAACCTAATATTTTGTAAAAGTCCTAAAACTACAAAGGGGTAACTTTGGAATTTAAAACAGCATACATATCTAATCGATTTGGATATTTTGGCGGAGTGGATCGACCACTATCCTTATCCGCTCCATTTATAAATGGATAGTCCTAATAACTATCTGAATCCGATCTGCCGGATACCTATTTGGATAAAACTCTGCTTAAACAGATACGAATTCGGAGTGGATTCAGATATTTATCTGGTCCATTGACAGCCCTATTGTGACGTCCGGAACCTGTGCCTTAGGGAATCATGTTTTGAGACGCACGACCGATTGTCATTACCATACATTGAAAGATTTGCCCGTGAAAATGCGGGAATTTTCAATTTTTCTTATGAGCTTACATAAGCAATAACAATTGATAATCACAATAACCCATTATAAGCAAATGAGTTATCTCACTTGCTATAGTTGTCGTTACTTTTGATGCCACTAATGCGCCAATACACTTTTCAGGATCTGAAGACATAAAATGAGGGAGGTGAGCTATCGAGCCCAACAAAATCCACTGTCCATCTAGATTGTTTTCCACATAGTAACATTCATCAATAATGATATAGTAGTACAATACAATTCTCATATTATAATAATATGTGGAATAATAATATCGTAATTCGTGACCTAAGGTCACTCAAGGGCTATTTCACCATATCCGAGGTTCCCAACCTCCAAGTATTTTCCATTGTCAAGTTCATCCAATCATTGTCCACAACAGCAGGTTACCGTTTCAGATAACTGCTTATGCTCTATCCTTCAGTCCACATACTCGATTGACTGGGCCTTCGCTCGTGTACAACATCTATCCCTAAGTCCACAGATTCAATTATCAACCAATCGGGACTTCTCCAAATTACGAACAATCCTTGGGTATGCCGACTCAATTAACCTTAAATATGCATATTCCACACATAATCCGGGCCTTCACCTGATGACTGTCAAGAACAACACATCTGACATAACCCACTGCCAGGAAAAACACCTTTGACATATCACACTCTGCCAGGAATAACACCTCTGATATATCACTTTATATTTTCATATTGTGGGAACACCAACTCACACAACCACATTTTTAAAGAAACACATCTGATCGCTAGGATACATGACTCACAATTTCTTCCAACCCACACATATTCCTTTTAGAGATCTCATTAATTCTTGATTTGCTCATTAAACTCGGAATGACATCAAACATTAGAAAGAATTTTCTCTGTATCCATTCAAGACATTAGACATGATAGTGCAATCCTAGAAAATGATATAGGCCATGTTTGTAATCTTTCAGACTTTTTAGCTTACCTAACTTTTACATCTGTAGAAAACCCTTTTGAGCCTTTAATGAAAACCTTTTCTTGTCAACTCATTAACCGAAAACCCAATCCAGATAAGAAATATGACTCGTGACCCTATTTCGGAGAAGGATAAAAGAGTAAGTGGTATGTGTACACCATGAAAGATAGAAATTGAGAAAGGAAAGAAAAACCAAGTGGGTTCGAGCTGAAAAGAAAATATGAAAAGCTGAAAAACAATATTGAGCAATCTCAAAAAGATCAAAAAATGAAAGAAGGAAAGAAAAAGGAACTGGTGTTACGCCCTCAGGAAAATTGTAAAGAATATTGAGATCTCCTCTCAGAACTTTAAATTAGTGTATACCATTCTTGTCCTAAACCAATCCCAAGCCTCAATACAACCTATTCAAGTCCTACTTAATTCTAGGTTAGCACAATCATAAAATGTGGAGAATGAAGAAAGAGAAACTATAGAGTTTGATCTAACGTTCCCGAGTGACATGATATTCCTATCATGAGATCTTTTGATTTTATAATGTCCTCCCTGCTAGACAATATATGTGAGAAATTTGTCTATTTTTATCAACATATCTCCTCACATATAACTTGAGAGAAAAGAAATAAAACCATTTCCGAGTGATTCACTTCTAAATGGTATACAAGTGAGAATTGAGGTCAAGACACACAATCTTAGAGGTGATCTGAAAATCTTTGATGTCGGATAATGATGATGTTGAGCACACACACACGCTGAATCTGACTTTTCTTGTACTGAGTGTCTATCTGTATTATTGCTGAAATTTACTGATTGAGTTCTAATTTGTAAATATTTTATTACATCCTTGAAATAATTTGACAAACGGAGTTTTCTCTGAGTAATGAGAAATAATGTGTAGCATGTGCCAAACCCTTTCAAGCTCTATTTTTTCGCACTAATTGCCAAAGACTGGCAATATGTTGGTTGGGGGTTGTGATATTCGCTTAAGAGTGTTTGTTTTTCATGATTATCCTTTTAGCATTATTGTACTTTTTTACGTAAAACTTGCATTTTTACAAACTTTTCTACGTAAAGGTTCCCTCCATTGCATAACACACTCATTTCTGGTAAAAATGATACATTTGCATGAATTTGACATTTTTTTAAAGACTAGATACAAGGTTATCTTGATGAACTCTCATTACGTGTTTTAACTGTCTCAGGAATCCTGACTGGATGATTCTCAAGAACCTGAGGTCATAGTTAAGCACTAAAACTCATTACCAATGACTAAAGAACCAACAGGTTATACCAAGTAGATGCAGGCCAAGTGTAGACTAAGCTAGAAAATCACAGAGTCAGAACGAAGACCAAGAGAGCAGAAGTGTTAATCTCCAAGAAAAAAGATCAAAATATTAAAAGTCGCAATACAAGACACAATGTGTCAGTTTGCTCAGTTGGTGAGAGTTATGGGAGAACAATACCAGAGACCAGGGTTCAAAACCCTCTACCATCATTTTCTCTTCATTTTCTCTTTTATTTCTCAAAACCCTAATCTCTCCCTCCTAATCCTATTCGTCCAACCTTAATCATCTTAGCCATCCATCCTTACTTTTCAAAACCCTAGTTAGTTCAAAAACCCTAATCCCATCTCTTTATCCTAAACCTAGCCACCACCTTTTAGCCTAAATCTTAGCCACCCATATCATCAAACCCTAATCCTAGCCACCCATCTCCTTCTAAACACCATAACCCATTTTTCTAACCCTAATCTTTATAAAACTGTAGTCACCCTCTATAAATACTCACCACTCTCTCTCCCTTAGAGATGGTTCCTTCCCCCTAACTTCTCTTCTCACCTCTCTCTCTCATGCCTACACTTAGGGCTCTCACGTTCTCATCCCTACGCATAGGGTAAGAACTTTATTTCTCACCCCATCTCTATCAACCACGAGTTTTCTCACCCCATCCATACCATTTGGATGTCCCATCTCATCTCTGCACACGCTGGTGCAAGCCCTGACTCTTGAATATCTCTTTCTCTCTTCTTGGAAGTTTGCATTTATGCTTAGTTCAAACTTTCTTTGACTTCGGATGTACTCGCAGTTATTTTTAGTTTAAAGTTTGTAAGTGACCTTTTTGTTTTAATTAATAAATCTATTTTTTTTATGTTTATTATTTCATGCTTCGATGCCTTTAATTATTCCACTTCATGTTATTTAATTTATTTAGATCTAGATAATTTTTCAAACATAAAAAAATGTTTTAAAAATACTATTCCATCATTCTCATCTCTCCATCTTTTCTAAGTTTTTTATTTTCTTTATTACACAAACATAACTAACCCGAGTGAGGAATCGACATCCGATATACCATTGTGCATTACATTTTAAGGATTTTTCCGTTGTCTAGAATCACCCTATTTCAACAATTTTTTTAAAAATCCGATTTTTTAAATTCCTGCAAAATGCAATGCACAATGGTATGTCAGATGTCGATTCCTCACTCGGGTTGTTATGTTAGTGCAATAAAGAAAATAAAAGAGAATAAAAAGCTTAGAAAAGATGGAGAGATGAGAATGATGGAATAGTATTTTTAAAACATTTTTTTTTGTGTTTGAAAAATTATCTAGATCTAAATAAATTAAATAACATGAAGTAGAATAATTAAAGGCATCGAAGCATGAAATAATAAACATAAAAAAAAATAGATTTATTAATTAAAACTAAAAGGTCACTTACAAACTTTAAACTAAAAATAACTGCGAGTACATCCGAAATCAATGAAAGCTTGAACTAAGCATAAATGCAAACTTCCAAGAAGAGAAAAAGAGATATTTGAGAGTCAGGGCCTGCACCAGCATGTGCAGAGATGAGGTGGGACATCTAGATGGTATGGATGAGGTGAGAAAACTCATGGTTGATAGAGATGGGGTGAGAAATGAAGTTCTTACCCTATGCGTAGGGATAAGAACGTGAGAGCCCTAAGCGTAGGGCGTGAGAGAAAGAGGTGAGAAGAGAAGTTAGGGGGGATGAACCATCTCTAAGGGGGAGAGAGTGGTGAGTATTTATACAGGGTGACTAGGGTTTTATAAAGATTAGGGTGAGAAAAATGGGTTGGGGTTTTTAGAAAGAGATGAGTGGCTAGGATTAGGGTTTGGTGATATGGATGGCTAAGATTTAGGATAAAAGGTGGTGGCTAGGTTTAGGAAAAGGAGATGAGATTAGGGTTTTTGAACTAACTAGAGTTTTGAAAAGTAAGGATGGATGACTAAGATGATTAAGGTTGGACGAATAGGATTAGGAGAGAGAGATTAGGGTTTTGAGAAATAAAAGAGAAAAAGAAGAGAAAACGATGACAGAGGGTTTTAAACCTTGGTCTCTAGTATTGTTCTCCCATAACTCTCATCAACTGAGCAAGCTGACACATTATATCTTGTATTGCGACTTTTAATATTTTAGTCTCTTTTCTTAGAGATTGACACTTCTGCTCTCTTGGTCTTCATTCTGATTCTGTGATTTTCTAGCTTAGTCTACACTTGGCCTACATCTACTTGGTATAGCCTGTTGGCTCTTTAGTCATTGGTAATGAGCTTTAGTGCTTAACTACGACCTTAGGTTCTTGAAATCATTCAGTCAGGGTTCCTGAGATAGTTAAAACACGTAATGAGAGTTCATCAAGATAACCTTGTATCTAGTCTTTCAAAAACATGTCAAATTAATGCAAATGTATTATTTTTACCAGAAATGTGTGTGTTATGCAATGGAAGGAATCCTTATGTAGAAAAGTTTGTAAAAATGCAAGTTTTAAGTAAAAGAGTGCGATAATGTTAAAGGATAATCGTGAAAAACAAACACTTTTAAGCGAATATCAATACACATCTGATAGTCAGGAAACTTATCCAACCTGTCAGGAAAAGAAACACATCTGACATGCTAGAGATGCACCTCTGACCACCATGAAACACCTAACCACCAGGAAACACCTGTCTATCATAAACACATCTGACATATTACTCTGCCAGGCATTACACCTTTGACATAACACCATTGTCAAACAACATATCTGATAACAGGATACACATTTGATCATTAGGATACCCATCTGACCTGCCAGGAAATGAAACTCATCTAACATGCCAGAGACGCACCTCTGACTAACAGAAAACACCTAACTACCAGGAACACTTCTGACAGTATAACCTTGTCAGACAAAACACATTTAACAGTATAACCCTGCCAAAAAAAACACCTCTGATAGCAAATCCGATCAAGCATAACACATATGACATCAAATTTTGTCAGACACAACACCTCTGACATCAAATCCTATCAAGCACAACACGTCTGACATTAAATCCTGTCAGACATAATATCTCTGACATTACAACGCTTAATCTAACCTCTATTGGGATGTACCTGTCCATGCAGAACATCATCCCTCAAGAAAACTATCCTGTAACATCACAGTCTCTGTTGGGTGCATACCTGCCGACACAGGGTAATGCCCCCTCAAGGTAACATCATTGAGTTCGTAAACTTAATACATCTCTAGGTCCGTAGACCCCAATCCAACCTTTGGTCATTTGACCCAATCTCATCCTAACTCTCCCAACTATCCGCCACGGAGGAACCCCGACTCTTAACAGACCCGCTTCTTCAAACCTATTCAAAGAGGGACCACAGATAGAGATTAACACAGGTTATATTTTCTAACCGTAGGAAATCTCCAATTATTTAAGCTTTGCTTGAATAATTGAACCAGTTGGGCTTCACGCTCGTGGACCAAATCCGGGCATACCGTTCCGGTGTGGAACTTTACCCATCCGATGAACCATTTCATCGCCTTACTATGTTTAAACAACATCACATCACACAAGGATTGTTTCGAGATAAAACTTTACCAGGCCAATGGATCCTACCATCGCCTTACAGGTATCCAATAACATTACACCATACAAGAGTCATTCCGATGTGGAACTTAACCAGGCCAATGGATCATTCCATTGGCTTACAAGCGTTAAAGTAGCATCACATCACTTCCCAGGAACCAAACCGGGCTTCCCGGAGGGTCTGAAAACAAACAGGGTCAAAACACCCTAGCCCGCGCGCTAGCGATTGATTGTCAGTGTTTTGCAATTGATTGCCCAGTCCTTT
This sequence comes from Tetracentron sinense, assembly GCA_015143295.1. NCBI lineage: Eukaryota > Viridiplantae > Streptophyta > Magnoliopsida > Trochodendrales > Trochodendraceae > Tetracentron > Tetracentron sinense. The sequence goes on along the minus strand of CM026559.1, from coordinate 44,240,418 downwards.
TGAGCTGAAATCCCAGGCTGTTATAGCCCAAAACCGAGGGCTACGCCCCTCTACTCCATTTTCACGCTTTCTCATCCCTCATACATCATATATCGGGTCTCCGACCTTACAACATATCACACAAACCATTCCACATAAAGAAAGTAGCATAAATAAGGAAAAATAGAAGAGAGGGAAAGAGTTTTGCCTCCTACACCTAAAATGGAGCTTCGGATGACAAAATAAATGTCGCAAATGCGTCCAAGATGTCGAAGAACCTTAGGGTGGGCCTTGTCTCTCTCCTTCCTCTACTTTCTCTCTCTAATCTCTTTTTACACGTAAATTGAGGCTCCAGATGGTGAAACAGACATTGTCAATACGCTTAGAACGTCAAAGAACCTCAAGGTAGACTACCTTCTCTCTCTACTTTCTCTCTCCTCACTTTCTCTCTCTAGAAAGTTTTGGACAAGGGTGGGTGCTCCCTCATGAAATAGAGAAAATGAGGGGGAGGGAGACCCTTTATATAGAGGAGGAAATTGGTGAGGTGTCCTTTGATGATGCCATAGGTGATGTCATCATGATGATGTCACCATTGTTCGACTCTTTGACCGGTTTTCCACTTTTTCATGCTTACAACCCCTGTAACTTCATGAAATGAAGTGCGAGGATGACAAAACGACAATTGACTGTAGAAGAGGCAGTCCAAACCCGTTGTACGAATCTCGGGGAAAAATATTGAGTTTTGACAGTAAAACTAAAGTCCAGAAGAAAATTGTAAAACCCACAAATTTCCTAATTTTGGACACTAAACATGCCTTGGTTTCCCGGTTTGAGTTGCAATAAAGCCGAAACGACAGACAATTGTCCAAATGGCAGACCGACATACAGTGTGTGAATTTTGAAAATTTATATTAGAGCAATCGGTAAATATTGAGTACCAACTAAATTTCGAAACCCGCGGATTTCCTGGTTTTCTTACGTACGAGGTCCCACGGTTTCACAAATTGATGCGTGACGGAGCTGACACGACATGTACTTGTACATAAATGCAAACTGATATACAGTGTGAGATTTTCAAGGAAAAACACTGGGTTTTACCGGTAATTATCGGACACCGAATCCGACAACTAGAACTCGCGATTATACTTAGACACTTTCCTGAGGTTTTACGGATTCCAACTAGGGAAAGTGACACCCTAATATTCATAAATATTATTTTTTAATTAATTATACTTAATTACCGATTATCCTGGCCTCATGATTTTATTCTGAAAATCCGAGTCGTTACACCTACTCACTAGGGTCACTCTTCCCATTCTCTCTTCCCTTCCTCTCTCTCACGTTAATTGCATATGCTACCCACTAGTACTAATAAGGGAAGAGTTAGGCCCTAGCCCTTGGAGGCACTGTGCTAGTTAGACATGAGTGCTCTTTAATCTATTTTGTTTCTCTATAAGAGGCAAATCAGCTTGGGACTAATCTTATGTTCCATTTATTTCGATCTAAAATAAGAGGTAATAAATTAAATTTGTAAAAAATGATGTTTTTCATGTATTTGTTTGAATATAAAATCTTTTACGGAAAAAATGACTTATTTTTAAGAATTTTGTATGTCATTTTTAATAAAATTATTCTCTCTTATAATATATTTTAAAAATAACAAAAGTACTACTTTTCACATATATTTATCATAATAAAAAAATTTCAGTCACAATTTAATTTGACAAAATTACCTTCGTTTATATGTATATCCCTCCGCAGGGTCGAGACTGCTACTTCTTGACTTTGGTTTTTGCGGGTTGACGACAGTCCAACGATAGATAAGTCAACAAAAGCTACTTCTTAAAAGTACAAACTAATCGTAAATTTTGACTTCTGACTTTTCAAAAATTACTTTTATTCTCCATGAGGGACTCTTCCAAACTTCTGATCATTCTTCGTAGAGACAAATGAGGCCTTAAACATCCACCCATATCCGACACAGTAGCTATCTTTATATCTACAAAAAGGGTTAAAATGTCTTAACGAAAATGTAATGAAGCTATTTAAGCACTTTCTTGGCCATGGGATATTGGCAATCATACGACACGTTTATGTCATTCTGAATTTCATTTTTCTCTAATTAACTGGAACTTGCTTGCTTCGACCAACCATTTATTGGATTAAAATAAGGAGAATGATTGTTTGCACGAATGCATTCCACTAGGCGGAATGCACACGCGTCCACGGGATGTCATGTGTCCCTTTTAACTTTTATAAATTGTGGTTAAGATTCCTTCACCCCTAGGGTTCATCCATCTAACCTTGGTTTTTAGAAAAATAATCTCAAATTAGTTAACACTCATTAACTGTGGTTAAGATTCACTTACCCTTAAGGTTCATCCATCTAACCTTGGTTTTTAGAAAAATAACCTCAAGTTAGTAAGTTAGTTAACACTCATTAACTATGGTTAAGATTCACCCACCCCTAGGGTTCATCCATCTAACCTTGGTTTTTTTTTAAAAATAAGATATATTAACATCATGTTAGTTAAACTTAATTATAATTAATAAGTTAGGAAATCGACATGTGGCGGGCTGTGGGTGCGCACGTGTTCCGCTGGGCGGAATGCCTCCACACAAAGTATCAGTTCCCTTAAAATAAAATAAGTTTTTCATGAACTAACTTTAAATTAGTAAAGACAAGGTTAAATTTGGTCCCCCCCCCCCCCCCCCTCCTCCCCCCTCCTCTAGGATAACGATAGTAATGTGGAAAAGCACATCCTCTGAATAATGTTGCAACAAGATTTTAGGACCACTGGATCCACTATCGGCCACGTACGTCCATAGACACCATGTGAGTGTGACACGTTTGGTAGCCCTGATAATTGATATTTTCACGACCCAAAATACCTACTTTGGCATCATGAACTCATTATCAAACCATCCTGTAAAACATATAAGACATGTTATGGCGGAGGCGGAAACTAAAATTTTCTTTTATACATACAGGATTCCCAAGTTCACAGACAAAAACCAAAAGTAATAAGTGGACACTTCCACTTACAAAAAGTATATACATACAATCAAAATTAAAGAGTGAACAACCTCACTCAAGAAAATGTATATACACACACCCTCTCATCCCTCATTATGGGGCCACCTAACAAAAGCCCTCTGCTGCTCCTGAAGCTCGCCAAGAGTAGGCACCACCTCAACGTACTCTTCCTTGACCCAAGGCTCCTGAGGACGAGCACCACAGATATCGAAATGATCTACCGAAGTAACTGTTCGGCTGAACATTGAATATTCAGTGTATACAAACTACTAAAGTAGCATATTATAGACATATATTAATAGTAGCATCATTTACAATTCAAGACAAAACAAACAGTTTAAGTGAAACAAACTAAACAAGCATAATTCGAAATTAAGAGTGGAAACCACAACACTTTTCTAAAACAAGTCATGTGCAAGCTCTTCGAAAATCATACTTCAAAACCTAATTTACAAGCTAAACAAAGTGTTTCCCCTCTCAAAACACCTTTGAGATGAGTTACAAACAAAGTGTTTAAATTATTCAGAACACCTTTGAGATGAATATCAAAACTTACCAAGCAAAGTGTTTTCCCTCTTGGAACACCTTTGAGACGAGTTACAAACCTTTACAAGCAAAGAGTTCATGTGTTTGGAACCCCTTTGAGGAGAATTACAAAACTTACAAGCCAAAACTTCAAGCCCTTGAATTCAAAACAAAATCCTCTTTCAAAACAAAATCTTTCCTTGAATCAAACTTTGAGCCAAAACCCTTTTCAAAGAAAAATCCCTCCGAGTCAAAAACCCTTCTTTCCATACTTTTATTCGAACAAAACCCTAACATAACACAAAACATATCATACAAGTGCTTCTGATCATGTATAGGTGTAAGCAAAACAAACAAGAACAATTAAACATTACATAAATCAAGAATAACACCCAAGAGAATAACTCTTATTAATGAAACATAACAAAAACAGATTTAGTAGAGTGTATCTACCTTTTAGAACGAAACCCAATGATTTCAGAGCTTGAGAAATCACTTTGGATGAGATATCCAAGCTTGAGATCACCAAAGATATGAAGAACGAGCTTCACTTGATCTTAGACGAATACTTTAGAAGCTCACAGCTTCTTCCCCTTTCTTCCCTTTCAATTTCTCTAAAAAATCAAAGCTTAGGGTTTGAGTAACTCAAACTCACGAATTTGAGGTCCTATTTATAGGTCAAGGGTTGCCAAAACCCTTAAAAGTTCTTAGAAAATATTCCCCAATTTAGGTTACTCTATTCTGGACATTTTTTAGCGTTTTCTGGGCAATTTTGTCGCCGAAATTCGGTCATCGACTAATTTTGTCGCCGAAATTGTCCTTTGACTGGGCCTGTGTTTATCCGTTTTGGTATTTCGATCATAACTTTTGACTCGTTTAACGATTTAACTTGTATTGGACTTGTCATTCAAAAGAGAACAATTTTTCTTCAATGTAAAACTCCTAATTCTGTTCTATTCATGGTCAAAAGTGGCCCTAAAGGTGAATGGTCAAGAATTACAGCAAACAACACTTAAAAAAACCTTCAATTGACTTAAATTCGACTCAAAATATGGAAATGTGTTAAACATGAACATCGAAGAGAGTTTCAATATCTTTCTAATAGATCAAGAATCACTCAATTCTGATCAGCGGTGACAAATTTAGGATTCCCTAAAGTTGAGGGTATGTCCAAACATCCCTCTTTTCAACACTTAAGAGTATTTTATACTCTTGTTTCATTCATCCCAAACACCCTAAAATTTTTTCATACATACTTTAATTCATTTAAAGTACCTCATTTCGTTTTAAAACATGAAACCGTAATTCCATTAAGGCTTTAGGCCTTGAAAAACTCTATTCATAGCACTATTCACAACATGAATAGTGCATGTGAAATCTGGGGCTCTACAGACATGTAGTAATGACTTAGGCTTGCATGTGAAACATGCATGTGTGAATTGGGTGAGTTGGCCATGTAATTTGATAATGTTTTCACACCACCGCAAGATAGTTTTTCTTGAGTTTTGATTAGAGGACTGCAAGGTCCTCTTCCAAGTTGACCACACCAATTAAATTTCAATACATTAGGAAAGAATAATAAATTTAAAAATAAAAGATTAGTTTCACTACACGTGTCAATTTGCAATTGGGTGGTTAGTTTGAAAGAGGACCTTGTGGTTCGTTTTCCATTTTCCTTATCTTTTCTGGTAGGTGTCCCGTTGCTTGCGTTTTTGCCATACTCTGATGCACTAGTATTTTTTTTATTATTCGGGCCAACAAATACAAATCTAATAGGATGCACTAGGGTTGTCAATGGGTCGGATTCAGACTGGATCTACCTAGATCCAAATCCGATCTGATTAAGAATCCGATAGATCCGAATCTCATCCGAGATCCGTCGGATCATGAATTAATCAATCCGAATCCGATTATATTTGTAAGATCCGATCCGATTAAGGTTAATTTTTTTTAAAAAAAAACTCTGTTTTAATAATATAAAATTTTAATAGTACCTTAGTTAACTTTAATTAATGTTACTTTAAAAAAAATTAATACTTTATGCATAAAAAAATCTATGTAATATATTTAAAATTATTTTAAAAAAGTTATTATAATCTGATCGGGTTTTAATCGGATCGGATTACCCTATATCCAAATCCGATCCGATCTGATCTGACGGATCACATATGGTGTCATCAGATCAGATTTGTATCAGATTTGGATCATGATCTCCATTGACTGCCCTAAAATGCACCTCTAGCTATTAAAAAAAAATAGATTTTTTTCTTTGTAGAGGCCACTCAAAGGATTCTTGTAAAATTCAGAGAGTGCGACACATATTTATTAGGTATTTTTGGAATAACTTGTGTTTCTATCTTCTGATTGATTACTGTACTCTTTCAAAAATGCTATGAACAAGTAGCAACGTGGCTTGCTCTCATAATAATTCTATAAGGAATCTTTGTAAAAACTTTACAAAATATTCCGACTCCAAATTAAAAAGGTCTTTTGTCAACAAAATGGAAGGCCAAGGAATCGCCACCAATGAATATTTCTCGTGTCAACAATATGAAAGGTGCGTACATGACCCTCTTCGCAACCTAAAAAGGCAAGCATTAAGTTGTGAGCCAGGATCCTCTGAGAAAGTACAGGAAGATTTTATTCGTGACACTCATAGGCGTTACACAGATATATTGTACACGTGATTGCGTGCATCCGAAGGAATTAGTCTTGTCTTATCAAAGTTGAAAAAAAAAAATCCACTCAATAGTGGGTGAAACTTGGTAGCGATGGTCATTTCCGCTCAGGGTTGCTACCACCTATCGGGCTGCCGGCGAGTTTAGATGGGCAAGTTTGTGTCTTAAAAGATATGGGGCCCACCCTTTGTTGATGTGGGGTCCACCTCTGGCCCACCCTTTTAAGACACAAATGGACCCATTTGAACTCGATTGCAGGCATATCAAGAAATTTAAAAAGAGTATTATGACATATTTTTTGATGTGTCCGTTGGCGTTGGCTGGTGGTAGCACTGGGCTACGATTTCTACCATGTTTCACTCAGAAATGTTTAGAGGAAAATATGAAGTATTTCTAGAGTAATCTTCTCCGATTATGCTGATTCTTGTCAATCACAACCAGCCAACAGTTGATCTAAAACTAGTTTTCGTTCAAGATGATCTGAGTCCAAGATATTGAACCATTCAAGGTCCTAAACAAGAGTTTCAACAAAAGTAGGGAGAAACATAATGCATCATTCAAAATTAATAGGAGTTCCAACTAAAGTAGGTGTAAGGGGAAAAAGTAAAGACATGGGCTCGGCTAGCCCGATCATAAAATGTGCAGAAACCTGGTTAATAATCCGACCAAAGTTGTGTGCTCAAGAGTGCCTCAGCTCAGGAAATCCTAAAACCGACCAAAAGCTGAGCTGAGTAACAAACCCCGCTTTATATGACTATGAGCCATAGTGGGAGTTCGTTTGTACCAGATGATATCATGCTAAATCACGTATAGTTTTGACAAAGTAGAATGACCAGACAAAGATAACCACTATGTCCACAAAAGATAGATGGATGACTGAGAGACTGAAAGCAACAAATAGAAAGAAGGATATACCAGCAAGAAGAGAAGCGCCAAAAGGTAAGCACTGATTCACTAAGAAGTAAGACTATGGAGAAGTGGTAATTAACTTGAGTGTTGGAGTGTCCTCCGCAGGTGGAGGACAACCCCTTAGATTCTCAAGGACGTAGAAAGACGGAAAATAAGTTGTACGTGGAACCCCTTCCACAGCTTGGGAGTGCACATACCAACCATCTAAGATATGATCCGAACCCACCACAGTAGGTTTAACATATGTTAAGAAAATAGGTATGAGATTCTCAACCGCTTCATTTTGATTTTGGACAAAGATTTGCCATTAAGAATTTTAGTTATATTAAAGAACCTTTCGAGGGGCAGAGCCAAAGGGGGGCCTGGGGGCACATGCCCCACCTAAACTTTTGAAAAAAAGTTTTTTTATTTTATGTATTTATATATAGCTTAGCATGGGCATAGAGGTGGATGTAACGTAATCACATCCATTTGCAATTGAACTCGGGGAGAGTTCAATCAGACTCACATGCCAACATGTGTCCCTTTTGACCCCTATTAACTATGGTTAAGATTCACTAACCTTTGGGGTTCAACAATATAACTTTACTCTTTTTTAAGATGTACTAAAAAATACTAACCCTATTGGTTAAAAATCCTTAATTAGAGTTTAGTATTTTTCTAAAAACTAAGGTTATATTGTTGAACCCTAAGGATTAGTAAATCTTAACCACAATTAATAAGGGTTAAATGGACATGTGTTGGCCTATGGGTGTGTTTGAACTCTCCCCGAGTTCAATCGTGATTGGATGTGATTGGATCTCAGGTGGGTGCCCCTCAATTTTTGAATTAAAAAAAATATATATAATTTAGGATTTAGAATCCTTATAACCCGGACTCCTTGAGTCAGTTACAATCCACAGGTCAACAAGTCCCTTTTAATACATCTTGAATGTGTTTAAAATTCACTAACCCTTAGGGTTCTACCACCTAACCTTGGTTTTTAGAAGAAAAAAATTAACTCTAAAAGTTAAAGTTGTTAACTAGAGTTAAAAGACTTTTGTGTTGTAACCGGACTCTTAGGATTTTGGTTATAACCGTAAAGGTTGTCCCGTGGAAATTTCAAAAACAAATCTTTTAATTATTTAATTTAATTATTTAATAAGACATACATTGGAAAAGGGGGCAACTGCTCCCTAAACTTTTCAAATATATATTATATTATTTTATAGGGAATGGCCATAGGGCAAGGGGACAATTTCTCCCATCAACAAGGAGAAATAATACATGTAGGATATGTACAAAATGGATGGATGAAATGACCTATAAACTTAGTCGTAAAAAAAAAAAAATTTCAGGGGCTCTGCCCTCGACCCCGTCCCTTAAACCAAATGTGCTCCCCTACAATAAATTCCTGGCTCCAGCCTTGAACCTTGATTGCTTAGATTAAGGATTGCATAAGGTTTCCCTTAGTTTTCTATGAGAAGTCAGGCTTTGACACGTATTCTTATAATTACATTATATATAGTGATGCACTCAAGGCAAGTGGCTCATCACCTCATTCGAGCCCCGAGTTGGCCCCCCCAATTTTTTTTGACTTATTTTTCTTATATATGAGTATTATAAAAAGAAAAAAATATAATTAGTTTTCTATATAGCCCCCCCCGGCGGCCCAACAAAAAAAAATTCAATTAACTTGTTCAATTTATATAGTGTTCTCCTGAACTTTTAAATTTTATAATTTAATTAATATAATATTTATGTATTGACAATTACGTCTTAAATTTTTTTTTTTGTAAATCTTAAACAAACCCTTTTATAAGTATATATTCTCAATTTCAAGAATTCAATCCTAATTGTAATTATTTACTCTTTTATTTATTTATTTTCCTTTAGATAGACTTTAAAATAATGAATTTTATGACCATGAAGGATACATTACTAAAAAAAGAATAACAATTGGGAGTTACGCCCTCGAACCCCTGCCACATAACCCCAAACCCATTAATTTTTGTGATACATACTCCTCCCAAGAAAAAATTTCCGGCTCCGCCCTTGGTTCGAACACTTCGCTTGCTTAGGCAGGTTGGTTTGAGCTCGAACGAATCAAGTCAAGCTTTTATTTAAGCTCAAATGTTTAAACAAGTCAAACTCAAGCCAAACAATATTTGATTCGGCTTGTTTAAGGCTTTATATATATTATTTTTAATAATACTATTTAAATTAATATATAATAATATTTTAACTTTATTTATCATAATCTTTACTATTATAATGCGAGAGGCATGTGTAGATGATTTTTTTGAAATTCCCAAATTACCCTTATATAAAAACAAAACATTGATTTAATATTTTATTTTAATTCCCAAACTACCCTTGCCTTTGATTTAATATTTTACTTTAATTCCTAAACTACCTCTTGCCATCTATCTATTTAGAATCATAGCCAATCGTGATTGACCTCGGGGAGAGTTCAATGACACCTGTGGGTTAACACATGCCCCTTTTAATTCTTAATAACTGTGGTTAACTCATTCTCCTCGCTATCACGTGCATCGCACATGCCACCCGCTAATCTATAATAATTAAATTTAAGAAGTAATAATAAAAAAACAAAATTGAAAAGTTAAAAGCAAAAATTCTTGTAAATGAATGAATAATTTTTGTATAGTTCTTATATTTGTATAAGTATTTTTGTTGTAATTATAAAAAATTGACTTTAACCTAATCTTAAGATATCATTTTACAAGAACCATTTGGTTTGGATTGCAACTTTCTCTGAACATTCTATCAAAAGAGGATTTATCTTTTCTTGAGTGGTGGAAACGGTGGCTAGAGCACCCCGAAGTAAAATGTAGAAATAGCCCATTGGCTATCCAGCTAACTATTTCTCTCTGGTGTATTTCGATCATCGAAACTGATTCGAAGGAACTGGCGGACATTCTCAATGACCCATCATCCTCGCCTGTTGGAGAAGTTTGCACTTTATTGGATGGCATTCAAGCTCTCTGGAGCCAGTGCGGTGGAGTGAAGATCAAATGGTTGAGCAGGCAGGCAAATATGGCAGCCCATGATGCACCTCAGTCTCAGTATGCTCTGAATATTAGTCTGAATCTTCAGTCCCATTCTCTTCCTCTCAACAACACGTATTGTAATTTCGGGGCTAATTTTGCCCCTAATTAAGTGGCAATGAAATTTCCTTTCAACCTAAAAAAATACCCAAGCTTGACTCAGCTTTAATGATTAAGCTTGACTGAACTCGAGCAAAATAACTATGCCAATTAAGCTTGAGCCAATCCGAGCTCGAAATCAATTAGCTTAACCGAGCTCAAGTGAAATAATTCTGCAAACCAAGCTTGAGCCAATATGAAACTCAATTTGGTTTGAATCACAATAACTGGAACTTGACCTCGGTCGAGCTATTTTAAGCTGAGTTGGAGTCTAAATCTTTGAGCTCGTATGGTCAAGCCAACCTCGCTCAACTAAGCTTGCTTGAATGTAGGTCTTATTACAAAAGAGCAATAGTCGCCTCGTCGGCTGAGGAGTCCCTCGTCTCACATAGCCAACCCTTCAACTTCGATTGACTCAGTTTAGTTTTCTTCAATCTTTTAATTAATTTTTTTTAATTTAATTTTTCTCAAAACAAGGGTGGATGGGTGAACCCCAAAGGTGGATGAATCTTAACCACAATTAAATGGATTAAAAAGGGGACACATGGCAAAATAATGAGAGCCGTCACGCCACTCCTCAGGTCACCGACCAAAGAGGTGACTATTTTCCATTACAAAAACTTTATGAAAAATATGAGGAAATTGTTGGATGGGATGATGCCAAGCATACAGCATGGTTAGAGATTGCACCGTAACATCACATCTCGTATCAATAAATTAACAACTAATATGTGATAATAATAATAAAAATCAACAAGTAATAAAACTCAGAAAGTGGGTGGCACACTCATTAAGAGTACACAAGATTTATCGACAGACCTCATCAGGTTTCCCAATTTTGTCCCTACGGAGATGACAAGGCATGATGCAACAAATGAACAAACTCAACACTCAAACCGGACCCGCCATTCGCTAACGATGACTCAGAGCGAGGTTAAAATCGGTAATTTCGATCCTAGCGGTTATCGGAAAAAATAGTATCGAGGGAAAGAGCGAACCCAAACGGAAGAATGGACAGTCTTCTAGAAGCCAAGAAACGCCCCGTACAGGTGTATTAGACGTGGCAAACAACGACCGGTCGAGAGGCAATCGCTGTCCGAACAAACTGGTCAGCATTAATCCAGGTTAAGTTACATCAAACGCTAGTAGGAGTTGATCTGACTAATAAGGATTAATGTAGACAGGTGGCCACGTGTCCCTTTTAACTCTTATTAACAACTGTGGTTAATCTTAACTACAGTTAAGAGGGTTACAGGGGAGTCGTGTTGGCCCGTAGGTCTCCCTCCCCGAGTTCTCAATTGGCTGTGAGCCTGTGATCCCAGTGGAAACCTTTAGGCTTAGAGCCGAAGACTTGTAGAAGTTTGGCAGTAAAGACAGCTGGCAAAGCTTATTAATCTGAGGCCATCATTGAATTCCAGCGTAGAATTATTATTTTTTTTTTAAAAAAAAAAGAGCAAAAAAATAAGAATAATAATTCGAGCGTAGGATTTAATTACAGTGTCTCTGAAGTGCCAATGATTGGAGGCACGGCTACGTTACAAAAAGGAAAGAAATATCTTTTTCTCTGAGATAAATTTGTAGAGATGAGAAGAGATAGATTGAATTCTGAAAGTATCTGAATCGATTTTCAGATATATAGATTGAGAAAGAGAGATAAATAGTTGCTGCTCTGAAATGGCTTTGATATGTGAGCTTTTGCTTCTTGACGGAGAGAATAATGTTGAAGAAGGCGAATGGGAGAAGGAGAGACTGGATCGATTCGAGTCTCTGTGACGAACGTACGTGGAGGTCGATCGATCGGAAGCTGAATCCTTTTCAAAGACTCTCAGAATTACCGAGACGTTTACAAGCTCAAGGAAAGGGGATCATTTACAAGTTCAACAGAAAAGATAAATCTGGTAATTTCAATCAAAACTTTCTCTATGTACTGATTATAAAAATCTAGAGAAGAAAAGGAGAAAGGTTTGGATCAAAACTTTTTTTCCCACCAGTAAAATCAAAGTGCTTTGAAAACGCGTGAAAGAACTATTTTTACGATATATATATATTTTTTTTTATATAGATAATTTTCGGCAATGTCTGGTACTGTTGTTCGCGATCCAGTGGAGATTTCGGGTCCGGAATTTCAATCAGCGGCCACTATACTGAGTGCAAAATGCGACTCATGCGGATTTACAGATGAATACACGCCGGCGTACATAGCTCGAGTTCGTGAGAGGTATGAAGGAAGATGGATCTGCAGTCTCTGCGCGGAGGCTGTGAAAGACGAGATTTTCAGATCGGGGAGACTCATCAGCACGGAAGAAGCCCTAAATCGACACATGAACTTCTGCAAAAAGTCTGGACATTCGGATCCATTCTATCCAACAGAGAACCTGATCTCCACCATGAGACAGGTTCTTCGACGAAGCTTGGATTCTCCAAGAACCATGAGATCGACTCCAAGCAGTCCTCTGAGTAGGGAACAAGAGGTTCTCCGTCCACCTCTCGCTCGATCTGAAAGTTGTTTTTCAACCCTGGCTCCACTGAATCATACTAAAACGTAAAGGTAAACAAAAACAATACAAGGAAATTCGAATAACTTCAGCAGCTTAACCAGGAAGGTTTCTGATTACTTTTTCTGGTTCTTGTCTGTTGGATTATCATGGTTTTGATCTTTATTTAGTGTAAATGTAACATTCTAGGACTTCAATCTAATGTATATCTGATACCTCTGCTTCTTAGCCTGCGCATTCCAACATTTACGGTCTCTATTCTTTTTTCTTTCTTTTTCTTTTTAAAAATAAAATATTTAAAGTTAGTAGGAATATTCTTAACTTGAGAGATGCTCTTTTAATATATATATATATATATATATATATATATATATATATATATATATATATATATATATATATACACACATACATCGAAGGAAAGTGCTAGCTCCAGTCTAGCTTTTCTAAGATTTTCTGTCTAGGGATACAGCGGCGACGAGAAAAGGAGGTAGGTGCGTGCACTGTATTTTGTTGTTGTTATCTGACGATTTTCATCACGATAACCATATCTTGGAGAGGACTTGAGTGGACAGACAGTGCCTCCGTTCTGCTGCTCTGTTTGGCAGAAAACTTTTGTAAATAGATTCCTGTGTTTTTGGCAGATTACTTCTGCAAAGATTACTGTGCCATATATACAGTACCCTAACAACGTGTATCACCTTTAAGTTTGTTCACTTTCCTCATTCCAAACTGGGCTTCGAGTCCTGGCCAAGGCTATCACTATTTATGGTTAATATATTTATCTATCTATTTATGATATAAAGAAATAAGTATCACCTAATCCACTTTTTTACCCTCCAACCTTCAATCTTACGAATTCTGTGAGTTGTGTTTTAAGAATGCCATGTGGCATCTTTAACTACTTCTCTCACACGTGTTCCTCTCAATTCAAAAACCATTTGAGAGATTTTAGAGAATTATGGTCCTCTATTTTCTCACAGATTTTAGAGAATTGTGGTTATCTATTTTCTCACACGAATAAGGGTGTATAGAGACGTGTCTCCCCTCTCTCCCCTTCCCACTTTTCTCTCTCTAACCCCATATATTAAGTCTCCTCATTTTCTGTTTGATCTAAAAAACCTTCAATTATCTCTTCTTAAATTTTCTCTCATGTATCTCATGTTCCTCTTTTCTCTCTCTCGAATGATAAGACTCTTTTTAATTTTTCTTAATACTCCTCTCACACTTATCTCAATTGTTTTTTTAGTTATTCTCTTTTAATTTTTCTTTATACTTCCGTGCATTTCATGAGGGCTTTGCTAGTATAGGTATATTATGTTTAGAGCAGTCTTATACTGGGTTTAACGTACAGGTTGCGATTTATGCCTAACCGCCATCAAGAGTCCTTGTAGGGGCCACGGCCAAAAATGGGTGGGGGTATCCTATCATGGGAGGTATGAGAATAATCTGGACTACAAGTAGTGAAGAGAGTTTTAGTGTGCCTGGATGACACCGCCTTGTCTTGCATTTCACTCATTTACCAAATTATATTAGGAGAATGCTAGTCTCAGTTACTTCTTCGTCTCTACGGTTATTACCAAAATCTTTGAAGTCCCGTTACAACATAAAAGCCTAATCTTTTAAGTCCAGCTAACAACTTTAAACTTTAGAGTTAATATTTATTTAATATATTTTTTTCTTTTAAAAGCTAAGTTTAGATGTTTGAACCCTAAGGGTTAATGAATATCAATCACAATTAAAGGGTATTTATAGGGACCGTATTGACCTGTGGGACGGAACTGGACTCCTTGGTAAGATAGAGAATATCGAGTCCTTCCTCATTGATAAGATAAGGGAGAAACCCAAAATATGCCTTTATAGGAATATTTTGGGAATTACATAAAAGGTTAGTTGACATAAATATCTTCTTTTATATTAGTAATTATTAAACTACCCTCCCCTAAGCCATATTTTGGGTTGCTTAGATTATCTCTTCAACCTAGCACTCTTCAAAGTTAAAATCTCATTATTTAATAACATTCTCAGTTATCTTTAGTTATCTTTTGTAAGACTGGGCTACAAAGACCATTGTTACCAAATTTCACTCCTTTTGGCGGTTTCACTTCTATCTCGCCTTTTATAACTGTATAGCTACATGTCTCTACAGGAGGAGACTTGAAAAAGACATTCACAAGAAGGGAGAAGAAGATATTCAATCCCCACCAGCTTGGCTGAGAGATTATAATTAGAAGAAAACAGATGTCACTGTCTTTGTAAGTAAACCTCAAAAGGGCAGTTAAGCCTCCCTCTCCAAGCCCCTAGGTTCTCCCACCACTTAAGAGGCCATTGTTTTCCCTGCCTTCCCAGAAAAGTTGTTTACCTAACCTAGCAATAAAACTAACTCTCTCTCGATCGTGCTTGTATATTTTTATATATCGTAATCCCTTATTATGCGCTTCCAATTTATAAATTTATCCACCCAAAAGGATATTAAAACAGATCATCGGCGCATGTTTTTGTCATTCTCTAATTGTCAATTGCCTTGTAGTGGGGTAACCATATTTAAAGGAATACTGATTACTATTCCCTGACCTTGGACATCCATTTGTTCTGTGGACCTACTTATATCGTGGCTCCAATTAAAAGGTGAGAGTGAGACCAGCCTTCTGATGGGTTCTCACTTAATCTTTTATTTGAGTTGAGCCGAGTTAGCTTAACACGTTTGAGCATGGTTTGATTCAAGCTTAAATGTTCAGGCTCGAGAGTTCCAATTAGTTTGAATTTTAAGGTTATTTTGGTTAATTTCATAGAATTATAATAAAGAATATTTGTTATTAAATTACAATACAAGAAACTATACAAAACTAATTCATGCTACACAAAATAAGATTAAGGATAATTATTCTGTCCAAAAAGTAGAGACTCAAGAATTTTTTGCCTTTAACTTCTCAACTTCCTTTATTATTATTATCATCTCCTAAACTTGTTTATTCAAAGTTGAAGAGAATTAGAAGTTATGATAAAGATGATTAAATAGCATTATTATATATTAATATAAAAAACATTACCAATAAATATTATACTATATATATATATATTTATATAAAACAAGCCGAGCCGAATCAAATAGGACTTGACTTGAGCTCGACTTGTTAAACATTTGAACTCAAATAAAAGCCTGGCTTGGTTTGTTCAAGCCTGAAATGTCAGCTTGAGTGTGGCTCAAACAAGCCAAGTCGAGCCAACTTGTCTCAAGTGCAGCCATAGTTCTCGCCTATGAGATATACTGGAGAATTTCAATCCGGTTCGATAATTCTAACCATATGATCAATTGTCTTCTCCATCCTATTGAGAAGACGTGCACATGCCTTGACCAAAGTATTCCTCTCTTGTTACTTACTGGTTAATCATTAAAAGGAAGGCATTACAGTAAGGTTGGGAAGGATATACATTGCAACTTTTAAGCAAGCTATTTTGACTAGGGAATATTTTTCTTTGTTTATTGAATTGATGGCACTAATAATGGAGATATGAGCTAAGCAGTAATAATTGAACATTATATATATATATATAGAGAGAGAGAGAGAGAGAGAGAGAGACTTGCCCATTCAGATTATGAGGTATAGTGGACCCTGTCATTTGTAGCCAAATGGGGCCTGAGCTATATCCAAAAAGGAGTTATGAGATGCTAGTGTGGATGGGCTCGTCCATACTTCCTTGGTTGGACGGCCATATTATTTTGTCATCAACATAAGCATGGCCAATCCAGACTGTCCATTAAATAAAGCAATGGAATCCCCCACCTGTACAGGGCCACTGTCAATGTTTGACAAATGAGAGCAACTAGAATTTGAATTTGTAGTTGAAGGAGAAATGCAGGCTTCCCATGTTCACATAAAGACTATTCGGCTGAAACAACCAACACGAGGAGAGGAGTGAGTTGGCATACATGAGGAGACCTCCTTAATCCTAAACTAAAGAAAAAGAAGCAGATGCAGAACCCTTTTGGGCTACTACTACTAACACCCAGCCTAACGGATTCACATTCACATTCACATTCACACTCACACATATGCTGTGTTAAACACCAGGAAACCCGAAAGAGACTGGCAACAGGAACAACCGGTACTCTATTCATGCCCCTATTTAACTGAGTACACACCATGGGAATAGCCCAGTGGTAGTGTGTCTCCTCATTAGGAAGGAGGTTCCGGACGCGAGTCCTGTGCAGGTGGGCGCTTTGATTTCCTACACTTTCATAGAGCAGATACTAACCCCTAACCCTAGACTCTGCAAAACAAAAAAAGGATTTGATGCATAAAGAAGCACTTGAAGTGAAAGGTATGGAACCAAAAAAAAGGTGAAATGAACCGATAGAGACAACTATGGGTTTTATTCTTTATTTTTCCTTTGCTAATTTATTTTGTTTAAGGTAACTGGAATAAAAATATTCCAGTTTCAAGCAGCAGAATATCTTTGGTTATCATAATGACATTTTAGACCACTAAGGGAGGTGTAATCTGGACATTGCAGAAGTTGAAGAACAGATGTTGATCCTGCAAGTAGAACAAAGATAACTGTGAATTCCACAAGTACAGATCATTAAATGTCTTAAACTGAATGAAATATAATGAAACGACATATTTTGTTCACCGATTTGCTGACCTACTAGCCGAAATTGATCCCTTGTGCTAATGGTAGTTCAGTTCCGTAATTGATTGTGCTGTCAGGGACATTAATTGGTAAGTTGAAGTTGAAAGAGCAGTGATAGGTGTACCTGGGATATCTATTTGCAAACCTAAGGCTGGATCTCATTGGTCCACTCCCCCCCTCTTAAATACTCACTCTTTAGTGAGGTCCAGCCTTAGGTTTGCAAATAGATATCCCAGGTACGTTAACTATTTTTCATGTTGAAAATACTGAGAGCAGTCAAGTTAAATATTCAAGCAATACAAAAATCTCATGTACAATTTAGATATTCAAAACTAAAATTAAAGGACCATCAGTGTAGTTACGATATATCCATCAAACGTACGAAAAGAAAACCTATGAACTTATTGTCAAAAAGACAAATCTTATAAAGTGCAATCAAATTTACCATGTTGAACGTCGCATGTATTGCTTCCAAGAGTCACTTCCTGCCTCACGGCCACCTCCTGTGGCCTTTTCACCACCAAAAGCACCACCGATTTCAGCACCATTTGTAGGTATATTTACATTCACAATACCACAGTCACTGCCATGTGGCCTGTATAATACTCAAAACTGTGTGAGCAGACCCTAAAGAGATGGATATGTAGTATACACATTATTCTAACACACAGGATTACCAAAAGGGATAGTTACTACTGTACAGGAACATGTACTCACTAAAAACTATCTCAATTCTCAAGTGAGAGAAGCTGAAAACGAAAACAACAGAACTTCTACAAACCATGGATAAGAAGTATGGAAATATTGTTAACTCATAACTACAAACTTTCACCAGTAGTAGGAATACGATTAGTGGCAACATGCTCTGTGATCAACTCAAATTTAAAGGGTAATTGATAAATGAGTCAGAACCATGTTTGCAGTTTTAAATGTCAGAGGAAATCATCTCCAGTCGTAAAACGATCAGCCAATGGACTTTGAAAACATGACAAATGTTCTTTTCACTGTTTGGAAAGAATTCATCACCTAAATATGAGATGAAAGAGATGCAAAGAACCAGCTCAGCATTGCCAATGGATATGGCCATAGAAGATTTGAAAGCACATCTTAAATCAACCAAGGTGGGGATGCAAGAGATTCATCCAGCTAGACACGGTTCTGACGATGAGTATCATGTGGGATTTGTTACTGTGAAGCATGATTGCAGTTGTAGCAGATTCGGTTGTGCCAAGGAATTTAAACTGTACAGCCGATAAACAAGAAGAGATGGTGAAGATGAACTAGCCTGTTATTTTTATTAGAAAGATCGTATCGGACTTATTTTTCAGATGATTTGGGAAAAAATGGAGAAACGAGAAATTCCAGAATTTATTTGTCGTAATCTCTGTAACAAAAAACTTTGTTTTAATGAATTATTCACGCATTTTTACTTTGCCGAATTATTCTCTGAATTATTTGATTCCCAAATTATTGGCGAATTATTGGCGAATTTTCCGAATTATTTCACGAATTTTCCGGATTATTCCCGAATTATTTCTCAAACTTGGCAAAAAAACTACTTAATTTGTATATTTTTTAATCAAATTGTTTGATGTAGTTTTATATTTATTAATTTATTTTTTATTTGTTCTGATTTTTTCTCTAATTTTTCCGAACTTGACCTCTGCCAAATTATTTTCGAACCCCGACTTTGTCACTATGGTTGTAATTCATCATCCACCATGAACCTATCCTCGTTACTACACATGTAAGCTGTAGCAATCTTTGGTCCATCTATCTGTCCTTACCACACTCACAAGATGAAGTTAATAAGCCCCATTTTTCAACCGGTTTGATCATGACCTTGCCTATCTGCAAGTTTCACTGTCACCATCTCTGCCTATTCGAATATGACATGTTTGCTCAAATGCTTGGAGACATACTGCATCTTGACTCTTGAGGCATCACTCCCATTCCTAAACCCCATCTTCTCACAGCTCACAAGGAAATTTTGCATCCTGAAACCATCATGCCATTACTGAACAACATGCTAATGCCTTAATGGAATATCAAATTCAAATTCGGTTACCATGAAAATTCCTTCCAGATGCCATGAACGGGCAACTGAGGTCTCTCTCTTCATGCAGCTATCTCAAGATTTTCGACTAAGACCTTGAACAACAAATAAGACCTCATCTATAAGAGAAGGAAGCCTCCCCAACATCCCTCATATGTAACATGCTTCAAAGGACCCTCCCAAAAGTAAATCTTAGGGGAGGGAAGGGCCAAACCTGAAGATATGAAATATTAATAAAGAAAATGATTAAAGGAATTTATAATAAATCTTTGAAAAATTGATGTTATATTTATTTTTTTTAAAAAGGATTGCTGCTAAGCGAGAAAAGAGATCTCATTAGTTTTGAAAATTTTGCGAAATCTATCATAGGGTCAGGTTGCCAGCTGCTGCAATGACTCTCACTCTAATACCTTTAATAATTACAGACTTTAAAGAAAGCAAAATCAGAATATTGTTTCATTATCAGAAGTGGTAATATAAATGATGCAGCAAAATATATTGGAATAATAATTATTTAAAAATGGCTAATAAATAACAAGAATTTCGACATTTAACACAAACAATGCGATGAACAGTTAATCTGGTACTTCATACATATTTTCTTATTATCAAAATAATAAGAAACCAACAGGCCAGATTGGTTTGATCCCTTAATACTCACCCAATCCATGCAAAGATAACTTCAGGCCTGCGTGTGAAGATTGAACTACTCAAACCTTGTGGTACGGAGTTATTTATTTCAATTGCTTCTTTCAAAGTCTGTAAGAAGAGTTCAGTTTTCAAATGAGTAGATAGTAATTACATAGGGCATGTCCTACAAATGTGCTCGAAAAGAAACTAAAAGCAATCTGGTTCGATAGAGGGTAACACCAACTTCAGGGACACACTAACCTGAAATTTCATGACATAAAGAACTGGTCCAAACAACTCGTCTTTTACTACAGCTGCATTTGGAGAAATCTCAACTATTGTGGGCTGTACAAAGTTTCCCTCAGACTCTATAATAGATCCGCCGGTGAGGATCTTCCCTCCCTGCACAAATTTGACCAGTGAAAATAGATTTTAGACTTTGTGTGTGTGTGTGTGTGTGTGTGAGAGAGAGAGAGAGAGCAGTTTTTGGACTCATTAAAGATAAAACGGGTACATGCTGAGAAGACCAAATAAAAAAACGATAAAGAGCAATTGAAGAAACTTAGTATAACTACTTTAGAACCATATTTCAGCTCCTTGAAGCTATTACTTACAGGAACAATGATAACTGGTAAATAAGAAAAATTCACGAATTCTTACAGTTAGAATACAATTTATAACTTTGCAGACTTGATAAAACAGTTTCTTATCCGATCATTTTGCATGAAAGTCCCACAATGTTCATTTGTCAAGGTCGATGCTCAAAGGATTCAGGAAAAACAAACCTCTATATGTAAAATTTATATTGTAAATGAAATACCCACTTTAATAATGTCTTCATAACTTTCTATTTCATAAATGAAAGCATCTAGCTCCCTGGATCACATTAAATGTTTTACACGTTGCATTTGTAGGCAAATGTGGGAGCTTTTCCCGAGGTATTTGCAGAAAAAAATCAAAAATTCAAGAAATTTTCCATACTTGATTTAAGATAATTTGGTGTATCAATGATTGGATACACTCATGAGAAAAAATAAAATATTTCCATATAAAATATATCTTATGCAAATGCATGCATGATATTTACAACATTAAACACAAAAGGAAAATTATAGTTGAAAATCAGTTAAATTGGGGTACAATACATGCCTGAGATTTTATGAATTTGATTCCCTTCTCAAAGTTCTCTCTTGAAGCACGAGTATGCAGTGGCCCTAGCAAAGTACCTTTTTCTAAAGGGTCCCCAATTTTAACTTGTTTGTAAACTCCAAGTAGTTGATCCAGTACATTTTGATATATACTTTCATGAAGAAGCTGCAACCAAAGGAAAATAAAAACTAGCTTCAAGGACTTGGTCGTATCAAAATTTCAATTAAAGAAAATGTAAACCAAAAAATATTACCAGCCTATGACATGTTGTACAGCGCTGACCAGCTGTACCAACAGCAGCAAACAAAACAGAACGCACAGCTAGCTGGATGTCAGCATCATCCATGACAATAATGGCATTGTTTCCACTTAATTCTAGCAAGCATTTACCGAATCTTTCATTCACTGTTTGTTGAACCATTAGACCCACCTGTAGTTGCAAATGTCTGAGATGTGCTAATATGACTCTCTAGTGAAATTATTAGAGTTGCAGCTAATTGGAATAAAGGCAAAAGTGAAACTGAAAATAATCAATATTAACAAATATGCAAGAGAATCCCGAACAGAGACCATAGTACAATTTTTATAAGTATTTCTCATATAGGAAATTCCAATTGCTTGTGCATAAATAAAATTATTGTATTTCAAATTTAAATTGTCTAAATAATTTGAAGAATGTAGAAAAAATGGTCTATCTTGGTATAAATACTTAACCATCCAAGTAATAGTGTAATACAGACATGGAATTATGCTTTGGAATCTCAAAACCACAGTTATCAGATATCAGCAGTCAATAGAAGTAAAAGACTGAAATGTCTAGACTAAGAGACATGACAACTATGTAATTGGGGTATAAATTGGCCAGAAAACAAAATGTATAAGGATTCAAGGTTATTTTGTCTTAGTAGTTGCATCCATGATAACCCAACACCCGTGTCCAACAGAAGCATCCGATGAGGAACTGTTTTTGGAAAAGAATTGAATCTTTCCGTTAGTAACTAAACATACACTAAGGTTATTGCAGAACAGGCTTAAACAAATCATGAATGGTTAAAGCGTTGAAACTATTGTCTGTGATGAGGTTCTGATACTGAAGCAAATGGATCATTTGCATCGGGATGAACTAACAAATTATTATCTATTTTTCAGGAATATGTTGCCAAAGACACAGGCACGCGATGCAAAATACCTTGGAACTTCCAGTAAATGAAACCAGAGATATACGCGTATCTTTTGCTATGGCTTGACCGATTTCAGCACCTCCGCAAAAAGAGGTGAAAATTGCACCCGGTAAGTTGTTCTTCTCCAGTACCCCAGCGACTAGCTCCGTCATTGCAATAGTGATCAATGGAGTTGTTGGAGCGCCTTTCCTATAGTACATGACATGATAAGGGAAGTTCTATGCATAAAATTTGTAACTTGTGGAGAAGAAAAGAAAGAAGTACCATTAGAGCAGCAGCCCCCAATATAGAACAAGATGACTTTTAGACTTGTGGATACTTGAATTAAATGCTTGGTTTTTGTTGAACAGTAGATTTATGAAATTCCCTCTGATCTCTTTCACTAAAATCATTGGTTCTATGTATATGTAACTGGAATTTTCTAATCTGATGGAAGTGTATGCCAAGATATCAGTGCTTAATTTCAGGATCAGCTTTAAATAGCTTTTTTCCAGGGTTAAGATACTAATTCCTCATGGAAAAATATCAAAAACGGGTTCATAGATTTAGTGCTGAACTGTGTAAAAGCATTACTTGAGACAACGCTGTCTGTATACTTCACCTCACCAAATATGTTAATCGTCCAATATGACAACAATAAGCATCACTATTAAATAAGAAAAATTATGCTTCCGCTATCCTAGCAAAGTAAACATGGCAGACTATATATGACATCACTAATTATTATAACCCAAAAGAATAATTATGCTTTCTCAGTGAATTAAACAAAATAATCTTATAGTTCTGGTTTCCAGACTGATACCTTGACCCAAAAAACTCAAGAGACAGAAATGTGTAGTTATAGACTTACCAGATGACACAGTTGCCGCAAACTAACGCAATACACGCATTCCATCCTACAGCAGTAGAATTATGAGAAAAAAGTTATGGAATAATGACGGAGAGTGTTACATTGAAAATTCCATTATGACACATATGATAGATTAGTTGGCAGAGAGCTAAGCTAGGAAAGAAATATTCACAAGTGCAAACAATTCGGGTATATGAAGACAAACTATATTGTATCAAAACTAGGGTAATTATATCACTAGAAACAAAATAAAAATTTTAAGAAATCCAAAATAAGACTGAGGGTAACCCATCCACAGAATCTCCAACAGTTATAGAGACTGACAGGAAGTAATCATAATGGATGTAAAGTTGTTCCCTTCATCTACACCTGAAACTTTTATTAGAAACAGAGAACATATCTATGGGATTACAAGACATAATGAGCACCCTGAGTGTAACTACACAGTCAAGAATGTTCACTTACCCCACAAATGAAAATGAAGAATAGAAGATCATCTCACTGCAATGGAGATTTGAATATTTACGCTAGTACAACTTTCAATGAATTGGAGGCTCATATTCGATGAATCAACAGTTCATATTCAAGAGGAAGTTCCTTCGTGTATGTTATTTACATATAACATAGTATTAATTAGCGGCATGTCTAGGCTGTAAGATGGGACCTCTATTATTGGTGTATCATGGGATGCCTCTTGGCTCAGGTTTCAGGACTAAAGTGGTGTTGGCTCTAGTGTTGGAAAGGTTTGCCAGTAGATTAGTAGAGTGAAATTCATCTTTCTCATTTGGGGGGGGAGGGGGGAATTAACCCTTATAAAAAGCACCTTGAGCAGTCTCCCCACTTAGCCACTTACTTTATGTCCACCCTCACAATTCCTCATTCGATCACCGTCAAACTAGAGAAATTGCATAGGGACTTCCTTTAGAATGAGAGAGGAGATTTTTTTAAGTATTATTTAGTATCTTAAGACCGGAAATGTCGTCCAAAGAGAGTGGTGGTCTAAACTCTAAACCTCAAAGCATTGGTCCATGTTAACAAGGCATTGTTTGGAAAATGGGTAAGGCGATTTTGGGAGGAGATGAGGAGTTTGTGGTGGTCAGTGATAGTTTCCAAACATGGGGAGGCATCCAATATTGTTTTGAGTTTAAGACAAAGGGGGAAGTATGGTGCTCGAAGTTGAGATGGGATTTGAATGACTCGAAAATAGGCAATTCCAGGAGATTATTGGATCACCTTAGTTCCTCAACTTGAGTCCTCAGGGAAAGGATAGTAGTATATGGTCTAGAGGCAACAAGGGTCGATTTTGAGTGAGATCATTTTTACAATCTTTAAGTCTGGTACCTTCAAATTACTTTCCCCATAGGATTGTGTGGAATTCTAGTATTTCATCAAATGTATCATTCTTCCTCTGAAATGCTGATTTGAATAGAATCCTCACTTGGGATCACTTAAAAAATAGAGAGTGGAGTATGGCCAATTATTGTTTTCTGTGTCTACAAGCGGAAGAGTCAATGGACCACTTCCTATTACATTGCCTTATTGAGTCCGAAATTTGGGAATATTTCCTATCTTGGGTAGGTGTGGATTGGGTCTTTCTTTATTCCTTCCACAACTTCTTATCTAGCTAGTCTCTGATTAGTTTAGATAGTGCTTGAAAGAATTTTTGGTCGGTTCTCCCTAGTGCTATTTCGTGGTTGATTTTGAAGAAGAGGAACAAGAGAGTTTTTTAGGACTCCCAATCTGCCCCCTCCCGTATTTGCTCACGTATAACATTACTCATTCTTGAATGTTGTTCAATACGACAGCTCTGTGAGGATTTGGGAAGCTTGATGGGGTGAGGATAGTTTCGTCAAGGTGATTCGGATCACCTTCAGTTCAGCTCAGAGAGGTATTATTATTTTTGCATGCTTCTTTCCTTTATCCCCTGAGCTTATGTGCTTGTAAACTCAGATTGTTCCCGTATTTCTATTATTGTATTTTGATTATATTTTTTATGACATGAGATTTACTGGAGAAAAAAAAAACTTGGTATTAATTGATGAAAGTAAGAGGGTGTAAATGCAAGAGGAAGTCCCTTTGTAAATCCATTTTGAGCACACTTATCACCCAAACCTGAAAATATTTATAAGGGTAATGGTCTCCTATGTTGACTCAAACTAAGTAACACACCTAACCGACCTTCTATTGGTCAACATTCTATAATTAGCGGAAGTTGACCAATATTACAGAGTTGTTTTAAATTGTTTTAGGAGATCACTCCCCATATTGTAATTACGAAATCAAAGTAATATTTTTGGCCAAGATGTTCCTTTTATTAAAAGAAAAATATTATAAACACGAATTGAATTTAGGATGCCTATTACTGAAAAAACAAATTGTGCACTCTTACATGATCATATTAGCAATTATGTGATTTTATTACAATCAAATAATTAATTAATGTTATAATCTATAAAAAAAAATTGTTGTAAAGTAACTAACAAAATACAGTTGAGATCTAAACTCACAAAATATAAACATATGCAAGTATCATTTATTGGATTCTTACTATCGAATATATAACATTGATAGAATTAGAATAATTAAATCCAAAAACAATTGTTAAAAAG
This sequence comes from Tetracentron sinense, assembly GCA_015143295.1. Taxonomy (NCBI): domain Eukaryota; kingdom Viridiplantae; phylum Streptophyta; class Magnoliopsida; order Trochodendrales; family Trochodendraceae; genus Tetracentron; species Tetracentron sinense. Next base: position 44,214,536 of record CM026559.1, on the reverse strand, counting down.
AAAAATAAAGTCAGGCATAATTCTACATGGAGATGAGCATCCCTAATGTAGCATATGACTATTCCTAATTGTAGATGCTATTTGAGTTTAGTTACTTACATTGGATGACAATTGGATGTTTCAAACAATGTACTAGTGTAATTTTTGGTTGTTAAATTATCATATATATGTGTCAGTGAGTATTTTTGCCCATGTATGTTTATGGTATTATTGTTGGTTCTAACTTTTAAGTTTTTTTTATTGAACTTTTAAACATGCCTCTTTCGACATTTCTTGAAACAATAATGGATATTTACATATTTTTCTAGAAAATTTTCCAAAAATGCGAAAAAATACAAGAAAAAAGGCAAGTGCCAGGCAAATTGAAACTTTCCCATACTCTAGCATAGTTACCAAGTTCTCCGATTTTTTCAAAAAATCCCAAATAGTACCCGACTTTTTTGTCGAACGATTAATTCCCGAAGTATTCAGGAGTTTTGGAAAAAATAGTGACTTTTTCAAAAAATCGTGAATTAAACACGAATTATTCACGACTTTTTGAAAAAATCTCGAATAAATATCTAATATATGAAATATATTTGTTTATATTTTCATAATTAGTAATCTTATTTTATATTTTTTTCATTTCTTACCCGACATCTTCACGATTTATTTCCGAATTTCGCCGATTTTTTCGACTTTTTCCCTAGACGAATAATTCTCGAGCCCCGACTTGGTAACTATGCTCTAGAGTACGAAATCTCAGTGAAACCCAAATTAGAACCTTGATAATATATTAGATTATACTATGATCATATTGTGAACATGAGGTTACAAAGGAAGTTTTCCTAGCTTGCAAGTAACTTGGTTATGAACTGGAAAAAAAAATAATAATAATAAACTCACCAAGAACAGCGCATGGGAAGTTAAAAGCCGTAATTACACCGACTATTCCAAGAGGATTCCACATCTGTGATATACAAAAACATGTGACAATGTTATCAAAAACATCATTTCATATGCTGCTATCTGATGGTAGTGTTTTTGAATAACCCACTCCAAAAGCACAAACATTCAACACACCTCCAACATCATATGATTCGAACCTGTTCACAGAATAAAATAATTAAAATCCATAAACATTAATTGCTTTGTAACTTCCATGAAAGAGATCATAAGATTGCTAGTAGTTTGAAAAGAAATGGCAATCTTAGCTGCATAAAGTGACAACCAATTACCACTCGCTTTAGCAAGGGTTCACATCAGTGGCAAAAGAGTATATAACACAGTCATCGAGCAATCTAGACCAGCAACTAAAAGGATGATGTAATATTGCTTTCTACGAAAATTAATCAGAAATGGTGACAAATGTAATGCTTGAGCTCACGTTCTGAAGGTATGATCGATCCATTCAGTTGTCGGCTTAACCCAACAGCATAGTCACACATGTCAATAATTTCCTGGAAATAATAGCGCTTCTGAAGTTAGAAAAAATAAACAAGCTTATGGTTTTAAAAGTCCATGTCAGTTTTAGTTGACAAAACCATGAATATTACCTTCTCTTTCAACTCTTGACATGGTATACAACAGTAGAATGCTCTCCATTAAAAGAATAAAATACTTTCAGCATGTAATTCTAGAGTATGCATATCATACTCAGTAATGACGATGTTTAAGCACTATATCAAGACATCCGGCATGCATGTGGGGCATTAGGACCCACAATACACGGGTAACACATACAAGCCTTTGAATTGGCCAATCGGGACCCACAATTTAATGGTTACTACTATCTAGAAGACATCTGAGGTCAAAAGTTAACTAATTCGGATGATATTGCTTCTTTTATATGGTAAAAAGAAAAGCTAGACTGAACATTCCAGAGGATATATTCTATAAATTAGATGGCTGCATCACTTTAGCAGGTTGATTTTTGACAAAAGATAGATCCTTGGCAGGACTAGGTCCCTTTCGTTGGTGGATCCTGATCCCCTGCATGCTTCCTGAACTATGTACTCGAACAAGCCAGTACCAAATTACATTAAGCACAAAAAACGATTATTATGCACTTATTCAGAAAATCAAGCCACATATTTAGAAAGAACTCAAGAGTTTAACACCTTATGATTTATGAATAAGGAAGATCCTTTCAGAAGCTTGGCAGTGGGTTTAATATAATACCACCTCGTCACCAGCTGTTGGTTATGTGAATAAGATGTCATAAAAAAAGTGCATTGTGTCATTATTCCCATATCCAGAGGTTTGAATTAGGCAGGTATTATAATCTTACCACCAGGCTGTGACATCAGTGTCGTATAGATAATTACAGAATAAACAATTACAAAGCTTATTGACAAGTATAGTATCATACTTGAACCTCCCCTATTCCTTCAGGAAGTATTTTTCCCATCTCAAGCGATACAAGCCTACCAAGATGCTGTAGTTTGGCTCTCAATGCGTCACCTATCTGTCTAACAATCTCACCTCTCTTTGGTGCAGGAATCTGAGGAGTAAAAAAAGTGTACAAAATATGACAACTATTAGAAGCATAATAATTGAATGCTGTAATATCATGTAAAATCATCTTAGCTTCCACTATTGAGAAAATTCTGTGGTACATAAAAGTTCACAAGGAAGATCAATCAAATATCCATTTCTACAGTATGACAGGTGATGATCTCACTTGCATCCATATTTTTGCTGCTTCATTGCAAGCTTGCATGCCCTCCTCATAATCTTGCATGGATGCTTCAGCGACTTCAGCAATTGTCTGTACCAACAAAAGGGGCACAATATTGACTTCAAAGGTAATTTGAATGTTTAATAAACATACGTTGGAAGATCAGTACCTCAAGCAGATAAACTATGAGTTCGAATATAAACAGAAACAAAGTTTACTCATGAGTAACATATTTACTCTTTACATTATTTTTTAAAAGTTCAAAGAGTAAAAAAATTTCCTGACTATTTTACAAGTAATAGCTCATGAGTCATGAAAGCATTGTGTACCAAACTTGAAAAGAAACATGAAATTGAAAACTATAAACAAATTTGACAGAAAGGCAGCCTTCCAACCAAACCCGCCAAATGGTATGTGAATCACATACGACGACCTATAGTGAAACACATATTAGCATTTTTGAACAATCGTGCTTGCTCGCAGCTATATGGAACTTGGTGTATTGGGACCGAGAATTAATCTGAACAAACTGGAAACCCATCTTCCAATTAACAAGCGTGTGATATAAGAATCATACACACCCACACGTGTGCGCGAACCCACACAATCATTTTAAGGGACACAACTGCCAGCACAGTCTCTTGAGATTGGATCACAGTCAATTGCGATTGAACTCGGGAGAGTTCAATTGCATATATGGAGTTTGACTATTGGTAAAGAAGGTTTTTTTGGATTTTCATTTTCCTGCTTCTTTTATTCTCTACCAATAGTCACGCCACATCTGCGATTGAGCTCAGAGTTCAATCGAAATTGACTGATCCGATCTCCTCTCTTAGGTCCTCAATTTATTCATTTATTTTTATTTTTCCTGTTTCTTTCACGTCTTTATATAAACACTCTGTTTAATAGCTTTCATCAACGAAAATGACTCCTTGTTGCTACAAGATTAAAGGGTGAGCAATTGTTTGTTCCTCTTTGATGATCAAACGGATGTTTGCTGTCTCCATCATCCATCTAGTTAAACTGAAACTCATAAAATATAAATAAACATCATAGAGGAAACGAATAAATATGAACTAACCAAGCTATGATGACTTCGATAAGAATCTAACTTCTACGGATCTCAATTCAAATGCGAATTTCTCAAAGAGAATTTGATTAGCTTCAATTGAAAAGCGATTATATGTAAGAATGCAGAATCCAAACCTGATTGTTTGCAGGATTTACAGAGGAGACTACTGGACCGCTTCCCTTCCACGCGCCATTAACGTAACATCCAGGATTGCGAGGTCCGAGACCGAGCTCTTTCAGAAATGCGTGCTCTTCCTTTTCAAAACCCATATCTCTGCAATGATTCTGAATTTCTGATTAGAATGAAGAAATAAAAGAATGAGAAGAAAATATTCAAAAACTGAATTTCGATTAGAAAATTTACAGATGTGGAAAGGCGAACAGAAGAGTTCGAATTGGGGAATAATTTGCAAGGAAGAATTGGAGTTTGGAGTTTGGACTAAAAGCCAATAAGGTCTACCAAGCTCATCCCAAAATTTAACTCAGCCCTAAATTTCAGCCCTGCCCAAAGTAAGGCAGTGTCAGTCCGTCCAAACTTTGGGTCGGACAATCGGGTTATGAGCAAGCCCGATCAAATCTGAGATCGGACAACAATCAATTGCGATTAAACTCTCCTCGAATTCAATCGCACCCACACATCAACACGTGTCCATTTTAACCCGGTTAAGATTCACTAACTCTTGGTGTTTTAACAATATAACCTTAGTTGTTAAAAAATATTAATCCTAAAGGTTAAAAATTCTTAACTAGAGTTTTTAAAAAGTAACATATTTTTCTACAAAACTATGGTTATATTGTTGAACAAAAAGTGAATCTTAACCATAGTTAATTGGAGTTAAAAGGGACACGTGTTGACCCGTGGGTGTGGGTGTGATAGAACTCGAGGAGAGTTCAATCACATCAAATCGAGCTAATGCTGAAATTTTGAGATTGGATCACAGTCAATTGCGATTGAACTCCCCCCAAATTCACTCATACCCAAAGATCAAGATGTGTCCCTAACTGTGGTTAAGATTTACTGACGCTTGAGGTTCAACAATATAACCTTTGATTTTTTTAAAGAAAAATAACCGATTATTTTTTTCTTTTAAAAACTAAGTTATATTCTTGAACCCCTAGCATTAGTGAATCTTAACCACATTGAATAGGAGTTGAAACCCTTGGGGTGTAGCCCAGTGGGAGAAGAGTGAATCGTAAACCTGAGGTCGATTCTGGGCTCCCATCAATATGGGATGTATGGGTTGGGGATTTACCTATGCATCACGTGATACCCATGTTGACCCCGAAAAAAAAAAGAGTTAAAAGGGGCAAGTGTTGACTTGTGGGTGCGATTGAATTGGGAGAGAGTTCGATCGCAATGGACTGTGGTCCGATCTCTGAAATTTTCACGTTTTGAATCTTTTGACCATTGGAGGAGTACCAACGCCGGGTCTTAACACTGACGGGGAGAGTTTTGAAAAAAAATCGAATTCTGCGTTTGTAGCTTCTAGAAAGTTATTTCGTAATTAAGTATTTAATGGCTACTAATAAACCTATTGTCCATTCGACTGTTTAGTTTACTTTTTCCTCTCCTTTAGTTTTAGGCTTTTCAGCCATGGTTTCTTTGAAAAAGATGAAGCGATTTGATATCAATAAGTGAAACATTGTAGCCCTTTGGGTTTGGGGTATGCAACCCTAATAATATTTCCATTTTTTTCCTACTCTTGTGATTCTTTTGCCGTATGAAACTCGCTATTTTATTTTCCATTGTTTTGTTCTTGTTGCTTTAATCTGAATTTGGGTTCTTATAATGATTTGTGGTAGACACAGATATCGTTGTAGATAACTATGCGATTTGTAGGAACCATATCATGAATATCTGTGAGTGATTTCATTCTGACTTGGTCTCTTCTTCTTCTTCTTCTTCTTCTTCTTCTTCTTCTTCTCTCTCTCTCTCTCTCTCTCTCTCTCTCTTTCCCTCTTTTTAAGTTATTGCGTTGTGTTTTTCTTCCTTTTTCAATTTTTAAGCTAATCAAGCTAGCGCCACGGTGTAGGAGTGCATGGTTGCTTGGGGTATGCATATCTTCTTAACCCTCATTCTAGGTCATGCTGTTGGAAATGTCTCTCTCTTCTATATATATATATATATATATTCCAATTTCAATCTTTAATATTATGTTTTAATGGAATTGTGTTTTACTTGAAACTATCCTCCTCCACCTTTTAAAGCATACCAGGGAGGGAATATCCTCCTCCTCCTCATCACCATCATCATTCCCTCCCTCCTCCACCTCATCCTGTTCTACTTCCACCCTAATTTCAAAAGGTCGAAGCATGAGCAAAGGACAAAAAGTGTAAGTAACGCGTACTCATTTATTCAATATACTTGCATTTTATTGTGTCCTAATGTCTATCATTATTCCAGGTTCACGATGTACCTTCTATGTACAAGCGTCTCAAACATTATATTGACCGACGGTTGAATACCTTAGCCACGAAGATGGATTGCAGGTTTGATTGCCAGACCAAGATAGTTGATAATTGCTGATCGAAAGTTGATAAGTACGCATTAGAAGTGAATGCTATCACAGAAAGATAAAGAAAACATAGAAAGGTTGTTTCTCTTCTTTGATGTTATTGTATATATTTTATATCTTTCACATTATTTCTGACAACTAAAATGTTTGTGGGGCACTTCAAAAGGCTATAAAGGCTAGCCTTTCCACCCAGTTGGGAAGTGATGATAAGAGAACACCTTTTCCAGAGGGGGAGGGAGGTGATTATAAGAGAACATCTTTTCCGCGATTGTGGATTATTCGTGATAAAATATGTTGATTTCCTATGTGATGATCTTCAGATTCATTTTTCAGTCGATATTCTTTTTCTCTGACTCACTATTTATGTTCTCTGTATTTTTATTTCTCTTAGATTGTTTAACCATAAAATTTTAATTTGTAGATTGATATATCGAAGGTCCGGAAGCGGATAGCGTACGAGATGATGACTGAGATTGCCAATCCATGATGATTGTCAAGGAGTGGGAGTGTCTTGAGATTGGATGTAAAGTGGGATGTCTTGATGGGATTGTCTTGAGAGTGGATGTAAACTTGCACTAGATTCATTATGGATGTAATATCATTTGTTATAGAAATGGTCATTCTGTTATGGATGTGTATGTGCTAGATTTGTTATGAATGTAATATCATTCGTTATGGAAATAACCATTTTGTTATGGATGTATGTACTGGTTTAGTAAAGTATGCTATAGTCAAACTTTAGTTGTATGACCTTTGAAGGGGGCATTTAGATTTTGGGATGAGAACCTAAGAGCTGAATGATGCTTTCTTGGTGTTTGTTTTTCCTACTGCTGGAGACTGCGTTGCATGAAGCTTTATGACAATTTTGTCTCAGTTGCTCTTGGTTAAGCTATCAAAATATAAAATAGTGTGCGTTTGCAATTTTCTTTTGGTATGTTGGGATATTTCAGATAGGGCAGTATTCGAAACGAGCTTAGTCAAGCTCGGGCTCGGTTTGAACTTGCTAAATTTAGGCTTGATCTTGGCTCGAGCTTTAATATACAGACTTGAGCTCGGCTCGGCCATGTTTAACTAAGCTCGAGCACGGTTCGAGCTTGAAATTGTTTGGAGATAAGGATAACCTTACCCTTGTATCCGATAATGACAAGGGGCATTGTTTGTTTGGTAGGTAGGAATAGGATCCCTCTATCGTTTTTAGGAATACTTAGTGCTTGGGCACTAGGTTATCCTAACCCCATCTCTAGTGTAATTTTGTAGTCCAGTTTAGGGTCTTGGCCAAAAACTAGTCTAAGTTAGTTAGTCTTATGTAGGTATCAATCTTAGTTGACTCATACAAGTCATTCATTCATTGTTGACTCATTTGACCATTCCAATCTAGCCAACCCATTTGATCACCTAGCCCTGTTGTCATGTCTAATCATTTAGTCCTGTCGAGTGTTAGATCTTCCAAGTGTTTTAGCCAAGATACACCTGTACAAGGAAAAATATAGTTGCATTGGCAATGTGAATGTCATAGGTTGTATCTGGTAACACTTTGTATACATAAACACAAGAGAATGTCTTTTCGATCCATTTATTTTGCATTTCATGATAATTGCAAAAAAGAAAAAAATGTTCAAGTCAGTTGTTCTCTCAAGTCTTCTATTATGTCTTTTTTGTTATGATTTCTTTGTAGTGTTTGGCTTCATACTTGTTTGCCGAATATTGTGAATCACTCAATGGTATTGACTTGATATTGAGGATTGTAGATAATGTGGTATGCCTTTCTTTTCCTCTATTTGGTTAATGGTCTCAGTTGTTTTTATAAATCATTAAGAAATCTTATCAAAGATTTTTCATTCCAAATTTTGCAAATTGAATTTGTTATTTAACACCTAGAGAGTCTAACTTTAACACCCGCAATGTCCTAAGTCACACCAATAATGTACACTCTTACAAATAGAAGTAGTTGTTTTAGTATCCAGATAATATAGCTAACACTAGAGGATAATATTGCTTTAACACTGGAGATGTCCCACAAAAATGGACTACAGTGATTAAGTAAAGCAGTAAGCTGCATTGGGAAATGATCTCATGAATCGACTCAACAAGTGGGAGTTTTGAGTTAATTTTTTTTATTGGTTGGTCCATGTGGAGCATTTGTGTGATGGTAAATCCAGTATAAGTAAAAGGTTGAAATTTAGAACCTGTAAGCTTCCTCTAAAAAATGTTACTAGTATAAAGGACTTTATTTATAAAATTAAGATTTTCTAGCTTAATTGGGATTATATTAGAATCCCTAAGTAGTTGACATGTGGGCAAGGACATCGTAAGCCTTGTAAATATATTATACTTCAGAAGAAAGTTATGGAGTCCCAAAACCTTAACCTCCCCTGTGTGTGCATAAGAGGCTCAACAAGTGAGCACTAACCCAGTAGGGTTTATGAAATGCCGGCGTGGTGGGTCTTTGCCATTGTTGACATGAACTCTAATTGGTGAACAAATGGCAAGATTTTAGCCCAAACTTTAGTTAGTATGAAATTTTCTTCCTCAATAAAGTCGTTTATAATCAACGACCTTTTCACAAGAGGTAACGATTTTAAATATAATCCCTCCTTATATGGGTTTGCTACTTTGCCTAGTACCAAATTGTCCACATGGCCCAATGAAAAATGGACTCAATACTCTCCTTTTTAGTCAATTCAGGAGATCATACCTCCTTAATATAATATCTTACCCATGTTTTGTTCTCTAGCAACCAATGGATCCTCAAAACCAAACAGTCAGCCCCAATATGGTTTTGCATCAGGATTGTAGACTTTAAGTTTTGGTTCAATTGTTGAATATTGTATACAATGCACAATTCAGAGTTTCTCTTTTATACATATCTATCTTATTATAAATCCAGCATTCTTGTAGAGGCTTTATTTGGTTTTCATAATAGGTGTATTGAATTGTTGACGGTTAGGTTAACCAATTACACTAAAAAAATGTTGACTAGTAAATGTAAATAATTATTGGCAGTAGGTCTAAGTCTAGCTAACTAAACTGATGGCCTTCCTTAAATTGTGATTGCTTGTAGAAATTATGTCATCATGAATAGATGCTTGATTTCCATTGATGTTGACGGCACAAAAACCATTTGTTGTATCACTGAACATCACCCCTGGCTTGAGAAGTCTAATTGTTTCATATTGAAGTATATTAGGGAATGACATAACACTCTGCTTGTGCTCTTGCTGATCATCTATAGGTCTTCAGTTCTTCTTCTTCCATTGTTGACATAGTAATATCAGTTGTGACGTACTGTTACATCCAGGCAGTGTTCATCATGGAAATATTGTTTCACAAGGAATGTCATAACTCTCTGCTTATGCTATTATTGATCATATATACGTCTTGAGTTCTTCTTCTTCTTTTATAGTGAGATAGTAATATCAGGTATGTTCTTTTCATTGGTGAGATAATAATATCTTTTGACATATTGTTACATCCAGGCAGTGTTCTCTCATCATGGGTATGTGCTTTCACATGGCTTGCATGCTTAGAGATCTCACTATTGAAAAGGCTTAGGAAAAGCTATAATTGTATTTCACACACAAATTGTGTGCTTCATTGTGGTTAGCTCCTTTATTATGTTCAACATAAGTATGCATAGTTGAATTAATAGAGAACCAGGAGAGCATAGACTTATATGGAAAACACCTTCGAAGTTAAGAGTCAAATACGTAACTTCAATTAGACATTTTAAGACTGCTGCCTGATGTTCTATTTTATTACCTTTCCTTTGCTGATTCCTAAATAGAGTTTAATTCTTGTCAAGCTTCTCTCTTTTTGAATTCTGTGTTCTAGAAATCTCCGAATAGAACCTTGATGCTTCTCTTTTAAATCAGATCCCTATACTAATTTCCTTTTGTCTTCTCATAAGTAATGGAATCTCCAGTAACCACAAGTCAAACCATGAGCAAATGAAGTTCTACTGTTGTCCATGCCTTCAGCACAATACAGCTCAAGTGAGGAACTCTCACTCCACATTCTTTCCTAGTTTATTTTTAGTTGCTTTGATAATTCCATGTTCTCTATTGTTTCTTGATTACTAAGTTATATTAATGGTTGCATAACCCTTATATGTGTTATATCATATGAAGACTCTTGCTCCACATTCTTCTTATGGTATTTTCAGTTGCTTTGATAATTTGATGTTTTCTATTGTTTCTTGTTATGAAATTATTTGATGTTTGTTTCATCCTTATGTGTGTTATATCTAGCAATCTATTATCTACCAATATATATATATATATATATATATATATATATATATATATATATATTGCACGCTATAATATTATATCTTTGTCGTCATTTTTGAGTTTTATGGTTTTCCTTTTGTTTTATGATCTATAGTGTGTACATTGCATTTACAAGTAAGGTAGAGAAACTTCTAGTTCCACCACATGGATTACAGATTTCTATTTTGCCTTCTTTTTTGCTACTGATATCACTATCCATTCAGTACACTTCACAAACCTCATTTATGAAAAATTGGTTCCTTATTCTCATCCATTTGCATAATCAACTTCGATAGGGAATTCCCCATTTAAGCAAGTTAAGCTTCTTCCATTATTCTCTAGTCACTTGAATTTAACACATTAGATATCAAAACAGGTAGACAACACAAAAGTTGGTACAATTGAGTGAATATCCAAGGCTTGATCTTTTCATGAAGCTCAAGCAAAAAAACAGGTACACGGATACCCCACAATGGCGCTACCTCTGATATCTCTCCGTGGAAAAAAACCGTTTAAATACCAAGCGGAGGTCCCTTTTTTTACTTATGGTACTGACAATCTTGTAATTATGGAGAAAAAGTGTGTTACAATATTGTCAGTCTCTCTTTGTAATTACAAAAGTGTCACCATCAGAGCCACTTATTGAGGGTGGTTGAGTTGAGGATTATAGTCGCTTGTGGATTAGGGGCCTCAAAGTCGTGGGTGAGCCCGTGGACCGTTTGCCATTAGTGCGTTTGGGGTCATTTTTGGCGCTCCTTTGCTATTCCCATTGATAGCCAACAATATATTTTTTTTTTTTGTAAACTCAATAACACCACAGGGTGATTACTAAAGGCAAGAAAGGAAACACACACACGCACACCACACATGCAAACGCAGGATGACTTTAAGTCTTAAGTCAAAAGTCTTTAATTAGTGGTAAAGTGTCATTATGGATGGATTATTAAGAAATCTCTCTTTTAAATATACTAATTCATCAAATAGTTGTCAGTCTAGTTCTATTATTTATAGTAGTGAATTAAACTTTTCAAAAATAGAGCACTCTCTTCATAATTGGACTATACCAAAAATATATATGAAGGAAGTTTATAAATATGGTAGTTTTGAACTAAAAATTGATTATAATATCAAGACTGAGGAAACAACACTATCGATTTCTAATTAGAATGAACACATTCAACTTCTTTCTAATTTGCCATAGAAGATCATAAGAGAAAATATTCTCATCTACATATTGGTCTGATTCAAGTTGCAGTGAAACCCCTAGTTTGTAAAGGACTTAATATCTCAACTCTCTTATGTGTGAGGGATGCTAGGCATGATACTTATGCCGATCAAATCTTAGGAATAATTGAGAGTAGTCTACATAAAGGTCTGGCCTACTTCAACTGTTGCCTAGATCTTACAATAAAGTTATCTGATTTAAATATTATATATTCAATAACGTTAAGTATCTATACTCAGGGATTTAACATGAAACCTAGATCTCACCATCTAGCAGTAATCTATCGAATGTCTTACAAGATACTAAATACTATTACTCCAAATACATACTTTTCAAAGCAAGAAGGAATAACTACCCTTATTCAAATAGATGGTAAACATAATACATACATACCAAAACCTATTAAATAGAATGAGGTTAAACTCCTAGAGGTTTGGTTATTAAAAGATTAAAAAAATTCTAATAAGCAAGATTCTGAATTAGAACAAATCATAGAAACCCCTGAAGGTGATGTTTAGCTTAAATTTTCTTCATCATCTTGGAAAATTAAAATTAATTATCCACGAACATCAACCTTTGATAATAAAGATTCTCTTATAGTACTCCACAAACAAAACCACAATCTCAATATAAAGTCGCTCGTTATTCGTATTCTATCACACCGGAAACACTAATAGAAAATGAAAAGTTTAAAACAACTAATCTAAAACCACAAAATATAAATTCTGCTAGCCATGCCACGGATGGACCAAATTCTGAATCTGATTTTGCAAATTTAAATATTATGGAGGAAGAAGATTTTGAAATCAACAAAGAGTTATTGCGACATGATTTTTATTCTAGAAGAAATGAAAAACTTAGAGAAACGATTTTCATAAAACACGATGAAGATTAGAGAAACCATCTCAGATCTCTATGGTATTCTCAAATGAAAAGGGAATAGAGACAAAAACTATTTTTCTTAAGTTAAAAGCTTATAATAATAAGCAAAAGCAAATACAAATTAATATGATAGAAAGGACTTCAAACAAGTGGACTACGATGTCTCAAAATCAAATAGAATCCATGCATCCCCTTGCGGAGCCTCTTTTGTTTGGAAAAGGTCACTATATAGCTAACCCATTGGTAATAACAAAAGAGTTAAATGGAAACAAGAAAATATATCCCAAAAAGTTGTGAGAAAAACAATTATTCTAATATTATTCTCTAAACAATAAGTAAACAGACGGATAGAATTGAGACAATACTTAATTCAGTAGAACTAATTATTATCCAAAAGAGTTAATGGAAACAAGAAAATATATCCCAAAAATTTGTGAGCAAAACGATTATTGTAATATTATTCTCAAAACAATAAGTAAATAGACGGATAAAATTGAGATCATCCTTAATTCAGTAGAACCGGTTATTATCCAAAAACAAAATCTCATAACTAAATCCGTAGGTGCAAAAGGAAAAACCCCCCAATTATACCCCATGAAATACCATTTCCAATCAACCTTTAAAAGGAACCAATCCATATTATTAAAAAATTTGCGGCTCCACATTCTTTTGTATGGTATTTTCAGTTGCTTTGATAATTCTGTGTTCTCTAGTTTCTTGATTACTAAGTTATATTAATGTTTGCTCAACCCTTATATGTGTTATGTCATATGAGGTACTATTGCTCCACATTCCTCCTATTGTATTTCAATTGCTTTGATAATTCCATGTTCTCCATTGTTTCTTAATTATTAAATTTTATTAATGTTTGTTTCACCCTTATATGTGTTATATCTAGCAATCTATTATTTACCAATAGCTATGTATGTTGCATACTATAATATTATATATTTGTCATCATTGAGTTTTATGGTTTTCTTTTTGTTTTATGATGCGCAGTTTGTACCTCTGCCTTTACAAGTAAGGCAGCGAGGCTTCCAGTTCCACCACATAGATTACAGATCATTTAGTACACTTCGCAAACCTCATTCATGAAAAATTCTTGATTCATTTATCCTCATCCATTTGCATTACTCTCTAGTCACTCACTCACTTGTATTTATCACATTAGATATCCAACCAAGCAAACAACACAAAAGTTTTCCAAAAAAAAACAGTTTAAATATCATGCGGAGAGGAACTCCCTTTTTATTTATTTATGATGGTGACACTCTTATAATTGTGTTACAAAATTATTTGTCTCTTCCTTAATTATAAAAGTGTATTGTGACGCTTATAATTATGAAGAAAAAGTGTGTTTTCAAAATGTCAATTTTATTCCTAATTACAAAAGTGTCACCCTCATAGTCTACAAAAGAAGAGTTCTTCAACTCCTTTAAGTAGAGTTCTGGCTCAAAATTAGTCACTGGAAAAAAAAAAATCCAGCATTATGTTATCATACTTAACCATCTGATTGCTGACCAAAAGAAAAGGAGTCAAAGTGGATGGTGGAGATCAATCAAATTACAATATCTGGCCATGTAAATTTCTCCATACTGTCCAATGGATGGTTGATTCGGGATTACCCTTTTCAGGAGCATTTACTTGATTTGGATTGGAGCCGCAATGCGTTTCGGTTGTTTGGTTTGGTTCGAGCCACAGAGGCGGTTTCTCTCTAATTTCCTAGTTTGTCCAGTTATGTGCAGTACAACCCTTTTATTGTATTGTACTGCACACGCTACGTTGTTTTGGCTTTCGGAATCTAGCGCTTCCTGTTTCCTAAATACTCCTCCATTTGTCCAGGAATTCCATGACTGCCATTCTTAATTTCTTTTGCGTATGTGGCTCATCATGAAGGCAATCCGGAGTTTATGGAGCGAGTGGGCCGCTGGATGGTCCCACTTTCGCCACTCTGGAGTAATGGCAGATTTGTTGTTAAGAGAAACGCGAAGGGTATTTCTGAAATTGTCCACATCATATTCCAACGCATACGAAGACTTCGGTTTATCCTCTCCTTCCCTTCTAAGGCTTCCAACCAACAGTCTCTCCTCTAGAATCTGGACAAAGACTCTTCCGTTTATCTCCAACTACCTGTCTCTCTCTCTCTGCAATTTTCGCCGGTTTTCAATTTCAGCCTCTGGATCGCGATTCACCAGATCAAAGCGAAGATGATGCACATGACCTTCTACTGGGGGAAGCAAGTCACGCTTCTGTTCGACTCGTGGAAGACCGATTCATGGACGAGTTACGGACTCACCTTACTCGCTTGCTTCATCTTCTCCGTTTTCTACCAGTACATGGAAGATCGGAGGATCCGATTCAAAGTCGTTGCCACCGGAAAACCCTCCCAATCTTCGATTGACACTCCTCTCCTCCAAAGACTTGGTGGCGGCCGGTTGAGCTGTCTGGCGAAGTTCTCGACGGCCGTCTTGTTTGGGATTAACTCGGCGATCGGCTATCTTCTGATGTTGGCCGTCATGTCCTTCAACGGTGGTGTATTCGTTGCTGTTATTTTGGGCCTTGCGTTTGGGTATTTGGTGTTCAGGAGCGGAGCTGAAGAACTGGTGGTTGTGGAGAATCCATGCGCTTGTGCTTGAGATTTCTAAATCCTCTTTCTTTCTCTTGTTTTCTATATGATTCTACGTTTCGATCGATCTCTTCTTTTGGGATTTGTGTGTTGATGATTTCGTACCAATATCTGTAATTGTCTCTGTAGTGTTGTGATTTAATTTTAATTTTATATTTCTCTTCTTCTTCTTCACATGTAAGTTTATAGTTTTAATTTGATTTCCGGATCTCATTCTAGTGTTCCTTCTTAGAATGAAATTGCTCTTTGAAGAATGAAAATAATTAGAAACAAAATGAATAATGAAGGGGTCTACAATTGATTAATTTGTTTAATGTGATGAGAGCAAACGCACAAAAGCTGTGACCCATTTAAAGCTTAATTGGGAGTTTGTGGTTGCTTTGATATCTTTAATTTGAATAGACTTTGTAGGTCGGAGAAGTTAATGTTGAGATAAATGAGTAGGAATATATGCAAAAATAAGATGAGAAATAATTAAACAAGAGAGAGAGTCGAATGAGATAGTTTAGTCATGTTTAACGAAGAATGGTAGAACAAGATTTGTATTGCTGACTCCAAGATTAAGGATTAAACATTAATGATGATCATGGGACATATAGTTTGTGTGTAAACCATATTTCTTTGAGAATGGATCGTTCACTCTTAATGCACTTTTACTTATCAAAGAGGAAGAGCGATTAATCCAAACTAGGGACATAGAAGAAGGAATCCTCTTTAGATAGCCATCAATGTTTGTATAATTCAAACACAATACAGGGAAAGCAAAGGCAACAAAACATGAACTTTAGACATTTTCCTCCATCAAATATTGTCTAATTCAAAAACAAAACAGGGTAACAAAACAAGAGCTTTATTCGAAGAATAAAAGATTGGACGTTGCTAGTGAGACCCCTTTAGGGCCGAGACCACTGAAACCGTGCTCTAAGAGCATGGGATTTCAGGTGGGACCCAAGCTTTATCCTAAAAGATATGCAAATTAGGATCCTCTGACCAATTATAATATAAAAGGACCCCTCTGCTATCCTCACTTCTTAGTCTTCTTTATCTTCTTCTTGTGCGAAGACGCTAGCAAAGGCATTGTGGACAAAGATTGGGGAAACTACGAGAACACACAACCACAAGACAATTCTCTTCATCTTCTTTAGCTGCATCTCTTCTGTTAACTACACCTTCAGCGGCTCGAAGAGCATGCTGTAAGGTCAAACACCAATACCATACCCCACATCTTTCTCATTTTTTTTTAAAAGAGTAACAAAATGCGTAGTAAGAGCAAATGAAAAGTGGAAGGCTGGAGAAACAGCCAAATTTCTCTCTTTTAGGGAGTGAGAACTGGACCCAATTTTTATTTATTTGGCAGCGCATAGTACATAAACATGATATCAGCCATGGGCAAGCGGGTTTGCTCAAGGGACAGATTGTATTAGTTCTGACCTCTCTTCTTAAATAGAATTCTAGCTTCTTCTTAAATAGAACTCTAGCTTAAATTAGAAGTATGAAACTGTGGTAAGATCTCAGAGGAGGTCCATTAAATTACTAAACAGATCGATATCAAACTATGGTTATTTAAAAACAAAAAAAAAAATGCAGAAAAATTGAGGGTTCTAGCCGTAGTTAACAATGACGGATTTTGTTTATATCTTCCTTTCATTTTACATCAGAAAATTGTATGACAAAGATGCATTTTGGCTGGGTTTTGGCCTAAATTACCCATTTATCAATCAATTTCGACCATATTTTTCAGAGCGAGAAACGGGAAGTAAGGTTCTAAACAATCCTTGAGAAATGAGAAGTGAAATATGAAATATGGTCATCTCACTCCCATTATATTAATATGGATAGTAACACCTTGAATTTTGCCGTACATGAGATATGTGTGCATAACTAATAAACACCTTGGGTTCCAATCCAACCATATTTGCTTAGGGTCTAAATTAATCTTAGGCTGTGGACTCAGGTCATCCATACTAAACTTATGATTTAAGATTTTCAATCATTGAGTCACCTCTTTAATGGGCTATAACTCAAGAATTTAAGGGCACTGCCGTAATCCAAAATTTCAATTAGATTGAATTATTCTAACAACCCCATTGACTCTGCTCGAGTTGAATGTGCAATAAAGCTATTGGCAGTAATCCACAAAAAAAAAAATCTTATGGTTTAAATGATTACGCTGATCTGATTGGAACCATGAAAAAAATAAGATCCATGGCAGAGGCTGAGCTTGGATTTGAGGGTCTGAAAGCACTGTGGTCTGTGGGCAATGTTCCAATTGCATGGTGATAAAATTCTGTAAGTATCTGAACTAAAATGAAGATCCACAAAATATTTGCGATGTCGATTTACACATAGCCTTCTTAGCTTCACAACTTTAATTGCCAAATTAAGCGTAAAAAACAACAAACATGTTTACAAGACAAAAGAAAAATGATTCACATAGCTTGACTAAGAGAAACAAATCTCTCATATTTTGATTAAGACAAGAGTCTTATCTCTCATCCTATTTCTGCTCAACACTGAGTTGATTCGTTGTAAATATTATCGAGAATGGCAATGACTCCAAAGACAAAGGCTTGGTCGAAGCTCGGCTGCACCACGACATGATAGAGGTCCTTGCTTACCATTAATTCATCCACCTCCTTTACTCCAACCTGCAGTTAATTAGCAACAAACCCACACATTAATCTCTCTTTGCCTTCACTTACAAATGAATAATTTCACGAGATTAATTATGAACAGGAGCTCCGGTTGAAGAGCCAATGGGAGCAACCAAAAATATGCCTTTGAGCAATAGTAGTTTGGAAATTACCTACCCTGACAAGGCATATTTTTGGGTTGCTCCGGTTGGCTCTTCAACCGGAGCTCTTGTTCATAGTTAATCTCTAATTTCACATGGTAAACATCTCTCTCTTACTTGTGCTACTATGTTGCCTCTGGAGTCAAGGATGCTACAAGTTCTATCAGGAAAAGACCCTTTGATTTCAAAATCCCAGTCTTTGTTGCACCACCTAGGTTCAATGGCGACTCTGATGGAGTTGTTCCTTACAAGGCATGAGTTGGGCTCTTTTAGGCTGAAAACCAACTTCTGTTCTCCTTCGCAGTCGAAAGTGTAACCCTTCCATTGCCTATAAATGCTCAGTGCCTGAACAATGCCCCCCTAAAGAACATCCAGACCATAAATAAACTACGGATAATGACTATATATGACTGTTTGTGATTGATCCCACTGTTGAAAGGGGGTGAGATTTTATCAAGGGTTTTGAAAAACCCTTTTCATGGTAGAGGATGGGTAAGAACTAGATTTTTTTTTTGGTGACGACAGCGTCCTGGCCTCTTAGAGCGTCCAACTAATCCCCAGGAACGTGCAAACCCCCCAACCACACACACCAAGTAAGTAGGGATAAATCCCCGAGGGTGTTGTCCAACAGGGGAAAAGGAATCGAACTCATGACCTCCGCTTCCTGAGGCGTGGTCTTGGCCATCACACCAAGAACTAGATGTTGGTATCATACCGGGATATGCCACATGTAAGTATGTGTGTGTGAGAATATACCTTTCGATGAATGAGAAGCAAAGCTTCTCCATCACCATCCCTCAGAATCAGTTCGCCTTTAGTACCTAAGGTTCCACATCCATCTACCTTGAATACAATCTTCTGGCTACAGTCTGTGACCACAAAACCTCCTCCATTTACAACGCGAGGTCTCTTTCTGACAACCAGAATAACCTGTGAAGACGAACAAAATATCTTGCTCACAATGGGTGTGATACTGGCCTTTGCAGCCATCTTTTTTCTATATAAACTTCAAATTTTTCTCTCAAGACTCCAAAACCACACCTCTTTCTAGTTTCATCTTACCCTGATACACCCATTAATTTATATAAATGAATGAGAAGCCAGAAGCAGGAAAGAGGTTCTTCTACGTTCAATGGTTTGGCGGAAATTAGCAACGGGGATATTGAGAACATGGGAGGCACTGTGAGAGAACCCATGACTGGGTAATAAAGACTAGTAGTCGTTAATTGTCTTTAAAGCAGAGTAAATTCAAGAAAGGGAATGTGAGCTTTTTGACTTTAGTACCTCAGAATTAAAATGGAATATTTTAAACTTCGAGAAAAGAAGGTAGCTTTAATTCGTGTAGGACTCTTTGGGTAAGATTTCCGTTTAAATGGCTTGAAATAGCTTTTGGGACACTCAAAAAAAATGTGCATGGGGAGATCTGAGAAGCTTGAGTCATTCACACCCCTCCCCCAAAGTGCTGTGTAGATGGTCAGTCACCCGATTCTCTCATCTTCCTTTGGTGTTATCCGGCCACTTGATGCTCTTTGTGGCCTCACAAGCGTTTATGGCTGTCAGATTCTCTCAAATAGGCCTTGTCTGCCTGATGCTCTCCATGAATGGTCACACTGCCACTTGCACGGTCTTGCAGTTGATCATCTGATGAGTGCCATCACACTTGAACTTGTGTCTGACGCTGTGAATAGTGCCCAATACGTTGTGCTGTGAATGGTGCCGAATCCGTTGTCACGTTGTGTTGTGCATAGTGCTGAGCTCGTTGTCCGTTGTCTGATGTACAACGTACCCGTCGTGAGCTGTACAACGTACACATTGTTTGTTGTACAACGTACACGTTGTCTGCTGCACAACGTACCCGTTGTCTGATGCACAACGGATGCACAACGTATACGTTACCAGTGCCTTATCTGAACACGTTGTCTATGCCTTGTCTAAGCTGCGTTGTCTGCGCCTTATCAGAGCACGTTGTCAGAGCTAAGTTATCCGAGCCACGTTGTCTGTGCCTTATCTGAGCTACATTATCAGAGCTACGTTATCAGAGCTACGTTGCCAGTGCCTTATCTGAGCTAGAGCTACGTTGCCAGTGCCTTATCCGAGCTACGTTGTCAGTGCCTTCTGAGCTACGTTGTCAGTGCCTTCTGAGCTACGTTGTCTGTGCCTTATCCGAGCTACGTTGTCAGAGCTACGTTGTCTGAGCCATATTCTTTGTGCCTCCTGAGCTACAATTTCCAGAGCATAACACCAGAGCTCGTCCTCAAGTGCATATGCCCAGTGCCCTCACGATAAGTATCTCTATACTATTATGTGCCTTATGTTCATGTGCTTGTGCCTTGTGCCTTATACTGTGCTTGTGCCTTGTGCCTTATACTGTGCTTGTGCCTTATACTGACTTTATCATCGGAGCTTATTTCATGGTGTACACCCGCCCCCTCAAACTCATTCACAGGTGGAGTTTTGCTATCATTCCTCTACCAGCTAAGCAGCTATAGACGCGTGGCATGTACGGGATTTTTCCCCTTTCACATGTGATTGTAATTGGGTTAAGAAATGGAAATTGGTATAAACCAGATATCAGGACACCTGGTCCATGTACAAGGGATAATTGTTGCAGGGCTGTGGAGCAATTTGGCTAAGAGTTTAAATGCATAGCTCAGCTCTACTTCACGGCGTTGAAGTTGCTGCGCTCCCCTTTTTAAGTGTATGGTGGTGATACTTTTGTAATTATAGAGAGTGACTAGATTTATTATCTATAATTATAAGTTTGTCACTGTCATACACTAAAAAGGAGAGCTCCACAACTTTAAAATCCTCAAGCAGAGCTTGGTCTCAAAATTAATCTCTTTGGCTAATCAAAGGTTGGAAAACAGGTTGAGAGCGCATAGATGAAATAATTGCCAAAATGGGTTTGACCTCACTGCTACCTAAAGAAAATGGATATATCATTGCCTCCGAAAAAAGAAATTGATATAAATGGATGGTTTTATAGACAGTCTAAGTACTATCAATTGAGACTTTTTTGTTAAGTATGGAATAATCCTAGGTAAGGTTCCGCCTCTACTAGATTGCCTAACAAAGAAGATAGACAGGAGAAAGATAAAGGGAAGAGGTCACGATTCAGTGACCTTGTTCGAATCAAGTGACCTGGATTACAATTGGGTTCAATTCCCATATGGAGAAACACCCAATGAATTGGTAGAAGCTGACGTGGCTGGAGACAGGATCCAACCATATGGATTACTTTTGAGCACCCATGACGAAGAAGGAGAAGCATGTGAACAAGCTCAAGAAACTTGCACATAAAAGAATTCTTCTTGAAGACGAATTTTAAAAGTGCACAATCACTTTTGGATGAAGTGAAAATGAAAATGGGCTTTATTTGGAATTGAAATAGGGAATTTTTTTTTTGGGTGTGCTACGTGCATCTTGTTAGATCACCATGGAGGAAAGTTGTTTTCACTTCTAGTTGTTCCAAAAACAAGTCTTCTGTAGCCACAATTCCCAATACTAATTTGATAGTTATCAACTTCACATCCGTAGAGAAAATCTCAGTGTAGTCGACTCCTTCTTTATGTTGAAATGCCTTCACAACCAATCTAGTTTTGTAGCGCTTGCTACCATCATTTTCTTCCTTGACCTTGTAAACTCATTTCTTATGCAAAGCCTTTTTGTCATTTGGAAGCTCAGTCAACTCCCATGTCTGATTTGACATGAGGGAGTCCATCTCATCCTACACAGCTAACTCCCACTTGGTCAAATTTTCTACCTACAATGCTTCATCATAACTCTCTAGTTCACCACCATCAGACAACAATAGATAATTGAAAGAAAGAAAATAACATTGTGTAGGTTTGGAACCTCTAGCGGACCGTCTCACCTCAATCATAGGTGTAACAACTTGTTCCACCTGTGGAACAACTTCTTCCACCCTTAGAATAGCTTGTTCCACCATTGGAACCACTATTTCAGGATTATTCTGAATTCTACTCTGCACATCACTCTTAGAGATCCTTTCTAGCTCAATGTACTCAGCATGAGTACCTGTATATTTAGATTTTATAACTGACATTTCCTTATACATTACTTTTTCATTAAATATGACATCTCTACTTCTAATAATTTTCTGACTTTAGTAATCTCAAAACCGATAACCAAACTCATCAGTGTCATACTCAATAAAAGTACATTTCTTGGACTTCAGATCAAGTTTTCTCCTAGCATTAGAATCTATATGCACATAAGAAATACATACAACCAAACACTTTTAAATGTGAAAGATTTACCTCTTTTCTACTCCAAGCCTCCTCTGGTAAGCAGTTATCCAAAGGAATAGATGGTCTACGGTTGATCAAGTATGTTGCAGTGTTAATTGCATCAGCCCAGAACATCTTGGGCAATCCAGAATATATCATCATGCTTCTAACACGCTCATTAAGAGTTTTGTTCATGCCCTTCGTCAACAAGATGATCCACATAAATTAAGTTTCTCTTTAAGCCAGGAATATGCCTAACATTCTGCATCTTCTATATTGCCTCATTAGGTAATCTGATCCAAACATCGCCCTTGCCCACAATATTCAAAGGTTCATCATCAGTCAAATAAACATTTCTGAAATCACCACTAGTTTTCCATGATTTTTCGAAGCAGGGGTAGAGTGAAAAGATGCCCCTGAGTCTAAAACCCATGATTCAATATGACTGTCGACACTCAAAATTAGAGCATTATGAATCTGTTATGTGACATTTGCAGACTTTTGCTCACCTCTGTCATACTTCTTTGACACTCGACAATCTCTCTTTAGATGTCCCTTCTCCCCGCAATTCCAGCACTCAGGTAATTTTCTAGACCTCGATTTGCTTTTTTTTCTGGGTATAGATCTACCGCGATTGGTGTTTTTCTTTCCATATGTTCTTTCACTGACTCGATATTTAAAGCAGAACTCAATGTTTCACCTGATTCCCTCCTACGAATCTCTTCACTTAGAATCAAGTCCCGAACATCATCAAACTTTAATTTCGAATTTCTTGAAGAACCGCTCACTACCATTACAGTGTCGTACTGGCTTTCTAGCAAAAAGGACAGAAAAATCAAGGCCCTAACCTCATCAATAATTCGATTTCTACAGAGCTCGGCTGAGTAGTGACTATGTTAAACTCGTTCAAATGCTCAACAACGAACGCGTCTTCTGACATCTTTAGGTTGAATAATAGCCGCATCTAATATACCTTGTTGGAGGCAGAAGGTTTTTTGTACATATTTGAAAGCACGGTAATAAGCTCTACCGTGGTCTTTTCCTTCGCTATGTTGAAGGCAACGTAACGAGACAACATCAATCGAATAACTTCAAGTGTCTGTCTATCGAGAAAAGCCCATACATCATCTTCCATCGTATCTGATTTCTTTCCTGAAAGAGGTTGATATAGCTTCTTCTGGTATAGATAGTCTTCGATCCACATGTGGGAGCTTTTTCCCGGGTTCGATGCACGTCAATAGTTGTTTGGCTGGTAGAGCAATAGATATGATATTCGCCTGCAAAATAAGATTAACACAAAAGAAAAGGAGGGGGTGAGTCAAGGAGGGGGTGAGTCTACACCTTGAAACAACTCTGATGCTCAAGTCATTTAAACGAAGAAAGTAACTTATAAATCACAAAGGCACTGAAACACTGAGAGTTTAGAACATAGGTCAAAATTAAGGTATTATATTCAAATATTCCTTGATCGATCCTGATGCACTGGGTCTCCGGGATATTTATAGGTTAAGCTTGGGATGCCCATAGATGACCATCAATGACTTGGATGCCCATGTCATAAGCTTGTCACGTATTATCAAATATATCAGACATATTTGATGACGAACGCAGCACACGCGGGAGCCTAAAATTTCTAGTCGGTCTGTGGATCGAAAAACCCACCTGAGGTGACTAGCAATAAATGCCAAGACAGTGCTTTCCACCTAACGTCAGAGACAAATGATCGCCTCCTGAGGATCAGCTCCTAAAAGTAGGTCTCGTTGTCGACATAAAACGCGGGCTCGTTGTTCATAACGAGGACGATACAGTTGTCCTGAAGACTACAAGTTCGTTGTCTAGAGGACAACGTTCCCATTGTGAGGGGCACAACAAGTTCGTTGTCATACATGCAACGAATACGTACTCAAAAACACATATAAGCTCGTATCCACCGTTGAACATCGAAAACATGCCTTTTGCAACAACACAAGATTAAATTACGAATTTTATCCCTTACACCGCATCTTCTAAAAACTAAAATCCGTGTCATTGAACTTGTCCCTTCCGTCATTGGCCATTGCTCTCACTCGAACCTAGAGCTCTGATACAACTTGTTAGGGAATGAACCCTAAACAAGATATGTGAGACACGAAATTAAGACAGATAAAGAACAAGAACAAACACACACAGAAACACCAGATTTACATAGTTCCCTCAAGTTGAAGAACGTCCACAGAGTTGCCGATATTTTAACTGTGATCTGGAGCAAAAAAGTATTATAGAGTTTCGATCTAAAAAACAGCAGCCGCCCACCCCTAAGCTTAATAGTATTAGGGCTACATAACAAAAGTATGAAAGTACCAAAGTTAGATCCGCGAGAATAGAGGTAGGATGTTCAGTCGAGGCAAGCTCCACACTTCCTATCACATCCCAACATTTACTTATATACACCATTTTTTAAAAACTTCTAGTAAAATACTATAAAAACACTAAAAAGTTCTCTTCTCCTTAAACCTTTTTCTTGACAAGTAAAACTCTGCAACTCTTCTCTATTGAAAAACTCTAATCCTATAAAAAAAAAAAAAAACAATCGTTGTCAATTGGGTATCTTCTGGATATCCAATGAGGTTATTATCCTATTTTTGGATAAAACTTGATGAGATTATTCGTCAAAAAGGCACATAGGTGAAGTCCATTTTTTGATTATTCAAACGTGAATATCTAATCTGGGAATTGAATTTTTGGTTTTTAGGCTTGTTTGGAGAAGAGAAAATCGGGAGAGAGGAGAGATGATTGAGGTCTCCAATTCTCCATTAGAGGCATTAATGAGGGGTTGCATGTGTGTTTTTGGGCGACGAAGAAGTTTGAAGAGAAGAGGATTTTTTTTTGGTACTTTTTGGTGTTTCATTAAAAATTTCATTAACATTGGTGTATTTAAGTGTATCTTTTTTTTAGTTAAACACTAATCATTTAAAAACACAAAATAGGCCAATGCACACCTTCCACAATGGCCTAACTTTGGGAGGGAGGGAGAAGAGAAATAGGGAATGAGCTGGAAATCATTCACGGACCATACTTTGATAATGGAGTGGGCTTGCTCGTTAATTTCTTAAAAGAGAAATGATAGTCATACTCTCACAGATCAAAAGATTTCCATACTTTCCCACTTTTGATAATAAACAAAACTCTGTACAAAAAATTTCCATATTCTCCACTCTTTTCATAACGAAACAACATTTTTTTGTCCACCACTTGTAGGCTTTTGCATGTACTATTACAAAGTAAAAATTGGATGTGATGACTTTGTTATATGTTTTTTTTTGTGGGTACAAGGCATCTAAGGTGAGGAGGTTAGTATTTTATTATGCATATTGATCATCTCTTCCAAGGGATTCGAAACCGAGTCCACCCCATTATGGGGATACACTGCTCCTACTGGAGCAACCAAGGAGTAGTAAGTACTTTGTTATGTTGATTCGACACATCCGTGATTGATTGATTCACAAATGTGATATATTGTACGCACGTCTTCAATCGTTGAAATTAGTACGTCTTTCACAAGTTATATCACAAATTGGAATGTAGCTAGAAAGGTGTCTATAGGGGGATAGTCGATCCAATGTTCGGAAAAGAGGCGAGTCGTGGATGTAAATCAACGGTGTAAGGTCAACACCTCTTGGACCAGAGTCAGGTGACACAAAGCAACGATTTCTAATTAGCTTCCACATGCCTTAGTTTCTTTTTTATATGGAGAGAATCACTGGTAATTTTTGTCTGTCGTTACATTTTATCTAGTTAAAGATTTTGGATCCCTTCTTAATGATCAAATATATTAAATGGCTATTATAGCCAATAAATTCCAACAGTATCATCTCGAAAATTATGGTGCTTCAGTCTTCTCTAAATTTGTATCGAAACTGACAAAAACCTTATACACAATTCGGTTTCAAGCAATACTAGTTAAATTCACTTGAAGGCCTTCAACCTGCTATTGGATGCAGCAAAGAGTAGGTTTAGCCTCTAGATGCTGCAAACACAGACCTTTCTTCTCAAAAGGAAAAGGAGGAAGTATGACCCAAGGAAAAAAAAACTACAATGTACGTGATCCTTCAATATCCAACACTAATAAGTTCCATTGACTGTAAAAATAATTTTGAAAAGTAGGAGCTTAAAGGATGGAAATACTCCAAATTATGTTGGGCAACAGGCCCTCATCATTTATGCCGATGTGGTAAAAAGCATTAGTGAAATTAATATGCACATGGAAGGAGTGAGTGACTCTGTCTTGCTAGTTAAGATTCTTCTTTCTCGTGCTGTTGGCATAATAATGTAGGTGTGCAATCAAAAGGGACAGAAATTATGACTGGTCGATGCTGGATTAATCAAGACTTGGCGGTTTATTGGTCGTCATGACATTGTAAACATACTTGTCAAGGTCTTCTAACTTTAATCCGGTTGTAAACATACGGCCTCTAGGCTGGTTTTAAATTCATTTTCTGCTTCTTCTTCTACTCCTTAGTCTGTTTGGTATTAGAAGAAACTCATTGATAAGCGGCTTCCTGAGTTCAGTTACAATATTCATCATATTTACAGGAAATCTAATATAGTTGCGGATTGGTTTGCTAATATTACTTATTTATTCAAAATTCGAGTTCATTTAATTTCATAAGGCTCCGTTCTTTTGATGGAACTTATAAAAGTCTGAAACATTAATTAATGTTTTGGAACAAGAGGCAAGAGTCTGGAAAAGAGGGGGAGAGTTTCTAACCCTTTTACTCGATGGTATCTTAGATTTATTGAGTTCAATTTAATTAAAAGTTCCACATCAATGGAACTTTGAAAATCCAAACTTTTTGGTAGAACTTGAAGGTTCCAAATTTGCATAACTTTTGCACTCTAGGAAATAATATAGGTCTAACACACTATGGGCTTGTCCCAATGATTGTGTATCTCCCTTTGCGGAGGTGTGACTCGAGTTCGAGTCTTGGTGTGGTTGTTGACACCCACCATGAGTACTAACCCTTAATCTTATTTAAATGATTAGTTTCCACACAAAAAAAAACACACAAAAATATAATTCTAGATATTAAGTAAAATTAGACATGAAACAACGAAAATTCTAAACTATAAAAATTCTACCAAAAGAACAGAGCATAATGGATCTTAGGATGGACTTTACGGGTAATCATAATATTCATATTATGTTATTAGTTATTTGATTTAGTTTTATGTCCCCTCTTACTTTTATAATCATTCTATTTAATAAACAATAAACATGTAGAGGTCTGCCAATCCGCCCCTTCCCCGCGGTTCTCTTTGGCTTTATTAAAAAAAAAAAATCAAATTCTGGATTGCGATTCAGCTTAGTTTAGAAACAGTTGTGGAAAACGTGGTTTTTCTTCATGTGGTTCAGCAGATTATGCGCCTGTCTGCACTGTCCTAATATTTCTCCAACTTATTTCTTGCTTCTTTGACAATCTTCATGTATATGATTGTACTTGCTGCTCAGCTGATAGACTGAGGTGCACCATGTGCTTACTTTAAAAGGGGTGAGAGTGAGGCCAAAGATGGTGGTGCCTCGTATCTCCTACACAGCAAGTGGATGTGGTGTGGCCATCATTTGTGATCCTTTCAAATAAAGAAAAAAGAGGAATTCCTTGGATTTGGACATTATATTCCAACAGTTGCATCTCTGATTGAGCATATCGGAATATTAAACTTTTCTTGTGGATGATAGGATCATCATCCACTTTGTTGTGCCTCTCTAGATTATGTTTTTAGTTCATGGTGTTAATTAATCTAAAAAAAGATAGTGTTAAAGAGTTGGTAATCGAAGTGACTGGGCTCTATCTACTCAATTCTATCCAAGGAAAAATGTCTCTAATCTATTGAGAGTCTCTTTGATAATCTCCATTAGCGAGAGGCAAAGTCTCACCATCCCTCTTTGAGAGGCGGGTGTAAAGTCTAAGTTATGTTATTAATTAGGAAAATGTTTAACCAACCACGCATTTCACTATGTAATGAAATGCCTGCCCTCATTGGTCCCCGCCACCCTTTTTAACACATGTATTAACACGTGTATTAAGATTCACTCAACCCCTAGGGTTATTTATTTAACCTTGGTTTTAGAAAAGAAAATATATTAACTTTAAGTTGATTAAACTTAAACCACAATTTAAGGAGATGAAATGGGAAGGACCCAAGTCCTTTTCCATTATATATGATGAGGTCCGATGGTTCCTAGCTTGGCCCAAGCCTGCCTGGCCAAGACATGAGACTGGTTTAAACCCAAGTCAGACCCAAAATCAATCCAAGTTAACATCAAACGAAGACGCTTCACCCACCAGCCACTGGCCCACTCCTCACTCCTACCAGTACCAGTAGAAGAAAATGTCTTTCTATCACATTAATTTAGAAAACAAGAAATACAAATCCAGAGGACCTTCTTCCCTCGGTATCTCCACCCAGACTTTTCTAATCAGACTCCAACGGTTCGATCCATTTGAACCGTTCATCCTCACTGTCACCCACTTAAGCGACGTGGGAAGGGGGAAGGGGGACGCACAACAGAAACCCGAAAATCCAAAGACCCGCATCCGCATACATGAAGAATCTCACACCTGTGTCCATGCATACGAAACTGGGCTCCTCACTTGGTGTTGCGCATTACTCCAAACGATCGAACCAAATCCAGAACTTCCCCTCAAATTTCCACCTTTCTTAGCCACAAACGTCACTGTATATCTCAGCTTCGCTCCAACATTTCTGAAAACAAGCTTTGTAGGCCTAACGGTTACTCCTACATTTGAGGGACCCCCTACGGTCACGTCGTAGACGGAGCCCGCTGCTCCCACATTCGTCAATTCTCGTGTGTACCGTACAACCCTTTTATCGCTAAATAAGACGGAGAACGAAGGATAGTTCAGCTGTCCCGGGTCGGAAAATCGTCGGGCGCAGGTCGTGTTCGAGCGCTTGACGATTGCTTGAACCTGATCAATGCTATAGTCTTTTAAGGAACATAGGAATGCAATGTAGTCTTCGGTTTTAATGTCGTATACAAGCCCGGGAGAAAGGGCCTTTTGTGGGTCGACGTGACCCGACCCATGAGCCCATGGAGTGGAAATTTCTCCTCCTGCAGCATCGCGGAGAGGGGATTTGGTGTTGTCGTGGGTGTAGGCGGTGGTCATGAGTGCAGACTTTATCGCACTCGGGCTCCAATTGGGGTGTGCTGCTTTCAGCAATGCGGCTACGCCACTGATGTGTGGGCAAGACATGGACGTACCTAATTAATCAAAGATAAAACACAATAACACAAAGCATGTTAGGCGTTGGTGTATTGCAGTAGTATGCTATCACTCCCACGAAACGAAATCTAGCCGTTGGCTTACCTGACATGATGTTGAACAGAGTTTTTCTGGTGTCTTTCTCTAAACCGGTGGGTCCCAACGCCTCGGACCAGGCGGCCAGGATGTTCACACCCGGTCCGATCAAATCCGGCTTCAGGATCTGAGGGATCACCATATTCGGCCCTCTCGAACTAAAGGCAGCCACCACCGGAGATGGACGTACATTCAAAAGGGTCCCACCAAAACTAAGCACAGCCGTCGGATTAGGATCAGACTGCACGTAGGCCCTGATCAAATCCCCATTTTTTCTCCCAACTGCTACGGCAGGAATCAAATGGCTGTCCGCCACAAGCTCCTCCCCGCTGGCAGCTGTATTAGCGAGTATCATTCCCAATCCACCTGCGTCGCGTACAACAGCACCCTTCTCGACACGTGCGTTGATCCCACGGTCGCAGAGCACAACTTTCCCACGAACCCACTTCGGTTCAAGTGAACCGGGCAAGCACAGGTTGCTGGTACTATTTCCTTCATTGTAAACCAAAGACACCGGTTTCGAACCCATCCCGTGTCCACTGTAAAGCGACACGCCTGTGAAGCTTTTCTTATTCCCGAGCACGGCGTATGCTGGGAAATCCCGGTCGAGGGTCCCAGCCCCAACGGTCATAATCCAGGGAGCCGTATTAGCAAGAGAAGCTCGAGCGGGACCACTATTTCCGGCCGAGCAGGAAACGAAAATCCCCATCTCCGTGGCAGTGAAAGCTCCGATCGCGATCGTATCACGATAGTAAGGAGCGGATCCACCACCGAGGGAGAGCGATAGTACATCGACACCGTCGGCGATGGCGCGATCCATCCCGGCAAGTATATCAGATCCAAAACACCCAGTACTCCAACACACCTTGTAAACGGCGACACGGGCACGGGTCGCCATTCCACGAGCCGTACCGTCGGCGTACCCAAGAAGGCTGGCGTTGGCTACATGTGACCCTGCGGCCGTACTCGACGTGTGCGTGCCGTGTCCGTCCTGATCCCGGGGTGACTCGATCTCCTTTGGTTTCTTCATGTAGTTCCCACCAGAGGCCATGCGGTAGCCTTTAGAGAAGCTACGAGCACCGATGAGTTTCTTGTTGCAGAGTGAAGGGCTGAAGTCCACAGCGGACTCGCACTGGCCGCGCCACCGAGTGGGAATCTCAGGCATGCCGGAGTCATCAAAACTCTTGGACTCGGGCCAGACACCCGTGTCAAGGACACCAATGACGACGTCCTGGGAAGCCTGGTTGAGGTCTTGGGTTCGGTGGCCCTCCCATAAGCCCGAGTCGGTGTCAAGACCGAGGAACCCGGGGGTGCGAGTGGTGTGAAGGGTATAAACTGAGTCCTCGTAGACACCAAGAACCGAGTCGGATCGGCGGAGGGACTGGGCTTGGTCAGGGTCAAGAGAGGCAGCGAAGCCATGGTAGGCGGAGGTGTAGGTATAGAGAAGAGCGTCGGAGTCGGAGAAGAGGGATTGGAGGTGCGCACTGTACCAGTCATGGTGGGTGGCGTAGGATAGGGGTTTGGGGTGATGTCTCATGTGTACTATGTAGGTCTGCTTGGCCATGACCGAGAGACAAGGAAGAAGAACAAGGAGGAACCAGGACCAGACCTGTGTGGCCATGGCCATGAGGGTGAGAGTGGGAGTGGGAGTGGGAGTGGGAGTGAGTTTGCAATGTAATGTGGTGTTTCACGAGGTAAAAATAGGAGGAAGAGGGGAGAGACAATCGGCTGCAGCGACTGTCGAAAGAAGGATAAAAGAGAAGAAGGACCGGTGTCGGGCTTTTAAACTACGTTGGCAATAGTAAACGACTTCTCATTGGCTTAAATTACTCCTATGCCACTACTCTCGGTGAGGCTCCCGTCCATCATCTACAATGTATACTCAGGGAGTGGAATTAAGGACCAGAATGGCTGGTTTAATCATCTGTCCTCTGATCTCACTCCCTCGTCATATTTTGCTTAGATTGTGTGAACCCGGCTAACAAAATGATTTGCCCTCGATTTCAGGGGTATAAGGTGGACTCCGTAATCTTTTATCTAAGTTTTTTTTTTTTTTGATCAAAATCGTGTATCAAAGTTAGCGTCCACAAAGATGACACAGACAGGGCGGAGCCACATGGGCCAGGGGCTGAAGCCCCGTCCAATTTTGGAAAAAAAATGTTTCTTATTGTATTACCAGGGGGGTAGGCAGAGCCAGGGAACGGTGCTTTAGCCTCCCCTAAACTTCTGAGAACATAAATATTATTTGCAAACACAAACAAACGTAATGACTTATGAACTTTGTCATCAAAAATAAAATTCAAGGCTATGGCCCGGACCCCATTATTAGCCGCAGAAAGAGATTATTGGCTCCGCCTCTGGACACGGAGGCAGAAATTGTCCATGGATGTAATTTAATGAGCCCACCTTAATAGAGGACCCAGCCCCGGAATTTTCTACAAAGTTCCTGGCACTCAATCAAATTAATTTTGACCATGAAGCAACTGTCCCTACAGTGAAATCAATGCGCCAGCAATGTACAATAATCGTGATTGTCAAAAGAATCATGGGATCCAAACTATCCCTAACCATCCGATTTCTATACCAAGATTTGTAAGTATTGGTCACTGTTAGATTTAGTCACAAAGTACCACTAGTGGTATACATGTAATTTGACTCAAATGTGAGGGTATATAAAACTGCACACAAATTAAGAAGGGGTTCGTGCGCTTCTTTTTCTTTTTCTTTGTATTTTCTGTCCTGATTAGTGGAGAAGAAGGAGACCCCACGCGTTCAAACGGTTAGATATTTGGAGGTCACGCACTGATAAAGAAAAAAAAAAAACTGAATGAAAATCAGTTCTCTACATCTCTCTCTCCAATGTGGATTATTAGAAAGAGAGAGGAGCACATGAGTGACGAGACAGACTGACCCACCACCACAGTAACCGCAGATGGTGGCGCCATTCCAGCCAACAAAGCCTCCCTCAAAAACTACACGAATATTGCACGCCCGCTTTTGCTTTTTTCAAGCTACTTCTCTCTTCCCAATTCCCACCTACGCGTTTTCGGCCTTTCGGCTATTTTTTCTTTTCTTTTCTTCCTTTTTATTTTTTATTTTTTATTTTTTATTTTTTATTTATATTACCTACTGCCCAAGCAGATTTTGGGCCTGAAATTCCGAAAGGCCCATAAACTACTCATTGAATTCTAACGGCTAGTCTAGGCCAATTTGTAATAGAGTAGGTAGGATAACGTGGCCCCCAATTTCGCCGTATCCAAGTTATTATTGCATAAGAAATAGGAAAGTGATAAGAAACTCTCGATAGTACATATCGAGAGTTTGGCCGTAGGATTGATAATCTGAAAGGTCCCAAAGCTTGTATGCATTTAATGGGGGACCCACTATATGTTTTGATGCCGTTAGTCCAACTCTCGATAGTATGTATCGATAGTTTTTAATCACTTCCCAAAGAAATATAACTCGTAATCATCTCCATTGTAACCGGACTCAATTATTTTATATTTTATGAGCTACCCATCTCCTCAGTCCCCCCCTCCCTTTGTACCATCCAAAGTGCTAGTGCTAAGCCCCAACTTATTAGAGAGAGAGAGAGAGAGAGATCACCACAAACAGTTCCTCCTTTTCCACCGCTTTAGTGGACTTTGCCTACCTGGCTGCACAATCATTCATAAGATTTCCCATACAAAATATCACATTTCATAACTTTCATAATCTCTATCAATTAGAAAGAAATGTTCTCTCAAACATAAATGCACACAAATACATACATATAGCTGGATTCATGGATATGACATGCATCGTAATTTGCAATTTCTACGGAATTAATTTGTTTTCCCCTATTTTAGGTCGAAACAAACGGACCATCAACAACAAATAGACTGGAAAACTATTAGCCACCCCATGTATTAAATAAATCGTTTTTTTTTTCTAACCTTATCTTTATATGCATCACAAAAGGGGTGAACAGAGGAGAGGTCCTAGGACTTTGTGTACAATTGGAAAGTTCCCTTCTTGTTTCCTCTTGTTTGCTTGTGAAATGGCACATGGGGGATACTCTAGCTCACCCTACAAAAGCATTGGGTGTTGAAGCTGTCTTCCAAATTTCTTACCATGTGCCTTGCATCTAACCTGTCTTTTGTAACAAGTACGAATACCATAGATTGGCATTTTCCACTAGGGGTGCTTGAATCAAATCCCCATACATGTCCATGTTTTGTCTTACTAAAGTATAATCCATTGTTATCTTCTGTCTAAGAAAAAGTTAAACCAGTAAACTGCCTCGATTGAACTAAGAAAATACAAAAAAAAATAAAATGGAGTTCTTAGCATATTTGTACCTAGGTCCATGAAGCATGAAAAGAAGCAGGTAAGCGTAGCTGCTCAAAAATACGTTAGCAAGTTATAGCATTCTGAAAATGTGCTTGTATCATATAATTGTTAACATGAAATCATACTTTAGTATTTAATAGAAAGTAGGGGGGGAAATTAATCAAACACAAAACATTGATTAGGACAACAGAGAAACCTCAATCAACACCAATAATTGGATCACTACATGACCCCCTCCTTTTCTAATACAACCACCAAATACTACCCCTGTAATGACTAAATTCTCCCTCAGTTGCCACTGGGGTCCTCTTCCATTGTGCTATCATAACTTCTAATTAGACATTTTGCCTAAAATGCCCCATCAGAGCCTTTGTTTCGGTGTTGGTACCACAAAAGGCAGCAGTAATTTACAATGCAAAGGAGAAAGTAAACAAAAGAAGTGGAAGGGGTGCACATGGTGATGTAAATATATGGCCACACTCGTGATCATTAAGGAATCCGAAGCACTTGGCACGAAATGCCGAGAGACGAGTTGTTTTTGTTTCTCGGCTTCATCTCTTTTCTCTCAAATTTCATTACGAGGTAAAGAGAAATTTTAGCAGGTAAGAGAATCTAACAAAGGTGGAAGTACAAGGAGCATACCCATTTGCTATTGCTAGTCTCGAACTTTCAATAAGACTAGTTCACTTTCTGGCTGTTGGACTCTGAGCTTTAGACCATTTCGTAACCATCTTTGAAATTTGTACGGTCACCACTGAGGAAACATAAAAAGGAAGTAAGAATTAACAGATATGAGAAAATTCAAGGTACCCCTCACGTACACCATAAGGCGATCTACCAGGATTATCGCAGTGCATGTGGAGTACCTCTGGATGGAGGACCAACCATTTGAAATAATCGTACATAGGAGGGCTCTTATCCCACAGAAATATACCAATCCGAGGATTGTAACCATCCACTATCTCGTATTTTGAGAAGCCAAAAAAATAAAAAAGCAGGATTTGCAAAAGAAAAGGTCGATAGCCTGGATGGTTAGAAAATTAGGACTATTTAAAAGGGCCGATTATTGGCCTAGGAGGTTTCCAAGGTGAGACTCATGGATCAAGTGTAGTTGATACCTTAATCAGCCTTTTGGCTTAGATAAGTGTACAATTTGTTTTTAATATCTGATACATGGGCTATCAGTCCCCATGATATTATATTAATTCTTCTCTGGGGATGGTCCATTACAGTAGCTTGCAATTGGGATCCTCACATGTCCCCTATGCCTTGCACTGGTGCATAGGCCGGGCTCACCCTACAAACATTGATGGTGGGTCTCTGCAGGTACCTTAGATTTCCTCAACTGGATAATTTATTCTGCCCTTGTTGCTTAAGATCCAGTCTATCATGAATTGCCCGTCACAAAGCAGAGGTAAGGCCATAAGCAATTAAATCCAACAAGCCCTAAAACAACATCAATCAAGGTAAGTTTCATCAGGAAAAAAAAACCCTATTACAATAGATAACAGAACTGATACTGATTACAGGGACAATAAGATGTAGACATCTACACTCAGTACAAATAAAAATATATACTTCTCAAAACATATTTTCTTTAAGTGACTTGACTCCTAATCATTATGTGAATGGTGACACCCAACCCTCTGTTAGAGTATAGAAAGAGTATTGTAATAAAGTGAGTGAGATACACTATATCATTCAAGTGTATCTCATCACAATATTAGATTAGCATCAATCAAGGGTTAGATTAGATTTGATTAGGTATGATTAGATTAGGTTGATTTACTTTTCATAAAAGCTCTTCTTGTTAAATCTATATAAACCCTATTTAGGGTCAATGTATTCATCCAATCTATATGTAAAATCCTTTTTCTATCATGGTATTAGAGCAGGTTGGTCCGACCCTACTGTAGATTTCTCCTTGGTTCCATTGTTGAAATAGCCTTTCCGGCGGGCGGCAATTGTTGCCGCCCGTCCGGCCTGGAACTATTTTTTTATGCATGTTTCTATTTCTTCCTTATACTTTCTTTGTTTATCACTTCTCTCTTATACATCCGCTCGTTAGATAACTCTCACTCATTGTTACCCACATTCAATTTCCTAGTTCTGAAAACTTTCCATTGGTTATGCTGAATGCCGGTGAAGTTTAATCAATAAAATCTGAAGCTGTGGAGTTTTCGGCACTGGGTCAACTATGGTGTTTGTGGTGTTTTTAATAATTTTTCCTTGTCAAAGCCCTAGTGTCCTCTATCACTTGAAGAATCCAGAGATCTCGTATCTAGTCTTGAAATGTGGCGTCTATGTTTCCTCAAATGTAGCTAGATGCCATTGGTAGTCACGGCCTCCATAGTAGCCACATTTGCTACCTTGCCAATGCCTACACCATTAGTGTTGCTTAAAATATATATATATATATATATATATATATATATATATATATATATATATATATATATATCACAATTTTTTTCCTCTCACGGGTTTATCCTTTTTGTTGCCTTGGATATTCTTATGGTGTAACTCATATACAGAGTGTGTTTTCATTCATGGCCTTATCAACTAAGCCCACCAACTTAAAACATTATTAGGCCCATTCACTTGGCTCCTTTGCCTGCTCCAAGCCTTTTAAGGCTGCATCTTTGGCCCATAGAGGCCCCTTTCCTAATCCCATTAGAGGCTTCTTTCTTTAAACCCATCGAGGTAACTTTTCAAGCCCATAGAGGCATTATTTTTAGTCCATAGAGACTCATATTTTCAGGCCCACAGAGGCCCTCTTTTCAGACCCATTGAGGTCTATCAAATAAGCCCATCGAGGCTCCTTATCATTTGCCCATTAGAGGCCTCATCTCTGGCCATCAAAGGCACTCTTTTTCATGGTATGACAACAAATCCAGCAGGTATTCAATTGTGGAGGCATCAACTTTGAGCAACACATTTACAGTAGCAAATGACATGATCAACCAAGCACGCAACGAAAATCAAATGGTGTCAAGTGAAGATTAAGAATGTGTCAAGCGGATTTCTACAAGCAGCAAACATGTGGAGATTTTTCAATCCCCATATGTTTGAGGGGAAGTGTTAAGAGTATAGAAAGAGTATTGTAATAAAGTGAGTGAGATACACTATATCATTCAAGTGTATCTCATCACAATATTAGATTAGCATTAATCAAGGATGGAATATATTTGATTAGGTATGATTAGATTAGGTTGATTTACTTTTCATAAAAGCTCATCTTGTTAAATCTATATAAACCCTATTTAGGGACAATGTATTCATCCAATCCATAGTTCGAAAACTCGTCGAGTCACCCGAGTACTCGGCCGAGTTACTCGACTCGACTGAATTTCGAGTCGAGTCACCTCAAAACTCGAAGAAGACACTATTTGCCGAGTTACTCGAGTGACTCGGACGAGTCAAGCCGAGTTTTTCGACTCGCCAGACTAGGTCGAGTCACAAAAGGATATTTTTATCATTTTTTAAAACCTAAACTCGAATGTCACATTGTTTTTGCATCATATGTTTTGGGTCCACAAAAACAACCTTCTATGTGTTCTATTAATCCTACTTTTTAGGTTTGAGGCTGTAAAATTAGTGTACTTTGAGTTGTTTTAACCCAGTTTTTTCAAGTTATGACATATATATTCCGAGTTAAACCAAGTCGAGTTTTTTTCGAGCTTTCCGAGTTACTCAACCCGGTTAACTTTCGAGTCGAGTCGAATTTTCGGGTTTTTGAACCATGATCCAATCTATAAGTAAAATCCTTTTTCTATCACCCTCCTGCTAGGATAGTGAATGTGTGTCCCTCGTTAAGAGAAGTCCTAGGATCGAAAACTGGAGAGGGGAATTCCAATTGACTGGTAGAAGTTCCCTCGGGTGACATGGCAGGAGAACCTACTCACCCACTAATACTAACAACTAACCATAGATAAATGATGCCTTGTGCCAGGAAAATAAATGAAAAAACTAGTTTGTCTCTGACATCAGTAGGGTCGAAGCTAACACAGCACACTACAAGGTAAAACATATATCACTTAAATAGATCCAAAAATAAACTAAAAGTTACGAAACTAAAAAAAACCTTATATGAATTGTAAGCACTTTAACTCTTTTGATTATTTTAATTTTTTAATTTTTTAATTTTTTTGTTGAGAAAAATCTAAAGAAAAACAACTGATGTCAAGACAATGAAGAAGGGGGGTGTCATTAAGTGAAGGAGTTTCAGTTATTAAACCATAAGTGACTGTTTTAAATCTTACAAAGACCTGAGAGACAAAAATATGGAGTTTTGATTGAATTCTAATGAAGATATACATTGGAGAAGAATATGAAAGGGTTTACTTCTGTTTGGGAGGTTTTTACAAACGGAGCACAGAGAATCCAAACCCCCTTCCATACAATTGGCACACATTACACATCAAGCAACAAGCCACAACTTGATGTGGCCCAAAATTAACTATTCTATTATGTCTATATATATATATATATCTGTGTGGATCATTTTCTAGTTTCTGGATTTCTGGACCATTCAGAAGAATATATTAGACCAGAGGGTTATGGTGAGAGAATCGATCACCCATTTGGACTCCAAATATCACCTTGTGGGACTGAGTACGAATCTCTCTGGTTTGTGTGCCATGTGTGCAGCAGAGGAAGGGAAGAGTATTCCTCCATAGAAATACCATTCTCAATATTGCTATATAATCACAATGAAGAACTTCTCAAGATAGAAAAAATGTTCCAACTTCAAACACCAAAATATTTCAAAATAGCTAAAAAAGAAGAAGAAAAGTAGATATGGTTACAGAGATGTACCATAAGTGAGAACCAAAAGATTTTGTGGCCCGCTTAAATAGACTCATGGATATAGTTGATCATGCCAAATGCCGATGATCCTATTAAATTCAGTGGATACTAACCCCATCCATTTAAGGCCTATGAAATGAAAGAAGTCAATAACAGCAAAAGGTTAACAGGTTATTATTAGTTCCATTTAC
Organism: Tetracentron sinense; assembly: GCA_015143295.1. NCBI lineage: Eukaryota > Viridiplantae > Streptophyta > Magnoliopsida > Trochodendrales > Trochodendraceae > Tetracentron > Tetracentron sinense. The sequence goes on along the minus strand of CM026559.1, from coordinate 44,175,555 downwards.
TTGCAACAACTTTCATTTAACTAAACATACCAGGATTGTCATGCTGTCAAACAAATGAGAGGAAATGAACGAATAATAGACATGATGAAATTTTAAATTATACCAGGATCCTTGTACTTCTCTTCGATACTAACAGACTCCAGAATAAAACAGACCAAAGCATGGCAAATGTGAAACAAAGAGGCAGTATAAAATTTGTAGTATAGCTGGAAGTAAAATGTGGTTTCAACGCATAAGTTCTACCTATAGAATCACCAAGAGATGTTCCTCCATCAATGACCAAGATTCCTCATTAATAGAGTCTTGGTCATTAATGGAGGAACATCTCTTGGTGATTCTATAGTACCAGTGAGAGATGACAATTGTCAGCATCATGGTAGCAAAACTCTGTATGGACATTTTAAAGGGAAGCTGAAATACGGAATTTTACAGACTAAGTTTTTAGAAGAAGAAAGAGAGTGGCCAAAAAACAGGCAAAAAAAAGGAGCTCAATATATACTTGAGCTATGGGACTGAATAAAAATGGATTGAAGAGGAAAAAAATAATGGGATTAAAGAGAAATGAATGCCTGAGTCTTTTGACTGAATACATGAAGAAATAGGTGTTGGATAGCAGGTGTTTCGTTGGATTTTATTCAAAAATTATTTTAGATAGGTATGTATCCAATTATGACATAGTGTTTTCCGCTACATTGCTGATCCCAATCCAGATGGAGGAGGTATACGTCAGGCTACCAACCGGTGTAAAGCTTAGACTGGTCGACAGATTCATGGTGTTGAGTGACTGTTGACCCCAATAGGATAAGGCACAGAAGAAGCACCTTAATTGAGGAGTAATTTTCTTGCCTGAGTCTTTTGACTGAATACATGAAGAAATAGGTGTTGGATAGCAGGTGTTTCGTTGGATTTTATTCAAAAATAATTTTAGATAGGTATGTATCCAATTATGACATAGTGTTTTCCGCTACATTGCTGATCCCAATCTAGATGGAGGAGGTATACGTCAGGCTACCAACCGGTGTAAAGCTTAGACTGGTCGACAGATTCATGGTGTTGAGTGACTGTTGACCCCAATAGGATAAGGCACAGAAGAAGCACCTTAATTGAGGAGAAGAACCACCTTAATTAAGGAAAATTTGTATATAAGAAATTGTAGAAAGAGAAAAATATATGTTATGTCCCTTCTAATTGGAGGTTTTGTGTTACGTACCCTAATGTTATCTCTTTACTAGATCTATTAGTTAGAATTAATATTAGTTCCATTTAGTTATGATAGTCCATCTTTAGTTGTAATTTTCTTGGTTGCTAAATATCCTTACTATAATATTTCCTTAAGAAGAAATAAATTAAGGAAATTTAGAGGAGATGGCCATCTTGAATAGGCCACTTCTAGTAAAAACCATAAGGGCTGTTACATTTTGATGGGATTATGTTTTACAATTAGCCCTTCTTGTTCTTTCATACGTTCTCATACTAAGAACAAGACTAATTATCCATTTGTTTTTATTTGAGGGTGCTGCCAAGCCATATTTTGTCAATTAAAAATATTTCCTTTGTAATAAAAAATAAATATAAACATATGAATAACTAACAAAATCAAACTTGACAGCACCCCATTGCATGGTTGAAGCTCAGGGCTGCAACATCGGTTGTTGCCAAGTTTGGTACCAAGTGGAAACTAGCCATAAACAGCTATTTAAGTATAAGTAAAACTGAATATTTTTTAACAAGCTGATGGGGATACTGGTCAGAACTCAGATGGTTGCTAGCATTACCTAATGTTGGTGTATACTGGATCTACAAATCTAAAGTAAACACAAAATACTAGATTTGATTTGAAGCAAGTCAAAAGCAGTTGAATTCTTGTCAAGAACTTCCTCTGTGAAATCTTAAAAGCTTTTGTGCCCTATTAGGACATTTTTTTCTTTGACTAGCAAACTGATATTAGAACAGGATTATACTTTCTGTCAACAAAGGACATACAAGTTCTGGGGCATTCATGTAACAGTACACACATGGCCCATCTGTGAATCAATCTAAACAGTTTAACCATTAAACAATGTTTTTAGAGGGAAACAGCCGAAACTCGGATAAAAAGAAGAAAATACTGTGATTCCTAACCATAAACATAAGTGATTTCTTAAGAACATACCATCACCTAATTATTGTTATTTTTTTATTATTTAAAACTACAAGTTTTCATGATTAAGGTACCTGGTTGATTTACCTTTTGGCTATTACACAACTAAGAGATTAACCACCAAATGATTGTATTGATGTCACATTTGAGATGTGAACCACCAAGTGATTGTGATGGATTGATGCAAACACAAAAAGAAAAAAATCAAGCATGAGACTAAAACATGACATCGAACCCATAGCAACTGATATACTTGATCTATCTACGTGAAATAGAATAATAAAATATAACTGCAAAACTAAGAAGATCACATATTTTAAAACTAAGATTATAATTGTCTTGTTCTTGGTGGATTAAAAAGACTATTTTTAAGGAATCCTTTTAATTCGAAGGGTTGGATTTTGAGTGAAAGGTTGCCATCTTGCACAGTATCGAATCAAAGGACAAAGCTTCTCCATTGTGACATAACCTAAAATTTGGATTAGATCCAGCTAAAGTTTAACGAAAGTTCATTTGGCAATCCCAATATGGAGGGGATTGGAAGAGAATAATTAATCAAGGTGACAACACAAAGATGTTTCCCAGTCCTATCTATATCAAGGGTTCTAATGAGGCAGAGATTACAACTCTTCTGCAAGTACATATAATTGATCAGACAAACTTTTTGAAAGTATGCCTCTTTTTAATTTTAGAAACACAGTTCTTGGGGGGCATACATCAAATCCCAAGATCTGACTAAGATTCTAATTGATTTTATTCAATGAAGGTAGGAATAACATTCACCTTTGCGACTTTGAAATTGTTAAGTCAAATCCACATTAGAATAGTACTTGCAAAACTTCACAAGTGTCAAGTCTCCTGTCGATTCACACGAACCTTCTTTTTCCTTTAAAGCTTTCTCTAATGGAAGCTAATGGCTCTTCCAAATTTCCAGCTCTAGGATCTTGAAATAAAGATCCAATCTTTATTATCAAGAACCTTTCTTGATGATCAAGATCCTTGATCTTCTTCTTCTTGATTATTCAAAACTTAGAACACATAAGAGAAGAAAGGGGAGAGTGGTGACCGTACACCTCAAAGAGAGAGGAGTAGGAGGGTGTGAGATTGAAGAGAGGAGAAAATAAAATTCTGGAAATTTTTATTGTGTTCCAAGCCTTGGACGTCCACCTCTTTATATATGAGAGCTTGGGTTGCTTGCAACTCAAGAGTCCACTTTCTAATCCAATTAAAATCCTCAATTTGTTTCTAATTCTTGATTTCTCCTAATCCAATTAGGAATAATCATTAATAGAAACTAACCTTATCCATTAGTGTCCAACTAATCTTATCATTTTCCTAATCCAATTAGGATTCCTTGATTAGTAAGAAACTAATAGAATCCTTGTCCAATAAGGAATCTTTAATTAGTAACTAACTCTAATTAACTAACTAACCTTATCCAATAAGGAGAGTAGTTATTAGATACTAATTAAATAATAATAACAATTATTATTATTTAACACCTCCATGAAGTGGGCATCCCACCCTAGGTGGGTCCCACTCCACACGTCCCCAGGGTTCCAAACCCTATTAGGTCACTTTATGATTCTTTTAATAAAATCCCCAATGGGTCCTACCCATTTGGTTTTTCACATCCAATGTGATTCCACCTTTTAGAGCTTCACTATACCATATAGTGATTGCTTAGAGAAATTAATTAATTTAATTATAAATTAAATTAAATACTTTAAGAAGGTCCTTGTGTGTCGGATCTAAAGGGATCTCCTATTTCCGGTTGTGGGACTAAGTACTCAACCTTTTGGTTAAAGCATTGTTACTAGGAAACACCTTTCCTAAAACTCCATTAGGATCATAGAATGTTATCTAAGTCCCTAGACTTCCACCAATCACAATTAATGTCCATTAACACAATGTGATTAACCTCCAGAAATTAGAGAATTGCTTGTAAGTACCATCTCACAATATATTTACAAATAAATCCTTCCACATTCCGAAATCACTTGTAAGCTTCCAAGATTGGAACAATTCCACTGTCTTAGTCCCTAGCTTATGAATAGAACCCTTTCTCATGATTACTTTTTCATTCAACTAAATCTCCAAAACATTTTTGAAGAAACATTAGAAAAGAACTGACATATATATATTTATATATACTTTTCCATATTGAAAATATCAACTTCGATAAAAACCATTTTATCGAAAAGCACCAGTACTGGATTTAACAGTTCAGTTCAACAAGTATCACCTTGATATCATTATCTCCAGTTAAGGAGTTGTGGATTCCTTATTGAGTGTATACACACTTCTCCAAACATTGTGTACATGACCCAACGTACCCGGAGTTAGTCCTGTGTAAGGACAATTTGTCAAATGGATAACCCTAATACAATCTGACAGTGTATTCCATAGGGTATCCACTAGTGACCCCGTTCAGTATTATGTACTTGCTACATATGCTCACATGTTAGTCAAGAGTCACCACTCTCTGTGAATGAGATTCATCACACTATCTCATAGAACTACACATGTGCAAGCCATGATGAAGTACGGCACTCAACCAGTACTCTAGAGGCTTCGAACAATATTAGGTTTACAAAGAACCGGAAAATCATATCTCCTCGAAACCTTTGTATGATTTTCCTACAATGTTACCTATGGAACTTTATGTCATCATCAAATGAGACAGTAATTAATATAAATACCCTTTATAGTTGGTTGTGTGAATATGATGCTTGTCTAATCAATATAGAAAAGTCTCTTATTGGCTTTCGAGGGCATATATGTCTAACACTTTTCCCAGTCAATTGATTATAGAGTGAAAGTCTTGCAATGTAATTTCTAGGTGTCTGGAAGTGGAAGAAATGGTTTTGCCAATTCATTTGATTATATTTAGGGTTGGTTTTGCAAAACAACCACTTGAAAGAAGACTCTCATTGCGCTACGCCTCCTTGGAAGAACATACATGGCTCTTGGTAAATCACCATCCTTGGTTCAAATTAAAAAATCTATCTATATCCAAATTTTAAAGTAACTTAATCATTGTATAGCTAATTCTAGGCTCTAATTCAAAGAAGATCAGTGTCAAATTTTTAATCGAATGGCATTACCGAACTATTTTCCTATATTAACGATTCAGGAAATTAAGAACAATTAAAACAGAAAATACCTAATTTCCCAACTTTTTCTTAGAATTCCATTTTCCTTGACTCTATATGTAACCTATGTACTATGTCATTTCTTAAAATTTTCAGGTTAAAAACATTATATTGCAAATTAAGCACCTGAACAATACTGAACCTCCAAATAAACATTTAAATGTGATATTCAAGCAAGAAGTTCAACAACAACTAGATACAAGCGCAAAATATCTCCTATCAAAAGAGATTTTCTTTTTTACTTCTGGTTTATTTTGAACCTGAAAAAATCATCACCAGAAGAGTAATTTACTTCTAGACTGTTTTTTTGTTCCCGGAACAAATCATTCATCATCACCATCAATGTCTTTTCCCAAACATGTGAGGTCCTCAACACGCCATTCTAGAAATAACACTCACGATTTAGCATCCAAAAACAAAAAAGTTTTTTTTTTTACACCGCAACAAATCAGTGTAAGGAGTTGGAGTTTCTCAGCAACAAATTAGTGGCCTTAATTCTAGTCAAATAGGAAAAACAACCTTCATTTTTCATCTAAAACAAAGAAAATTTCCGATCTTGTGGAAAAAAAATTACAGAGATTGGTTTTGATCGAATTTAAGAGTTAAATTTCGAATCACTTACAGAGAAGGCAAGGAAGAATATAAAGCTTCAACGAGAATTTGCTAAGAGTATTTAGCAGAGAACGATGAGTGAGCGACAGATTTGAAGCTCCGGCATCCCCAGCCGTCAGAATCCGACGATTGTCGTCAGGTTTCCAACCATCTGCACTGTCGCCATCGCTGACTAGACATTGTATTAGCGAAGCGTAGGAGAATGGGTACTTTAAGGCAAATTTCCGACTGCAGCCATAGAACGTCGCTTTGGCCGAGTGGTTAAGGCGTGTGCCTGCTAAGTACATGGGGTTTCCCCGCGAGAGTTCGAATCTCTCAGGCGACGAACTTTTTATCTTCTTTCCAACGAAGACATTCTCTCTCATCTCCAAAGTCTATAAACTGTTTTTGAATCTTTTGATTCAACAGAATCAACTCAATAAGCCCCAGGATTGAATCAGAGGGTTTTTTGTTTTCTTGGTAATCAAAATCAGAGGGGCTTAACCAATAAATAAATGAGAAATCAGAGGGGCCACTTCTGTTATATGTAACTATGTAAGTGCACCTTAATACCTGCACAATTACCTAACCATTTGTGTACAAGGTTGGTATTAGGGTATTGCAGCTACCATACAGTAGTCCGTTTTGTGAGTGTATCTCGGCACACAAATTTGTTTGGGGTGTATTTGAGTCAAGCTTGGCTTGAGCTTATTTCAAGCTCAAATGTTTCTACTAGAGCTTGATTTTAACATGCTTGATTAAGCTCTTTATTTTGTTTAATTTTACATGATTTTAATAAAAGTATTTATTAATAAATTATAGTACAAGTAACAATAGAAAACTAATATATTTTTATAGAAAAATAAGAATTGAGGGTAATCTTTCGATTCAAAGAGTAGATAATTATATCAGAGTTTCTGCTTTGCTTTTAACTGTTGTGTGTTTATGCTGTAGTAAAACATAAAACTCCATCTTGCAACATGAAATTTTTAATTATTTATTTATTTATTATTATTCCTTAAATTTATTCACTATAAATTAAAAATTACTATAATCTAATGATAAAAAAAAGAGTCAAAAAAAGGTTTTGCTTAACATTCACCCAATTGGTGAACTTGGTGACCTTCACCAGACCTTTTTACCTATGTATTAATTATCAATCTCATTAAAATTAAATAATAATTTAATCTTTTCACAAGAGATCATTCGTTAAAGGTAGAAGTGAAAAAATACAATTTGACTTTTCTTGTAGGTTTTCTCACTTATTTAATGAATTGACAATAACAAAATACCCTTATATTTAATAAGGGTGTTTTGATGATAGCAAAATGACTAAACTAGCCCCATTGCCTTACATTAGAGAGAACAAATAATTGAAGTCATATGAGGCTTATTAGCAGTTTTAAATCAACCCCAGCACTAAATGAGGTTGCATGTAAAGTTTTGCATAAACATGAATTTATGCACAAATTGGTGATTAGGCATTGAAGTCTTGAGAGCTTTCAATGCTGAGAGCTAAGAAGGGAATCTTTCTTTTTCGGTTCTTTTATGCCATGAATCACTTAATATCCTTAGTACTCAAGCTCAAGGACGCTTCAACTCCTCTAGGGCAGAATCACAAGTTATCTGTGGAATCAGGTTAAAAGGGAAACCTGGAGGTGGCTACATTTAGACTTCTGAAGATGGATCTCCGTGAAGAAAGGCCCTTTTTACGTCTTTTTTTTTTTATATGATATAAAGGCCTATGCCTTGCTGCAGCAATGGCGGAGACGAACCGTGGTCATCTTAGCAACAGGGCTGAACGTCTCCTCATAATCCTGCCCATATTCTTGAGTGAACCCCTTAGCCACAAGTCTAGCTTAAAACCGATCTATCGAAACATCAGCTTTATGCTTCAGAGTGTACACCCAGCAAGATACGGCTTCTACGACAGCCTATTTGTAAGATAGGCTAAATCCAGCCACTGACATGTTAAAGTGTCCCATGCATGCACAAAACCTCTTGTAGCCGAGGTTCCAAAAACGGCACCAACAGCAGAGGTTCTGGGCACATAGGCTAGGATCATCCAACTGCCCAACTTAGAAAATTAGGACCCATGAAGAGTGTGTCCAACCCCTCACGAGTCTCACATTCAACAGTGGGGTTGATTTACCCGGGAAAATGAAACCACCGTTGCAAGGATGATAAACCATTCAGAAATACCAAAAGGATAAGGATATCATCATGAAGAGAGAGTATGATATTTAAACAGACTCATCATGGAATAAGTATGAAATTTAAAGAAGTATATCATTCAACTATGTAACTGTTAACAAGATGACGACAGCATTAAAGGGGCAACAATCTCCATAATACATTCAAGTGTTTCCTAGAATGAGTTCAGAGAAGGATACATATTGCACTTTGCACCAATTCTGAAACATGGGCCACAAAGGAAATGCTTCTTATGAGTTCTAAGACTCCATACTGAAAAGAAAAAAAAGTTTTTAAGGACTTCATCAACTTTAACGGAAAGTAAAAGGATTAAGGAGAGAAATCTGCAATTCTGGTTTTCCACTTTCAAGTGCCAATGTAACAAAAAGAGAAGATACAATGGCCCAACTGCTTCACTGTTTTTCCAAACACAGCTTCTAGTGGCCATACTTCTGGAACTCCCACTCACTGTTATCTACACAAGACAAAATGGAAAAGGACTCATAACCATGTTGTTGGGTGCAAGAGCTGAAGACAGACCATAAAGAAAGAATTGGGATCATATTCAATCATGAGTTCATCACACCCACATATCAACACATGTCCCTTTTAACCCCTGTTAATTGTGGTTAAGAAATAAGATTCACTAACCCTCAGTCAATCTAATCTTGGTTTTTAGAAAAAAATAATAATTTAAAGTTTAAACCCTAAAGGTTAAAACTTCTTAACCATAGTTAATAGGACACTTAAATGGGCTTTGTGAGTGCAATTGAACTCGAGACGAGATCCGAACTCCTAAAGAAAAGGCAGAAGAGACAACACATACCTAGCGGGCAAACTTGACGGGTCTTGAGCCATCGGCTGATGCAGTGGAAGTGGAAGGCATGGTTACATACACCTATAAAAAATATAAATCAAGCTTGTTTAAGCTCTAATAAGAATAAAAGGACAGATCTATCTGCGTAAGTATACATATGCTTGTTACGATGTAGATTGAATCAAGTACAGAAAAAGGTAACACAAAAAATATCATTATTCTACTTGATCTAAATATTAGCTCATCCAAAGAGAAACATCATCTCAAATAGCTTACTATATTACTATAATCTTAAACCCCCAACAAATTTGGCATCTGAGTGCTATAATTCTTAAGGTTATTTTTCTTTACGAAAACACAATCCATTTTATTCTTTGTATATACCTTTGGTTTCTATTTATGACTAAACACCGTGAAAATTTTAGTTTCTACATGAGGCCCACTATATAACTCATGTTCAACATATATTAGCCCATGTATCAATCTTTCGTCTGCTTGGTAAAATTAAGTTTTCTTTCTCCATCTTCTACATCCTTCTTAGTTAAGTTAATCCCTTTCCAGCCATAGCAATAAAGTCCCTCAGAAATAATTCGATAGGGGTCTAGTTCAGAAAAAATTGACAAAGTCAAGAAAACTTCTGGAAAAAACGGAAACAATAAAAAAGTTAATAATTCTAAAAAGAAAGTAACATGATATCAACTATATACCAAGTCGGAATTCGAAAAAAAATCGTCTAGGAAAAATTTTGAAATTTTTTCAAAATTTGAAAATAAATTGGTGAAACATAAGGTAAGATATGAAAAAATATTAAATAAGATTACTAATTATTAAATTATAAACAAAAATATTTTATATATTAGATATTTATTCGGGACTTTTTCAAAAAGTCGTGAATAATCGTAAAATTCATAATTTTTTTTAAAAATAGCATGTTTTAAAAAGTTGTGAATAGTTTAGAAATTAATCGTTCAACGAAAAAGTTGCGTATTATTCAGGTAATTTTTTAAAATATTAGAGAACTTTGTTACTATGTTTCCAGCAAGAGCTTAATGGGTAATAGAGAGTTCCATAGCAAACTAATTGTTTAATTTTCTTTCTCCATCTTCTGCGGCCTTCTTAGTTAACTTAATCACCTACCAGAAAGAGCTTAATGGATAATGGAGACTTCCATAGAACTTAATGTTTAAATAAACTTATATGTTTAACTTGTTATCGCAAAAAAGTTGACAACTAGAGAAAAAAGTAATAATAGTCGTATCATCTTTACTATTATAATGCAAGAGGCCGGCGTAGATGATTTTTCCAAAATTCCTATACTACCCTTATATAAAAAAAAAACTTTGATGTAATGTTTTGTTTTAATTTCCAAACTACCCCTTGCCTTTCATTTAATTTCCAAACTACCCCTTGCTCATCTATCTATTTAAAATCACAGCCAATCATGATTGAACTCGGGGAGAGTTCAATCGCACCCACGGGTTAACACATGTCCCTTTTAACTCCTATTAACTGTGGTTAACTCCTTCCCCTCGCTCTCACGTGCATCGCACGTGCCTCTAGCGAGTTCAATCGCACCCGCGGGTTAACATGTGTCCCTTTTAACTCCATTAACTGTGGTTAACTCCTTCCCCTCGCTCTCACGTGCTTCGCACGTGCCACCCGCTAGTAATTTTCTGACACGAATTCATTACAATATTTACTGTAACATTAAAAAAAAAACACATAAACAACATAATATGATTTATATCATACATAATTTAGCAAGGAACCTAATTATGGAGAACTAGAACAGACATAAATTGCATCTAATGGACATAGTCACCTAGTCGGAGTTAAGAAATTATTTATCTACGAAAAATTCGAAAACAATGGCAAATTTTCAAAAATAAATCGGAAAAATGTCGTGCAAGATATGCAAAATATAAATAAGATTACTAATTATGAAAAATTATAAGCAATAAATATTTATTTTGGATTTTTTTTCAAAACTTCATGAATATCAAAAAAATTGCAATTTCATGAAAAGTCACAAGTCTTTTCAAAAGTCGAAAATACTTCGTGAATTAATCATTCGACGAAAAAGTAGCAAATATTACAAGACTTAAAAAAAAAAACAGAGCGCTTTGGTACAATGCTAATGAGGAGACATAAAGGTGCCAATAAAAACCTACTAAGAACCATGATTCTCCAATAAGCATGTCCTATTCATGAAATAAAAATCGCCAAAACCGATACAAAACGGGCGATACGTATAGGTTTCAGTAGTCTCCTGTACGATTTTTATATTGATACGAAATGGGCAATACATATTGTTTCTTAGTTATTTATGTTTTAAAGTTTAATCCATTGTGTAATTGGAATTGTGTTTGCTACTTTGTCTTTGAGGCTTCCAATGACTTTATATTTGGTTCCTATACCTCATTTGATTTTTTTTAACAAAAGAAAAATTATATGTATCATCCGAAACCAATACCGAAACCAATATATATAGGTTTTGATTGGGACCGACACATCCCTGAAACCATATTTTTAATCCTTGGTCCTATTACTCTATTAGGTACATTACCACAAAAGAGACCATCCCTGCTTTTTATCAGAATATACCAGAAACCACATAAGAATATTTTTGCTTTTTTTAAATTAATTTATTAGGTGATGCTCAGAAGAATATTACAAAAGAGAATTACAGGTACTGTAACTGTTTTGAAGATTTCAAGAAACACCAGAAAAGAGTCTCCTAAAATCGTTTTTATATTCATAGTAGGAATTAAACTACAATAAATATATCGTAAACAATTCCATTAAAAAAGAATATTAAAGATTGAAAATTGAAACTGCAAAATAATATATATATGTATATATTAGAATTTTAACAACGTGACCTAGAATTAGGGCTAAGAACAGATATATACCCCAAGCAACCGTGCATTCCTCGCTCGTAGCGCTAGCTTGATTAGCCTGGCACTCAATGCCTGATTAAAACCAAGAAACTAAAATCAGCCAAAAATTTTGAAAAAAAAAATTCAAAACGGAAGAGAGAGGAGACCAAATCAGAACGAATCACTCACAGAGATCCATGATATGGTTCCTGCAAATCGCACAGTTGTCCACAACGATATCTGCGTCCACCAATCAATATAACAAACCCAAATTCAAATTAAAACGAAAAAAAACACAACACTCTTATACCATCACTAGAAAATAAAATTGCTTTAGAGCTTCATAAGACAAGAGAATTGAAAAAAAAAAGGGACTAGGATTAGGGTTAGGGTTGCATACCCCAAGCCCAAAGGGCAACAGCGTTCCACTTTTTGATTTCAAATCGCTTCAGCTTCTTTGAAGAAGCTGAAGAAGGTCCGGCTCCACTCGAACCCTCGCCGATGGGAACCATCGTCACATCGGTGTCCAAAGAAGCCATGGCTGAAACTGGAAGAGAGGAAAAAGGATGTTCCAAGTTTTACGGAAAAACAGTGGAATGGACAATAGTACAATAGGCTTTGCAGTAGCAGTTAAATACTTAAATAGGATATGACTTGCCAAAAAGGGTGGATTTTATAAACCCAAAGCCCAAATCTATTTTGAGGCCTGGCAAATTGGGTCCGGTTAGCACATAGCCCAAAGTTTGGGCTGACTGAGCCTGCTTTTTCACTTTAGGCTGGGCTGAGTTTGGGCTGAAATTTAGGCCCCAAATAAATTTTAAGGATGGTTTTAACTTGGTGCAAAGTCAGCAGCACCATACGAATTTACGATGGTGTATTCTTGTTCGGAGATTTGAAGTGGTATACTTACGAGAGGAGTCAAATCCTCTACGATGATAACCGGATTTGGCATATCCGGTTATCACCCCTAGATGTCGCCACGTGTCTCCTTTGACACCCCTTCACCGTGGGTAAGGTTCACCCACCCCTAGGGTTCACCCACCTATTTTTTGTTTTTTTTTTTTTAATTAAAAAACTGTTTTTAGAGTTTTTTTAATATTAAAAACAGTTTTTTAATTTTTTAAAAAGAATTAATATTTAAAAAAAAAAAACCAAAAATAGGTGGGTGAACCCTAGGGGTGAGTGAACCTTACCCACGGTTAAGGGGTGTCAAAGGAGACACGTGGTGACTCTAGGGGTGATAACCGGATTTGCCAAATCCGGTTATCACCGGAGATGATTTGGCTCCTTTACAAGATGACTTAGGATCGTTTCTAGACTCTAGCTATGACAAAAGACAATCTCTATTATTGCAATGTTAGCATGTCATGTGTCACATAACTACCCAATTTGAAAGTAACTAATCGCAAGGAAATAGAATAAACAATTAAAGTATTATAAATTTTAGTGTGGTGTTACGAGCACCTCAACAATTACTGATATACACTATCTCGAAAAACTTCTACATAACACCAAAACAGAAGCTTAAAAGGATAATAAAGCCCTTATTCTTAAAATTCTATCTATCGTGTCTGACAAAAGATTAATTTCTTCACCAAAAAGCTCAGCATTTTGTGAAAACAAAATTGTCAATTTTGCAAAGATGAAACAAGAAAGAATGAAATCAAGGGGGCGGCTTAATAAGGCTTTTAGTCCCCTTCAGCTTCTATTTTCCTTTTAGGGTTAGGGTTTTGCATGAGTCGTTTCATTTTTGTCCTTTCGTTTCCTCTCATTTCCTGCTTCTTCTCTTGTTGTGTGATTTTGAAGCTTTTTTAATGGTGGGAGCTTACACCCACCAAGGAACATTGGCTTCTTATTTCAATTTAAAAACTGCCAGAAGGGAATGACTTTTATTGTGTGTTCTCTTTGATGTAAGTTGTTTTATATATGTGCTTTTTTTTTTTTTTAATGTGTATATTATGTTTATTGCTTATGTTTAGGTGATGCTTATGTTGGGTTGCAAGTGTGGTTGTGTGTGGTGTGTGTGCTCGCGTGAGTGCATGGGGTGTGTGTGTTTCCTTTGTCTTGCCTTCAGCTATCGCCTTGTGGTGTAATTGAGTTAACCAAAAAAACTTACCTTAGGGTGTTTAGTCCCACATCGGCTGTGTAGCCGAGCTTGCCTCCCTTATAAGTGTCATCACGCCTCAATTGGTTGGTAACTGTTTTGAGGAGTGTTTGGATGATGCTTATGTTGGGTTGCATGTGTGGTTGTGTGTGTGGTGTGTGTGTGCGTGGGTGCATGGGGTGTGTGTGTTTCTTTTGTCTTACCTTCAGCTATCACCTTGTGGTACAGTTGAGTTAACCAAAAAAATTTTTGTTTATTACTCAATATTCCTATAAGTAGAGGGTAGTGGGTGACCTAAGGGACATGCATTATTTATTCCATGCTCAATCTGTGTTGTAATTAATTTTGGAACGAAGGTTGAAGAAGAGGTTGTTTTGGTCATTTTATCTTCTTTTTACTGTTTCACTTAAATATTACTTGACATTGGTGTATTTTAGTAAATATTGGGGTGCAGGTAGCACCACCCTTTAGTTATTTCCAACACATGGCACGCTAGCATTACAGCCATAGAGATCGTCTCTTGTCATAGTCAAATACAATCGTAAGTCGTAGGAGATTATAAGGTCACACGTTAGCATTGCAACCATAGAGATCATCTCATCATAGCCAGATACGATCCTAAGTCATATGAGATTATAAGGTCACGACTTGAGCTTCTATGCTATAAATGGGTTTCTGTTTCTTTTTTTTGCTAGGCAAATGATAGTTACATTAAAGGAATGGTAGTTCCAATTTTTTTTTGCAATGGTAGATCTACATTGCCTACTCTTTTAAAATTACTCCAATTACATAGTTCCAATTTTTATTTTTTTTTTGGCAATGGTACCTCTACATTGCCTACTCTTTTAAAATTACTCCAGCTTACTCAAGTGATTAGACTCCATCACATCACTTCCATTCTGACCTTCTCTCCAAGGATCCTGCACCAAGATATCAATGTTTCAACCTACGAACACAATAACCATTCTATGTCCTAACTTGTCAGTATTATCCTACAATTTTATTTATTGCAAAACTCTATTATTATAGTTTGAACCATTAATCTCTACATCTGAAAATTATTGATTGTCTTTACCTGTAATTGTAGTCATATTGGGGTGAACCATGTATATCTTGTGGTGATTTTCATATTTGTTTGTCATATTTCGTCAAACACTAAGATCACCTTTTTTTCGCACAACAATTGGTATTAGAGCAAGTTCAGGGGTTGCAAAGATTATGACGGTTTGAAAAATTTGTTCAAGATGATCCAACGAGTTTGCAAAGATTGTTGAAGGCGGAGATGAGGATGTAGTTTTCTATGCAAATATGTCTAAGTTTTGTTTATGTAGAATAATCTTTAAATTTCTTTGGGTACGAAATGCATCCGGTAAAGCTTATCTCTAATTAAGGTTTTTTTTTCTTCTTTTCAGCTATCTCATTCGGTTGAGGAGTGTACAAATCTGACACTTCATGAAAGATCTCATTCTCTTCACAATTTTTGTTAAATTCCGTATCCAGGTATTCATCACTTGGATACGAAATTTTTTCACAAAATTTTTTCACAAAATTTTGTTCACAAAATCTCATTCTCTTCCCAAATTTTCGACAAAATATGTTCTTATTGCAGGTGTAGAACTCCAACAACTTTCTGCCTTTGTTCCTATACGCTCCTGTCATTATTCTTCATTGCTTCTTGAACTTCTTCTTCTTAAGTCTAATATTTTTCCTCTCATTCCTTACCTCAACAACATAAACATTTGCAATTGGCTCTTTCTACTTCTTGTCTCGATTGCGAGACTCTTCCTCCACCCTTAAGTGGTGCATCAACTCCATAAGATGAATGTCTTTTTTCTTGTGCATCAACTTAGACCGTTACGATTCCAAGTTGAAAGTAGCTTCGAGATGATGACTCTAAATGAATGTTTTTGTCAAGAGTCATTCTAGCAGCAATGATTGCATCTGCTAGCTTTGAGATGATGACTCAACATAGTCTACAACCTAAAATTCTACGATCCAGATTCTTTTGACATGTAGACAATCATCAGTGCATCCCATACTTTCTTTAGCACCATTGGTATTCTTAGAGAACTGATTATACAGTTGATAAGAAAGAAAATTTAAAATGTTGTAACAAAAAGAGTAGTCATCATCAACCCATTTTTTAGCCTAGTCATCGTTATAGCAATCTCAATATTGGATGCTCCTAGAGCTACAAGAATATCTAGACATTCATTAGTCAAAACATATATATGCAACTAATCTCAGTATCAGATGCTCCTGGAGTAGCAATAATGTTGGGGCATTCATCGGTTAAAACATGCCTTGAGTTGCTTCAGGAAGTACATGATATGTTCTTCATAGCGGTTGAAATTCATCAAATCAAACCATCCATCAAAACAATTTGTGTTGACTGGGACTAGGTCAAGTGCAGTCATGGTGGTTATTGGAGTCGACAAATCTTCAATTTGTTGGTTAAAAACTTCAAATTAGGTTGCACGCGATGACCACAAAACTGAACCAATTCAGCTAAGAGGCACGACAAGCGCTTTTTAAAGATAATTGGAGTCTCCCGTTTGTACAAGGGAATATGACAATTCTATCATCGGGATTTAACCTAGCCTGAAATCGATTCGTTATATTATAGATTTGCACTATCTAATAAAAATGGTACTTTATTCCTTTGGATGCCCACAAATTGTTAATCCAATTAAGGTCCAAAGTTATCGTTGTTATGGATTACACAGTTTTTATAAACTAGATTAGTCCAATGTTACCTAGTTCGTCGGTTTGCTTGGTTCGAATTCGGGTTCAGGGTTTGCAATTCGTCACTCTACAGTGAACTCGGTTCGCTAGGGGTAGAATGAGATAATTCGTTTTTCGGTTCACTTAGATTCTTTAGTTTGGTTTGCTAGCATAGTTCGCTACTTAAGTATGTAAAACAATATATATATTATAAAAATATATCTTTTAAACATGTAAACAATATATTACAAATACTTATTTGAAAAATATAATAAAAAAATATCCTTTTATGAACGATTTGTGAATTCAAAGTATAAATTTGCCGAACCTAATTAAAAATATTAGTGAATTTGAATAAAAAAATTAGACAAACTAAGATTGTTTTGAAACCACTATATGGTTCGCTCAATTTCACAACCCAAAACGAACTGAACCACGAACCAGTTCTGGTTCGCTCGGTTCACGGTTCGCTATAGCATGTAGCGAACTTGGTAACCCTGGATTATTCTATCGCGTAGGTGTTTGCCAAACAAAATTACTCGCTAAAAGTGATTCTAACATAGTTCCAGAATTGGCTCTGTATGGATTCTGGATAATTTCATCGAACTTGGATGCCTACGTACTCATGATCTGTTATGGATCACGGAATCAAAACCATCACATCTCAAGCTAGATCATATCAACGGTGGCGATCTAACTTCTAATTTCATGCTCTTGCACGTGCACATGCCGCACTCGGTGCGATGCACCTCACTAGAGCACACATACTTGGGTGTATGTGTTCAAATGAGAACAGACTCTATAGGAGGGAAAACATTTATTAGGTGGCTTCAAGTATCATAAATATTTGATGTGGGACTATGAAATGAGAAAAGAGTTTTCTTTCAAAGTCATGGGTTTCTCACCCAAAACTCTCAAGATTTAAAACACCATTAAATCTCTCCCACAGAGTTCTATTTCAAATCCTTAAATCCATTTAAGATTTTAATAAATTGATTTAAAAACTGTTTTAATAAATCATAATCAACACACACTAATCAATCAAAGAGGGGCCCCTGTATACAACTCTGTTGCTCTTCATACTAAGAAAATTATCAATGTACAATTTGATTTACAGTTATTCTAGCCTACCTCCCCTTGATTGTGTGGTGCTTGGGAAAGTTCAACCCAAGATTCTTATATAGAACAGTATCAGAGTAGACTGTTGGAGATCTCGGTGATCGGATCCGATGTCTATGACCGTAACGGTGGTGGCGATTGTAATGGTAGTGGTGGCCATTCTCTTTCTTCACCTCCTCCTTTACTGCTTCACCCTCCTTTGTGTCCTCCCCATTATCTTCCATATCATTTTTGGTTGGAACCGTGTAGACAAATGGTGCAACTGGTATGTCATCAAAGTCCTGGAGAGGCTCCAAGGTCTTGACCACAGTACTCATTGTGGGTCTAGGCTTTGGGCTGTGGCTCAAGCATTTATAAGCCAATGAAGCTGCCTTCTGAGCTCCCTTGGCCGAGTACTGACCTTCGAGTCTCGGGTCCATTATCCTGAAGAGCTTCCGAGGATCATTCAAAAGTGACCTTGCCCACTCTACAAGGTTCTGTTCTCTACTCGGACGGCTCTTGTCCATCGACCTTCTACCTGTTAGTAGCTCTAGGAGGACTACTCCAAAGCTGTATACATCGCTCATTGCGGTCAGGTGACCTGAAGATTGTAAAAAATTGGATGAGATTTAACAAATTTCTAAATGATGATTCCCTAAGAAATTACTTAATAAAAGAAAACAAATGTTTTTCATTAGAGAGAAGATTAGCTTAAAGTATAGCAATATTACCGGTCATGATGTACTCGGGAGCAGCATAGCCCTGTGTGCCCATGACACGAGTTGAAACATGTGTTTCGTCTCCCTCCGGACCATCCTTCGCTAGCCCGAAATCTGAGAGTTTAGCAGTGTAATCCTGATAAAAGATGAAGGAGAATTCATTAATTAATTAGGACTCAAAATCGCTTTGAACAGAAGTATAAGCAGCATGCTCAATATTGCTTCTAGGAAACTAAAACTTGTAGTTAGTGCAGAATTACAAGAGAGGTTAAGAAGAAAAGAAGAGCTTACAGAGTCTAATAAGATGTTTGAAGCTTTAAAATCCCGATAAATTACCGGCTTCTCTGCTTCATGTAGGAAGGCAAGGCCCTTTGCTGCTCCAATAACAATTTTCATCCTCGTCGACCAGGGCAGAGAAGCAGAATATCCTGCATTCAGAATGAGATTAGACATATAATCATCGACTGTTTACTGGAAAACAATAAACTACATGTTTTCAATTACTTCATAATAAGAGTAATCAATCCACAACCCCTGTTAATGAACTAAAGCAAAAATGAAATTGTAATGGATGATCCTAGCCGTCCAATTTTCCTCAACTGTTTTAAGGTCTAAATTGATGACCATATTACCTGAGTTCAGATGGGCAACAGCGCTTGCTGTTGCGCTGTTGCCCATATGTGTCTTGCAAAATGGGCCCCATATCCATCATTGGTGATCCCCATATGAATAGTAAAGTGGCCCCCATTTTATAAGACACATATGGGCAACAGCGCAACCCATCCGAACTCTATGTACCTACATACAGTAAGACCTCCGGGAAGGCATGCTATGTTTTTCTTTTATTTTCTTTTTATTTTTTTGGTAATTGAAAATTGATTATTTGCAAAAGTAGATAGGGACGATAGGGTATCTTTTTTCCCTAGCTTATTGAACAAGTTGTTCAAGAATATTAATTTGGAAATAGACACTTCAATTAGAAAGTTGAGCTGGAAATTTGAGTCTTCATTGCTTAACAAAGCTGTGAACTTGACTCTCCAACCACTGCTTTTCCTTCTTTTTCTTCTTTCAAGTTTGGAACTTGAGATAGTCTATTTTCCATTATTCCAAAAACACCCCTAAGTGTTGATTTTTTCTTTTTCTTCCTTCAATTTTGCAACTATGATAACTCAGATGACCAAATTAACCCACTCTAGTTTCTCTCTTTTTATTTTACATTAAAAATAAAAAAATATTTAGGCCGCCAAGTATTTCTTTTTCGTTATCTCCTAATAACTTTGCAATCGATTCTACTTTCTCTACGAAACAGAAGAAAAAATAGTTGTGTATCCCATACTTTGTGATATATATAAATGCTATAAAATACCTTAAATACCAAGAAATCTAAATATTTCGGAGATAATATATTGAACTTGAGAATTATGCAGAGGTTTACTTCTAAAGAGTTGATTCTCTAAGCTGCCTCGCGCCAGGTATTCGTATACAAGGAGCCTGTGCTCGTCCTCGCAACAGTATCCGATCAGCTTCACGAGATGGGGATGCCTCAATTGCCCCAGAAATATAACTTCTGCCTGTAAGACAATCAAAGCATCTAAGCATGTCATCAACCATAGAAGGGGAAGCTGTAAATTGATTCATAAGCAGTAATAGCAACTAGCCATTAAGAAATTATTGGAAATTAGAAAATTTTATGGTGGTACCAATATTTGATTTGAAAGGGAAGACAATAGGCAAAACTGTTATAAGAACTGAATGACATTTTTGGTAAATTCTCACCAGCCACTCCTTATGGCCTTGCAATCCATCCAAGTCCAAGAGCTTAACAGCCACAGGCTGAGCCTTCAAACCAGGCCTTAGCTTGTCATCAATGAATCCCTTGTGCACCGGACCGAACCCGCCTTCACCGAGGAAATTACTCGACGAAAAGTTGTGTGTGATCACTCTCAGCTCTGCGAGTGTGAAGACATGAAGGTATGACCCTATGAGAGAATTCGAGAGGTCTTCGACCGAGAGGGGTGATCCGGGGTTGCTCAAGTCCGATAGCGAAAGCCTCTGAAAAGAACTATGCTTTGATACCTGCTTCTTGGACTCTGATAAGGGGCTCTTGTTCTTGTAACATGCCGGGATGAAAGATCTCCATGTGATTTTCTTGACATTCATCTCGTTTTGTATATTACCTCCAACACAAGTTTTTATTTTAAGAACTGGAATCTGTATGAAACAGTGATCGTCGTGTCTCGAAAGCTTAGGATTGGATCAAAATAATGAGAAAACGAGGAGATCAGGAAATAAGGTGGTGGAAATGGGTTCTGGGTTCTGGACTTAAAAGAAGGCTGAGACCCAATTTATCAATTACCAACTACTCTCTATTCCAATATAGATAGAAAGAGAGGATTGTATCCCCTTTTATTACACTCTCTTGATATTTTCTTTTCTTTTAATTTTGTTGTACAACGTGGAAATCTTCCAACTCTAAATTATATTTGTGGATATTATCATAAATGATCGGTTATTGAGTGCTGGGGATCTTTCTTTTGGTTATGACATGGCTACCCTTGACTTTAGAAATTTTGTTTTTTATATTTTTTTGAAGGATTTAAATAATAAGCTCTTTTCATGGATGTTCTTGTTTCCTAGTAGTTAATATAGAAATTTCAGAACAATTTCTCATATTTGTCTTGTTTGGACTTTGGTGAATTCATTGAGAAAACAAACAAGTTTACTGGATACAAGGGTGCTACTCTTCTTTTGTAAATTCTCAGTTAGATGAAAATAGTCCTTACTGTTAGTATTAACGTTAACATGGATGGAAATGGGACAAATGGCATCCCCTAGTTATAACTGAGAGAATCCCAAGTCCGTTTATCTATACTTAGCTACACGAATGTCGTAAAATTAATAGACTGCCTCACCTTGAATGAGCCATAGCACAAAATTTACACCTAATCAGATGACCATATTCTCCGCCTGGGGCATGGATGTGATTGTCCCTATTGCAGTATTGATCATTTACGTCTCCTTCTCTAGTCATTCTCACATATTTCTTGATGAATTTGCTATATCTGTCATCATGGGAGGAAAATTGTTACTTTGATTTTATTTCAAATTCATATTTTCAGGCATTTTCAAAGTTCAAACGAACAATGAAAAGTAGGTGATTGAGTGGTTGATTAGGATAATCCAAATGGTTATATTGTGGGGCTATGGCCATTTGAAAACAAGAGATTATTGAAGGGTCCAGATTCATCGAGGCAATTTAGACCATACCGCTATGCAGGACATTAGATGTTTGAGGCCTGAGGGGGTATTTCTTAAAGAGAAATTGATTTATTGAGAATTCTTGAATGATTTACAATGACCCCATAAAGGGTTTAAAAATAGATGTTTCATGCCAAGACTCCTAATATAGAAAGAACTCTCAAAGATAATCCTAATCTAATCATACCTAATCAAATCTTAAATTCAATTTTAATTGATACTATCTAATTGTGAAGAGATACACTGATAATGATACAGTGTATCTCATTCACTTTATTACAATAGGATATTTCCTAATATTTCTGTTGGGATCTTCTCCCGTGGTAGTTGGCGAGGAGACCCTAGCACTATCTCCTTCCCTATGTACAAAGTCTAAGGGTGTCTGCGCATAGTATAAGGGTGCAAGCATATAGGATATGTGTTTGAGTTATGGTGTTACCGGCGGTCTCCCCTCCAACTACAACCGGAGAAGATCCCAAGTCTTTCTGTCAACTAAAGCCTAAAGTGTAGGTTGGTGGGCTTAGTTCTCATCTGTCTATACAATTCTCCATGGAAATCAAAGGGGTATTGTAGTCAATTCACAGAAATAACGTAGACAGTGTCAATGTCTTTATTTATTTATTTATTTTAATTTTTTTTGCAACGTCTTTATACATGGATTTCGATTTTCTTGCTTGACGCGGTGGTACAAAGGAGAAAGAGAACGTTTCTTTGAGGTTTGTTGGCTCTTATGTTCGGCGTATCGGAGTGATGTGGCGCTGCTGACGGCCTCTTTCTGTTTGTCTGAAATAATAAAAGAAGTGGAACGACTGCTATTTATTTCCCCCTTTAAATAACCAATGAAGCTCCGGTTGAACAGTCCATAATTTGGAGTAAACGAAAAATTACCTGGGAAGGGGTATTTGTGGAAAAATCTACTATTAAAGAATACCCTTCTTTGTTTTCATAATTACCAAACTATCACTTTTTAAAGGCAATTTTTTGGTTGCTCATTGACTGAATGTTCATAGTTAATCTCTTTTTCTAGGGCATATAAATGGGAATGGACAGGTGCCCACTTAATTTTTGAAAAAATTATATTTTGTATGGTAAGTTGTTTAATTATGGAATTGTGCATAATCATTGAAAAAAAGGGAGGCAGTTGCCCCTTAAAAAATTAATTATTTAATATGACACAGTCATAGGCTTTAGTCCCTTGAACTTTTGATTACTTAACAAGGCATAGCCATGGGGGCACGGGACAGCTCACCTGTAAACAAGAGGATACAATATCCATAAACATGTACGGACGAATTAGCCAACAAACTTAAGTCATTAAAAGAAAATTTGGGAGCTACATCCCCATCCCCCTAGACTCAAGTTATTTTATACCCGCCTAATCATTTTCTACAAATCAATCAATAATTACTACCATTTTCAATCAACATCCTATACCCCCCTAGGTAGAAAATCCTCACTCTGCTCATATATATATATATATATATATATATATATATATATATATATATATATATATATTTATTTTATGGTAGACAATGTCGTTAGTAAATTAATTGTTATAGAGATTACCTATGAACAGGAGCTCCATGGGAGCAATCCAAAAATTGTCTTTGGAAGTAAGAGTTTGATAATAATGAACACAAAGGAGGGCATTTTTTAATAGGACTTTTTTTTTACAAGTACCCCTTCCTGAGGCAAATTTTAACTAACTATGAATAGTTTAGCATGATATAATGACAGTGACCCCAGAGGGTCACTTTGAAAGTGGTTCAGGCCAACCAGAGCCTGTAAGTATTGAAATTCTACGCCCGCATGCACTTGTAGTGATTGAAAGGTCGGTCACTCATCCACGAATCCATTTTTGGAATTCAAATGATAATCTTTTACTTTGAATGACATACATAAAACTTATCGGATGAGTACTCTTTTCACCTTTCTATGTTATAAGCATTGGTTTGTTGGTTAGTTTATCATCACGGTATTGGTGGATCATAACACTTGTACTCTTCACCCTCATTTTCCTAAAATGCATTTATTTGTAAAAGAATAAGTTGAAAATTCCCAATTATTTATCCTTGTTAAAAAGCTTGTTGCCTCTAATTTTATGTATGAATTTGTTTGGTATAAAACTGAAGCAAGTGAAATCCATGGTCTGCAGTTGGTTTGGTCTTTGACTAATGAAACTCTTTCTACTGATTACAACTCGAAAGGTCAAAAAATATAGGGTGAACAAATCAATCAGCTCACAACCACCTTACCTTCTTTAATGAAAATTTACCAAACACTACATATAATTCAAAAAAAATTTAAAAATTAAAACATAAAAAATCTTATCGTATAAAGAATATGAATAAGATGTCCATAGACTAAGAGTGTCATGATTACAACTGCTTTTCAAGAGATAGATTAGTGATTACTTAATTTAAATTGACAACAGGACTTGCTATGGTGGACGCTGAATTCGGGCATCCATACTTCATCGGCACTTGGCAATAAAACGGAGGAGGAGTCATTTCATTTTCTCCCCATGATTTTGATTTCTCCTCACTTAAGATCTCTTCCCTTTTTATAGCTGGTGTCCAAATGAAGTGTGGATGACTGAGCACCCAGCTCGTCCGTCCACCAGATCAAATCCGAAGCCAATATTAACATGTATACACGTGTGAATTCGTTAGGCACACTAAACCCACTTGCATTTTCTGGACCCAGGACAGTTCATACACCAGTCTTGCGCACACGCGCACACGTGTGAATTCGTTATGCATTAAATTCGATTGTATACCCCTAAAACATTCTATTATCGTGTTTAGAAAGAAAGAAAGGTCAAAAGTCAACCAAATCCGTTCTTCCTCTCACAATACCGAAATTCAGGCTTGGTAGGTAAGTTATCTGTAGACTTTGGCCTTTCATATTTCCATCAATACCGAACTCTAATTTAAGTATCCAAATTCCAACGCGTATGTAACAAGGAACCGGAGCAGTTAGGGCCGTGTTGGCCACGTGTCATGCAGTGTCTACGTGTAACATTGAATGAAAACGAGCCACTTGTCTCACGCGGACTCCGCAACCATTTTGATTCGGGACTGAATAATCATCATCGTCGTACAATAAATATAAAAGAGAACATATGAACCGTCTGATCTCATTCCTAGAAAGTCGTTCAGACTGGAAGATCTCCATCGTCCACAGAGTATTTTGGATCTATAGGTCAAGGAAGCAGTATAATATGACAGTCCCAATACAGCGTCACAGAGTTCATAGAGAAAACTCCTTTCGAGAAGAAGATATTAAAAAATATATCTATATATAATTATTGGTCGGTTCCAAAAGGACACACAGGCCAGCAAAGGTAATGACATCAAGATTGTTCGCTTTGCTCACGAGTAACGAACTGACAATAACCATTTTTTTGAAGTTTGAGTAAAATATGAAAGAACTACCCATAAGATGGTGAAGAGGTCTCTCGCGATGAAAAAAGCCTCCCTCACCCACTATTACTAACAACTGACCCCCATCTATTAAATAATGAGTCTAACACAAACAGAGCTTTGGTTCAAGAGTGAACAGAGCTTCCCAAAATATGCCTCGATAGGGTATTTTCAAAATTATGTTAAAATTATATGATAAAAATGCCTTTCTTTTTATTAGTAATAACTAGCGAACACCCCGTGCGATGCACAGGATGTGAAAATTAGATAAATTAAAAGAATGGATAAATTCAAATTTTGAAGGATTAAAATAAGAAAATAAGAAGAACAAATTCATCTAATGATTGCAAAAATAAAATGAAATTATCTATCTCCAATTACTTGTTGATTTTTTTAAAAGAAATTCAAAATGAAGTAGATTTTTTTGAAAAAAAAGTTGACTCGGATAACGTTAACTTATCATCTAATTTATGTAGATAAAGCCCAAGACAGAACCCTATAATCTACAGGCACCATGTCAACCATAGGTATTAACCTTATCATCTAATTTTGTAGATAAAGCTTAAGACAGAACCCCTACTGGCACCATGGCAGCCATACATATGTAGGGTGTGTGTGTGTGTGGGTGTTTCCTTGATTTGATTGCAGCTTTCACCGCAACCATACATATGTAGGGTGTGTGTGGGTGTGTGAGTGAGTGTGTGGGTGTGTGTGTTTCCTTGATTTGACTGCAGCTTTCACCTTGTGGTGTAGTTGCCTTAGACCAAAAAAAAAAAACCGTACATATTCACCTTACTTTAATCAAACAAATCTCATAGACATAAGACATATATAAAATAAATGAAAATAAAGAGAAAGATAGTATTAATGTCTACTGGATTCTTATGCAAATATAATAATCTAAGGGTATAACCGGACTACGGGGAGTCCGGTTATGCCCTTGAAGTCGCCACATTTATGCCCTTAAAGTCGCCACATGTCCCGTTTGACACCCTTTAATTGTAGTTAAGATTCACCCACCCCTAATTTTTTTTTTTTTTGAAGGTTCACTCACTATCTTTGGTATTTTAGAAAAAACTATGTTTAAAATAAATCAACAATGATTAGAAAAAAAAAAATATATATATATATATATATATAGTTAATATTTTTTGTCGAGAGACCACACACGCAGCCTTTATAAGCTTCACCCAAGAGCTTCCCAAAACGGGTACCAACCGTTTAGGACGCTATAGAACTTATAAGGACATGAGTGTGCGTGTTTTCCTTTCTTTGCCTTCAGTATTCACCTTGTGGTGTTACTGAGTTTACCAAAAAAATATATATATATTTTTTGTCAAAACAAAACTAAGGATATGTGGGTGAACCTAAGGTTGGGTGAATATTAACTACAGTTAAAGGGTGTCGAAAGGGACACGCGGCGACATCAAGGGCATAACCGGACTGTGTCCAGTTATAACCGTATCACTATGCAAAAGGGACGTATTCTTCTCCAGTTATAACCGGTTTTGCCAAAACCGGTTATGCCCCTGAGGTGGCTACGTGTCTCTTTTGATACCTCTTAACTATGGTTAAGATTCACTCACTCCTAAGGTTCACCCACCTATTCTTTGTTTTTAGAAAAAAATAATAATTTTATTATTAACTGTAGTTAAAATTTACCAACTCCTAAGGTTAATTTTTTAAAAATATTTTTTCTAAAAAACAAAGATAGGTGGGTGAACCCTAAGCGTAGGTGAATCTTAACCATAGTTAAGGGGTGTAAAAAAGGACATGTAGTGATCATAGGGGAGTAACCGGTTTTGCCCAAAACAGGTTACAACTGGAGAAGATCACCAGTCTATGCAAAAAGAAATCACCAGAAAAGCGTAAGAGTTTCTTTACCAAAATTCCTGCCCTTCTTTCCTTCTTCTCCACTTCACTCCTATGCTTGATCCCTGTCATGGAGCGTGCAATGGAAAAAGGTAGAAAAAGCCTACAACTCTCTGAATGATCTTCAACCCACTCATTGGTTAGAAGCTATTTGATCCTCTTATTTCATGGATATCCCAGCTAGGCTCCAACGTTTAATTTGCAAAATTGATTTTCTTTCAAAAAAAAAGGCTTGCCATTTATCAGTACTAAATAATGTGGCTCCAAAGGTTGGAAAATACCCACCGCAACAACGGTATGCGATCCATCTCTCGTGAACATCAAGATCACTCTTGATGTTCAGTAGCTTTCATAATGGAGATGAAAACTGAAAGAAGAGAGACGAACCATAGAAGAAACGATGAGGCCGACCTCTCTTGGTTAGAATGCTTATACCATTTCTTAGAAGCAATATTTGTTGTGAGGAAAGAAATGCCGCTTTTACCATTTCAGAAACCAACTCTCTCTCTCTCATTCTAAAACACACCAAATTAGATGTTTCATTTCATCCTTATATATAAGAAAGGAGTGTAGGGATGTGAAGGGGTGTCTCTGATAAGGAGGTATAAGGCATGGGAAGGGGTGTATTTGATACGGTGCTTTTGAGAGATGAGAGAGAAACGCTAGGAAAAAAGAGGGGTGACGTTTGGTTTTAACTTTGATGACGTGGCAGAAGGAGAAGGGGGAAAAACATTTTGTAATAGTATTAGGTAATAGATTTCCACATTACATCTATGATATGACATATATTGAGGAGCTCCGATTCTCTTCTCTAACGAGAGCTGTTTTTTGTAGTTAAAACTCAATATGAACACACAATAGTAGACCACCAAATAATCTGTTTTTTTTTTTAGCAAAATATTCCAATGAGCCCACCACCATCCTATACAGGCGTCTCTTGAACCAAAACTGTTGGTCTTAGCTAAACTCAAGGAACACCCAATAGTAGACCACCCAAAACAAAAAATTCTGTTTTTTCTTCTTATTTTAGCAAAATATTCCAATGGGGCCACCCGGCCCACCACATTCCTATAAAGACGCACCATATTGGGTGAGGCATTACAAGGGTTGCATTCGGGCCTAAAAGCATTTGTAAATTCTCAGGCTTCGGTCGGGCTTATTAAAAAATATCAAAAGTCAGGCCCAAACCTGCCCCATGTACAGCCCTAGGCACCTAGTTTCCCTTACCCCTCCAGGATAATGCCCCATGCAAGAGCTGCTCCGTCCAGTAAACTTGCACCAGGAAAAGAGGGGTCCAAGGATTGCCGTTGACACCTCATATTAAGTATTAACCAAGGAGGGACACGGAATGGAATATGAGCAATGCTAGGTTCATTTTCCCTCTCCATACAAGAAGACAAAATAAATTTGGTGAGACCTACAAAAAAATGTCATACTATTTTGTTTTCTTGTATAAAACAACCGGAGAGTGGACCACCGGACCTAGCATTGCTCATGGAATATATGATGCTCTAATAAGAGAAGACGAGGCAAAAACGTGTCAACCTCAGACTAGAAAGCAAGGAATCAAAACTGGTAAGGAATGCATGATCCATGAGGAAGAAGTTGGATGCATGTATGGATGAGAGGCATGATGGGGTCAGAGATAGGACCCTCTTGTCATCCCCAATCTCATATATTCGATCTGTCTCACAGTATCTCTGCAATGATATAGTAGGTGTGTATTAAACAATGTAATTTAGCGTTTGATTAAACACCCTCCAACAAAGACTCTTTCAATAATTCGCACAGAATAAGAAGAATAAACAAAGAATACGTGTCATTACCCGGTGCTCGTTCTCCATTCTTTGCCAGTGTAGGCATGAAAGTGGTGCTAAGCAGTATGGTCTCAGCTTTTGATAAAATATGAACTTCATATCTCACTAGTAATTATTGAAGGTTTGGTGATTGGATCAGCATGAACCCCCCTTAGAAAACATAGTCATGTCGCAATAACCCGGAATTAGAGCCTCACATCATTAAAGGACTAGAAATCATTATGAAGAAATAAAATAAGAACATTTTTTTATGGGAAATTGAATATAAACAGACCTTTGCTTGCTGAAACATTGAGTTTACAAAATTGGCAACTCTAAAACTGATGATGCTTCCATCTTTTCACATTCAAAGAAACTGCTCCCGAAATTTACACCTGTTAGACAAAGATTACAAAAATTAATCCATCAATTTGTGGGGCTCAGGGCTATTCAGGAGGGAGAGTTTCATGAGTTTAGATGAAGATAATGGGTTTCATATATACCTCCATTGTAAATGGGATAGTCACCACAAATATTATATACAAAAGGAAACACTCCCTGCAATATTCACAAGCATGAGTTCAGTATAAGAGATTCTTGAAGCAATACCAAGAAGTTTGTCAATGATGTGTAGAGAATATGCGGTTAATACCCACATGTGTCGGAAAAAAGGTGGGGCTGCCACTGCTGAAGGCAATCAGGAGTCCAGGGAGTACTAAATAAATGCCGATGATCTGATTCATGAATAGTTATGATGCTATCTGAAAACATGGCTTCCATTTGGTTGGTGTCTCAAATTCTCAATAAGCGTCTGGTAGAATGATTTTAGAGCCTTGATATCACTACCCTGTGGTAGGACAGCCAAGTGAGATGGAGAACAAAGATTAAAACAGTGACAACAAGCAGTATATTAAGACTATTCAGTAATCTCAAATTTTGATTAAGATGTGGGTTTGAGCCCATTGCTAACTAGAGTCGTTTAGAATTGCAACAGTGAAGCTGAGGGCTCAAACTCAGCTTGCCTAAGGAAAACAAGTTAAATAATGATAAATAGTACAATTAGGAGAATTAGAAGGTAACAATGGGCCAAGGAAGATGCCAAGTGAGGATTGAGACATCAATTACTAAGATCAGATTCCTACAGTATCCTATAAAGTATAAACAGACTGGATGAAAATGTAGTACATCTAATAAATGGCATGATATTAGACTTCCACTAATATCTGCTCAACTCCAGAATGAGAGGAAGTTTGGGGCAGCGCCTTAAAAAGGATGGTGGAACTTTGCCTCTTCTGCTAACACGTTCCAATTCCTATCATCATCGTCGCAGCTTGTGATAATGAGGAGGTGGGCATTTCTAACTCGTGATCCTCTCCAGTTAAAACCGGCTTTTGCAAGTCTGGTTATAACGAATGCCTGATGCGTGTCCCAAAAAACGAGCGCCAAAAAGGGCGTTACTTTTCTCCGTTAGCATTCCGTTGATTTTTTAGTTTTCAAAGAAAGAGAGAGAAACCCAACTTTCTCAAATCTCAAAAAAGAGAGAGAAAACAACCTTACCAAAGGACCCAAACATTCTCACTCCACTTTGTTCGTAACCAAAACCTAAGGGAAGGGGAAGATAACCGGTTTGTGAGCCTTCTGGCGGTGTGTTAACGGAGAAGAGACTCGCAAACTCTAGACTGACGATTCAAGTAACTGGTGCCGACGAGAAGACCCATAGCCGGCGATTTTCCTTTCCCGTAGGTGAAAATCCATCTTTTTCACCTTCTTCTTCCTTTAATGTAGGATTCAAATGCTTGGGAATTTTTTCCTGGTTTTGGATTACTTTGTATCTATGATTTTTGTTATCACTTCTTATTCCTTGGGTATGATGCTGTAAAATTTTGTCTTTTTTTCCTAATTTTTGAGGTGATCAAATTTGGTACAGTTTGTGTCATTTTAAAATCAAGTCACTGATTCTGTCTTCCGTCTATCGGCCACCAACCTCTCAAATTGTGAAAAAAACAGGAACAAATCATAGCTGCGATATAAATACTGTCGCAAAACATTGTTCATAACCTCACTCTATTATACACTTTTCATATCTGCACAAAATGTATTCTTCCATAAACTAAAGCACACTTTTCTCTTTCACTGAATAATTGTCGTAATCATGCATTCTCTCTTAGATCATACTTATCTAGCATATGTTCCCAAGCATCAAGAAAATTTGCTTCATCATCATAATCATAAATGCATATGCTGAAATCCGTATTAAAAGTTATTGATGCATTAAATACATAACCAAGATGGTTTGCAGCATTCTGATACATATGTCATACACATATGTGATGATAAGTAGTAGGCATAACTTAAGATATCGCATTGGCCATTGCCTTGTCTTGGTCGATGAGGATTGTCTTGGGCTTCTTGTCAGACATTGCATCTAGAAATGTCTTAAACACTCACTCAAAGGACTCAATAGTTTCATCATACATTAAAGCTCCATTAAAACTATAACGAACCCAAAATCCCATCTAGGCTAAAATGGGACTTTAGGCCCATGACACACTTATCCTGAATTAACATGTAAGCATCCAAGGCAATACTAAACTGAACCTGAAAATTTCTTCCAAATCAAACATATATATATAACAAAAGACATTCAAAACAAGTCTATCTAATGGCTGAGTTTGTAACATCCGAACCATTCAACATGGTTCCCAAAACATAGAGTCAACCTATAAGTCATCAAGATGTAACTCTGTATCAAACTAAGTATCTAATATAATTCTTAAACCAAAAAAGAGTCTAGAAACCTAGTGGTATGGGAAGTAGTCAAGATCCCGTGTACCCTCCTTGGGAAAGTCACCCTCTTGCTCTACTCCGTATTCTTCTTCCACCCACGGCTCCACTGTGGTCATGGAACCTAAACCTGCCAACATGAAAACATATCGACTGAGCACAAGCAGCTCGATGAATATGAAATCCTAACTAGCAATATCAGAATATCAACATAGCATATTCATCATGGATACACAATCATCAGTATGAGCAGGTTCATAATAACATTTCATAACATTAATCATATGAGCAGGTTCATCATGGTATTTGAGTAATAACAGTATACATAAGTTAAAGTGCGAAAGCATCATAATTATTTCTTAATTCTTCTTTTCTTATCTTATTTTGTTTTTTTCTTTTCTTATCGTACCTTGCTTTCTTTTCTTTTACGAGTCATCATTCCTCTTCAATTTTTCATGTGAGCATCATTGCATCCATAGTCACTATTATTAACTTAAAATAACTTTTCACTATATAGGTAAAAGAGATTACTATACTCTAAATACCGAGTACCATCTCATAGCACTATACTCCGATGATCCTGGAATTACTTATAATTCATTTTGCTTTCGTATACATAACCCATGATCTTAGATTGGTGGTACTCGGTCAAGGAAACTCAACATGCGATTTCACATACACTGTGCTTATTTCCCATTGTTCGTGTTCATGTTCTTGGTCTTATCATGTTTGTGCAACTATCATAATGGTGAGTGAAAGGTGACATACTTGTCGATTAAATAACACTTTAGATTTCCAACTTTGGTACCTTCAGTGATCCATCATATGTCCCATTCCATCATGATAGAAGACTAAGACTCACAAGATTTAAATCCAAATGCTTATTCACCCGACAATACATCACTACATGCAATTCCAACAACATTCATAATTCGTGACGAGTGACGAACCTTTGGTCATATAATACTTTAGATTAGCAATCAAGTACCCTGGTTATCCATCATAGCGTGTACACCACCATGATAAAAGACCTAGGCCCACAAGATCGTAATTTAAGGCTTATTTACCCGCCGATCAATCACTACTTTCAATATCAACCTCATACATCGATAGTCATGGCATAACATTTCTACAATTTCATAAGTTGGATGTGCATATTCATGGTATTTCAATATCAGAAGGCATACCATCACCAATATTCAACATACATTATTTTATCATGCAACAACATTAAAGATAGTAGCCCTAAATCTTTTGCACACAAAACCCATCCTTGAACATTAAACACATCAAGCTTCTCCTCCTTCCAAACCATCTGTTCTTCATCCAAACTCCATCAAACATCCCATCCTCCTCATTCAACCATACAAACTACAAATCATTCCCTTCCTCCATATTAAACTACCCAACATTCATCATATGGCATCATCATGGGTTAATTAGAATGAGCATTTCTACTATAAATCATATTCAATCTTATACTAACATAGAATCTTAGCTTAAAACCTTAATAGTATCAATGGTTCATGGTATTGATAGTGAGGAAATCATATTTACCTTCTTAGAAATTTTTCCTTCAACCCAAAAAGCTTGAGACTCCTCCTTAGAGCAATCTTCAAGCTTAATCTCCCTTCTCTAAGCTAAACACTTCTTCTCCAAGACCAATCTTCCTTGAAACCCTAGTTTTCTCTTCCTTTTCCTTCAAAATTAGGTTTAAGTTCTTTAGAAACTCTAAACCCCTAAATCCTAGATCTATTTATAGGTTTGGGGTCTTAAAACACTGAAATATCTCAAAAAAATCGTATTTTAAAAGTTTCTACGCGCAATCTCGCTCGAGCGGGACTTTATCTCGCTCGAGTGGACTGTTCTAGGCAAATCTTGCTCGAGCGGACTTGAAGCTCGCTTCGAGCAGGATCTCTCTAGAGCTCATTTTTGTAAAGCTCGGCCTACAGCTGGCTCTAGCGGGCTAAAGTTGGCTCTAGCCAGCTTTTTGTTGTTTTCTTATTTTTCACATTTTTCACTTGTTTTTTTCAATTAAACTATTTATAACACTCCAAAAACATTCATTAATATCAAAACACATCATGCAACATTTAATTGACATTTTTACCCTCATTAATTACGATAATGGCATAAACATAAATTTGGGTCTCTACAAAAACTTACCTTGATCACCTCAAAAACCAGGAAAAAGAACACCCGGATATTACAAAATTTCACAGCATCATACCCGAGGAATAGGAAACGACAGCAAAAATCGTAAATACAAAGTAATCCAAAACCAAGAAAAAATTCATATGCAAGTGAATCCAACATTAAAGGAAGAAGAAGGTGAAAAAGAGGGGTTTTCACTTGCGGGAAAGGAAAATCGCCGGTTACGGGTCTTCTCATCGGCGCTAGTTACTTGAATTGTCGGTCAGGAGTTTGCGAGTCTCTTCTCCGTTAACACACCGTTAGAAGGCTCACAAACCGGTTATCTTCCCCTTTCCTTAGGTTTTGGTTACGAACAAAGTGGAGTGAGAAAGGGTTTGGGTCCTTTGGGAAGGTTGTTTTCTCTCTCCTTTTTGAGATTTGAGAAAGTTGGTTTTTTCTCTCTTTCTTTGAAAATTAAACCATCAACGGAATGTTAACGGAGAAAAGTAACGCCCTTTTTGGTGCTCCTTTTTTGGGTGATGCGTCAGACATTCGTTATAACCAGACTTGCAAAAGTCGATTATAACTGGAGAGGATCATGAGTCTTCCTATTGATTCCATACCATCCAAAAAAGGAGCATTTCTAGGGTGTCAACAGTTACAAATTGCACCAACTGGACAGTCCTAGCTATCCAATCAGTTGCATTCTTCCAGACAATGGACAAAATCAATAAACCAGATTTTCAATTGATGCATTTGCAAGCTGTGCCTATCCCACATAACAAGCATATATACCAAATGGTGTTCAGAGACAAGATGCACCATCCTATC
Organism: Tetracentron sinense; assembly: GCA_015143295.1. Taxonomy (NCBI): domain Eukaryota; kingdom Viridiplantae; phylum Streptophyta; class Magnoliopsida; order Trochodendrales; family Trochodendraceae; genus Tetracentron; species Tetracentron sinense. Next base: position 44,141,033 of record CM026559.1, on the reverse strand, counting down.
CATCTGCCAGGGGTACTTCCCCTAAGCTATATCTCCTCATAAAATATAGAACAGCCAACATTTATAATTATTGATGCCATGTGATTAGACACTTTCTGTTTTACCAGAGTTTAGAGATGGGATTGGTGTTCTTCGAGCATGTGACAAAGGAAAAAAGAATAACTCAAGCAAGGAAATAATTTTCCTCACTTGAGTTCGATTTTCTTGTATGACACCTTTGCTGCAATCTAAACTATCTTGAAATGAACCACGCTTGGCAAATCACTTGGAAAAAATCATTTCACCAAATGATCAACAAAGTGAACATTTCAAGAGTCAGATCAATAGTAATGAGCATAATATATACCGGATAAGAATTTCCTCGCTCTAGTGTAAAAATCATTTCTGTACTTTATACATATAATAACACCATTCTTTTATACCTGCGCTTGTGACAGTATTGCTCAGCTAAATCTTGTGGACAATGCGCAGTTGGGAAACCTTTCGACACAAAATGAATAAGGAAACCATCACCAAAATTTTCCACCACAATTTCTCCAAATAGAATAAGCTGCCATATAAATCCGAAAGATAAACTATCACAACGTGGATGCAATATTAGCATCTGAAAATATCTTCTAAAAACACAGCAGAAAGTAACCACACCTAGAGGCCATATAATTTATTCAATATATATGTGTGTGTGTAAATGGATTCCGGCTTAAAGCAGCACTTTGTAGTTTTCTGGAACTACAAGAGTAGTGTGCCCGATTCATTCCATGTCCCTAATCCTCTCATTGGAAGTGAAGAATGCAAGCTGGATATAATAGCCTCCTTTTCAAGTCCAAGCCTACCGATGGAACCCCTTCTATAATAGCCACTTAAATGGAAATGCCCTTAAATCAATCAGAAGAAACATAATGGGAATGCCCTTCAATATGAATGCAAATTGAATTGCTTCAATGGCACTTAGTTGGCTATTTATTAGGATTAATAGAGTAAGTTTCTATTTATTGTCTGCTCGTTTCAAGAGAAAATGGGGTAAAGTGAAAGAAAACCCCATTTTCTCTTGCTTTTCTGGTGTTTTTGGTATACAAGAAACACACGTATTTCTAGGAGTTACTTTCTCAACAGTTGTTATTTTCTTTTATCTTTCCTTTACAAATTTTCCTTCACAAAAGAAGGTCATTGTAGAAGAAAGTATTGATGCATTTCTCGAGGTAATGAGTTCTTACCTCCAAACGATTATAATTTTTAAATTTCTTTTCTTTTCCCCTACCAATCTTGTAAACCGAAGTACCGAACAGGTCAAAGGAAAAGAAAATATAATTTTCTTTTCCTTTCTTTCATTTTCTTTTTTGTTATTTTCTTTCTCACGCTCTTTCTCTTGAAACGAACAGACCATTATAGCCCACCCAATAAACAGTCCATTAGCTTCAACTCAAAAAGGGTACCGGTGAGCGAAATGCCAGCAGAAGAGAATCAAATGCACCCAATTATCAGAACTGAAGTGTTAGTTTCCAAAGGCAAGGTACGACCAATATCTTAACCTTTCCAAATTAGGTATGGTCAAACATACTCAAATATGTGTGGAGATTCATGACAACTTTTCACACTGGCATCTCAACAATTTCGAGTCATAATGGAATATGCAGTGATGATGATATCAGACTTGAAAAACTGAGGGAAGTTTCATGGCACTCCTTTAAAATACAACTCCGCGACAGCTCCCAAAGGATGAGTGAGAATAAGAGACATAACATTTAGAAATCTTGGACTGCAGGTGGACTTACTCTAGCAAGACACCAGTTACTCTAGGTGTTTTAATAAGATAGTTGTAGAAGGCATAAGTTACATGTCTTGCTTTGAGAGTCTCCTATTCAAAAGGAAGCCAATCTATTACTAGGAAAAAGATGTAACAATATATGAGGAAGGAAAAGAGGCAACAGTTTGTTATTAGATCACAATTAATTACTTAGTAAAATCATAGTAAAATTATGCCAGGCCTCTATGGAGTATCTAATCTTGCTATTACCAGAAGGCCTCTTCTGGAGACTCCAGATCATCAGGCCCAAATCGAGATAAGGCTAATAGCCAGTTGGAGACAGAAGAGTAGGATGTAAAGGCGTAAGTAGCAGTGGAATTTTAATTCTCAGTGCGTGGATCCAGGATTAGCTTCAGTGTCATGCCCTTACTAACCCAAACCATGGGTACCCATGTCCGCTCCTGCTCTCAAACCTCGCTCCCACGGTTTGAGAGCGAAACCGTCATGGGAGCGTGGTTTATGAGTAGTGGAGCGCGGTTTCATGGGTAGTGAAGAGCGGTTTCACGGGTAGTGGAGCAGTTTCAATGAGAAACCACTTACACCTTAAATTTTCTTTTGTACCTTCTTACAATTGTGTACCAATGTCTTACATCTTCTTTTGTACCTTCTTACAATTGTGTACAAATTTAAGTGGTAAGTAATTTCAAATTTGGTTGTATACTTTATTTATTTTTTAAAAAAAGTTTCTTTATTCTTTTCCCTTTCTATATATTATACGAGAGATGAGATACAGCTAATTGCGATTGAACTCTCCCTACGTTCAATCACACCTAGAAGTCAACTTGTGTTTCTTTTAACTCTTATTTACCGTGGTTAAGATTCATTAAGCCTTAGAATTTAATAATGTAACTTTGGTTTATATATATATATATATATATATATTAATTATTTATATATACTGACACTCCGGAGGCACTCTCGACCGTATTCTAAATTAAAATTTGATGCTCTCGCTCCCGCTTTGGTTACTTAGGTCATGTCTAACCCTTATAGACAAACACAAACAGCCTATTACTAGGATATTTTCTTACCATTTACATAAAGTTGCATACATCATGTATTAAACACAAAATACAAGGCTTACTAATTTGAGAAAAACTGTTCACTGGCCTCATTCTCTTCTCCTGTTTGGCAGAGAAAGCAATAGTGCCACTTTTCGTGAAAATCTGACACTCAAACCATTAGTCAAGTACCTAAGAGCTTAGTGAATACGAAAAATGGAGAAGTATGTTACTGAATAAACAAAATTTTTAAAAAAAAAGACCGGAAAAGCTCCTATTCTAAGACTGAAGAGGTATATAAGATGAAGAAGAAAAGAAAGAATGAACAATAAAAAAAAATCATTAACGAGACTTGCTCCCACAGTTTTAGCAAGAGTGCATGTTGGCATAGTTAATGCTGCACAATGGAACAATGGATTCATTGTGAAGACCATAGCAAAATAAAACTGCTCATATTCCCACGTAAATGTGTTTGTATAAGTAAGAAGAGACCAATTTCTAAGAAAGCTCAGGATTCCGATATATCACAGCAAAGAAAGGAGCGAGAACAAAAAAGAAAGGAACTAAATGGCACTTCAGCAACATAACATATTGCACCAACTAAACATGCAGAAATGGTCAATTTCAGTGTATTAGGGTATGATATCTTACAGTATTTGAACCACAAAGGACTTGTCAAGCACACTGTATAAACAACAGTTCGTTGTGAATGTCTCAATTATAAAACTTTGGAAACCAGGTACCTGAAAAACTTTGATCAGCTTAGTACAAGGAAATAATCCCCAAAATGACACAAATTAACTAGGAAAAACCTACAAGGCAGATTACCTTTTCCTCACCATGAGGTTTAGTGCACCAATCTTTAATTAGCCGAACAAAAATTTGTACACATGCCTAAATGGTATAAATAGGAAGTATGTTAATTTTAGTCTCCCAAGACCCATCATTCTAACATTGTAGAAATGCCAATCTGTTAGCAATCTAAGTGAACTGAAATCTAAGTGGTAAGGGTAAGTTAGGAATGCAACTATTAAACACACCTTCCTCATAAGAATATCCTTATGGTTACAGAAATGTACAGTAGTAACTGCATTATTGAACCCAAGTAGGCTCTGCTTTGGGGGGTAAGGAAAACTGCAGACAGATCATGTGTGGCCATCACATGAAGAAATGTGTACAATGTTCGCTGAAGCTCTTGCAGTTCACAGATTTCCTACAAGAGAGCAAGCAAACTTAGCATACAAATTCAGTAACTTATTATATTCGAGATTGAGATTTAGCAATGCATCTCTGCATATAGATGAGTCTCATTGCAGAGCTATCCCCGGCAATGTTGCATATTTGGATCCGATACTCGAGTTCCACCGTTAAGATAAAATGTCATTTTCTATTTTAATTTTCTTTTTTTCCTTTCTTTTTATATAGGACTTATTCACAAGAAGAAAAAGAAAAGAAAGTCCACAACAAACAATGGAAAGAGACTCAAGGTAGCCAATTAATAGAAATGCTTAACCACTGTTCTATTTCATGGAGAGAGGCAATGCTCAAGGAAAAAGCTTCGAGGCACAGCCTAAGAGGCTCATATCCCTAAAAGCTCACACCACAAAATTTGAGGTACATCCCTCATGCATTAAAGCTCGCCTTATGATAGAAGAGTGTGTCTCAGAAGTTAATCGAAAAAGGGTTCCTGTTACATGATTAAGACTTGAAAAAAATGATAATAATAATTTATTTGAACTGACACTTCATTTGTTACGACATTACTTTCAACGGATTTAGGGTTTGATTCGAATTAAGGATATTTATGATTGATGCTAAAGGGTTTTGAAGCCACAGGCCTGCCGTGTAGTTTTTCTGTGACTTCTTTCCAACTGTTTGTTAGAATAAAAATCCACAATTTCATTATATTTAGATATGAATTGGGCTGTACATCAATTTTTTTATGTAAATGAACAAAAAGGTCAATTTCACATGAGTATTTTTTTTTTTAAATGTGGCAGTTGAATCACTTACATATTTATTCATGTGTATATAATGATATTTCGTTACTTTCTAGGACTTTCTACATTTTTTTAAAAAATAATTTTTTATTTAAGAAATAGTAGGTCTGATGTCTCAAGCCTCGAGGCTTACCCCTCATGGTTCAAGACTCAAGAGGTCCCAGCGCCTCACATTTAAAACACCAAACCTGAACAGGGTTAACAAAATATGAAAGAACAGAATGCTGCACAAAATGATGTGGCTTGTTGCACAAATTGTTTTGCTTTCTTTTGGCTCCACTTTGCTAGTCTGTCCTGTGGCCCTTTTTTTGCTCTCTTGTATCCTTTTGATTGGCTTGATAAATTCTTGTTACCGATAAAATATATATCTGGTTTACCAAATGTTTTTGCAGAAACAATTAGGGAAAAAATTAGAGACAAAAACAATGGTGAAATTCCTTATGACAAATTAACTTATGGAGATCTTATCACATTAGTCAATACAGAAGGTTTAATCTTATGTAGAGCCCTAAGACTCAAATATATATATATATAATGAACTTGGCTAGACAATGGTGTTGAAGATGTAGCAGCCAAATATTCTAAGTACCTCAATTACCAAAGCACAAAGCATAAACACCAAGCATCAGGGTTTCACCATAGAGAAGAAAGAAAAACTAAAGGCTTTATTTATAAAGTGAAGATATAAAATAAACAGCCATCACGCATTCACGTTTTCTCCTCTCTCTCTCTATATATATATAGAACAAAACTCTTACTTAAGATAAGATAAGATAAAATAAGGACTCCGAAAAGAGATAACTACAAAAGACTTTTATCAAGATAAAACTCTTTTAACCATATCCAACTCAAGGCTCTACTTATCATGTGAATAAGTTAGAGTTTGGTGATAACTCTCAACATTCCCCCTCAATGCCAAATCTCTACTAATGACGCCAAGTGCATCTCTGAACTTTGTGAATTTTGACGAAAGCCCTTTCGTGAATATGTCTGTCACCTGCTCATTTGTATTAACTGACATAAAATCAATTTCTCCTCGAAACACTTTTTCTCGAATAAAATGATGAACTTTAACATGCTTCGTTCTAGCGTGAAATACTGGATTTTCTGCCAATTGAATTGCGCTTTCATTGTCGCAATACAGTCCGATCTCATAATTTGTGGTTTGATGCAAATCAAACATTAACTGCATTAACCACGCACTTTCTTGCGCTGCCATAGCTGCAGCCCAATATTCTGCTTCCATTGTTTATAAAGACACAGTTGGTTATCTTTTGTTGCACCAAGAAATAACACCCGATCCAAGACTAAACATATAGCCTGTAGTTGATCTTCAAGTCGAGAGATCACCTGCGTGGTCTGTATCACAGTATCCTACAATTTTGCATTCGACAGCACTTCCATACCAAACACCATGATCCATTGTTCCTTTTACATATCTTAGAATTCTTCGAACAATCTCAAGATGTGGCTTTCTTGGACTATGCATAAATCTGCTCACGACCCCTACTGCTTGAGATATATCAGGACGAGTTAGAGTTAAGTAGATCAAACTTCTCACTAACTGTCTGTACATGCAAGAATCTTCAAGTTCTTCAACTTTATCTATACAACCTTTAGTGTTGACATCCATCAGCGTAGTCATCGGTTTGCAATTAAACATTCCAAACCGCTTCAACAAGTCACTAGAATATTTTTGTTGACATAAAAATATTCCATATTTATTCCGATCTATCTCAAGTCCGAGAAAGTGCTTCAGCTTTCCAAGTTCCTTCGTCTGAAATCGAATTCCAAGATTCATGCGGATTCTTTTAATTTCTTCTAGATCATCTCCAGTAATAATCAAATCATCAACATAGACTACCACAACTGCAACTTTGTCTGCTAAAATTTTACAAACAAACTTGAATCAGTTGGGGCTGGAATATAACCACTAATTGTGAGAAACTCAACAATCTTTTCATACCATGCTCTCGGAGCCTGCTTCAACTCATATAGAGTCTTTCTTAATTTGCAAACATATTGAGGATAATGAGGATTTTCAAATCCCTTGGGTTACTCCATATAGATTTTTCGGTCTATTTCACCGTGAAGAAATGCATTATTCACATCCATTTGCCACAACCTCCAATCATTGCTAGCAGCGATAGCAATTAGAACCCGTATTGTTGTTATCTTAGCCACAGGACTGAAAGTCTCATCATAGTCTATTTCATACTTTTGTGAAAAACCTCGGCAACTAATCGAGCCTTGAATCGCTCCACTGAACCATCTGCTCAGGTCTTGATTTTATATACCCATTTACAAGAAATAGGTTTTACATCATCCAGTTTTGGCATTAGATTCCAAGTCTCATTTTGCTTTAAGGCTTGAATCTCATCTGCCATAGCTTCCTCCTATTCAGGAACCCCTCGAACTTCTTCAAATGACTTTGGCTCTTCAATCACCAAATCTTTGTCAATCATTTCTTGCGCTAGATCTGCATTCACATTCTTCAGTTTTGTCTTTTCCGCTGCATACTTTGGATTTGGCTTTAGTACTCGTTGTGACCTCCTTAAAACATGCTCATCTTTTTGTTCAGACTCTTCAAGAGTCGATTTTCTTCTATAACAGTCTGTTGATAAGTTCCGGTTTTCCAAGGGCTTGCATTAGATGTCATTTGTGACACATCCTCATCAACCTGTACACTTGGTTCAAGTGTCTTTTGATTGGAAGGATACTTAAGTCTCGTCTCCTCTTCTAGTTCCTCTTCAAACTTTTGATCAACTGGAAGATCGACATGATCGACCGACCACCATGATGATGACTCCTCGAACACAACATTTCTCGACACATGTACTCGATCTGAGGTTGGATCAATACACCTCCAACCTTTCCTTTCCGAATCGTATCCCACAAAGATACATCGGATCGTCTTCTAAAGGCTTTATTTATAAAGTGAAGATATAAAAAAAACAGCCACTACACATCTGGAAATATCATATTAAAAGGCTTATGGATGAAGAAGAACCTTGCTCAGTGCATTGACTGCCATGATTACTTGTTCGACATTTGCGATTTTTGCATAAGATTCTTCCAGATTTTGTACTTTGGCATCTAAAAGCAGCACCTCGACCTGGATTGAATGAAGTATGGATATTTCAAATAAAACAAGTCGGCTATATAAGGAAGAATCAAAACAATTTTAAGCACATGTTAAAAAAAAATATAAGCAAATTTTTTCCTATGCACAATAAAAGCTAACTTAAAAAGAAAAAAGGTTCCTCGCGCTAATTGAATATAATTATAGATTCTATGAAACAGCGACAAAGTCGAGTGAGAAATGAAGACAGGTAGTCTGATTGTTTTTCTGATGGTAAATTTTCCATTCCAATTAATAAATCAATTGCCTAAAAAATATTGACATAAATCAAATAAAACAAAGCAAGCTCAACCCGGCTGGCATAGATTCCTCCCCATTTCAAATAAAAAAGAAGAAAACGTATGGAACTGAGTTATACCTCAAAGAAGAAGACGTTTGGAGCAATCCCTACTCGAAGTAAATGAGAGTGACCAACACCTGCGGGAACTTGTGAATGCTGGACCATCCAAAACCCTCACTGATTTTTTTATCATCTAGACCTTTCACAAAAAGTGATTGACAATACAGACTTCCTTATATTCAACTTCTCATTCGGATTCATAGATGAGTATCGGAGACGAAGGACTTCATCGATAGTCTGCAAGCACCAGAACTGAACTTGAACGAATTCAGTGTACGAGATTCGCTCCATACACAGACTACAGATTGACGAGGTTTCCTTCAATTGCTGACAGTACGCGAGTGCTTGGGATTTCAGGACGGGATCGGCAGTCCCACATTCATCGAAACTGATGAGTATTGCTGTCTCAAGGTCGTCCATGGCGGTTCTAAGACCCTAAAACCCTAATAAGCAAATCCTAAAACGCTTCAAAACCTGTATTTTAGTTTTTCAATCCTTTCTGCTCCTCCAAACTCGTAGAATCTCTATAAAAAAAATCGTTACTTGAGGGAAAAACTATACGTTTTCTGTTCCTCCAACAAATTACTTATGTTACGAATTACAGGAACTGGCTGACGAAATTCACACTAAATAAACTGATTGAAAGTATGAGAAAAAAATAGCTCGAGTGCTGTAAAATATCAATCGAAACTTACCTCGATCAACGAGAAAGAAGATCGATCAATCGAACTTTAGTTTATTAGAAATTAGGGTTCGGTGACTGTCGAAATCTAGTTTTAATTTTGATTTTTGAATTTTGAGGAACTGGGATAGAAAGAACATTCCGTCGTAATTGCCATGATGATTTTGCGAAGAATAGGAAGGAAAAGTTAGACTGGGTGGTTTTATATAGAGCTGCAAATTACCGAAACATCCCTTGGGCCTTGACAAGTTAGGGTGGCAATGGGATGAGTTTGGGCTTAAATTTTGGTCATTATGAATAGGCCCGGCATGAAGCCCGACATATCACAATGGCTTTGAAGCCTCAACTCGACCGATTGCCACGCCTAAATACCACAAACAGCAACTCTTATCTGATCTACAATAATCATTTAAATTAAATATAGAAAATTGAGAAGGTTTTTGGTAATTCTAAAATCATGAACTATTTATTTATTTTTACACAAATTAGAGTTCATTTCGATATAAAATTGTTCTGTAAATGTCGAATTTTATGTCTAGCATAAAAGGTTTTACCTCTAAAATAATAATAAATGTTACTTTATTTTTTAGAACTTATTATGTTACAGCGGTTCGAGATTTATTTATGAACATGTTCATTTACTTTACTTAATATTTTTTTTTATTATCATCATTTAAACTTATTATAAGTTATGATGAAAGAAAGTGAAAAGTCTAATTTTTTATTAATATAAATACTATTATAAAAAAAAAATTGTATATATATATACACATAATATTTCAAGCCAAGTTGTGCTTCGAGTTAATTCGAATCAAACATGTTCTGTTCGAGCTTGACTTGCTTAAACATTCAAGTTCAAATAAACTTGGCTTGATTTGTTCAAGCATGAGATGTTAGCTTGAGGTTGGGTCAAGTTGAGCCAGGTCGACGAGCGAGCTTGACTTAATAGTTTATGTTAGTGTACCACTTGTAACTTGTGTGAAAGTAGTAGCATTGGTCTCTCTTACCATCTTCAAATCATCTAAAACCCATTCTTTCCTATTTTATAACCTTTCTGCAAAACTTGTTTTTCCACTTCCCTAGCATGATGGTTTATTGTTCATCTTAAGTCTTTTAAGAAAAATAAAATATATTTTGAATTTTACAATCAAGGCACTAAGCATTTAGTTGGTTTTGTATATGCCTCTTCAGTTGAGGGAACCAAATGGTCTATGGCCTTCCTAGTGGTCTTAAGTGTTTAAGGGTCAGGATGCGTGGTCTTAAGTATTTAAAGGTCAAGATGCATGGTCTTGTATAGATTTAATTTAGAGTAATATAATAGATTATGGCCTTCAAACACTCCATTCATAAGGAAGGTATTACAAAAATCAAGCTTTTTAGCGGCGGTTTGGAACTGTCGCTGGAAGTCCTAACACCACCCTTATATAGCTTGTTGGGGGAATCTACCACTAAAGGCATTTAGTTTTGTTGTCAGGACAAGGACATAGATAATTTGTTTTCTCGATTGAAAGGTGATGAAACGTGGATCAACCTAAGATTGCATATGATTTGAACTATCTACAATCTTGTCCCCCCAGAAAAAACCACCTACAATCTAAATTATTAAATATCTTGATTTAATTTCAATAACTTCTCACAATAACTGAGTGTTACACTACTTTACATTTATTTGCAATTGTGTACCCTCTCTCCATCATACATATCCTCGAACACTATACAAATGTTATTACTTAAAGCATAAATACTAACTGGCATTTGGCAACTATTAAGTACTTATTTACTTTTTGGTCAAAAAACTCACCTCTTGCTCCAATGGTGGGGTGTGGCCTCTCTCAAGTGAGAGGTTTTGGAATCTATTCACTTGGGCAATGAGTTGCAAGAGCTTCAATCTCCAAGCTAACCACTAATTGTAAGTAAATGATATCCCCAACAAAAAAAAAAAACTTATTGGTCAAAATAAATACTTATTTATAAATAAGTTTGTTTGGTAAAAATAAATAAGTAACAAGTAATAGTAGTTAGGAAACACTCACGATGAAAAAAGTAGTTACAAATAACTAATTCAATACCTACTTTAAAAAAAATACTTATTTATGAGATTATACTTAGGGCTCGTTTGGTAGGTCATGTCCAGTCTTGTCTATTTTGGATTGATCTAACGAAAATAAATTTGAGACAAAAAGATTTGTAAGAAATACATTTCTAGACAGTAAAATCATTTGGCAGTGTATAACAATAAATATATATTTTTTTGTAATAATAATAAATGAGCAAAATTTTTTTAAAAAAATGACCCGTGTACCTAAAATAGTCACTTGCTTCTTTTCTAAAAATCACAAATAATTAAACTTTATTTTAAAACATGAGATATATTTTTATCTTTTTTCATATAGCAAGTAGACACGTTACTAAACAATCTAAAACATCTAAGTCTACCCATAATAAACATTTAGGAAAATAGACTCAGAAGTTTAGACAAATAACCACCTTATTAACTTATAGTTGTGTTGCCAAACGCCCCTTTTTTTTCCCCATTTTTTTTTTTGCCTCATAGTGGGTGAGTGAAGTTTCCTTACCAAAAAAGATCTCTACTTGCCACTAGGGGCGAGGGAGGGGGGACATAAACTTTTGAAAAATAATAACAAATTTTTTAGGGCATGGCATGAGGCATGGGGGCAGTTGCCCCAAAACTTTATTATTATTATTTATTAAGCATAGCCATGGGGCATGACCGCATTTGAACTCTTAAAAAATATATGTATATACTATGTTGTATAATTATTTGAAGATGAGGGGCAGCAAGTGGAATAATACCCATACGTTATGTATAAAATGCAAGGGCGAAATGACACATGAACTTGATTGGTAAAAAATCATTCGGTGGCTACGCCCTCCCATCCCTAGACTTAAGAATATTTTGTACGTTAGCAATCACTTTTTATAAATTAATTTATCAATAATTACTAACATTTTCAATCACCTATCAATTGCTACCTCCAAAAAAATCCTGACTCCCCTACTTATCACATCACTAATGAAAATCTTTTATTAAACTAATTAACAGTGCACGTGCAATCCCAACCATTAACCTCCCGTCTTTGTGCATTAGGTAAATGATATCCTCTTTATGCATTAGATAAATGATATCCTCAAACAAACAAAAAAAATTAAAAAAAAAAAAAAAATCGGAGAACAAAATTCATTCAAGTACACACCAAGGTTTTGTCTCAGTGGTAGTGTATCCCTGCTTTGAGGGGAGGTGTCGGGTTTCATACCCGAGAGGGTGGGAGTTTGTATATACTCTCCACCCACCCACTAACTGAACATATACTAATACATATCCGGCATTGCAACCTAAATATATTGTGAGCATGAGATTTTTCGACCCACTTTCACATTATGGTTTGACTGAGAGTCGCCACCTATTCATTCTAAGGAATAGGCCCCAGGATTGTATAGATAAGGCAAATGGTCTATCAGAATTAGGGTAAGCAGTTCGATTAAGCCACGGGGAAGGTGTTAGGCACCCGAAGACCTCCATTTTACAACGGTTACCTATTCCCTAAATTTAAGCTAAATTTAATCTCAAAGTTTAATTAAAATACCTAAATATTTAATCAATTGTTAATCCAAGAAAGAAAGAAAGCTAGATAGGCTATGGTCGAACCCGAGTAGAGTTGCCTACGTACTCACATTAGGGTGAGATCAGACCGAACGTAGTTCTGGCACATGAACCCGTGCCAAGGTTAGGGGTGTATGTGTGTGTGCGCATAGGGTAGTCGAGGGTCTACCCCAAAGGCTAGGATTTAATTGACCGGGTTGGTCAAGTGCAATATCAAGTCTAACCGCGGTTAGAAAGAAGTTAATCATGGTTAGGGGCTAACCAAGATTAAGAAATCCTAACATGCATGTTTTTTGTCTTTTTATATTTTATTGATTCTTTTGGTATTTTTGGAGATTTTTTACAAAGGGTCGAACATCTTAACTATGGTTAAAAATTAACCGGAGTTAAGTTGACTCTAGTTAAGGGGGCTAGACAGAGTGAAAATGGTCACAGAAGACCATTTTAGGCTTTTTAGAATATTTCTAATTTTTCTGTCATTTTTTCAGATTTTTCATGATTATGAATTTTTTAACCATGGTTAAAGGTCCAAAGTTGGGGTTGACCATGGTTAAGGGTCCTAATCATGGTTAAATTGATCTCGGAAGACCATTCTGGAATATAGGGAATATTTATGATTTTTTAATCAATTTTCCAGAATTTTTGGGACACGGGCTGCTTAACCATGGTTAAATTTTAACCATAGGTGGATTTAACCATGGTTAAAGGTCCAACTTAGTCAAAAGTGGGCCCAGCCACCATGGCAGGGCCTAGACTGGCCTCCTACCCGGTCTGGGCCCTCACAAAGGTCTGAAATTTCTAAAAAACCAACTTGTCAAACACATTTTTAACCATGATTAGCATGAGTTTAACCATGGTTAACAGGAGAACCACGGGAAACCGAGACTATGGTTGCGAAGTCTACTGTATAAGAAATGATTTGGGACTTTTTTGGGCACAAAAGAAGGTCGTGGATGGACCTCACAAAGGCCCAAAGTGGCCTAGTTGAACATTACATAAAATGACGATTTTTTTTTTTTAAAGAAAACCAAACAGATTTTTGCCAAAGTTTGCGCAGATTTAACCGCGGTTTGGCTCAACCCCCAAGAGATCTGAGACCATCATTGCGAAGCCTGCCATATGGGAAACAATTTAGGCCTTTGTGGGGCCCAAGAGAAGGTCGGATGTGAGCCCCACAGGGGTCCAAAGTTGCCCCATTGAACTGTTTTGCACACTGTCGACCCCACTTTGGGGTCGATTTAACTATGGTTAACTGCGGAGTTAGGGGCTGAAATCGCACAGGGGGATAGCTCGAAGTGTGAGGAGTCTAACCATGGCTCTGGTTTTGACCAGGGCCCAACCTAATCATGGTTAAAAGTGAGTTACAGGTAGTGTCCCAAAACAGTCTTTTTTTTTGCAGAAATTTTTTTTTTGGGAAAACTTTTGTTTTTGGTCTATTGTTTGGGTGCTAAAACCAGGGAAAACCAGGGGGTTCCTCATGGATTGAGGACCCCCCCAGACCCCATGGGGACTACGTATGCAATGGTGGTGGGAGTGGTGAACCCATGGCTATTGCCTCAAGGGGATACCCCTCATCTATGAAGAAGATTTAAGGGGAGACCCTATCCTCAGCCTAGCATGTTACTGAGGCTAAAAAGACAGTAAAATGGGACCCCTGGAATGGGACCAGGGGACCCTTACAGTGATGAAACGGACAGCAACAAGGGGGGTCTGGCCCTACCCGATTTCAAGATCCACGAATTGGGAGGTGGCTGTGGCGACTGTGGTGGAGCTGGGCATAGTCTAAGGGATTCCTAGGAGGTCTAGGGGTGTCCTAACTCCTAAGGTAGGGATTAAGGGAATGGAGGTGAGTGGATAGGCTGGATGTTGTAGAACAGCCACGGTAAAAAAAAAAAAATTTGGTTTTTTGTCTCTTCCAAAACCGTGGCTGTGGTGTGGATTTATAGAAGATGAAGAAGGATTAAGGAAAGGGATAAGGATGAGGGGGAGGCGTGGGAGACACGGCAGGAGCAGGGGTAGGGCGGCAGAGGAGCTAGGGGTGGCTATCCGTACACTGTCCCAAAGAAGAAGACAGTGAACAGTATTTCTATTTTTTGTTTTTTTTTTTTGTTTTTTTGATTTGGTTGTTTTTTCTTTTTGGGCCTAAACTCACCCATATGGGCTAAAGCAACCCCACGCTTTTCTATTTTAGAAATTGGCTCCAATTTTCAAATTTTGACAAAAAGTAAGGTGGCTCTCACTTGGGTTGGGGCCTTGTGGGCCCATGCTTGGGTCCAAAAATGCATTTTATCTACATTTTGGGGTTTTTTAGGCCTTGAAATGGGCCTTGAGCCCGAATAGGTTTGGATTTTGGGATTTGCCTAGGATATAGGGTTTACTTAAGGCTAGTCCTAGGATTAAGCCAAATTAACCATGGTTAAGTCAATTAACTATAGTTAAAATGAGGTGTAAAAATGGGGAGCTGACACGTATATCTCACTCAAAAAAAAAAATACAATATCCCTAAAATGTAAAATCAGTTCAATTGTTACATACACCAATAAACATACGAAGTGATAACATTGCGTAAGAAGATGAGCTCACTCGCAAAACCAAACACATATCAATACAACGATGGTGAATCAACACTATGACAATCCAAAAGTCGTACAACCTGAATTACTAAAACACCATTTGTTGAGTCATACATTTAAATTAAGTTAAATTAATCAATTGGAGGTGCCTCTAGTAGAAAAAGAAGATCTTTGCTCTTAGTAATTCTTCCATTTGATTCTCACTATCAATAGGGACCATCTTAACAACTTATGCAAGAATTAATAATCAAATAACTAAAATTTTCATACTTGAAATAACATGCTTGAATCCAAATTTTTTATAAAAAAAACCTTTTTTCTGATATAACCATTGATTGAGGGGTCATTCTCTCACGCCATCAGACGGCTTAGGAGGTAGTCCACCCCACCTTGACCACCCCACTTTGAGGAAATATTAAATAACCATGTATTAGATTCATCAACCATCTATATACTTATGTTAAAATCTATGAACGAAATTCCAGATAACTCAATCTACTATGAAACAATCACAAAGCAGAGAAGTTGTTGAAATTAATTCCACATGTTGCACTTCATTTCATCTGGTAAATGTTTGTACCTTAATGACTTGAAAGAGGTGTTGCTCATTAGCGGGAATATCAGATCCACACATCGAGGTGGTGTAGTGACACCAGTGAAGTGACAGGATGGCCAAGCTAGTTGGCCTAAAAGGTCTCCATAGCCCTTACACATCATACTGCAAAATCAAACATGTAAAGGAATGCTAAATTGAGATTTTTATAGTTTTTTGTTTTTGTGGTTCGAGATATACGTTTAGGCCATAATTCTGACTAGGTGTTTGAATCTGTTCAGTGGGCGGGGCAGGTGAAGAGTATATACAAACTCTCACCATCTTAGGAATGGAACCCGATACCTCCCTCCAAAGCAGGGAATACACTATTACTAGGACAAATCTCTCGTATGTAGATTTTTACAGTTGATTGCAACTCATCTAGCAGATCTTCCTGTTTCAAATTCAAAGTATTCAAATTTGATTAGCTGATATATAATGGTTCTTACCTCATGAAATCCTACTTCTCTATTGAGTGGCACAGCAAGCTCAGTTTTCCCAGATATGTCTAACCATACCACCCCTCTTGTCAAATTTGGCCTCCACCGTTGCTTCATGTACTACTTTATTTGCCAGGTCTAACCCGTCCATTAAGTCATCAAAGCCTACGCTTTAGACCCCAAAGTGTGGGCTTTGATGGTATTAACCCGATTTAGTGAAAATTTAGTGAAAAGAAACCCTAAAAAATACCTCATTTAAAAAAAAACCTCATTTTACAGCGAGTCCAATTTTTAAAAAAAAACTCATGCAGAATTCTCGCTTTAGGCCTCCAAATGGCTTGGGCGGGCCCTGTCATTTGCTAGCTCTTATAAGTTGGACGACGCTAGTTGTAGAGCATTTAGACCATTTATATATCCCTAAGCTTTGTATCAAAATGTCGGGACTTCGCTGAAAGTATAATTTGTGTGTACTCTTCTTATTGGTTGATGGGTAGAGATGTGGACGAAGAATCGGCAAGAAGAGGAGTACACGGAGACTTTCTTCTATCAAATATGAATCTATTGAAGAGTAGAGCATAGAGATGATGAACAAGAAGTCTGAGGTAAACAAATTGTGCATGCCTCGGAGGCCTAAGAACCATGGGTTGCTGTATAACATTAATTTGGTCCTAATCTGTAAGTTTCTTCTAGTAGTCTAGATCTTCGGACTATGCTTGTGCGGCAACGCGTGGACCTGGATGCATGTGTAGAAAGCTGAATTTTAGGGTCTTCCGTAATTTCATATGGTTAGAAGGGATTCTTTTAAGAAAAGACAAAAAAAAGTATTGGATGAAGCTTCTAAGATCCTTTTAGGGTCGAGACCATGTTTTAAGAGATCAGATTTTCAAGTGGAGCCCACCATGTGAAATCGGCCCACCTGAAATCCCGGCCCTAAGAGGGCCTCAGTAGCAAAGTCCAAAAGTATATGAAAAATTACTGTTGCTTAAGTTGCAGTCGACAAAGAAAATGATACAAAGGGACTAAGTGTTAAAGACGTTGGGTGAGATATCATATGGGGAGAAGTCAAAAAAAATGGGGAGAAAATGAAATGACTTCTCCCCATTTTTTGGCCAACTGTCGCACAATGTATGGAACCCCGAGAGGGTTTTCTGGCTTCGCCAGAGACAAGCCAAAGCCCAGCTTGAAGGCCTGGGCTTGTCTCTGGCCAGAAAGGGCTTATCTCGAGGTTTCATAGAATAGGTGACAAGTGTTGGAGAAGTCAAAATCATGGGGCCCATGATTTTGACTTCTCCACCCTTAAAAAGACATGTGGCGATAAGTGTGAGAATAAAGGGGAGAGATATCATACGGGGAAAAGTCAAAAAAATGGGGAGAAAATGAAATGACTTTTCTCCTTTTTTTGGCCAACTGTCGCACAATGTATGGAACCCCGAGAGGGGTTTCTGGCTTCGCCAGAGACAAGCCAAAGCCCAGCTTGAAACGTATAGACTTGTCAAATGTAATGAGCGGAGCATACCTTACCTATATAGACTTGTCTAACCTAATGAGCGGAGCGTACCTTACCTCAACATTTGAACAAGAAGGTAGGTGTATTCTGTATACCATTATTATACATATTCTTCGGAACACAGACAATTGCGATAGAACTCGGGGAGAGTTTAATTGCACCCATAAGTCAACAAGTATCTTTTTTAACCCTTATTAATTATAGATAAAATTCACTAACCCATGGGGTCCAACAGAATAAACTTGGTTTCAAAAAAATATATTAAAAAATTTTAACCTCAAGAATTAAAAATTCTTAACTATAATTAAATATTTTTTAAAAAAAATCTAAGGTTATATTGTTGAACTCCAAGGGTTCATGAATAAGAACAATTAATAAGAGTTAAGAGGAACACATGTTGAGATCAGATGACAGCTAATCGTGATTGAACTAGGAGAGAGTTCAATCGCATCTACAAGTCAACACGTGTCCCTTTTTACCTTTATTAATTGTGGTTAAGATCCACTAATCCTTTAGGTTCGACAATCTTAATCTGGTTTTTAGAAAAAGAAAAATAACCCTGGGTTAAGAAAATTTTAACCTTAGGGTTAATTTTTTATTAAAAAATTACTAAAATCTAAAGTTAGATTGTTGAATCGTGTGATCGTTTGACGAGAAAGTGTGAGAAAGTAAAAAAAATGTGAGTTTTTTGTTTTACTTTTCTTGTATTCCGTATGCACACTTTATTTTTCTTGCATTTTCTCAATAATGACAAATTTTCTTCCAAAAGTTTTTTTCATTTTTTGATAGTTGTTTTGCAAGAAAATTTAAGTTTTTTTTTCATTTTTTTTCTTTTCTTTCATTCACTTTCTTGTCAAACAAACACACCCTATTGGTTAGTAAATCTTAACTAGAATTAAAGTTAAAGGGACATGTTTATCTGTGGCCTGTGGGTGCAATTAAACTCTCCCAAGTTCATTCGCGATTCGCCATGATCCGATCCCATATTCTTCTAGTATTTTCAGTAACTCTTGATACTTCAAGTCATTTTCGGGGACACCCGCACATGAAACAGCCACGTGACCTTGTCCAACAAATCATGCATTGCTTAACGGTCATTAGGGCATGTTCCTTGTATGCCTAAGGTACTAGCAGTTGACACTCGTTGTTTTTAGGGGTTTTTCCCAGATTGCCCCTCTAGTATGGGCTTCTTCCCTAAATATCCACAATTTCAAAACCCTTCTCTAAATGCCCCTATGGATCATTTTCATTTATTGTGGATTTATGTAAAGTCCAATTTACCCCTCCACTACCTTCAAACCTTAAACAATGAAGGCATCAATTTTTCATAACAGTGGAAAGTTTTTTCTAACGTATATGCATAGGAAAAACCTTCTACGTGCATTATGCCGAAAAATATTCCGGCAAACTCCAATCCAAAGTGATTCGTTTTTTGTGAATCCAGTTCCAGCGAACTCCAAAGTCACTGGTTTTTTGTAATATTTATTAACTAAAACCTAGAAATGTATGTTTTGATTTTGTAATCTATATACCTTGATTAACTTCTTCATAATATTATGTGAGGTTTCGAGTTTTTCTAAGGAGCCTTTAAATGGAGTTTTTCTCCGGCCATGTTGCCGGTAAAACAGTTTTAGAAACGAAGGGGAACGAAGGGATGAAGTCGGTCGGTATCGGTTCAGGGTCAATACATGTTTTCAACTTGTATCGACCTGGTCGATACATTTTGCTTGAGAAGTCGAAGCAAAGGGTCTTGGTCCATGCCAATGCAGTTGATACAATATAGTATCGACCCTTAGGTTATTTGCATCAATCTTGTTGATTTGCATCGACCATTTGCATATTTGCATCGACTCTTTGATAATTTGCATCGACCCTTTGGTAATTTGCAACGACCCTATGCTCATCTACACTGTATCGATCCTGTCACTTTCATGCATCGACTCTTTGGTGATTTGCAACGACCATTTGCAAATTTGCATCGACCCTTAGGTTTTTTCTTGGACCATGTATACTGCAATGACCTTTTACCTATGTGCATCGACCATTTGGTGATTTACAACGACCCTTTGATAATTGGCATCGACCCTTAGGATTTTTCTTGGACCATGAACATTGCAACGATCTTTTACCTATGTGTATCGACCATTTGCATATTTGCATCGACCATTTGGTACTTTGCATAGACCCTTTGGTTATTTCTTGGTCCATGTACACTGCAATGACCCTTTACCTATGTGCATCGCCCTTAGCATATTTGCATCAACCCTTAGGTTAAATTCTTGGACCATGAACACTGCAACAACGACCCTTTACTTATGTGCATCGACTATTTGCATATTTGCATCGACCATTCGATAATTTGCATTGACTCTTATCTAACTAATCAATACTATGTTTCTTATAGATGATTGTGCCAATAGTATCACTAATTTGTTGCTACGATGAAAAATGGGTTGTGAAAAGTGGTGGACTAATGAAAAATGGAGCACTAGGTATCTGTTATCGAGGTAGAACAGCTCAGTGTGTACTAGTGGATAACAGTATTACACATAAGGAGTTCTTATGTAAAGTTTATCGACTTACCAATTCCAAACCGTGCGAGTGCGATATCACTTAAAGGTCATTTTTTCATTCGTCAAACCCAATTCCACCAATCGAAATTGCCAACGATGAATCTTTGTCAACCTTTCTTTACATGGTTATGGAACGAAAAGATATTTACCTTCCCTTATACATATCGAAGGAGGAAAGAAGAAATCCTATTTCAAATGAAGAGTATGTTCCCAACGAAGTATCTAGAGAACATGTGTGCAACGAATAGTATGTTCCCATCAAATTTTTCAAAGAACATGTGTGCAACGAACAATATGTTCTCATCGAAGTTTTCAAAGAACATGTGTGCAACCAAGAGTAAGTTCTCAACGAAGTTGCTAGAGAACATTTATCGAAGCAAAAGGATGTCTCTATTAAAGTTGTTGGAGGATTGGATTTTGATTTTGAGTACAATACGGATAGGCTGACCAATATAAAAGAAGACAATTTTCATATGAGGAATCTTGTTGGCATTCATAATGGTGTAGAAGAAGGCACTTCTAGAGATGACATTAATTCTATAGATGACGCTATGAGTAATGCATTCTCAAGTGATGATGATGTTGTAGACGAGTGCCCTTCTAAAGTTGACATCAATTCTATAGATGACGCTATGAGTGATGCATTCTCAAGTGATGATGAACATCCACTTACCGTGATCCCAACATATGCAGATCTTGATGCACAAGTCATCGTAAACGACTTCCCTAGCTTCAGGTAGATTATTGTCTTTATGACTCTATTAAGAAAACTTTTCTTCGAATTATAGATTCTAATATGACTACTTCTATATTGTTTTGTAGTCATGATAGTCATCCCCTTACCCCAGAGATGCATAATAAGGACACAACAAATAATCCTATTTGAGAAGACACAGTATGAGGATATGTCGGTGCACAATGAAGGCTCCGATGTTGAATGTATGTTGCTAGATGAGACTGTAGTCAAACTTGGTCAATATTTTACAGACGGCAAGTTACTGTAGAGGTGTATTCATAAGTGTGCGATGCACAACAAGTTTCAATTCAAGGTAATACGTTCAGATATACAACGATACACATTGAAGTGTCATGTTCAAAATTGCAAATGGCAACTACATGCATTAAGAGTTAATGGTTCTGGCCAATTCAAGATAAAGGGCTACGCTGCGATACGCTCTTGTCAGACACCGACTAGGGAAGATAATGTGCAAGCAAGAAGCTGGGTGTTGAGCGAGTACGTTCTATCACATTTTGAGGGGCATGATGAGTTCGGGATCAAACCGAGTTACAAGAAAGCGTGAAAATCTCGAGAAATTGCAATATAGAAACTTAGAGGATCATTCGATACATCATATGCGGATCTCCCTACTTATTTCCACGAGCTTGAGAAGCGCAATCCGGGTACAGTAACTGCAGTGCATTCAGATCTAGTGACTGAGGTGTTTAGTTCTGCTTTTTGGGCGATCGGTGTGGTACTTACTACTTTTTAAACATGTTGCCGAAAAGTGTTAACCCTCGAGACATCACACATTTGAAATGAAAGCATAAGGGGATACTCTTTGTCGCAGTGGCTCTTGATGGGAACAATAACCTCATATCTATCGCATTTGGACTGGATGAGAAGGAAAGCCATGAGGCATGGAAATGGTATTTAATTCATCTGAAACAAGCACTGGGGCCACTGGAGGATTTAGTGATTATCTCGAATAGACACACATCGTTGTTAAGTAAAGTTCCTCAGTATTTCCAAATGCATTTCATGCCTACTGTGCGTATCACATTTCAATGAACATGCATAAGTTGTGTAAGGATGAGAGTGTCAAGCCTTTCTTTTGGCTAGCAGTAAAGACTTTCAGACGGTCTAAGTTTCGCGAGTTCATGGCAATTATTTCTCAGACGAATCAACAAGCACATGAATTTTTAAACGGGATTCCGAGGCAAAAATGGGCAAATGCTTACTCTTCGGTCAAGAGATATAAGATTGTGACGTCTAATATAATGGAGAGTGTTAATACCCGGTTAAGTAAAAAACTTGGTTACATCGGTAATGTAAGAAACACTAATATTTAATATAGTAAATAATGAAATAAATACTTACATCTGAAGCCATTAACACCCGCCGGGCATCCTCATATTTAATGTAGGTCGTGATCTTCCAGTGTAGAAACCGAGGAAATGTATCGGGCCTTACCAAGATGGGATCCAAAGGGGACTTGATACCCTGCCCCCATCTCACGAATATGGGAATACATTTCAGTAGCCAAACCTGTTACAATAAAGCAATTAAGTCATAAACTATGAAAAAGCAATTAAGTATAAAAACTACAATGATAAACTATAATTCTATTACCTGGAATACAA
Source organism: Tetracentron sinense (assembly GCA_015143295.1). Classification (NCBI taxonomy): domain Eukaryota; kingdom Viridiplantae; phylum Streptophyta; class Magnoliopsida; order Trochodendrales; family Trochodendraceae; genus Tetracentron; species Tetracentron sinense. The sequence goes on along the minus strand of CM026559.1, from coordinate 44,118,396 downwards.
AGGAGCAGCCGTAAATGTTATATCTATAACTGCCAATGGATAGTGTAGACTTCAAAGATGCATTCAACTTTTTGTATCCAAATACTCTCCATGGATAACTATTGAAGACTGGAAGGTCTTCCACTAAAGCTCATCATCTCTCATCTACACAAGCGGTGGAGACCTTTGCATCCAAAAAACTCTCAACAAAAAGTATTAAGCCTAGCTGCACGGCTTCCATATTATACTTCTCCCCAGGCCCTGGATCTTCTTCAACAAATCTTTCTTATGGATTTCACCGGGCTTTCTTTTGAGAAACATCCTCTTCCTAAGTTTCTGCTCCCCCACTTCAATATCACAGGGGGTAGCAGGAGTGGATCTAAGGCCCATGGCTAGAGCAACATCCAACTCCCTAAATTTCATCAAGACCCCCCCCCCCCCAATCTCGAACTTCATATTTCCTACATGGTGTTGGAGAAAGAAGTGAGCCATCATACCACAAAAAGTGAATGTCTGCTGCTCTGTCAGAACTCCAAACACTTGTTCCTTCCATAAAGTCATTCTGTTTGGCACATTCTCAAAATTTTGTTTCATCTCCCACCAAAAAGTCTAAGTGCATTTGGAAGTAAGCTGACCCTCCCTATCGATAAGAGGGATTGAGGATTCATACTTGACATTTTCATGGATTTTTCTACCATTTGTTGGCTTGGTTGGGTTCTTTGTTGTCTTATTTGGGCTCTTCTGAACCTTTGGATTTGCAATACCCTTCTTCACTAAACTTTTCTTCGTCATCCTACAAAAAGGAAAAAAAGAAACAGGAATAAAATAAAATTTTTGTCAACTGGTCGATATAGTAAGTCAGGGTCGATGCATTTAGCTTGTATGGTCGATATAGTAAGTCTGGGTCGATGCATTTAGCTTGTATGATCGATACAACTGGTCGTTACAATTGGTCGATATAGTAAGTCAGGGTAGATGCAGAAAAATGCATGGAGTTGATGCATTTAGCTTCTATGGTCAATACAAGTATCAACCTGTACAGCAAGTCAGGGTCTATACATATTGTACAGGGTCGATACATTTGCACAAAATGGTCGATACATTAAACGGGACAAGGTCGATACAAGTTTTCAAGGGCTGTAGCTAAGTAACGAGGTCGATGTAGGTCGATACACTTTATGCATGGTCGATACACTAAAAGGGAAAGGGTCGATACAATTTCAAATGAGCAATACCGAACATAGGAGGTCGATGCAGGTCGATACAATTAATGAATGGTCAATACACTCAAAAGGACAGGGTCGATACTCATTCAACTGGGCAGTAGCTAACTTATGAGGTCGAGGCGAGTCGATACATAAGGTCGAGACGAGTCGATACATCCATTGCACTAGGTTGATACATATGTATCGACCGTCATCTTCAACCTCCGGAAATGTATATTTCGACCTATTAGCATTCACCATTCGCATAGATGCATCGACCATTCGCATATATGCCTTCAAATCACTTTTAAATGTCGTTTTTCTGAGGAAACTGATTCAGTTTCATATGAGAGAAACTCTAATTCAAGGTTTTCATAGGATTTTACAATACAAAGTTTCAAAACCGAAATCCTTCAAAAAAAATAGCTACTATATTGACTCTCCTTTTACAAATGGAATTCCTTCAACTGGAATTAAAACACATACCTTTTACATCCAATGGAGCTTCGCGGAATCGCTTCACGAAGGTTTTGGGGGAAGATAAAATTCACCACGCACCACGCACCACGTACCTCCACAACGGTTTTCAGTCAGGTGGAGCACTCGAACAACTTCGTCGGTTCAGAGGAATGGCTATGGAGCACTCGAAACTGACGAAGGAAGAGGATGATGAGCGGTCGCGAGAACAGTTCCTTTCCCTCTTGTTTTTGAGTTGGGGACATATATGTCATAAAGAAAAAGAAGGGTATGAAGGAGAAAAAAAAAATTCACATGTGCGAATGAACGCACATGTGTGTGGGGGCATTTAGAGAAGGGTTTTGAAATTTTGGATATTTATGGAAGAAGCCCATACTAGAGGGGCAATCTGGGAAAAACCCTATGTTTTTAATTGGAATGCGCCTAGAACACGCAAGGGGTATGCTACGTCACTTCCCTGACTCTGAAGACGAAGGCTTCCGATTTTCTCTAGCGGACACCCAAGGTGGTGCTCCGGCATCACACATCATTGGACATGTGGCGATAAAATTGAGAGAGATATCAAGTGGGGAGAAGTCTAAATTATGGGAGAAAATGAAACGACTTTTCTCCTATTTTATCGCCACATGTTCAATGATTATAAGATCGGATTTTGTCTGCCAAGCTAAAACTGTATGGCCCACTCATAGAGCCCCTTTAACTGAAATTTTAACCTTGGTTAATTTTTTTAACTCTTCTAATTAATTTTTTTTAATACTTCTAAAAAAAACCAAAGTTACAAGGGTTAATAAATCTTTATGACGATTAAAGAGTGCTAAAAGGGACACGTGTTGACCTGTGGGATAAATCGTTTGGCAAAGGCCAAACGAAATCCCATCCCAGACAAAATGGTCCACTATGCGATCGGAATTGGCTCGACCTGGCCAGACTAAAACTGTCTAGCCCACTCGCCTTTTAAACAGGAGTTAAGAAATTTAAACCCTTGAGTTATTTTTAAAAATATTTTTTTCCTAAATAATAAGTATTAAAATACGTGACGGCATGTGGGGGCATGAGCTAGATTGTTGAGGGCCGGACCAAATCTCATCCAGTCTACTAATCACCTAGTCGGACATATGGGCAATATTCAGAGGGGACATGACTTCTTGAATCGACTAAAAACATTAGTGGACTTATATTAGTCATATCCGCTTATTAAGGGATGTTAACTACAATAACGATAGTTCATTCCCTCATTTACAATTTGCTAAATCCACCCAGAATATTTCCAAACCTCTAGAAATTGACCTCATTTGGATGATTGTGTAGCAAATTGATCCCCTGGTGTAGTATCAAATGATGGGCCCGGCCAGCTACCTTATAAAAATGATACTAGGCCAATATCATATGTCATAAATGGCATTGCTTAGACATACGGTTTCATTTCTATGAATGATTAGGTGAAGAGTATCCCATTAAATCAAGATTGTGACACAACCGTGTATAATGGAAGGACGCTGTGCTTGACATGTGTAACATGAAAAATGCACGCTTCCAATGGAAATGTGCCAATGAAATACTTAAGCTATACAGGGGCATGAACAAGCAAGTGTATGTCATACACATGCACATAACTACAAACAAGATCATGGCCATCATGCATGTTTTGGAACACGACAGCCCAATCAATTATATCATGTTGCCACGTGGACCTTCAGGGTTGTGTTTTAATTAGTTGTGATATGCAACCCGCAGTGTTTAGCGGAACCTTTAGGTCGTTGTTTATCTTACCGGTGTCCCTCCTAATATAGTAGACCCTCTTGTAATTAATAACCTTGATAGAAAGAAATTATATTAACTAGCAGGTGGCACGTGCAATGCACGTGAGAGTGAAGATTGAATTCTCCCGTTCAATCACAATTGGTAGAAAGAGAGAGAGAGAGATTAGGTGGGCGTTAGATAAGGGGAGATATTTTAATTAAGGAATCGTGCTCTATCCGAATGTTATATAAAATGAATATAATTATTAAATTATGTGTTATCTTTAAGAGTTTTAAAATTTTAAAACTCAATCAATGCCTCAGCCCACCAATTTTCACTTTAAGAGATTTTAAAAAAAAAATCAATGCCTCAAGTATTAAGTTATGTGTTATCTTTAGGAGTTTTAAAATTTTAAAACTCAATCAATGTCTCAACCCACCAATTCTCACTTTAAGAGATTTAAAAAATAAAAATTCAATCAATGCCTCAACCCTCCAATTCTCATTATAGTAGTAGAGATAGTAAAGATTATAAGTGAATATTATATATAAGAATCATTATATTAGTCCATCAAAAAAAGAAATTCATAATTTCTTTTGAATATATTGTATTTTCCGTATAAGCTTCATGTATACGATAAGTTTAGTTCGGTAAAGGTAACCTTTTTTTCAAAGAGAATAAGTGACACCATTTATAAGGCTAGTGAATTTCTTTAAGTTTTATTAATTATTTTGAATTCCTCAACAATGATTTTTTTAGTTTTTTTTTTCTAAAGTATCTAAAACTTTATACTATATATATATGATAATTTACTATACATAGCCAAATATTTAAAATAATTTTATCACTTTCTCTTCCTGATACCTAAACCATCGTAAAGTTATTATGAGATTCATATAACTATGTATTAATATAATATAAAAACCTCTTTTATAATTAATAATAAACTAGAATTTTCTTTAAAAATTATTAAATAGCAAGTATAAAAGATTATACACTATAGAACAAATTTGGTTCCTTACATATTCATTAATTATTAGAGATTATTAAGTTATAAAATATTAATTATAAGAGGGCCTACTGTACCCCTTCAACCCTAGTTAAGCTTAATTAAATTAAAGTTTAAGATTTTGGTTATTTTTTCTAAAAATTAAGGCTGGATTACTTAACCTTAGGGGTAAGTGAACCGAATTACAGTTGATGAGTGTTCAAAAGTAGGGTGTGGACCAATGAGGACTGGTCATTTTGTTACACAATGGAAACCGTGGGTACGTTAAGCATTTTCCTAGCAAAATATTGTTCATGTTGCTAATTTTACATAGGAAAACTATCCACTCCTTTGTTTTGAGGATGAGAATTTAATTTATCATCTTGCCTCCTTTTTGTGCCATGAAGGGGGATCCCCTTTTTGAATAGCAATAGTCCCCTCATGTGTTTAAGATTCACCGACCTTTAAGATTAAGGATTTTGCTAGCCCCACTCGCAAATCTTCCAAAGACGCAACTGGGTGGCAACAAATGTCAAATATTCTTTGATTTTGATATTTTAAAAACTGTTAAAATATGAAACATCTCTACGTGTTAGCCCCAATTTTACATCTGTGGAAAAATTTAGAGTAAATGCGACTGGTGCTAGCACTCCTATAAGATTAAAGCATTTAACCTTAATTTTTTAAAAAAATTAAAATTTACCACAAAGGTTAAAACTTATTAACCATAGTTGAACAGGTTTTTGTGAGAGTGGAAGAATAGCCCCCCTTGGACCATTGCTCTTTTATATAAGAGCAGTATTAAGCGGACCCATGGGTTACTTTCATATCTTACCCTTGTGTCCTCATGTCCCTTTTAACACCCTTTAATCATAGTTGTAATGGATAAAATTCGTAAAAATGAGTAAAAAGAAGGGGTAAAATAGGGATTTCTCACTCTGGCAAATTCTAACAATTTAGCCGACATAAGCCCACTTGGGCTATGTGCTGGCTCACTTGAGTGTTGTCTGACAGGTGAACTCATCATGACTACACAAGTCATGATGACTCAAAATGCCTATAAATAAGCAAGAATCACCAGAAAGAAGTGATGGATGGTGCGAAAGGCAAGAGAGGAATACTCGATGCCAATAGTAAGGAGTGACCTAGGCGGCACTGCAAGGAATATGACGGCTCCGACTACGACTACGACTACGACTACGACTGTATACAAACAAATACGTATTTTGTTCTCTATTAACACTCAGTCAATAGATGTCGGCTGCGCTGCTGACCGCGTGTCAGCTTGAGCTGTGCCTTCCATGCCACGTGCTTGTCGTTCAACATGAGGTGTCCCTGTCATTAACCCTGTGTTAGAAAATATGGAAAATATGGAAAATGAAAGAAAATTGGACAAATATAATTATCAATTATATTAAAAATCTAAAATTTTCTTTTGTCTTTCTCAGTTTTCATCTATTTTCTCGACAACCAAACATAGCATAAGTGAAAGCTTAGAGAGGAGGGAATTTTCAGAGTCAGATTTGGCCATTGTTGATGTGGCAAATTATTGTTAGATGTTTTCAGGGTTGCCTGCAATGGAAATTGTAGATAAGTCTAAGTCTGACTAGGAGATTCAACTCAATAGGGATTTCTCACTCTGGCAAATTCTAACAATTAGCCGACATAAGCCCACTGGGCTATGTGCTGGCTCACTTGAGTGTTGTCTGACAGGTGAACTCATCATGACTACACAAGTCATGATGACTCAAAATGCCTATAAATAAGCAAGAATCACCAGAAAGAAGTGATGGATGGTGCGAAAGGCAAGAGAGGAAAGATAAGAAAGAGAAGAAGAGGAAGAGGGAGATCTGAAAAGCTTGAGTCATTCACACCCCTGCCCCGAAGTGCTGTGCAGGCGGCCACTCCCCTGATTCTCTCATCTTCCTTTGTGTTATTTCTTGAGTTCTTTCCGCTGGTCATAAATGTTAGAAAGTCAAGGTCCCTTAGTTTGTATGGATTTAACAGTTGTAACCACTTACCTCACTTACCTGTTAAAGAGATCCAGACTTTCAAAAACTCTACGAGGGAAGAACTCAGTGAAAAACAGACAATATGGTTCCATATGAGTATATATTAATGTTTTGAGATTAAGGTACCAAATAGTAATGATTGAACGAGGTCAAATATCTGGCATTATGGCTCATGCCATAATGATGATTATGTGTATAATCATCATTTCGAGTGACTGACTCATTCAAAGTAATTGGTGACAACAACATGAAAATTGAATTCATTATAATTATTATATTTTATCAAAAATCAAAACTTCAATTAAATATTTATATTCATCAACAATATGTAGGGTCACACCCCGTCTTTTGCGCCAATGGTGGGTGCAGCCTCTCTTATTCGAACGGTCTCACGGGATCCATTCCCCGAGTGAGGCTTAACCACTGTCTGTGCCTTATCCGAGCTAGAGCTACGTTATCAGAGCACGTTGTCTATGCCTTGTCTAAAGCTACGTTGCCAGTGCCTTATCCGAGCTGCGTTGTCTGTGCCTTATCCGAGCTAGAGCTACGTTATCAGAGCACGTTGTCTATGCCTTGTCTAAGCTACGTTGTCTGTGCGTTATCAGAGCACGTTGTCAGAGTACGTTACCAGTGCCTTATCAGAGCACGTTGTCTATACGTTATCAGAGCTAGAGCTACGTTGTCTGTGCCTTATCCGAGCTACGTTGCCAGTGCCTTATCCGAGCTAGAGCTACGTTGCCAGTGCCTTATCCGAGCTGCGTTGTCTGTGCCTTATCCGAGCTAGAGCTACGTTATCAGAGCACGTTGCCTATGCCTTGTCTAAAGCTGCGTTGTCTGTGCCTTATCAGAGCACGTTATCAGAGCACGTTGTCAGAGCTACGTTGTCTGTGCCTTATCTGAGCTACGATGTCTGTGCCTTGTCAGAGCTACGTTGTCTGAGCCATATTCTTTGTGCCTCCTGAGCTACAATCTCCAGAGCACAACACTAGAGCTCGTCCTCAAGTGCATATACCCAGTGACCTCACGATAAGTATCTCTATACTATCATGTGCCTTATGTTCATGTGCTTGTGCCTTATACCATTGTGCTTGTGCCTTATACCGATGTGCTTGTGCCTTATACTGACTTTATCATCGGAGCTTATTTCAGGGTGCACACCCGCCCCCTCAGACTCATTCACAGGTGAAGTTTTGCTATCATTCCTCTACCAGCTGAGCAGCTACAGACGCGTGGCATATACGGGATTTTTTCCCTTTCAAAAGTTAAGTTTTTTATTAAATTAAAATTAAGATTTTAAAATTTTTTATTTTTAAAAAACTATGATTGGATTGCTTAAACTTAAGGATGAGTGAATCTTAACAGAAGTGGTGAGTATTTGACCTTTACTGTATATAACCTTCTAGCGGTGGTTTGACCGTGAATTGTGAGCCGAATCAATTGAAACTATAGCATGTGCTATATAATACAGACCATTATTGTGTATATACATATCTAAGACATGTGATCTTGACTCGATGCCAATAGTAAGGAGTGACCTAGGCGGCACTGCAAGGTATATGAAGGCTCCGACTACGACTACGACTACCACTGTATACAAACAAATATGTATTTTGTTCTCTATTAACACTCAGTCAATAGATGTTGGCCGTGCTGCTGACCACGTGTCGGCTTGAGCTGTGCCTTCCACGCCACGTGCTTGTCGTTCAACATGAGGTGTCCCCTATCATTAACCCTATGTTTAGTTGTCGAGAAAATAAGTAAAATATAGAAAAGGAAAGAAAATTGGACAAAATATAATTATCATTTGTATTAGAAATCTAAAATTTTTTTTTGGCCTTTCTAAGTTTTCATCTATTTCTTGACAACCAAACATAGCATAAGTGAAAGCTTAGAGAGGAGGGAATTTTCAGAGTCAGATTTGGCCATTGTTGATGTGGCAAATTATTGTTAGATGTTTTCAGGGTTGCCTGCAATGGAAATTGTAGATAAGTCTAAGTCTGACTCGGAGATTCATCTCCCCAAGCCGGTTCCGCTTTTGTATATATCCGGTAATATTTTGCATAGACCATTTGTTATCAACGAAACATCGAAATTACCCTATTCTACTTGGTGACCGACTGTGAGAGACTGATAGTTCACGCGTGGATACTTTTTGGGTTTCTGCTTTGAGAGTAGATAAGTGAGAGAAAAGAAAGTAAATGAAAAAAGGAATTTTTTTGTATATATTTAATTTAAGAGAAAAGTAATAAGAGAAAATTTAATTTTTTTCTAAAATTATCTTTTGCTATTTTTGAAGTATACTTTTGATGAATGGTGTGAACTTAAAATTTTCTTTTCACTTTCTTTTACTATTTTATTTTTTTGAGTGGAATTGTGAATAGGTGAAAGTAGAGAAACTCAAACGATGTGGGGAAACATGATTATGGAGAAACCCCTTATTTCTTACCAACTATCTAATATACAGCCTATGAAAAACGGAGCTTGGCCATTCTATCGATAAGGAAAACAAATCGTTTGTGTTATTTCTTGAGTTCTTTCCTCTGGTCATAAATGTTAGAAAGTGAAGGTCCCTTGGTTTGTATGGATTTAACCGTTGTAACCACTTACCTCACTTACCTGTTAAAGAGATCCTAACTTTCAAAAACTCTAACAGGAAGAACTCAGTGAAACAGACAATATGCTTCCATATGAGTATATATTAATGTTTTGAGATCAAGATACCAAGATACCAAATAGTAATGATTGAACGAGGTCAAATATCTGGCATTATGGCTCATGCCATAATGATGATTATGTGTATAATCATCATTTCGAGTGACCGACTCATTCAAAGTAATTGGTGACAACAACATGAATATTGAATTCATTATAATTATTATATTTTATCAAAAATCAAAACTTCAATTAAATATTTATATTCATCAATAATATGTAGGGCCACACCCCATCTTTTGCGCCGATGGTGGGTGCAGCCTCTCTTATTCGAACGGTCTCACGGGATCCATTCCCCGAGTGAGGAATAGCAAGAACTCTGATCCATTGACCCTATACTAACCTAGGTAAATGATATCCTCCAGCAAATCATGACTTCAATTAAAGTATGTACAATCCACATTTCTTCAAATAATTCCTTTTCTATTAATATTAATTTACTACACTAGGGTTTACGTGTGCAAAGCACACACTAAAAACACATTAATTATATAATAGAATGTCTCTCTTTTTTGGTAATGGAGATAATGTGTATAACATAATCTCTTAAAGCTAGATTTATTAATATTTTAAAAGATACTTGTGATTTTTAATAAGGGCAATTCCAACTACAAACCAAGGTAGAGGAAACAATATAAACAGTATACTTCATCCATCTAGCTGTGAACTTAAAACGGTTAGATCCACCACACCATGCATAATCACGGCCAAGTCCAAAAAGATAAGTCTTCTCATCTACCACAATGAACCTAGCCGACCTTCAGCCTAAATTCCTCCTCCGGCCTCCAATTCTTTAGAACTAAGAGGAGTGTTAGTCCTACTCTCATCCTTCACCAATCACATATACATTATGTAATGATTCAAGCATTCTCGTAAAAAAAAGTAGACAATACTCAACTTCGGTTGCCAGTGCTATAGGTAGGAGTACATTATAGTAGGATCAGTCACTAGTTGATAAATGATGAGAGTATGAGTTGAACGAGAGTAGGGCTAGCATTCCTCTCTGAACTAAGGCACCCCAAGGGCCCCAACCCACTTTTCACAACTAGATTCATTCGAACGTAGATTTATATCCTACATTTGTTTCACACCGAATAACATTGGTTATCTTTACTATTACAATGGGAGAGAAAGGCTTAGCCTGATTTTCCCGAATTCCCAATCTACCCATATGATTTAATGTTTGCCTTTAATTCTAAAATTACCCCTTACTCATTTATCTATTTAAAGAATTTAAATAATAGAATCATAGCCAATCATAATTGAACTTAGGGAGAGTTCAATCGCACCAGCGAGTTAACACGTGTCCCTTTTAACTCCAATTAATTGTGATTAACTCTTTCCCCTCGCTCTCACGTGTATCGCACCTGTCACCCGCTATCGAACTCAAGGAGAGTTCAATCGCACCCGCAGATTAACACGTGTTCCTTTTAACTCCTATTAAAAGTGGTTAACTCCTTCCCCTCGCTCTCACGTGCATCGCACATGCCACCTGCTAGTACCTTATAAGCATAGAGGATTTGGTTCCAACCTTAATTGAATTAGTTTTTAACTTTTAAATGCCTAAGTAAGTATAGGGGAGTGATAGTTTGTGCATCTGCGTTCCTTTGAAGGAACGCGGATGCTTCTGGAGCTTACAGCTGTAGCAGTTTTTTTTGAAGAAAAACTAGCCTGACTTCTTCCATCTACACGTTTCCTATTCTATTATCCCGTTCTCATTTCTCTCTCCTCATCCCCTTACGTAGCCCTTTTTCTGACCGCATCTGTTAACCTTAGTTAACATCTATTAACTTAACTGTTCATTATTTTTTAATTATATTTCTAAAATCCAAGGGTAAATGGATGAACCTTAGGGGGTGAGTGAATCTTAACCACGGTTAGTAGGTATTAAAAGGGACATGTGGCGATATTTAGACACACATTAACTATGGTTTAAGTTAAACAACCTAAGGTTAATTTTATTTTTTTTCTAAAAAACAAGAGTAGATGGATGAACCCTAGGGGTGAGTGAATCTTAACCACGATTAAACAATGATAAAAGGGACATGTGGCGACATGTAGGCATGCATTAACTGTAGTTTAGATTAAACAATCCAAGGTTAATATTTTTTTTTTTATTTTCTAAAAACCAAAAGTAGATGGATGAACCCTAAAAGTGAATGAATCTTAACCTCAGTTAATGAATGTTAGGGATTCATGGCCACATGAGGAGAGAAAAACGAAATAGGATAATATGTGAGAGAGAGAAAAGGGATGAGGAGAGAAATGAGAAAGAAAGAAATAATCTCGGGAGAAGATCCCGGTGACTTTTTGCTTTAAAAAACTGCTGATAAGTGTAGGCAAGAGAAAACATCTGCGTTCGACAGAGTGTAGTTTTAACTCTTAAATTCCTGATTTAGCATAAAGGTAAAGGTAAAAGTAAAGGACAGAATGTCAAAAACAATCGCTTCCGTGTTGGGAGCACCCAGTCGTAATTTCCGTTATTTCGGGTACAGCTTAAGGACAGTTACGTAATTCTCTACCATTGCTTTGCCTGGCCGGTAAGCAATAAGGGGGAGAGAAGAAGAAGAAAGGTTCTATTATTCATCAGAGAAGAAAGAACGAAATTTCTCTCCTGTCTCGATTGCAAACCGCCTTTGACTCTCTCTCTCTCTCTCTGTGAAAAGTAGTTCTAGGGTTTGTACAATTTCTTCAACACATTTCGCTTTCTCTTAGGAATTTTGGCTTTTTTTGGTACCTTACTAGATCTAGGGTTTCATTTAAATCCTCTTAAATCTGTAAATTCTCTACCTTGATTTCATCTCCTCTTACGTCTCTGACTTTTTTTTCTCTCTTCAATTTTCAATTAGAGAAAAAATTAGGTATTTAGCTTGATTCGTTAGAATTCTAGGGTTTCTGAAGTTCCGATCTGTGATCTGATCTGTGAGGAAGGAGGAGAGTGGGAAAGTTACAGTCTTGGTGAGTCGGCCATGGGAGTTCCAGCAATCGCGCTCTATGCGAGTCCCCCGAGTAGCGTCTGCTCGACTCCTCACCCTTGTCAGATCAATTCGCACACATCTTCGGATTTCGAATTGAACCCTAGACTTCCATCTTCGTCGTCTCCATCTGCGTCCTCGGGTCAAAAACCGATCGTTGGTGGGCTTTCTTGCCTCTTTTCTTCGCCATCGGTGCTGAGACATGCCTCGTCCTCAAGCTTCGTTGGAGGTGGAGATGATTTGGGGTCTCTAAGGCATGATAGAGGAGAGGAATTGAGTAGTTCGTTCTGCTACTCTCCGTACTCTTCTTTTAGTTCGTCGCTCAAATGTAGAGATCAGAGCCCTGTTTCAGTGTTTCAAGGCCCGGTATCTTGCAGCAGTGGTGGTGTCGGTTCTTCTAGAAGCCCGCCGATGAGGATTTCCCGCGAACGTAGTGGGGATTTGCAACTACAGTCTTCTTTTCGAGCTGGTAGGGATGGAATGTTTAATGGGTTTCTCCGAAACGCTTTGGGTTCTTGTATTGATTATGACTCTCCAAGCTTCCCTATGCCCGGTGGTGGACTTGATGGAGATTCTTCGACGGCTACTGTGGATGAATTGACCTTCAATATGGAAGAGAATTTAATGGAGATGAGCTGCAAACCGTATGCCAAAGAATTGCTTTTGGGAGCCCAATTGAGGCATAAGATCTTCTATGAGGATTTTGTTGTTAAGGCGTTTTGTGAAGCCGAGAAAGCACATAGGGGGCAGGTAATTTGAGTTTGAATTGTGTTATTAATTTCTTGGTATAATTATGTTTGATTAGATTGAGAATTTTTACTCTTTTCTTTTAGATGCGGGCAAGTGGGGATCCGTATTTGCAGCATTGCGTGGAAACGGCGGTTTTGCTTGCAATGATTGGTGCTAATTCTACGGTTGTTGCAGCAGGGCTTCTGCATGACACACTTGACGATTCTTTTATGAATTATGATTATATTTTTCGGACTTTTGGAGCTGGAGTTGCTGATTTGGTTGAAGGGGTAAGTAGGCATCAAAATTGGATCATAGTCTGTTGCATGATTATTGAATTCAGCTTGATGGCACAGTTGCTTGTCTATTAGAATTGAGAACTGCATAAAACTCTGTTTTAATTGTTCACTTCATAACTGCCATATGGGGGAATAGATTGTTAAGTACGAAGAACAATTAGTATTTGAACTTAACTAAGCAGCGATTCAATGTTGTCTTCTCGCAACTTTAGCGGAATTAAATTGACTACGAGTTAAACAGATCAATCTGACCACATACAAGGAACTATTAAACATCGAAACTGTAAATAATCTCCTCCAGTTTCAAGCTTCAAGATGGAACTGGAAATTCAGAAATTGGGCACATGGAGTGAGATGGATTATTTATAACGTACTGACTTTCAATAGTGAGCCACTTTCTGACCAATTACAGACATGCTACAGATGCCAATTTCGCCTGAGAAGCCCTTTATGTTTCTTGAATTCACAAAAGGTTTGATGTGCAGTCGTCAGGGGAATGCTTATAGTATAGTATCGGTAAACACAGTTCTTACAGTGGTCTGGTTTTCATATAGCACAATACATGTGAGAGAAATGAAGAGTTCTCTTCTGTTAATCTATTAAATTATGTGCAATTGGGGCATTAAGAGTGCTAACATATGGCTCCCTAGTGTGTTTCGTGCCGCCGTTGAAAAACTTTTTTAGGCTTACACCTCAAGTCCCAAGATATTCTGCCTCGGCTTGCAAAAAATACCAAATTTACATATTGGAAATAGTCTTTATTATTATTTTTTATTTTGAGATATAGTTCATTTCTTTCTGTACTGAATTTTTTAAAAAAAATTGGCTTATAGTTCCCTTTTTGGCTATTTCTATTGCTCATGGAGAAACATGAAATAATGAAATATTTCGTGTTTTCTATTCTATTGTTCAGCGATTCACTATGTGGCAATTATGTAGGTATCAAAGCTAAGCCATTTGAGCAAGCTTGCACGCGAGAACAACACCGCAAACAAGACTATCAAGGCAGATCGCTTGCACACAATGTTCCTTGCGATGGCAGATGCCAGAGCAGTACTCATAAAATTGGCAGACCGATTGCATAATATGATGACACTGGAGGCTTTGCCGTTGGCCAAGCAACATAGGTTTGCAAAGGAAACTTTGGAGATATTTGCTCCTTTGGCCAATCGCCTAGGGATCTCTAATTGGAAGGAGCAGCTAGAAAACCTGTGTTTCAAGCATCTCAACCCAGACCAGCACCAAGAACTCTCTTCCAAGCTTGTGAAGTCCTTTGATGAGGAGATGATCACTTCTACTATAGAGAAATTGGAGCTAGCTCTCAATGATGGAGCCGTTTCTTATGATGTCCTATCTGGGCGACACAAAAGCTTGTACAGCATTTACTGCAAAATGTTGAAGTATGCTCTTCCTCCCTTCCTCCAACCCCTCTCTCTCTCTCTCTCTCTCTCTCTCTCTATATATATATATATATGATTATAATATGATGACATTCTAGTGGACGATGCTCACTAGAACCTCTAATGAGCAGCCCTCTAAAAATTCGCCACATGGCAGGTTGTTTTCAAATGTGACTATTGGATGCCAAGGTGTGTCCCTCGGGAAACACATGCCAAGATTATATATATATACAGAGAGAGAGAGAGAGGCCGGGTAATATATGCACGACGCAATCTTGGCAAAAATACCCAATATGGATTCCCTTTGGGCAAAAAAAAAATGTTCGAGTTTCTCTTCCCTAACACGTGGCAAAAATACTCAATCCAAGAAGTTAACGTTATTTGATTATTGATTAGACGGTGTAAACTATAACCTAGTTTGGGTCATATTAAGTAAGGGAAGGGGAACACACATTATTTTTTAAGGCCCAAATGAGTTCCACGTGTCATTCAAACGCGTAATGCATAATCAACATGCCTATGCGTGGTCCCAAGCACTAAATGTGTTGAGATAACTTTTATTAGGAATTTTCATCTTTTCTTGATATACGAACCAGCAAGAAAACGACTGCACTAATGCGCCCTCTATTAGTAAGCACTAAATTCTGGCGTGCATCACACATATATTTACGAGGTTCTACGGTAATTTCCCTGTTTTCCTTAGTTTCAAACTACATTATTTTACATTACCTTAAATTTAAGGGGTGTGAATCTTTTAATAATTAATGACATGGCCAAGAGTTGAAAAGGGAAGAAGGGAGATATAAAGTGAAATAGAACTTTTGTTGATGACAAAATACAGGCCCCATGCCTTGGGCTGCATAAATTAAGATAACCTATTTGATAAAATAAAATCTACAAACTACAGTATGTGATCTTGTGTAATTAAATACGCAATGAGATGTTGATAATGTTCATATTCTGCAGGAAAAAGCTAACAATGGATGAAATCCATGACATTCATGGGCTACGATTGATCGTTGCAAATGAGGAGGACTGTTACACAGCACTGAAAGTTGTTCATCAGTTGTGGCCGGAAGTACCTGGAAAGCTCAAGGACTACATAAGTCATCCCAAGTTCAATGGGTATGTGATAGCTAACCATGTAGGTGCATTGCATGCTTGTACCCACTGTTCCTTCCCATTCCCTCTGACCTTGACTTTAATCTGCAGGTACCAATCTCTTCACACGGTAGTAATGGGTGAAGACATGGTTCCACTGGAAGTCCAGATCCGAACAACGGAGATGCATTTACAGGCTGAATTTGGATTTGCCGCTCATTGGAGATACAAGGAAGATGACTGTAAACACTCAACATTTGTGCTTCAGATGGTGGAGTGGGCGCGATGGGTAGTCACCTGGCAATGTGAGACAATGAGGAAACACCGGTTCTTACCTCTTGGCGATGCTGATTCCATCAGTCCGCCTTGCCCATTCCCTTTCCATTTAGATGATTGCCCGTATTCTTACACACCTCATTGTGGCCAGGACGGGCCTGTATTTGTCATCATGATGGAGAATGAGAAGGTGTGTTCTTCATTTATTTTTTGGGCATATTTATTTATGAATTTTTTTCCTTCTTGCTTCAATCTTCTGTTCTGGCTTCGTACAGACAATTTGTTTACAACTGATCTGCATGTCATTGTTCTTTATCTGATTTAATGGATGGTAGTATCATGCCACCTCTATCCCTATAATTTAATTGAAACGTACGCAGAGTTGGCACAGATAGTACATGATTCTTCTTATAACTATTATGACATTTAGAGTCGTGGGTTTTTATCCTGTCATCATTTCATTATCTTCTTACCTTGGGGATTTTGGTTTCTAGTCATTTGACCACTAGTTCTAAACAAGCGGATGGTCGTGGTTGTGGATATTGCAGATGTCTGTGCAGGAGTTTCCGGCAAACTCGACAGTTATGGATTTGTTGGAGAGAGTTGGGCGTGGGAGCTCGAGATGGTCCCCATATGGGTTCCCTGTGAAGGAAGAGTTGAGGCCAAGACTGAATCATGAGCCTATGAGTGACCCCACCTGCAAGCTGAAGATGGGCGATGTGGTGGAGCTAACTCCTGCTATACCTAACAGATCCTTGACTGAGTACAGGGAAGAGATCCAGCGGATGTATGATCGTGGCCTGACTGTCTCAAGCACTGGGTCTACCACTCGGGCTGGCTGAAGTTGACTTCAATCTGTATGCCTATCCGTCATCACACTATTCCAAGCAACAATTAGGTACTTGAATTGTTTCTTGTATATAAACAAATGTATGTGTAGAAAAAAATTATGGTTCCTCGAAAGCAATTACTAATTGGATTCGTCAAGGGCAAGAGGAGGCTCCTTACCCTCAAAAGTGCCATCATTTGCATCCTACTACTTGAGCTAGATTTTATCCACAATAAATATAACAACGCCTTCTTAAAGTTCATATTGGTTAATTTATAGTATGTATCGCTGATATCTCACTAATTTTGCTATCCATCATTAGAAAAAGCTGGGAAGGTCATCTAATTTGACTCTTTTACTTCCTAATTGCGTGTTTTAAAAGAAGTAAGAAATGCTAATCCGAGTTTCAGACTACCGAAGTCTAGGTACGAGCCATAATTTCCTCCTTCTGAAAATTTAATTTTTTGTAACCTAGTGAAGGGGTAGTAATGGATTGTTGTAACTTGAGACTAGGAAAGAAATTGAATTTTGTGACTCGGAGCTAGTACTTCTCAAAAAAGAGTTAAGCCTCTTGTTTTGGGTCCCCTCCACAGGGCTCTTACAAGGTGGTAAATCAGCCAACGCAGACGCTCCAATCAAAGAATACTTATATATCAACCACAGTTAACATTTTGGATGCTGTGTAAGTTATCCAAATTTAAAATGTGAGAACTACCTGCATAAGAGGTCACAATTTTCAAAAGCCTGACTATCAAATGAGCTTCGGTCAAGTTATGGACCTTCAGATCCCTGAAGGCTGGATCCTTGGTTCCCTTTGAGCTTTGTGGAAGGATTGCATGCCGACACAGGTTGGATATGGATTTTACATGGGAGAAGTAATATGATGATCTTGGGCTTGACCGCATGTTTCTGCATAATGGAGTTAGTTGTA
Source organism: Tetracentron sinense (assembly GCA_015143295.1). Lineage (NCBI taxonomy): Eukaryota > Viridiplantae > Streptophyta > Magnoliopsida > Trochodendrales > Trochodendraceae > Tetracentron > Tetracentron sinense. The sequence goes on along the minus strand of CM026559.1, from coordinate 44,100,743 downwards.
CTTACCTACTTTTTATTAATATTGTGATTACAGCTCCAGTGTTGTACAAGGAGATACAGATATTTGTATCCCTCACATCAAGGAGCTGGGGTCAAGTCCCTTCGAAGGAGTGTGACGCCGGTTGATAGAAACAAATACTAACCAAACTAACCGGGGTTGAGGCCTAACTTTTCCCTTTTCTCAAAAAAAGAATGATTCTTTTAAGAAATTTTCCCTAAGCAAGACCAATTCAGTCCAAAAGGCTAGCTAATTAATCAGCATTTGTCCAACCTATTAATAGTGAGATTATTTATAATACCATAACATTACACATCAGATAAATCCATGGAATGCATAGTTTTCTTCCAGAGTCCCTTACACTGATCTTTAGGTACAATTACACTGATTTTAGAAAGATGTCAAAATGCAACTCATTTTCCAGAATTCTCATTTTGGACGTTTTGCTGCAAGGGGAAAGGATACCCTTTGGGGAGTTTGCTGTGGCAAGTCTGTTTTCTGTTCTTGGGGAGCGTTGGGATTAGCCCTTTCCTCGTCTTCCTCTGTTTCTTCTACTGCTTGGGCACTTTGTCTCTTCGGGATTGCAAGTTGGTAGTTCGGGCTGATCAACGTGTCTTGTTCAGGCGGAAGTGGGATCCCAGGCCCTGCAATTGACTTTGGAAGTGGGATTTTGTTTCTGTTCCTAGCCAACTCAAGTAGGACCTGATGAGGAGTTAGATATGTTAGAATTTAAACATTGTTCAGAATGAAATAGCACAAAACCTCTCAAAAAGAAATATGGAGATAAGCTTGTTACATTTGAAGCGAATGTGTGAGTGAGTTCCCAACAACGGTGACTTGCAAGCCACCCTGTTGCCAAGAGGTGGAACTGCCTAACAGTCAGTGACTTGCAAGCCATTCTGATTCAAGGATGTAGAATTTATAATGAGACAAAAGAAGAATCTTAAAGGTACTTGTTGGATAGAGACTGCAAGGATGGTTTACCAAGACATGGCGATGTAGAATTAGGGCAAAACCATTTAATGTATCCCCAATTAGATTGATCAAGATCATCCAGTTGGGTGGTTTTTAACCTAAGTATTTAGCATGTTTATATTAGTTAAATGTGCATGCTCGCCTGCTCGGAGCTATCAGATGAAAATCATCCACTAGTAGCAAAAAGCTGGCATGTGTCCGATCACCCTAATTGGGTCAGATGGATAGCCATTTTGTGCTATCTCGTCTACTTTATGGAGACACCTAATACCCTGTCAGAGACATATCTGTGTGAGATAAATTCATTGAGAAAACTATGAACCAGAGTTTTCACTAAAACTTTGACCCTCTACTATCTTATTTTCCATCTGTCCTAGTAAGTAATAAAACCAAACGCAATTGGCTTGAATCTTTAATATTTCTTTATTTATTTATTGAATCTTTAATAAAATTATCCAGGATAAAGTAGAAAAACTGAGAGTAATAAAAAATGCAAAGCCAGCAATAACATAAGCAAACCTTAGGAATAACAATAAACCATCAATTAACCTTGTCCATTCTAATGCAAAATACTTAAACTTCATAAACTATGTTGTATGGATTCTGTTATGGAAATGTGTGGATTCTGATACCCCTGAATTCTAGTACCACACTTCTAGATTTCTTTTGCCTTTAACATAAAATAAGATACGTGATTGACCATTTGTTTTACTTTTCCTACAGAATGTCTCTAGGGTCTAGGTGGCAAACATAACATTCTTACTTCCATTTATCCAGTAGAATCCTTATTATTGTATGAAGCAATTATTTTCTTCTAATCATGATGACTAAGGCCAACTATTTGGGTGAAATTTTCTTTTGAGTTGTTTAAATATACTCCCAAATTCATGAATCCTAATTTTTCAGGTTTGCCAAATCTGAGACATTGTCCGATGGATTTCTCTCTACCTCTTACAGGGTGGTAGACCCACTCTCCTCAAAAGTACTTTAATCCACAGTTACCAGAGCGAGAAGCGAAAACGAGAAACAAAGCAAAAGCGAGAAGCGGGAAGCAAGACTCAAAAAACCCTTAGGAAAATGGAAGCGAGAAATGAGATATAGTCTCCTCATTCCCATTATGTAATTTATGGGTTATCCTTTTGATTTTATCTTACATGAGATTTTGTAGAAAAATAGGTGCCTTAAGTTTCAAACCGACGATACTTACTTAGAGTCTACACCCTAGGCTATAGATTGTGGTCTACCACATCACTTCACACATACAACTCCTTTTGACTACTAGATAAGACGTGATGGAAGCAAGCTTCTTAGGAAGAGAGTCTATTCGAAGAAACGAGCTTCCTAGGAATCGAGTTTGTCTGAGGAAGCAAGTTTGGGAAACGAGCTTCCCACCTTGTACATAGCTTCCCGGCAACTATGCTTTAATCAACCTTTTCATTTACTTCATGTCCCTCCTAACTATCCAATTCCATCACAGAGAAACTAGAAAGGATCCAAAGGGATTTTATGTGGGATGAAATGATAGATTTTAAGAAGTATCATTTATCAATTTAAAAAAAAGTACCATTTGATAAACTGGAATGTAGTATGCCAGCAGCCAGCCTAAAGAGGAGGGTGGTCTGAATATTCTCACTCTCTGGTGGAGGTTAATAAAGCTCTTATGAAAATATGATTGTGACAATTTGGGGTAAAAAGGAGAGCTTGTGGAGAAGGTTAGTGGTAGCGAAGTAAGGTGAGACCTTGGTGCGGGAGCCCAAAATGGTCAAAATATCTGAGTGTAAATTTTCATTGAAATCCTTTTACCATGCACTACATGTTATCCCAAGTTCCCCTTTCATTTGCAGGTCTGTGAAATTCCAATATCCCTTCTAAGACTCTTTTCTCTGATGGCAGTGCAAGACAAGAGTCTCACAATTGACCAATTAAAAAATAGAGGATGGAGGATTGCAAATTGATGTTTTATGTGCTTGAGGTCCGTGGAAAGTGGAAACGATGGATCGCCTCTTGTTGCATTGTTCTTTTGTGTTAGGAATTAGAGTGATTTCCTTTCTTTCCTATGGGTTCCTGGAATTTAGAGTGATTTCCTTTCTTGCCTATGGGTTCCTTGGCTTCCATCGTTCATTTTGAGACTTATTATCCTGTTTGCATTTGGTGAGGCTTGATGACCTGGTCTTTGCGATTGAGGCTCTATTGTCAGGGCAATAGCTTGGGCCATTTGGAAGGAAAAGAACATGAGAACATTTGATGGTGTGGTCTCTTCCTTGGCACAAGTGTGATCAAGGATATGTTGCTCTCTATCAGACTGGTGCTCCATCAGAGAGGGTCTTGTGTAATATAATGTGTACTCTTCCAAGTGGCAGAGTGGTCAGCCTAGTTGCATCCTTTGACGTCTCTATTTTTAATATTTTGTAACTAGTTTATACTTTATATGTATTTGCTCTCAGGTTCACCTTCTTGTGACCCCTTCTCTTTCCTCCTTTGTACTACTTTTAGTTTTGTGCTTTTATAAGTCTTGATCTGTTTTTACCGATAGGGGAAAAAAAGAAACTGTACAGGACCAAAGGAGTCAGATTTGACATTTGTACCTGTACGAGACAAGAAAGTAACAAAAGAAGGCCAGCTGAGAACCTCAGTCAAAGAAATGCAGCACATGGCACCCTATCATCACACCATTATTACTTTAACAGAAACAAAGAGGCTGCCACTTGCCACTCTTGTACTCTGAGACTCACAGGCTTACCATTGAACCCAATCTCGAGTGTACAGCATGACAAGAAAAAAGAAGAGGAGAAAGAAGATCGAACAGTCAACCGATTCCCAAATAACAGAAAAGTTCATAACAAAGTCTTTTAAGTACAAAAACCACAAAATATTATCAGCCTCACAGTCTGAAGCATGCCTTCAGAATATCTTAGTAAAACATTATGTCTTCGTACCAATCCTTTTCGCCTCATGAGTCTTAGATCATCTAACTCATTAAAGCTCACTGGGTTCCATGTTTGGACAAAAACAAATATTTCAACTTTTTTATTGGACCTAAGGAAATTTATGACAAAATGACACAAAACCTCTTCCGGAAAAGTTATGATGAGAAAAATCTACCATGCCAAAGCAAGAAACATATATTCTAATGCAAGGTGATTCATTAAGCTCACAATTAAGTAATTCAATTTATTGTGAGAAGAGATTAGAGTCCCACCTAAAGTTGTATAGGAACCAACTCACCAAGTGCCAGAACAGCATAGAAAATTTCAATATCAAGAAGTGCAAGTAATTAGAACTTTAAAGACGAAATGATAAAATAATTACCTCCCGTGGTGGGGGTTGTGAAAAGCTGAAGTTGACTTTTGTCTGGATGGCAAGCTTGACATCGTCAGAGTCAATGGCAGGCTTTCCAGCATGCTCAGAATAGAGCTGGGCATCTGTCAACACATCGACGACATACCGATACCAAAGCTCTAGGAACTGGTGTATGACACGGGGCTCGTAGTCACGAACACCCATTGACTTCAGCAGCGTCTTCACGATCTTTGCATCCCTCGGCAATTCCGCATCTCCATCCTCCTTCTCCAACATTTCCTTTGCCAGCTCTTTCCCCTGCATCAGGAGACAATATAGCAGTGTTTTTTATAGCAAACTCAGTGCATGAGAGATTTATTGTCTTCACTGCGTAACATATCTCACACCACTTTTTCCTCTAAACAAAACAAGAGTAGCGTTTGAAGCAGAAAATGCTCGCAGAATTTTTTAATAACAACTATCAAATTTTTAACATGTTGAGAATTGAGAACAACCACAATACCCTTTTAAAAATTGAGAAACAGATGCAACTCTTGTATTATCGTGATACTTAAGGACTAATCAGTTAGGATTTAACTAACCTTTATGCGATAGTTGAAATATGCCATCAATTATCATAACATACTGATTGACCCATGTCTTGAAAGAAATCCTGAAATCTAAATTTGGTTGTTAAATCCTTGCGATTTACGATTCAAATCTTACGATTCGATTCGAATCTCAAACAAAACGATTCAAATCGGATGTGAAAATCTTAATTGGGTAAATCTCATTTGATTTGCAATTCATATTACGATATGCGATTCAAATCGTACGATTCATGCAATTCGAGCACGAAACCCCTTTACAGACTAATACATAAATTTTTATTATTTTGATTTTCTAAAGGTACTTTATGGTTTTTAAGAAGATAGAAGAAATAGGAAAACCCCTATTACGGACATGCCAAAACTCCTATTTGGGTTGTCTCTCTGTTGCTGTGAAACGAGAAAAAAAAAAAAGAGCAAGGAGAAGAATGAAAGAAGGAGAAAGATGATGGAATTAAATTTTGGGAAAACTTGATAGTTTATTTTATTAGTCTTTTTAATTGTACAAGTCTTTTGATACTTGATCTCATACAATATGATTATATGAGTTTACTTTTGTCGATTTATCTTTAATGATATTGTTTTTTTTATTTTTTTATTTTATGGAGATCATTCGCATTTTTTATAGTGTATGCAATGAAATATTCATTACTTTCTTTTATCAATAGATATGAATGAAATCTTTTGGATAATAGATTATTTTATTTATTTTTATTTATTAAATAATTTTTTGTATTTTTTAAATAATTTTTTAAAAATTGATTGAATCTTACGATTTACGATTTAAATCCCGATTTGAATCGAATCGGTTCTAAAACGATTTTACGATTCAATTACGATTTAACAACCTTGAATCTAATAGCTAAAAGCCTAAAACCTTAACTCCCACGTAATCTGTATGAGAATCTGGGTCCAGGGCGATTAGAGGAAAAATGGGACCATAGGAAAATCAAGGGTCAATTCTACTGGTCAAGGCTGAGTAAGGTAGCTAAGTTTCTTTTCTGGGTCCGGACTGCATCCGTTCGGGCATATAAAATTGTTGACTAAAGTTCCCCCTCACCACTCTTTATAATATTGTTAACCAATCATGCCCCATGGATTACGGGCTGTTGTTTGAGAATTTTGGTCAAATCACAATGTAAAGGGTATTATATGGCAAATTGAGGTGTAAATGATTTCAGTTCAATAAAGCTCATATTAATTTTCATTAATCATCAACATCAAAGAGAGAGAAATCGCCTAACTCAGCTTCTAGTCCTTAGCTGATTTTGCATTCACATATCCAGCTTAAAAAGCCTCATACATATTCTATAAATTATAAATGCCATGCTATAAGTCTCATTAAAGGTATCAAAAAATATACATGCCCCATGAAATGCCCAAAATCTTATTTTGACACCTAATTTACCATAATCACAATTACAACTGCCAAAAAGAACATTACAAGGCTCATAAAACAACACCATATATTAATACAGTCGCACGCTGCACAAATCAATAGACGATCTCCTCTACGTTCAGTAAGTACTTGTCATATTGCTTGGTCAGTTTCCTTTCCTCACCTTTTCGGTCAATAATTCTATACAAACCCTTTCTTTCTTAAAGTTCCACCTTGTTGTTCCAAAATCCCTTTCATCTTGGTTAATTTCTGACATCTAGTTAATGGTAATACATTTCAGATTGTCAATGTCGAAAAAAATAAGCATGAAAGCCTCGACACCTATCTAAAAAGTTGAATTATCATAAAAACAAAAACCCATTGGTATCCGCATATCAATCCCAAATAATAATAAAATAAAAACATATTAACACAAATCTGGACAAGGTCTGCGTATGAGTGCTCAAACATAAAGCTCAAAACTTTTATTTGTTAGTCAAAATGAAATAATTAATTAATGCACATGAGTACCATTAGATAGAATCAGTCCATCTTTGCAATTGGGAGGCAAAAAAAAAAAAGTAAGAGAGAAATCAAGAAAAATAACACACATATACAGCATATTTGTAGTAATAAGGCCTCTCGCTGCAGTTTGCACTTCATTTAGACGAATTATGGCAAGAAGTATCCTCAGATTTGGATAACAACAAGCCAATAACTTTTTTTAAGTTATAAATGTATTAAAAAGAAGAAAATAAAGAGATCTCATGTAACAGGCGAAGCAGGACAGAAATATATAACATTCACTTGCAAATCTCATTTGAGAACAAATGCTAGCAACAAAACTAGAAACACAATTAGATTGAAAAGTATTATAGGCCAAAGTATTCACAATTTATATTTCAGGGGGGTTTCTCTAGGGTGTTAATCGTTTCACCAGCCCAAGAAATGCCAAAGGAATTTGTGGCTCCACATAGACAAGTCTTCAAAGTAAGCGAACAAATTACGAAATCAAAGCATAACCCTCTTTCACAATAGCAACCAATCGACTCTACTCACTCGATTATCAAACATCAAACATCAAAACCCTGAAATTTTACAAAATCAAACATAACTCACTTTCAGTTCCTACTTCGTTCCTCAGAGCTGCCTCATGATAATTAATTAAGAAATTTAAACATTCAAAACAAAGAATCAACTTACAAAATTTTGAAAAAAAAACCCCAAATTCTGCTCAGCCCATGATCGATTCAACATCAAATTTGAAGCCCATGAAGTTGAAAAAAACTGAAAATCAAAAACTCTAATCCACATTCGATCTAAAGCGAAAAGGGGGAAATAATAAAAGAGAAACCCAGATTCTGCTCAACCCACAAGCAAGCGAGAGATTCATGGAAGAAAGAAGATTTATCTTATCTTCTTCTTCTTCCCAATGAAAGAAAATATTACCAAAATAGAAGGAGAAACTAACATCTACTTCTTCAAACACTAGAGGCATAAAGCCGTGTTATGGAAATGGGTGAGAGATAGAGAGAGAGAGAGCAGACCTTGGTGTCGCCGCCGTGGAGAGATGTTACGCCGGAGAGATCGCCCGTCGCCGTTGGAAAACGTTGAGAAGAGGCAGGTTTCCTCCTTGGTCTGTCGTTTTAACTATTTCCCTTCTCGGAATTATTTCTGACAGTTTTTTTTTTACTACTCAAAAGTTCTGCTAGGATAGGCGGATTCTCAGAATTGTTCCGGATGTCAAACGCGTTTCTCAAGTTTTTATTCCTACGGAGTAAAGGATAGTTTTCTGAGAGTGATTTCAAACGGCACCAATAAACTAACCTCGAATGCTCTTATGCCCTTCTTCTTTTGCTATTCCACTTAGAGCTCGGTAGTTGCACACAGAGAAAGAGAGAGCATGGGGTTTTCTTTGAGGAAAACCTAAATTTAAACCGCTCGAGAGACGATGATCTATGACCCAATGTGTCAACCCGAGAATTTTCACGGATTGGGCTGGTGATTCGAATATTCGGCATCGTGTTTGGATTGGACTTGACGGGTCATAATTTATCTTTTCAGGGCAGTGATCCGTTGCTTATCTTATCTCGTGTCCTCGTATCCCTTTTAACACCCCTTGAATTGCTTAACCCTACGGGTGGATGAATCTTAACCAAAGTTGATGAATGTTTAAAAATGGAGCATATAATGAGGACCGGACATTTCATTTCAGAGTGGAAACAACAGGTACGTCGAGCATTTTCCTTTAGGTGTGAGTCTCCGGGTACTTGCACAAAATAAACCAAGCCAAATGTGGACCCAAAGCAATTAGCTACAGTTAGGATTAAGAATGTATTTGGGAGCACCCATATAGTGACTATAATTTATAATTAGTACTCGATTCCTTTATCTCCACTGGGACTAGACGTGTGGGGTTTATATGATGTTATCCATTTAAAAAGGAGTTGGATTGGACTTATCCTTAATCGACACAAGTACGGCCCAACCCAAGGTCCCAAGTTTAGGCCGCCCCATATTCGAAAAAAGGTGAATGGGAGTGGTAATACAATGAAGTCCCTTCTCGGTCCCACTTGTTTGCATACTTTTCCGTCCATCTGACTGACATTATATTTTCTCGGAAAATGCTTAAATCACTGCGCATTTCCATTAAGTGCTGGAGTGGTGGGTGGTGATGGTTTTGGTATGGTGCGACACCCAATGCTTTTTGTTTTTGTTTTTTATTTCCAAAACCAAAGTAGCAAAAATTTTCAGTTACCTGGATTTTTAAAAATTTTGAAGTAGCAAAAATTTTCAGTTACCTTGATTTTTAAAAATTTTGTTTCTAATTTTTGAAAACAAAAAACAGAAACATGATTACCAAACATGTTGGGTAAAAAATTACAAAATTTTGTTTTTAAAAACAGAAAACAGAAGTGCAACCAAAAGGTGCCTTAGCTAACTCTACTCTTGTTAGCACCATCCTTATTTACCATCCCTTCTAATATCTGCCTCCTTACTCTTTCATTTAACATTTGCCTCCTTACTCTTTCATTTCTAGCAAGGAACGCCCTAGTATTATAAATGAAGTAGCAAGAAAATAAAAAAAAACAATAATAAACATTAATAGATCAAAGACAATTTTTATTTTTTTTTATCAATAACTAAATAAATTTAAGAGATTCACTTTAGTATTAGCTAATTCTTACGCAACTTGAAAATATAGATTACTAACTGAACAAGCTTACCTAACTTTCAAAAATATATAAACATAAGGTAACAAGTTAGTCAACTACATAACATGGTCAAAAAAGTTTTACAAGTTAACTCAATAACATGTCACTCAAATTCTGCGACCACGTCTAAAATTTGCATACATGGTTGCAGCCATTTCGTATCTTGTACTTGCCCACTTACAATGTTCATCTCTTTGTTTCATATGTGATCCTAATTATTGCCTTTGTAACTCTTGGACCAACATTTTTTTTTTTAATTTTAAAAATATTTTATTTTTCCCTCAAAATATTCCTGTCATTATTACCCGCAAGTCTAGAGCATTTCCAAATGCCTATAAGCAAGCACCAACCTCCATTAGCTTCCAGCAAAAGCCACATTTGTTTTCAAATTAGAACAAAAAGAGTGCCCAGTAGGAAAAATTAACAAAAACAAAGAATCCTCTATATATACTTATGCAAATATAGACAAGTTCAAATGGAAGTAGGAATGATACTAAATCATCATGCTCATCTAAGCCTTGTCCCAACTACTTCAGATTGGCAATAGGAATCCTGTTCTGAAATTTCACTCTATCTATGGTTCATTACATTCATGTAAGGTATTTAATAAAATGAATTTATCTAGATCAATATTCCAGTTATAATTATCAATGTCATAACAATTGAGGAGATTATAATAATATTGATATATTATACACCATCTAAAGAACAAGGACTCAGTTCTTCTTACAAGATAATCCAAATGATTCAAATCAAACTTGAAGAACCAATGCCCAATTGTAAAGTGCATCATAGTCTTACGGATTTCTCCCAATCGTAAAGTGCATCATAGCTAAGACCAGAGGTTACTGTGTCTACATGATCAAATTCATGTTTAGAGGATTCTTTTTCTGCAAAAGGGGCATGATAATAATACTAATACAATTATTAAGCAAATGGTAAATTAATTAGCTATTGATATCAATTAGATGATTCAATGAGTAGGAGTATGAATACAAATGGCATCTAACATGCATTCCCATTTAAGCATTAGGCACTTGTGCTGCTCCTTTTCCGTCAATTCAAATCATGCATGCCAACTTCTTTGATGCTCTAGTTAGTAAGTGGCTGCATTGAGGTAATCCGAGTAATAGTATATAGTAATAGATAGATCATGTCTTTAAATAAACTAAAACCTATGCAAGGAACTCTTATGCATATCCAATCAAGTTCTCTCATGCGACTCGGTAGGCTGCCAGTGAAATTGGACAACTTAATAGCACGTGCAAGTGGCTAATGGAATCCAAGATACCTGAAGAACACTATGGAGGAGAGCTTTCCTAAGTGTCACACTTGGGAAATGTTTAGTTACATGCTAGACTTGTCCTGTTAGACATAAACAGGCTTTTTAATGGGCAATTTAAATACAAGGTTAGATCTGCCACAACTAGGTAAGCTCGTGATTGGAGAGCTACAACTTGGGAGACCATTTATTTATTTGCTGAATACTTGGTCACGAAGGAAAAAGCAAGACCAATCACTAAATCAAGTGACAATCACTAAAAGCAACAGAAATTTTGGATACGAATTACAACCACTTAGAGCCAATGGGTCTCATTTGGTAAGAGCTTCTAGTTCATCAAAAGTTGTGATAACAAATAGCCCTGTCTTGAACTCTAATCTGAAGACTGTTATCTCTACTTGATCAAGACAACAAGAATCGCAGATGGGAACATATCAGTACAATCAAAAGTTTGAAGCAGGGAAAGCTGTCAAGGGGAACCATCATCAAATCAATGCACAAAAAAAAAACAGAAGAAAACAGAAATTAGCACCATCATCAAGACCACCACTACAAGCTGCCATTACAAAATCCTACCCAAGAGATGAAGCACAAAAATGAGAAGGAGATTTAAATAAAACTATAAAAGACGAGAGAAATGTGAAATTATATAATTGGGCGAGGTGACCCACTGGTAAATGTGAAACAAAATTCCTTGAGAACTGCTATAGTAAGCAAAAACCCACTTCAAGCAAATTCTACTTTTCATCTTGCTGCATTCTGTTGAGTGTTGAGAGAGACCCTCAAAATGGAACTGCTATAGTAAATTTGAAATTTTAACCACATAGATGAGCTTTGATTAGCACTGCCATACACCTTCAGCCTCTCATCAGCTACATAATTGAGAACTTTGACAAATTTTTTCTTGCTAGATATTCTAGATTTCTTCATTGTAGGAGAACTAGTAGGAGAACAAGATTCAAACAATTTTAAGTTGGAAATATAACAAGGAGAGGCTGACATATATCCGTATCAAGCAACTCATTCAAGAGCTAAAGTAGTTTAAAATTTAAACAGCAACCAAAGAGAAGCAATTGCAGAGAACAGGATTGTAAGATAAACATCTAGATTTTGCAAAAACAAAAGTCAAGAGTGGTTGGAAGTCATTTGAGGAGATCAATTCCCTGTTACTCAAGGGCTTCAAGTGAAACTGCAGATCGGATCATAAACTTTGAATAAGGGATAGGCAGTACACAGACACGATGGTTCTTTGCCGCAGTAGACATCGTAAATGACTGGTAGCAAGACAATAACCGATGATTCTTTGTTTGCTATATGATGTCTACAAATAGAAAAGTGTTTATCAATCCAGACTTCTAAATGTTCCCACCCATTGGACCTCCAGCCCCAAATCAACACCTTTCGGATCTAAAAGAATTATCACTATACTTCTTGACGCACTGATTTTGGACAGTCTGCAATCCTTTTCTCTTTTCTTCTTTGTTTTTCTTCATTAAACATCAAGAGAAGGATTTTGATTGGAGGGTTAGGACCATGACAGAAGGTGTATATATCCTGTTGTGCAGAGAAAATACAATACTATTGACAATTTGCCCCAAAGCTCTATTTAGAATTATTATTATATATAAAATCTAAAGAGATGTGGGAAGAATCTAAATGAAAGATGTTCACTCTGGACCAATAAACATCAATACAAGATGTGTACCTTCACAAACTAACAAACATGTATGCCACTATGCCCAAACAGAACAACTATTTTTCAATCTCCTCTTCATATTTTTCTCATGTTTTTCAGCTTTCCCTCACATAAACACACCCAGGGCACATCTCTTTCCACCGATGTCTTTGTCAAATCCACCCTTATGTACCCTTCTACTTGCACTGAGCACATCCAGACATGTAATTCCTACTTATTCCACATCTCTACAGAACTCAACAGTGAACAAAACGCCTCTTTTTATTCTGTGGACACATCCCTTATTAAACACATAACCCTAGGCATCCTTCATGGGATGATTGAGTTTAGGGTATAGTGATCACAAATTCAGGTGGCATTTGGATAGATTTAACTTCTATCGACTTCTAGTTTTGGAAAGTCAAAAGTTAGCCACTTAACTGTTTGGTTTGCCATGTTGGTTTAAACTTCCCGAGAAAGTAAAAAACTAGTGAAAGTTGAAATATTGATTTCACCACAAAGCTGGTCGAGGCAGCTTCTGCGGGAAGTCCATATTAACTTGGCGGGAAGTTGACGGAAATCCCGACCTCGACAAAACGATGGATTTTTTTTAGGGTTTTGCCCCAATCTTTTTTTAGGGTTTCACTGAACAAAACCCCTATTGCTCTCTGCTCCACTGTCTCTGCTCGAGTTTGCTATACTCGTCCTCTCCAGTGATCTCGCCGGCCCTCCAAAGGAAGCTCACTGGTAAGCGTCCTCTCTGGTGATCCCTTTTTTGGTTTTTGATCTTATGGATTGTATAGTTTTTGAGGAATTAGAACTTAAACCCATGAATCTCATCTGGGTTATGTGTTTTGCCATTTGAGTTTTGGCTTTGGACTTCTGCATAATGGAATTTTGTTGTTTTTTTAGTCAAATTGTGGAGATTTTGGATGTTTGAGCTTTAATTCTTATCTACTCCATTGCATCGATTGGGTCCTTATATTGGGATTTAACACTTCCATTCTTCTTCCAAGTTTAACTAAGGTTCTGGTCTTGTATTTGCTCGTGTAGTAGTAGGGATATATTTACATATAAGATTTTTTAACTTTTGATCAATGGAATTTTGTGTGCTTCGGGTTCAACATGGTAAATGAGCTAAAAATGTTGTTTTGCTGGAGAAGGATTAGAAGAGTACAAGCTCAACTTTGTGCTCTTCTGTGCAGCCTTTGAAATTCAGTTTCAACCAAGGCAGATTTCCTCCAACCCAGATTTCCCTTATTTTGATTGCACCTAAGAAAAACATGAAGTCATGAACAAAAGAATTAGGGCCCTACTGATCTGGTAGTATGTTGCATATGACGAGCATGGCCATTACTGATTTAGATTATATGATGGTATTGTTTGAATTGTCTTTATATCTATGTGCTGATTTAAAGGTTTTGCACTAGGCTTTGCGGTATTTTACAGGTGCTTTTCTTTCTATCTTCTCCTTTCAAAATACATGGCTTTTTAAGTTGGGTTTCATCGAATTTTGTGGATAATATTGTTGATTGATTCTTGAACTGTGGTTGACTAGATCCGAAAATTAAAAGTATATTACATGTGTTTTGCTACTCATTTAAGGTAATAAAATGGAATAAGAAATATATGAATTAAAACATATAGTGATGGAGGCTTTGTTTGTGTAGGACAGTTTGAATTACATGGGTGTTTGTGTTACTCATCTAAGTACCTGTATGAATATATGACTAATATGTAAAATGAGATTGTAGAATGGCAAGTTCAAGTTAGCAACCATCTTAAAGGGTACCAAAGGCTGTATGGAATGCCAACAATAATAAGATTTCTATTGACCTAGCATATGAGCAAATTCTTAAGGGAAACTGCCAAGGGATGAGATTCACAAAGCTTGGTTGAGACTTTATTATGAAAGAGTTCAATAGGATGACAAATAACAATTACGACATGAAAAAGTTCAAGAATCACCACAACATACTTAAAGAAGAGTGGAAGTTTTAGGATAAAATGATGAATAGAACCTCGGGTTTTGGTTTTGATCCGGTGTTGAAAACTGTTACAGCCAAGGTTCAAAAAAAGGGTTTCGGACACCATAACGGACACAACCGAAACCGTTACGTAACGGTTTCAGCCGATACTTATTTTATTTATTTTTTTGCTTAAAAAAATCTCAATAAATTGAAAAAAAAAAGTATGCAATAAATGAGTAACAAGATACTTCTAAAGCCAATATGAAGGTCAAAATGTAGAAATAATGAAATTAGATGGATCGATAGTTAAAACTTGAAAAATACACAGAATCTAGTCCAAACTCCAGATTCTATATAGGCAGATAGTCAGATACATATAAACCTGCTAAGTGCTAAAGCCACATAGAATTACGAGCTGACTCATCATCTTCATCATCATTATGATTCCTCCTCCACTCCCAAACTCTATTTTTTTTTTCTTTTTTTCCTTCTTTCTTTTGGTTTTTTTGATGAATTCGTGAGGGGTTTATAAAACAATGGATGAATGGAGTTCACGGGTCTTCACTACTTTGTTTGTAGGTAACTAGGAATCTAGGCATGTAGCTGGATGGATGTCAAAATCAAACTGAAAGGTCTGCAAGGCTGCAAGGGAGATTCTCGAAGTTTATTCACGGGTGCAATGTATTTCCACGAACGAGTCATATGCCCGTTACCGTTACGTAAAGGGCGTAACGCCCGTTACATGACGGTTTCAGGCGTTACGTTTTGGTTTCAGAAAAAAGCTGTAAAGGCACGATTTCGGATATCGGAGGCCACCGAAACCGTTACGTAACGATTTCGGCGAGTTTTTAAACCATGGTTACAGCATCCAAAGAAGTTTGAGATGATTTCATTAAGGTACATAGAATTTCTTAAAGTTCAACATAGGTATATTAGTTCGCATTTACCTACATCCTTATGCTCATTTATTAACTAAGACACCTTTTAAATACAGGCAAACAAAGATACTGAAATATTCCGAACCAGGCCCCTAGAACATTAGGATGAACTTCAAGTCATCTTCACTGGCACATTGGCTACTGGGGACCTACAATGGACACCAACTATTGGGATTGTACCACAAAATTTGGCAAATGTCTCTCATTCTTGTACAGAGCAGCCCATGGATGATACTCTCAGGGATGATGAATATGTTCCTAGCACCCATATGCTTTTTCAAAGGGATTGCGGTCCAAAAGAACCTATAGTAAGTGATAATGAGCAACCCCATCCACAACGTCGATCTGAATCATCAGTGAGTTTGTGTCGTCCTAGGAAAGCATCTCGAGGGGCATAATGCAGATTATGTCAAAATATCTTGAGTAGAAGATGACTAAGAAAAGTGAGGAGAATCCGTATGACATCCCTGTATGTGTCAAACGTTTGCAAGAGATGCCGGAAATAGAAAAGCTTGGCCCAATGTGGACGTTTTGCTTGGAGATGTTTAAATCAAAGCCCGAAACTTTTCATGTTGTTGGTGGACGACAATGAAGCAGGTCTTCATTGGATTAGGACACAAATGAATCGCTAGTATTTGTTACACTATTATTTGAAGTATACTTTATGGATATTATGTTATGGTTTGTTTGATTGATAGATTGGCCCACTTTGTTTAGAAATACTCTGATGTATACTTTATGGATATTATGTTTTGGTTTGTTTGATTGATAGATTGGCCCACTTTTTACTAATGCTAGCATTTTAGTGTCTATCTAGATGCAGGTCATATGCCCAAAAAAGGACCACATTCCCAAAAAAAGACTTTGAAATGTACTGAATTAGCTAGAGAGGAAAGAAGGGAAACCTAGCACAAAGGATCATTCCTAATGCCTAAATAATTCAAGCAGATGTGGCACAAACTTGAGGTCCATGATCTGCTAATGAAGAGCATCGATGTAAACTAATAAGGCATATTCTCATATTCTGGTATGTAGCTGCTAAACTCTCCGGAATTCACACATATCAAAATCTGTTCTAATTTTCAAATCTTCAAATATTTGTTCTAATTTTCAAATATTCAGAGATGACCTGTAAAAGTGGTTAGAACAACCTCATATTCCTGTCCACGCTTAACTTGAGAGAGTGGTACAGGCTCAGCTTCTATGAAGTCATCAATGGTTGAACTGTAATCTGGGTTCTGTCTATAAAGTGGTATGAACTCAAAGTAAGAAAAGGTGGGTATTGCTGCAAAAGTAACATCATCTGGAGGAGAAGAAGGATCCACATTTACCCCTATCCAACTCTCTGTGGATACATTGTCAGCACTCACTACATGCAAGGTGATTCTTGAACTGTGAGTGCCTTCTCTGATGTCCTTACATATGTCTATCCAGATTTCTTCAAGTACTGTCAAGGCTTGCACCAAGCTATAAGCAAATGTGGAGGTGATGAACTCCACTTGATCAGATAAAACAAGGCCAAGGAGGAGATGGCAATAGGTAGATTGTTTATAGTCCCCACTTGAAATTCCTTCAGCTGGGCTGCAAGTAAATGACTTTGTTTTCTTCTGTTTGATCTTGAACTCTTCACTTGCAAAGTAGTGGGTTGTGGCAGTTCCTGCTGTTAAGCCTCCCTTTGTTTTGAAATGTTTGCTGCTGTAAATGAATTCAAGGATCCTCCCTCCTGCTCTTATAGGATAAACCCTGGTACCAGAATTCGAAAAAAGGGAGAAAAGAAATAAGAAAATCACAACCCAGTGACCCATTATTCCAAACTACCCAACAAATCACATAGAACAGAGCTGCTAAACTCTCCGGAATTCACACAGATCAGAATCTGTTCTCCGGATCCAACACAGTTTATATCTGCCTTCTTGCCATAATTTTGTGCGACATTGCCGGAGGCATTGCCGCAATCTGTATAATGCAGTAGATGTGATGTTCAGTTTATCATATGTTTATTCTATAATATTACTTGATAGTTTTATGCTTACAATTGTGTGATTAGTAACTGTACTTTAATCGTTTAGCAGCTGAAATTTAGTGTCATTTGGATAATAGAATAGATGGTGTTTAGATCTGGTGCTCTGTTTCTGGTTTTTGCATTCTCTCATGTACTACTCCTCTTGATCTCTTTTCCTTTGTTTATATTTTTTGAGTTTAAAACCTGGAAAATGCATGTAACTAGGATTTGGGGCTGAATCTGGAAATTGATTGTAACTAGGATTTGAGGCTGTCTGGAAATTTCTTGGGGCTGAATCTGAAAATCTCTTGGGGCTGAAGCTGTCACCATTGTAATACCTACAAAGGTGTAACAAAAGACCTAATTATGCTCTATATCTTTGATCAAATGATACTCATATTCTATACAACTCCTTATGACAGAACATATTGTGTTGTGTGAATGTGAATCCTGACAATACTTTTGTTTGGAGCTCATGACTGTGTTCCTATTCCAGCTCCCTCTTTGTTATGATTTTTAACTTTCTATGATGCTTATGTGCATATGAGTAGACAACATGCTTACCAGCCAATAAATCTAAAATAGTGAACATAGAAATAATCAAAGAAACAGAGAGGGCTGCCTTTTCTTATACTAACGCAGAACATGTTTTTTGTATAAATTTCTCATGATTTTGGTAGAAATTTCATCATAATCATGGTTTTTGTATAAATTTCTCATAATTGTTGTAAGAATCAATAATTTATCAATTTACAGGTCAGGATTTTCACCCTAATGGATCGATTTTACATATCTCTGCTTTTCTTAAATCAATTATATACTTTGATAACATCATGTCTTATCAACCAGATTTCTCATGTTTGTACTTCAATCTACTATGGAGCGTATAATATCCATAAAGTATACACAGATGATGATATCTTCATGATAAATTGGCCCACTGTTTTAGTCTATTATGAATGGATTATAACTATTGATCTTTATTTTAGAAAAATGTCATCAGACACAAATGATGATATCTTCATAGCAACAAAAATAAATGCATTGGAGACATAGGGAGCTTCACCTCATTAAAGATCATGCCGGACATCGAAACTTACAGGAACTGAATTTGTTTGGGAGACTGGACATGGTGGGAGATGTTTTGAATTACTCCGGATGCAACGGAGAGGTTACTGTTATCTGACTCTCGTAGAATTAGTACAGTGCAGTTGACAATCTTCTTACTTACGTTAGGTCATAATGAGAGGAACTAAGTTATGCAGGAGAGATTTCAGTATTCAGGTGAAACCATAAGCCAGGTATTTCATAAGGTATTGAATGCCACTATGACATATTCGATGGAGATTATCAAGCCTACAATGTCATATCATGAAATTCCTCCAGAAATTCAAAATAATTAAAAAAACCGCCAAATTTTTAAGGTAAATCATATGCTATATCATTTTTATTGTTTCCAGAATTTTTTTCTATGATATTTGTAATTGTTGTGCGTCTTTTCTTTGGTGTAAAAGAACTGTATTGGTGCAATAGACAGTACTCATATCGATGCAGTGGTGCCAGTAGACAAAAAAGTTCCTTATAGAAGTAGAAAGGGGACATGTACAGAGAATATATTGACGGCTTGTTCTTTTGACATGTGTTTTACGTATGTCAATGCTGGTTGGGAGGGATCTGCAAATGACTTCGTATATTGTTTGAAACCATAAGAACACCATGGCTTAACTTTCATTATGCACCCCTGGTAATATGAACAAACTTATTGTGGTTTGAGTTAATGAAAATGAAATGTTCCTTAAAGCAATTTAATGTTGATGTAGGTAAGTATTACATTGTTGATGTCGACTATCCTAACATGACTGGGTTTCTTGCTCCCTACCGCAGTATTCGATATCATCTTCAAGACTTTCGTCGAGGAAATGTGAGAAGAACGGTAAAAGAGGAGTTTAATTACATTCATTCCTCATTTCAGAATGTAATTGAACGTTGCTTCGGCGTGCTAAAGGCTCGCTTTCCGATCTTGAAGCAAATGTCGCCTTACTCCTTGACCACCCAACGAGATATAGTTGTTGCTGTAATGACTATCCATAATTTCATCAAGCAGGAGGCCATAAATGATGAGCCTTTTTGTGAATATGAAGATGATGCTTAGGTTAATGAAGAAGCTTCCGTTTTAGATGAATACGATGAAGCTAATACAGGAGACATTGTCCTCCAACATGAGGACGAAAAGATCGGTGCATATAGAGATTGGCTTGCACAATCCTGCGATAAGGTCTATGATTGATTTTGATGTATAACACTTGTTGCGGACACAAGTTTATTATACTGCATTTACTAAACACTAAAATATTATTAGGAAATTTGTCATTTAAATATGAATGTTTATTTCTTGATATTGTAGGGTTTTTCATATGAAATGGCACGCCAATATTTTTTATGTTTTAGATTTTTGGCACGTGTAAAATATATTTTTTCTGCTCTTTTATCCATGGGCATCACAAATTCTACAATAATTTATATATTACCTGCTAGTGCATGCGTAGGTGTAGAACATGTTTTTTCTACCTTCTCTTTGGGCATCACAAATTCTATAAGCGTTGATATATGGAAATAATCATATATCATTTTATACCATATATAAAGTTTTCAGAAGTTACTTCTTGTAAGGGTAAATCAAACGTAAATTTCGACTTTTGGATTCTTAAAAAGTCACTTTTCAGATGTGCAAACCAAATGCTATTTTATCCACCGAATGACTTTGTCAAGACTTCCTCAAGAGTTATTTCCTGTGAAATAACTTTTGAGGAAGTACTTTTCTTCTTCGGGAAGTCTATCCAAACGCCACCTCAGCATTCCAATTTCCAACATTATGGCAAAAACACATATTCAAGTAGAAAAATGTGGCAAAAACACAAAGAAATCCAGTATTCCATCTTTACCAAAAATAGAGATATTGTTGTCAAATTTTTGAACCACAAAGCAAGCAATTTGATCTTTTTCATAAGATATGATATTAAGAAACCAGAAGAACAACCATGAACGGAGAACTATCAAAAACAACCCATATGGTTTCAGTCTGATTTTTTTTTCAAAACCCTAGATTTCAGATCTAGGTGTAGCGATAGGAGATTGACTGTAGGGCATAGATTATACCTGAAAATTGATGTTGATGTAGGTGGTCGGAGTTGATCTTGCTTTCATCGGTGGAGAAGGAAGAACAGACGGATTTCGAGTGTCGAGCACCGAGCGTAAGGGAAATAACTTCACTCCGTTTTTGAGAGAAAAATTTTCCTTACTTATAATGGAAAACTTTTACTGAGGAGAAAAATTTTCTGGGAAAAAATAAATTCACCAAGACCCCAAACATTAAAATTTTTCATTTTCCTTCGGAAATCATTTCCGACATATGTTTTCCTTGCAAACAAACGCCTTATTTACAATTTCTTACATGTTTTACCCTTAGCCTATAGGGTATGATAAAATATTTAGATAAAGATTTCCAATTACATAACGGGGTAATCAGATAATTAGGTAGAATAACTACTAAATTAAGATTTAGTAACATAAGTGAAACCACCAAATTACACTCAAGTAATTGGGGTAAACAGGTAACATAAGACTCTTTACTCATACCTTACCTATTCATAAATAATTGGGCAAACAGGTAACATAAGACTCTTTACTCATACCTTACCTATTCATAAATAATTGGGCAAACAGGTAACATAAGACTCTTACTCATACCTTACCTATTCATAAACGGATAAAGATTCTATAATCCATCCCTTACCTATTAATCAATCGGATAAGAAATCCCTACCCTTACCCTCCTAATTAATTTTTAAGAGGCAAGGGTGTAAGAATGGATTCCGAAAAATCTTAACTGCACCAGGGCAGGCGGATAAGAAATCCCTACCCTTACACTCCTAATTAGTTTTTTAGAGGCAAGAGCGTAAGAATGGATTTTGAACGTTTCAACACCCGACAATTTTACCAACTTAGCAAACTGGCATCTTTTCTTGGCTCTATAATTTCTAGGGGTGACAACAGGCCAAATTCAAGTCACAAAAACATCTTTGATAACAGGACGAGTCTATTTAGAAATCACAAAAATGCAAGCCCGGCCCATTGACACCCCTAGCAATTTCTTCTGCTAATGATATCAAAAATAAGAAAAAGATCTCTAGTTGCCATCGTATGGGCAGGAAGTGAGGCTTAAATACAACATACCTAAGCATGAATGGAAATGGGAACAAACCGATCAAATGATTGCCCTCATCTAATCCTCATGCCAATGGTTAGGTCCCACTACAAAACTATGACGTTCATTGACCAGATATATGATCTACACAGTAGGATTTTATATCATTTTACCGACATATAACGATGGGCCTTCAATGTGTTAGATTGGTATATAAGAACTGAAGACTTTGAACTCAACATTACAAATTTGGATTTCATTCTCTCAGATAGCAACTAACCTACAAACAGGTATAATGAATTTGGGGTTCTAGGATTCAAGGCACACAAGAAGCCGGGATAGGATAACCACAAAATTAGCTACATTGCCTGACCTATTATAGAGCTTTTAAATTACATTTCATGGAAGAAAACTGCGAGATTGCCAGAGTTAGATAGGAGGAAGGTTGAAGCTTACCTACATATGTTAGTATAGCAATTTATCTCCCACCATTTCTCTTTTTCCCTTGTCCTGCACATATAACAAAGGGGTAAAGGAGTTGTTTGCTAATTAGAAAAATATGCAGTAGAAATCAAGAACATATCAAGGCGATAGGCGATAGGCGATAGGCGATAGGCGATAGGCGATAGGCGATAGGCGATAGGCGATAGGCTAAATCTAAGACATATCAAGATGATAGGCTAACAAGGAGCAACAAACCTATCTCTGTTTCCTTTTGTTTCTTTCTCTGATCAGTTATCAAGTGCATCACTCATTTTGTACATAGCATTAGAAACAAAGCTTGAAGTGAATCTCACAACACAGTAAAGGGACAAATTTCTTTGAACTATAGATATCACAATCAAAATGTATTTACAAAAATGCAAGACCTGAAGACAAAATATTTGTTTTAAGTTTTTTGGATGAATAAAGAAGATTGTAGTAAGAAAGAAGAAAAAGTATAAAGCTGAAGGAACAAGGGTTCTTCCCCAAACAACTTCAAAAAGTGACTAAAGAGTTACCCATGATTACAGAATTTCAATTGTGCACCCAATAATGAGTCTGAATGTCCGAGAATTCAGGCATATGAGAAGACCAACTTCGTAGACACCAACCAATAGTGAAACAGCGCTTGGGCAGGCTAGTATCTACCCCATCAAAGATTCTACTATTCCTCTCTTTCCAAAAGCCCAACATATTGCCGCCAGCAGCATACTCCACACAGTGTTACTCCTACATCCGAAAGATCCCTCAGACCACCTAAGAAAGACCTCTCTTACCATATAAGAAGAAACCCAAGAAACTCCAAATAAAGAGAAAAAGAAGCTCCAAACTGTCCATGCCCATGTGCAATGCAAGAATAGATGGTACACGTCTTCTTCTGCTTCTCTGCATAAGCTGTATTTGTTGGGGATCATCATCCCCCAGTTCCTTAAGCAGTATACAGTATACAGTGCGAATCTTGTCGACCAAGCAAATGCTTGTACCTTGGGGAGATACGCAACTTACAATCTTCTTAAAATGAGGGTTTTTTATTAATTCCCAACCTCTTTCTCATACAAGAGATCATACAAATCCGAAGGAATGAATAACCTTCTTTTATTTCCATTCAAATTCATTTGCCTTCAGATTCTAGAATAACTTTTTCTTGCTTAGCAGATCAAGAAATGTACACATTACTCAATCTCACAATCCCTAAGATTTTTCTTGGAAATAAGACTACGAACTACCTCTCTATTTCGGTGATAAAATAGATTCTCCAACATGACAACTTTTCAATGGCAAGTTTGTAGAGCCTAGGGCATATGTCACATAAGCTACTCCACCCCACTCCAACTAACTTCCCAAAGGCACACCCTTCTATCATTTCTACCCACAAAATCTGTTTGTTCCGAAAAGATCTTGCATCTTCATCACACCCTTCCAAACCCCCACTCTGTACGAGGACTTGACTATTTGGATTCCAATTGCCTTTGGATGTCCCAAATTTGGCCTCAATCGCACTACTCCACAGCAACTTGTTTTCTAAATTGAATCTCTATAACATTATTTCAAAGGAGCCTTATCCATACATCAATTTTCCTGAAACCCAAACCAACAGAATCTTTCGGACGAGAAACCCACTCCAACTTAACCAAGTGGACCCTTCTCTTATCACCCCTTCCTCCCAAATGAAATCTCTTTGAAATACAGATATATTGAATGCTAAAAGACTTGCCATACATTTTTGAATCAACCTAACTCTTCCGCCAAGAGACATGAAACTCCTCTTCCAGACTTTCAGTTTGTCAGCCTCTTATCCACTCTTTCAATTACAGGGTCCCAAATATTTTTTGATATTGGTTTGGCTCCCAAGAGATCTAGTAGGTAGTTGTCTCACCCGCAGGATGCTATGTAAATAAACCTTCCTTAATAACCCCTACACCTATAAGAGTTTGTGGACAGATTTATCAAAAGCCTAAACAAAGTCTCAAAACATCTCAACACCACCCTGATATTCATCTCCTACTCCCTGGATGCATCCATTAACAACAATGTATCATCCCATACAGTAAGTACGAAATCTTTGGGCCCTCCTGGTCCTAAATGAAACCCCTCAAATAACTTGTTGTTTCCGCCTTGGATATCATCTTACTGAAAGCCTCTGCCAGTATAGTGAACAAAAGCAGTGATAATGGACAACTCTGGCGAAGGCCTCTAGTTCTGGAGAAGTATTGTGTAGGACATCCAGTCAACATCACAAAGAATGACCATGATGAGATACACCCTCTAATACAATCTCTCCACCTCACACTAAAACCCATCTGGCAAAAAGGAAGTCCAAAAATGCCCAATCAAATCCTTGAATCAATCTACTCATTTGCAATTAGGACACCATCTATCAGTTGTCTGCATTGACAAACACATCCCGATATGTCCCCACAACCTTTTCAACAACTTAATTGAGTCTAGTTAAGAGGACATTAGCCATAATATTGTAAATGTTACTAACATGACTAAAAGACCTAAACTCCAACTCCTCTGCCCAATTATTTTTTAGAGGATTTGAATAAAATTCTTACTATTGATCACTTAAAGAATAGAGGGTGGACTGTGGAGGATGGCGAATCATTGTTTCTTATGCCTCCAAGCGAAGGAAATGATGGATCATTTGCTCATGCACTGCCCTATTGTGGGTGTCATCTGGGGTTACTTTCTCTCCCGAGTTGGGGTGGTTTGGGTCTTTCCTTCTTCCTTTCAAAACTTCTTATCATGTTGATCTTTGGCTAGTACGGATAGTGCCAAGAGAGAGATTTTAAATGTTCCTCCTAGGGCCATAACATGGTCAATATAGCATGAAAGGAGTAGGAGTTTTTGACAACTCCTCATCTTCTATTCCCACTATCCAAGCTCGAATCCTCTTTTTGATCTATGAATGGATTGCAGCTTGGAATGGTGGGGTGGATTTGGGAGTGTGTTGGGATGAGACCTGGCACAGTGAGGATCCACCAATCGTACTAGCAGAGGACCTTTATGTTACATTTTTGCTCTTTAGTTTACGCTACTGTAAATGTGTACTGTATAGTTTTCCTTCTTGTACCTCTTTTTGATTAATATGTTCTCCTGGTTACCGATCAAAAAAAAATTCTTTTTGGAATTAGGGCTATAAAAGTAAAATTAGCCGACTTGTTCCATCTTCCTCTTTAGTATAACTCCTCCACCACTCTAGCATAACCCTCAGAAGAAGGCAACTGCTCATAGAAGCCTACTGCCTCCTACCAATCTCCTCCTCCTCGTCCAAAATTTGATCTCCCATTCTGACTTTGCTGATATATTTTTACTTCTTTCTTGCATTAGCACACGCATGGAACAAGACAACTAATTTGGATGTTATTGAAATTAACCTTACAAATACCACCACTCATATTTGTAAGGTTAATCTCCATTAACATCTCCTATCTTCCATCCCTGGGAGCACAACATCCAGTTAATAGATTACATTACATCACCAAGTACCAACCAGTCATTTGCTTTGCTCGAATGTCTAAAGAAGTTCAGAATCGAACCAGACAGATTCAGTCATTCAGAGCCTTATGTAAGTAAGTCACTGATTATGTTTTAGGGAATAAAGTTGGTGTTATGATATAAGAACCATATCTTCGTTTCTGAACCAAGTGGAAATATAAATGACGGCTAAAGGCATGGTGGAGTTGGTTTTGATTCATATATACTTACAGAATTCAGAAATGAGGTCATGACGATCAATGGCTACTTGATTGCAACCCATATTGTCCATGAAAAGTGTAAGCTCATTGAGATGACTGTAACTCCATGAAAGAGAAGGTGTAGATGGTAGATGTGGTACTTGGTAGTACTTTCGTTGAGATGATAGTTACTTATTGTAGAACTAAAAGAATAAATGCAATGAGAAAAACAGTGTCAAGAGAGCTTCGAGATCTACAATTCCAAATAATGTGGCATAAAGGTTAAAATCAATTCCAATATATTTATGCCATTAACCATGATGTAATACCAATTAACCAAGCAGCAGGATAGTTCAGCAATTTATCTTTAGGCTCCATTTGTTTGCAAGGAAAACAGAAGATGGAAATCGTTTTCAAGGGAAAATAATTTTTTCATGTGTTTGGCATATTGAAAAATAAAATTTTCCTTAGAATTTTTTTCTCAGATGGAAATGATTTCCATTTTATGAAAGGAAAAGTTTTCTCTTAAAAATAGAGAGAAGTGATTTCCTCGACGACGCTCGATCTTCCTCGACGCCTGTTCTTCCTTCTCTACTGTCGTTCCACACCGAGACTCCGACTTCGAAGCCACTAGATCAAGATCATTTTGTAGGTTTAATCTCCGCTCTAAATTCAATCTCTCACCACACACCCTAATATGAAATTTAGGGTTTTGATCCAACTCTTAAATCCTTGTTCGTTATTCACAATCTCTATTGTTCTGTTAGTATTTTAATTTTTATATGGATTTCTTTCTTTCACCCTTTGAAATGCTTTATTGTTGTTGTTGTTTTTTTAATTCGATGAGGGATTACTGATGTTTTAGATGATGAGTGGGTTGATTAGGACTTTGATTTGGATTAGTATAAACATGTAACTTACTTTAATGGAAGAAATTGTGTATTGATGTTGTTTCTTTATTTTTTGTGATTATGTGGATGAGTATCCTTTAAAACACTCAATTCTTGTTCTTGTCAGTAATTTCACGTAATTTGATATTTTGTGTTTTAGTGATTCACATCTATCTCTTAACAATTTGAGAAATGCCTTCAATTCTGAGCATTTCTCCATGTTGTGTTGATCCCCATTATACTATTGATTATAAAACTATGGAGTTCATTGCCAAGATGCAGAGGCCCCAAGTATGCACAGGCAGAAATCATGATCAATGTTGTCATGGGATTGGAGTTAGACCCGAAAACCTGCATTTGGTTAAAAATTAAAAGAGCTTCACTAGCTCTTCGGTTATGGGCATAGCCTGTGCCCTGTGGTATACTGGAGTTAGTCCCAGTAAACCCATTTGAGAAATGAGGTTTGGTTTGAATTTCTTCCTGCAAGTTTTGGTTTTTATTGTATCTGGGTTTTTAGTAGAGTTTGAGTCTTAAGAAAAGGCAAAGGGAAGATGAGGAAGAAAGCAAAAGATGTAGTCTTTCTCAAATACACAGATCCCTATGGATACAGGAGGACTATCCCAGCATTGCTTGTGCGGGAGCTCATTCTTTTTGTTTGGTTTAAAGGGGTTTGTTTTGTTCTCTTTAGAGAGCTTTTCTGAGAGAAAGAGAGAGAGAGAGAGGAGTGCCTAGATTCAATAGTTGGTTTTTTTAGATAGATGGGTAGATTTCTTCCATGAGTCCTGCAGCTAGAAAACAACGACAAAAATAACCAGCCTAGCTCCTCCTTTGGAAGTGTCGTTCGGAGGCTCTTCGATGAGTATCAGCAATTATTATTCATTGATGGCAATGAGTAAGCAAGCTAGATTTTTGTCAGATATGCACAATTAAGCCCAAGGACCATGATGTATTTTCTCAATTGACAGACTGCAGCATTCATGGGGTGCAAGAGGGGAGAGATCAAGCTAGGCATGTCCACCTTGAGTCAAGTATAGATCCAAATGTGATATTCTCCTGTGAAGTTTGTTTAATCATGTATTCTTTCAAAAGGAACTCCTTATTTTCCGCAATAAACAAAATTAAAGGCCATCACTTCCTTGAGGTCATATTTAGTGTTTAGTATACCATCCCCTCCCCCTCTTTTTAATTATTTATTTTTGTGGAAAGAGAGGATTGACCCTTTTAGTTTTTAGTTGAGGCCATAAATTGGACTATAGCTCTATGATTTGAATATCTAAAGCTCTCTTTTTTTCCCCTATATCTGATAAAGTTTATTGTGCTGGTTTCAGCACCAAGTCCATGAGAACTTATGGGTATGAGGTCATAAAAAAGGTCATCGACAAGCTTGGGCTGAGGCACAAGGAACACATTGCTGCATATGGAGAAGGCAACGAAGGCCGTCTCACTGGACGACATGAAACAGCTGACATCAACACCTTCTTATGGGTAACGACTCATTCAGATTGGAGTCAGGTGTACTTATATCATTTATATGTGGAACATGGAGTTGCAAACCGTGTAGCCTCTATTCAAGTTGGCCAAGACACGGAGAAAGCTCGTAAAGTTTATTTCGAGGACGGGAGGCCTGCTTCAAACATGGATCCTTACGTGGTCACTTCCATGATTGCAGAGACCACCCTCATGTGGAAACCATGAGAGCAACCGGGGTCACCACCTAGTTATGTTTTGTTGGATCATCTTGTTTTTATTTTTCATATTTGCAATGTCGATAAAAACATGTATTTCAGTAGGGTCTTTCCATATATTGCCATTGGAATTGCTTGTCCTACTATTTTAGTTTAGTGGTCTTGTTGGCCCTTTTGGTTTTGAGGTACACAGGTATTCGGATTGAATCCTACCTTTTCATTTTGCCTCTGTTGTGTTCATGGCTAACAACAGTGACATTAATAATATGAAAGAGCTGATTTCTATTGCTGTTAATAGGTAATGGTTTGCATGTTCATGTAGTTAGACTGTTATAAACCATAATTTTGATCCAGACTTGTTGAAGAATGCAGGCCAATAACTATCTTATGATTTTAGATGTACGTTATAGGAGAGCTATGGGGATTGAAGTAAAGAGAAGCAACACAGCCTAGGAGGGGTTTGATGACAAGAGCAGTAGAGAGTGCCACGACGGCATCAAGGAGCGAAGCAACAAGGATTGATGAATCGGATAAGCCTCTATTGAAAGCACTATTTTCTACTAAGAGAGACCAAGAAGCATGTGTTTTTTGGTGCTAAAGGCATGGCCACAAATGGGTTTCATGCCCATAGCAAGGCCTAGAAGAATTGAGTAGCTCGTAATGTTAGCAAACCCAATTGTAAGTGCACCTCCAGCCACGACAAGCTCGCCAAAGCGGTCAGGGAAGAGCATAGAGATCATGGAGCAAGAATAGAGTAAGAGACCTATGAATACCATTGGAAGAGCTATGTTGGCTATGGACTTGGTTTTTGTAATAGCAAGAGAGAGAGGGGTTAGGTTCTTGGTTTTTTTGTTGTTCATGTTGTTGCCAAATTGTAGGGCTCTTGGGGATCAAAGGAGTGAAAATGTGGGGTTCTGAGACTGTTATTAGGGGAAGGTAAGGTTGGTCTGAGTTGCTTGTACAAGTGAGATAAAGAATATTGGTTCATATGATTTTCTGGAAAACAAATTTTCCTTCTTGCCAAAGAGTAGAAAATAGAAGATTAGGAAAAAAATTTCCTGGAAAATAACTCCATTGGAAAAGTTTTCTTTTTCATCCTATTTTCCATGTAAACAAACGGAGCCTTAAGTAACATTATCAGCCAAGATGAAAACTCCAACATCAGACAACTTTTTTTTAGAGTCTCAAACACATAGGTACCTCAAATTAATGTCTCAGTCTCTCAGATCCAACAGCTCAATACATTGAGCAATAGTTCTGCCTAGGCCTGGCTTGAAATCGAGGCTTCTAACCATAAGAGTCATGGGTTCAAGTAGTTGTGTCGATAACAAATGTGCAATTGTTTTGTATTTGATCAAATATAATCATTTGCGAAACCAATATATGAAAGAGGATGGAAATAAACAATGCATGAACGCTGTGTGACTGTGTCAGATAAATGGCTTCTGAATTAAAAGACCAGCAAAGATTGATACCAAAGGCAACTAGCAAAAGCAAAGAATAAATCCGCATACATGTTTACAGCATCAACAGGAATTTGGAAGACAGGAAAAAAAAATGCAAATGCTATAGCAGAAGATCTCATAAAAATACATGTGCAAGTTACTTACTCTATGATGATGGATATCCATGGCTTGAAGATGTTTCATTTGTGGCTTGAGGCATGGTGGGTGCAACCGTACAAGGAACTCTGAGTGCATCCATTAGAACCACAAATCCAATGACCATTCCAAGAATACTTTGGTAGTTGTCACTCAGTTAAGCAGCCACGGGAATATCCATATTTTTCCTTAATGGAATATTTTTCCTCAAAGATGATGAGCCCAAGTCCAAGTCCTTCTCCGACACGGTTAGCACAATCCGATTGGCTTCATTAGGCATTCCAGCTTTCAAAAGGCAAGAAATCAAAGAACTTATGGTAATGGTATCTGGGGCACAACCAGTACTTACCATCTTATTAAAAATGCTAATTGCTTCGGACATCCTACCCTTCATGCAATGCCCAATAATTAGAATTGTATACGTCAGTTTATCAGGGCTGCATCTCTTCTCCTCCATTTCCACAACAATCATATTGGCTTCATCTACATTGCCCGCCTTGCAAAACACATCAATCACAGGGTTGTACATAAATGGTTGGGGAATAATATCCCTCCCCTTCAATTGCCTCAAAAATTCACGAGCCTCATTCAGTCTATTCTCCTTGCACAGAGTGTTAATGAGAATAGCGAAAGTGTACTCATTTGGAAAGAGGTTTCGAGCACTCATCTCATTCCAAAGCTCCATACCCTGATCCACCTGCCCCGTTCGACAATAACCATCAATCAACGAGGTGAATGTAACCACATCGGGAAGACATCCCTGGAGAAGCATCTTCTCATACATGGCCACTGCAAACACCATGTCGCCAGCCTTACCAAAACCATCAATAAGCACATTGTAAGTAAATGAATTGGGTAAAGTTCCATAACTAACCATTTCACTGAAAAGAGCCGAAGCTTCTCCCATCTTACCCAACTTACAATAGCCTGATATGACCGATGTGTAAGTTACCACATCCGGTGAAAGATCATTCTTTGACTGAATTTCCTTCAATAGCTCACACCCTCTATCTACCTCATTAGCCCTAGACAATCCATTTATAAGAGTGTTATAAGTAATAATGTCGGGAGAACAACCAAAACTCCCCATATCATGGAAAATCTTAAAAGCCTCATCTACTTCTCCCGATCGGCACAGACCCCTAATAAGAATATTGAAAGTGCAAGTATCCGGACGAGAATAGGAGCTCAAATGCTCTCTAAAGAAGCAAACAGCTTCATATACCCGATTTCGCTTAACCAAGAGATTCAACAAGTTATTAAATATGAAAGAATTCAATCCTATTCCATCACCGCGAAATTGAGCTAGTAATCCCTTGGCAATATCAAACTTACTCGCTTGTGCACATGAAGATACCAAAAACCCAAAAATGGAACTATCCGGCAAATGCCCATCGTTTCTCATACAATCAAAAACCATCTTCGCATTATCATGGAGCCCTATTTGACAGAGGGACTTCACAAGAAAATCATAAGTTCTAACAGAATGACTCAGTTTCAAGCTCACTCTACTGACTTCGAAGAAGTCCAAAGCTAATTTTGGATTTTTCAAGCGTCTGATAACCGCGTAAGCAATCGAAGGAGTCAAGCTCTTGCTGAGGTAATCCAAACAGGTACCAAGAGACAGCGAACGCAAGCATAGAGTACAAATAACCTTAACGATCCAAGCGTCAGGGTTTCGAAATACCTGAACTTTCTCAGAGACGATCTCACGAGGAGAACCTCCGAAGGCCTGGTCGTGCAAACGAGCAATGAAAATCTCGGAGGCTCGAACCCTAGAACGAAAGGTGGAGAAGAATAGGAAGGTCATCTGGAATGCGCCACCATTACTGGAATCTATGAAAGCTCTGCAACAATTTCTATGAATCTTTCTTCTTCGATGATGCCCTGATTTCTGATTGGATTTTAGCTTTCGATCTATAATCCTCATGGTGAAAATGAGAGCTCTACAAAAAGAGGCATAGTAAACCCTATTAAACTTTGAGAACCCTTATTTTTTAGCAACTTCGCCATGAAAGTAGAAGCAGATGATGGTATCGGTTTATTAGAGACGATAGCTACCTATCGAGTGTGCGAGCGTTGGATTGAGTCATCGAGATTAGTTCACAGAAACAAATTAGCCGGTTGCTCCTTCCCTCTCAATTAAGCCTAGCCACATCTAAGTCGGCTCAAGAGTGCCCAAAAAAAAAAAAATCTCCAATATTCCCATACGCTCTCCTCTTCGTGAACCACAATCAATTGTAAATGAACTCTCCGAGTTCAATTGCACACATAAGACAACGCATGTCCCTTTACTAACTTTTAGGGTTAAAAAATCTAACCTTATTGTTTAGAAGAAAAAAAAAAGGAAATCATTGACAGTTATAACCGGACTCTAAGGTTCACCCAACTATCATTGGTTTTTAGTAAAAAATATTTTTAAGAAATTAAATATTTTTTTTCTAACCATAGTGAAATTTTTTTAACATTTAAAAAAAAAAAGCTAGGTGGGCAAACCCTATGGGTGGGTGAATCTTAACCACAATTAAAATGTGTCAAAAGGAACATGTGACGACCTCAAGGGTGTAATCGAACTCCCCCAAGCTAGGTTATAATCGTGGAGGTTTCATTTCTATTAAAAAATATTAGCCCTAAGAGTAATAAATTCTTAACCATGTTTATTTTTTAATATTTTCCCTAAAATCAAGTTTAGGGCGTTGAACCTTAAGGGATAGTGAATCTTAATCATAGTTAATATAGGTTAGATTATGATCCATTTTGACAAGATGGTGCGATTGAACTGGAGGAGAGTTCAAGTGAAGATTAGATCACAGTAACCCATATTAATTGTGGTTAAGATTCATTAACCCTTAGGGTTCAACAACCTAATCTTGATTCTT
The DNA here is from genome assembly GCA_015143295.1 of Tetracentron sinense. Lineage (NCBI taxonomy): Eukaryota > Viridiplantae > Streptophyta > Magnoliopsida > Trochodendrales > Trochodendraceae > Tetracentron > Tetracentron sinense. The sequence goes on along the minus strand of CM026559.1, from coordinate 44,068,002 downwards.
AGAAAAAAAAAAAATTTAAAAACTCTGGTTAAGAAATTTTAACCCTGGGGTTAATATTTTTTAAAGGAATGAAATCCTCAAAACCAGACTCGAGGGACGGTTATGCCTTGGAGGTCACCACGTGTCCCTTCTAAAACTCCTTAATTGTGATTAAGATTCACCAACCCTAGTATTCACCAACTTATCCTTGATTTTTATAAAAAAAAAAATTAATTTTTTAAAACCATGGCTTGAAAAAATATAAAAGTTTTTTAATATTATTTTCTAACAATCAAATAGATATGTGGGTGAACTCTACGGGTGGGTGAATCATAACCACAGTTAAGGGGAGTCAAAAGGTACACGTGGCGATCTCAAGGGCGTAACTGATTCCCCCAAGTCTAGTTATAACCGTGATTTCGTTACTTTTTAATAATTTTCTAATAAGTAAAAGTTAGATTGTTTGAACCCCCCCAGCTTACCATCCAAAAAAAAAAAAAGATTGTTTGAACCCTAACCGTTAATAAATTTTTACAATTAATATGGGTTAAAAGGGACATTTGCTGATTTATGGGTGCCATTGACAATTGACTATGATCTTCACATAAAGAGAATATCCGTACATATGCAAAAGAGAAAAAACGAAATAAAAGAGACTTATTTGCAACTCTCTTGAGTCGACTTAAATGGGTAGGCAACTAGCTATTGTTTCCGTGGTTACTGTTTAACTAATTTCGATGGTTCTAAATCTTAATGGTCACACACTCGAACTCGATAGTATGTATTATCGAGTGTTTTTAATCACTTCCCTTAAAGAAATGTTTGCTTGTTGAGCGCTTTCCTCGACACAAGAGATGCAGGTTTGGTTAGTTTAGGGTACATGGAACTGCTAACATGCGCCACAGGGAGGGAGGAGGCCATAGAAATGGGCCTAAAAGCCCACTCCATACTGTTTTCTCGTAGGCTTATGAAATCTGCAATGACCTAAATAACCTATGTAGTTGACCCTACAAATGGTCTACTTCTAGAGATGGGACCACAATCAATTGCGATTGCATTCTCTCGAGTTCAATTGCACCCACAGGTCAATATGTGTCCCTTTGTCGGTGGGGTCTAAGTGTGTTGGTAAACCCATAAAGCTCCACCTCCCTCTCTGTTTTGAGGGGGGGGGGGCTTGGGCCCAGGTGGGTTAGTGTGTGGGTGTTATCATGGGCAGAGCCACATGGGGTTGAACCCCCCCTGAATTTTTTTTTCAAAAAAAAAACTCTATAGTATTATTATTAGGGGTGTAGCCTGGGAATGGACGAAGCTGGGGACGGGGGACTCTAGCCCCCCTAAACTTCCAAGCAAAAAATATATTCTTTATAAACGGACACAAACAAATGTGATATCTCATGAACTTGACCCTCAAAAAAAAAAAAAAAAAGGGAGAAAGCCCCCAAACCCCCATTGTTAGCCTCCCCTGCAAAGAATCCTAGCTCCGCCCTTGGGTGTTATGGTGAGTGTGTATGATAAAAAAATGTTCTTAAGATTCACTAACCGGGTTCGACAATATAATTTTGGTTTTTAAAATACTAATGTTCTCTTTGTCCCTTAGAGTTAAGATTTTTCAAACCAAGTTATATTATTGAATCCAATGGGTTAGAGAATCTTAACCATAGTTAATAGGAGTGAGGCACGTCTTGACTTGACTGTATTCCAATCTCCTAATACGATAATAGCATGCATGCCTAAAAAACTAGAAACCTAAATTGTGATGTGTCTCGTATGTGGGTGCAATGACCTTGTGGCCCTTTACGTGTGTGTATGTGTTTGGGTGTGTGTTTATTGTGTTAACCAAAAAAAAATTGTGATGCGTCTCACGTTGGGGCTATGTTATCCGTAGACTTTGTAGTAGCCCCCACTCATCATTATAATTCTAACTCAAAAAAACAGGAACAAAACAAAAAAACTTCAGATTCCCTTCTCTAGAGTTATAACCGAGCTTAAAGGAGACTAGTTGCAATGTCAAGATGACATATGTTCATTCTGTTAGAATTTTTTTATTTTTTTGGTCAAGAGATATTTCATCAATTAAACATGGACAGGAAAGAGTATGGCAGAACTATGGGAATGATCCTCAAGTGTCGGAACCATAAAAGAGAGAAACAAAACGAGCTATGCTATCATTGAGAGCCCGGTTTGCAATATGGTGAGCTAGGGTATGGCCTCCTGGGGTATGAAAAGGAACTTCACTGTCCCACAGTGGTTCTGCAAGTAGTAGATATCATCCATGATGGTTTGGATCTCCCAGTGCCCTACTCGATTAGGACCATTCAAGAGATCGACAATCGCTTTCTCATCCGATTCAACGATCACTTGATTCCACCAATGGGAGGCCACCATAAAATGCAAGTCTAAAGGCTTCTGCATCAGCCATACGAGTTGATCCTCCTTCTAGAGCTTTGCGACACACTTTCACAACAGAACCTTCATGGTTCTGAACTATGGCTGCAGCTCCTAGTGCATTGATACTTTGTAAGGAAGCCCCGTCTACATTGATCTTTAGTCATCCCTGATCAGGTGGCCTCCACTTGACATCTCTCTGGACGGGTTGCCGTGAATCTAGTATCTGAAGATGGTTCAATTCATTTGAGAACTGTTGAATCTGTTTTATAGTGTCGGTTGGGTTCGGTTTAGTCCCTTCAAAGAGGAACTCATTTCGAGCTTTCCATTTATGTCATAGGATGACACTAATCTGGAATCCTACCCGGAAATTATCTGCTTTGAACCTGTAAGCACCCCAATTTTGCACCCTTTTAACACCGTTAACACCTTCAAATCTTCTCAAAAACTCTTTCAAAAACCCTCTTTCAAAACCCTCTTTCCAGGTGTTTTGATTTTCAAAAATGACCAAAGTACCCCTAGGGTGAAAAATTACCAAAATACCCTTAAAAAAATGCTAAAAAATTGTCATTGGGTTCAAAATGATTTTACAAATTTTTTGATGAATTTTGGCTATTTTTGGGATTAAATCGGATTTTAAAATGGGAAAATGACCAAAATGCCCCTAAGGTGCAAAATGACAAAAATACCCCTGAAAAATACTTCAAAACTCACTTTTTATCTAAAATATTTTTCTTGGATTTATCAGTTAAATTTCGGCTGTTTCCGGGCTCAAATCAGGCTTCAAATGCATGATATAGCTCAAAATCACTTTTTAAAGCTTTATTTTGGTCGTTTATACCAAAAACGACCAGCCTTTTTTAGGCAGGTTTTGGCTGGTCGTTTTTGGCAAAAAGGACCAAATTTTTTTGGTTTTTTTCGGTTTGTCGTTTATGTAATAAACGACCAAATTAATATCCGGTTATTTTGGTCTTTTCCCCCCGCAAACCGACCTACTTTCCGTCATTGCCGACCTTTTGCTTTGGTCGTTTTTCACAAAAACGACCAAAGCGAAATTTTTTCAAAAAAGGATAGTCCCACATCGAAAATTTTGGTTTTTTTCTCCTTTTTTCATCCCCTATAAAAGCCCAACCCCTTTCCTCAAAATCTCACCAATTCACTCACCCTTTCCTTGGTTTTTTAAAGTCCTATGACTTAGAAAAACCCTTGGAAAATCATTTCCTGGGTGTTCAAAGTTCTAAGTTCTTTTTCTTTTCTTTTGGAGCATCCCCTCTTTGTCCGAAAGTTCACCGTACTTTCGGGAAGGTAATCCCTCTATCCCTAATCTCGCTTTCAATTTTTTGAGCTTTATTATTAACTGCTTAAATTATGTTTTGTCTTTAAATTTTACTTTTAAACTGCTAAAAGCCCCGCTTAGTCGAACCTCTGCCCAAATCCCGGTTCAACACTAGCCCCGCCTAGTCGAACCCCTGTCCAGTTTACTTAAACCCGGCTTAACCTGTCAAACCCCTGCCCGGTTTTATTTAAACCCGGCTTACCCTGTCGAACTTCTGCCCAAATCCTGGTCCAAAACTAGCCTTGCCTAGTCGAACCTCTGCCCAAATCCCGGTTCAAAACTAGCCTCGCCTAGTCGAACCTCTGCCCAAATCCCGGTTCAAAACTAGCCCGCCTAGTCGAATCCCTGTCCAAATCCCCGTCCAGAACTAGCTTAACCCTAGTTAATCCTAAATTAGACCCAGTTAATTATAGCTTAACCATAGCTAAACCCCGATTAAGCCCTAGTTAATTCTAGTTAAACCCCAGTTAATCCTAATTAACCTCAGTTAATTATAGTTAAAACCCTAGCTTAAGCCCTAGCTAAACCCCGATTACCCCCAGTTAATCTTAGTTAAACTCTGATTAAACCGAGTTAATTATAGTTAAAACCCTAGCTTAAGCCCTAGCTAAACCTGATTAAGCCCCAGTTAACTCTAATTAAAACCCTAGTTAAACCTTGGTTAAAACTTTAGTTAAGCTTTGATTAAACCCCAGCTGAACCCTAAAATCAATCAAGCCAAACCCTAGCTAAGCCCTCATCTGAACCTTGGTTCTATTCAGACCGGCAAAATCCATTCGCTCCTCAGCACGAGCTTAAAAGGCCACCTCGCTCCTCAATTAGGAGCAACAAACTTTTCAATCACCCACAATCCAGTCCAATCAAATCAAACCATCAACTTCACTCCGGAACTACGTGTGGCTTGATTCCACTAACTGTGGATACGTAGGCAACCCTGATCGGGTTCAGCTCTCCCTAGGATAGAATCCCTATTCCGTTTCTACTCTATCCATCTCAATTCATGTATTTCATTCAATATTACATTGCTCAGCATATAGATAAAATTGTAAGCTTCTTTATGGTTTCCTTTATTTGATTCAAACTTAGGGAGTAGGTAACCATCTCCGGATGAGGGTTTAGGGGTGCCTAACACCTTCCCCTAACCCAACTGAATCCCTTACCCTGACCTCTGATTTCTAGACCATGCCTTATCCAACAAATTCAGGGACCTATTTCCCCCAGAATTAGATAGGTGGCGACTCACAACTCAATTACAATTTATCACCATTCCTTATTGGGATTTATCCTGATCGGGAAGGGAGGGTAAAATTCAGGTACTCACAGAACCCTCTTGAGATCGTCTAGTGGTGCCACCCATTTATGAAGGAAGAGATATCTTGATTATTTGTTGAGAGAGATAGAGACGATCCGAACCAGATGATTCTTGCGAAATTGCACTCAAGCAAGAGATGTGAAATTGTTTATTCTTCTTGCTAACATAGCGCATGTGAGCACAGGATTTCGCTCCCTAATATCTTACAGGTTTATGTTGAGAGTCGCCATCTATTCATTTAGAAGGGATAAGTCCCCGGGTTGTGGATTAGGTCTTGGTCTGCGGTAGAGGTCTAGGTAAGAGGTTCGATTAAGTTTAGGGAAGGTGTTAGGCACCCCGAGACTTCTATTTTTTAATGGTTCCCTACTTTCTAGGTTTAAGATAATTTAAAGTCAATTTTATTCAAATGCCTAAGTGTTTAAAATAATGCTAATCTAATAAAGAAAAGCTAATTAGGGTCGAACCCGGGTTGGGTTGCCTACGTATTCACAAGGGTGAGATCAGATCGAGCTTAGTTCTGGCATATAAACCCGTGTCAAAGCTAGGGGGTGTGTGTGTGCACCAATAGTGGCTAATGATCTAGTCCGGTAGACTAGGATTTGGTTAACCGGGTTGGTCAAGTGCATGGTTTAAGCTAAGTAGGCATAGGGTTAGTCTGGTAGACTAAGGATTAATTCGATAAACTAGGGTTAGGTCCGGTAGGCCATAATCGGATTTAACCAAGGTTAAGATTGTTAACCAGGGTTAAGGGTCAAATTAACCATGATTAGGATTGCTAATCATAGTTGAGGGTAACAAGGTTGGGCCCGGTGCCCAGTAGGCCAAGGGTGAGCCCGGTAGGCTAAGAGATTAGGCCCGGTAGGCCAAAAAATCGATTTTAACCGGAGTTAGGGTTGTTAACCGGAGTTAAATGGGAAGTCAATAATGGTTAGGGCTGCTAACCATGATAAAAAATAAAGGCCAAAGCAGAACATTTTGGAAACTTTGTAAGATTTTGAATTTTTGGTATTTTTCTAAATTTTCTAAGGGTTAAGAGGTGTTTGACCATGATTAAAAGTTAACCAGGATTGGGCTAATCCTGGTTAAGGGTCCAAGTAGGTCAGGGTGGACCCAGAGAGCATGACATGGCCTAAAGTGGCCTCCTACCTAGTCTGGGCCCCGTATAAAAACTCAAAGTACAGAAATCAGTAATGACGGTAATGACATTACCGCCATTACAGAAGTAATTCAAGGGGATATTTGCAGGTTTGTGGGTTGAGTTAGGATTGACCCAAGGGGTGCTGAACCCACAGGGGTAAAGTGGGAAGTCCAAGGATGATCCTAAACACCCTGCATTTGGTATACTGTAATGGCGGTAGACTGTCTACCGCCATTATGCTATCATCTGTTTTGAAGCCTGTTAACCACGGTTAAATAAAAGGGTTAACCCTTGAATGATCAGGGTAGATAGAAGAGATGGTGGGGAGTCCAACCATGGCATTGGATTAGACCAGGGCCTCACCTAAAGGGGTGTAATAGTGTTGTAAAGTAAAGGCCAAGAATGACGGTAATTATTCTACCGCTATTCCTGGATTTTTTCCAGAAAAGCAATTTTCCCCTGCGGGGGCTGCACCAGTGGGTTCCAGGGGATCCCTCATGGCTTGAGGGACCCCTAGAAGCCTAGGGGAGTTCCACGAAGGTGGTGGGCCTTGTACCCAAATTTGAACCTTAAGGGGGGCTCCTCCACGCCTATGAGGAAGGCAAGGGGGGCCCCTATCATTGGCTAAGTTGCAAAAGGAAATCAAGAACAGAAGAGAAAGGACCTCTGGAGTAGGACCAATGGTTTTATAGGGTTTTGAACAGAAAGTAAACGGGGTAGAGGAGCCCTACTTGAGCTTGACTCCTTCGGTTTGGCAGAGGTGGTGCGCGGTGATAAGCGGTGGTGGAGCCTAGGGGAGGCCTGGGTAGCTCCTGAGGTTGCTTGGGATCTGCCTTGGTGGAAGACAAAGGTTGGAGATGAGAGGTTTGGGCTGGCCGAAATCCTGCAGGGTTTCCTTAAGGAGTTTTTGGAGTGGTTTGAAAGGTGGAATGGGGGGAGTATATATAGAGTTTCAAGGGACCCTGGGGCAGTATGGGGATTAAGGGAAGATCTTAAACACTAGGGAGGCGGAAAGGAGTGGTCCAGAAGGGTTGCAAAGAGGCCAGCTGCACTGCAAATAGGAAACTCAACAATGACGATAACGTTATTACCGTCATTCTTGGTTTAGCTTAAACCAGGAATGACAGTAAAACATTTATCGCCATTATTTGATTTTTGTTAAACAGGGCCCAACCTTCACACGATTGGCCTGAGGGTACTGTTCATTTGTCATATCTAGTAATGGCGGTTAAGTTATTACCGCTATTATCAAAATTTTCAAATTTTGGTGGTGGCCCCACTGCAACGGCTCGTAAAGGCATGTGGGCCCATATTTGAACCCACAGAAGGTTCTGGGTCTGATTTTTAGGATTTTTGGACCCTGGGGCTGAACCAAGGTTCACCTAAGGTTAGACTAGGGTTTACCTAGGGTTTGGCCTAGGGTTTGAGTTTACCTATGGTTTTACCAGGGTTCAAGGTTAGGTCTAGGGTTCACCTAAGGTTTGACCAGGGTTACCTATGGTTAGTCTAGGATTTTATCTGGGATTAGGGTATGTTCTAGGGTTAGGCCTAGGGTTTAACTGGGGTTTACGTAGGGTTTGTCTTAGGTTTAGGGCTTGACTAGGGTTTACCTAGGGTTTGACCAGAATTTACCTAGGGTTTAGGGCTTGATTGAGACTCAGCTGGGGATCACCATAGTTAGAGGTTTTAACCATGGTTTAAGGTATGGTGTAAAAATTGGGTACTTACAACGCACACTTGGGATCAATGAGAATATTTCTTGTTCAAAGATTTGAAGCAACTATTAAGGCATTGTTTCAAGCCCTCCAAATAAAAATTTGAATTTTAGGATGGATGGGGAGCTTCCAAATTGAGTTTCAGTTTTTATTTTTCGGCCCCATCTTCGCGACGGGTAGAAGCCTTTTGAGATGCTAGAACCTGAAGAGCTAGATGAGATGCAGAACAAACCTCAAAATTCCCCGAATGAGTATGATGACAGACCAACTGTAGAGACTTGAATTTATTTTCCTTTCAATACCTTGTTTAACCAAGTTTAAATAATTTACAATAATTGTTTTTTGTGTTCTTAAAAATGACCAAGGTTATAAAGGTTTAAAGGATTGAAAAATGGCAAAATAGGAGATTTCAGTGGTGGGCGATCGATCACCAATCACACTGTCAGCATTGTGGTTGCATTTTTTTTTTTTGGGTTTTAAACCCCCCTCCCCTATAAATAGGCTCTTAGTTTGTGGTTTTAGGGTTCTAAATCACTCTAAACCTAATCTTGAAGGGGAAGAAAAAGAAAGTTAGGGTTTGAAAGGGGTTTTGCTTAGAGAAATGAGTTTTGAGCTTGAAGGTTTCTTTAAGGAAGAGTTTCAAGCATTTGGGGCAAAAAAGAAAAGCTCTAGCAAGGTAAATATGCCCTCCTCACTATCAATGCCATGAACCATTAAGGTTTTAAAGTTTATATATTAAGCTCCTATGTTAGAATGAGATTAAGTATGAACTATTGTAGAAATACCTCTCTAATATTGTTGTTGTTATTGTTATATTTATTGTTGTGAAATGGTGAAGATAAGGTATTTGATGAAATTGGTGAATGGAAATTATTGGTGTGAAAATGGTGGATGAGATACATGTTTGGATTTGAAATGGTGGATGAGATATATGTTTGGATTTGAAATGGTGGAAGGGATTTATGATGGATGGATTGAGTTATAGAATTATGAATGAATGGTGTTAGGATGTTGTGTGCAAGTAGTGAATTAAATCTTGTATTCTTCTATGTTATAATATATGAAAATGATGTAGGTTTGCATGCTAGAAATGTTAAGACCTCTATGTTGAATTGTCATACTTATCTTAATCAAATGATGAAATTGTGAGTTTAGCATGATATTGACATCGCAAATCTAATCTTAAAGCACAATGAATATGCATGATTAGTCATAGAAATTTATGAATTTATATGTCATTATGATTATTAAATATTATTGGGATTGCATGAAGGGATGCATTGTAGGGCAAATAAGCCTTTGGATCTAAATCTAGCGAGCTTTAGTCTTTTATCATGATGATATGGGCGCATGATGAATCACCAAAGGTATCTAGATTAGTGATCTAAAGTATTATTTAACAAACAAGTGTATCACTCTATACAAACTATTATGACGAAAGCACGAGTAAGATAAAAGCACAAACACGAAAAGAAGAACAATGTATGTGAAATTGCATGTGAGTTTTACAATTGATCGGAACCAACAGGTCTAAGATCAAGACATGCGTGTCAAGTTAAGTAATCATGAGTGAATCCGAGAGCACCGGAGAAAGTGCGAAGGTTGGTATACGGGAAGTAGAGTATAGTAATTTATTTTATCTATATAGTGAAGAGTTATTTTAAGTTATTAATAATGATTATGCATGTTGCTATGCTGATATGGAAAAATGAGAATTTAATGAAGACTCATGAAAAGAAAGAAGGTAAAGCATGACAAGACAAGATAAGACAAGAAACGAGAAAGAAGTAAAAGATTATGATGCTTCCGCACTCTGAATTATGTATGTTTTATATTGCTCAATTACCTTGATTAACTTGCTCATATAAATTGCTATTATGAACTTGTTCCCATTGAAAATTATATATCCTTAAATGATTATGTTATTTGATGCTTCTGACATTGCTAGTTAGGAGTTTATATTCATCGAGCTTTGTTGCTCAGCCGATATGTTTTCATGTCGGTAGGCTCAAGTTCTGAGATACCAGTGGAGCCTTGGCTAGAAGAAAATTATGGAGTGGAGGAAGAAGGTGGCATTCCCAATGAGGGAACTAGAGATCTCAACCGCTTTCCTTATCATTAGGTTGTTAGACTTTTGGTGATGAAAAGTTGTAATAGAGACTTGATTTGACTTATAGTTTTACTTTGACAATACATATGTTGACTTGTTGATTTTGAGATCATGTGAAATTATCCGGTTATGCTAGAGTTCGATTTTGAGATAGATTTTTCATATTAGATACTTGATTTATATATATATGTTTTGGAAGAAATTTTTAGGTTCTCTTTTAGTATTGTCTTACTTGCTCACAGGTTAATCCAAGATAAGCAGTGTAATGAGCCCAAGATTCCATTATAGCCTAGATGAGATTTTGGGGTCGTTACACCAACCAATCGAGATTGTTGAGGGAACTCACTGATATTTGTCGAATCTCCGAAATTGTTGAAGGGATGAAGAACTGCTGGAGATTTTCCATATCCCAAGTTTCTTCCTCCTTAATAATCAGTTGGGAAACCAATAGGTTTGGGGTTGCCATGTCAATGAAAGGGATGGGCTTAAACTGGGGCATGGACGGCACCCATGGGTCCAAACGAGCTCGGACATGCTCGCCCGACCTGATTTGCCAACAAACGCCTTTTTCCAAGATGGATCGACCCGCCATCAAACTCCTCCAAACCCATGATGGGTAGCTGCCAATCTTTTCTTCCATTAATGATTTCTTTCATTAATGAAGATCGAGGAAAATATATTGCTTTAAGGAAACGGACCCAAAGGGCATCCGGTTGGGAGAGGATCCGCCAACCCTGCTTTGCCAAAAGCCCCAAGTTAAAGGCCGGGAGGTCTCGCAAGCCTAGCCCACCCTTATCTTTTGGTTCAATCAATATATTTTTTTTTGTTAACACAATAAATACACACTATACTCAACACACACACCCAAGCCACAAGACCATTGCAATGTTAATGTTAACATGGAAGCAAAATAGATAGGTGTCATCTTTAGATTATAACAGGTCTCTTTGAGGCCATTTATAACCTGAGAGAATCGCAAGTAAAAACCATAGTTAATAGGAGTGAGACACGTCTTGACTACTGTATTCCACTCTCCTACTACGATGATAGCAGTGTAAGAGTTTTAATATTTTACAACTCTTGGTGTGGCCCACGCAATCATGTTTTGGTTTATTCAAAATCCCGGATTGATAAGGTTGCTATCAGAGAATGTTTAAATTGGTGGGTCCCACTAAGATGTGGTCAAACATGGGACTCACACGTGTTCGATAATTAAGGAGAAACGGTTGGATGACTCACCGTTAGATTTGGTGTGGCTTCCTATGACCCTTGGATCGTGATGGGTGGTTACGAGGGTTTTTGTTTTATCTTATAAGTTTTGGGAAAGTCCCTCTTCTCACTTACGTTATTTTTCAAGCCTCATCGATAAACTTGAGAGGAGAAGAGAAGACTCCCAAAGGAGGTTATTGATTTTTATTTTGCAGGTTTCTGGATTCATAAAGTCGTTCATATTGTCCTCGACATTATTCATTGATCCTAAAAGGTACGAATATATTTATCCCTGAATTTATATTCACTAGATTAATTTAATATTGCATGGTCTAGATCCTGTCATATTTTATTTGACATAGAATAGTGATTTTATGAGATTAAGTTTAATCTTACAATTGGTATCAGAGCACAGGCTCGAACCATGCTTTTAAATTAATCTAACAATGATGGATTAATCCGGATTAATTATTATAATTATTGTTTTTAATTATAAATAATTTTTCTGGAATTTTTGGGGTAATGTTATACCTTTAGTTGAATTCGGAATATTTTAATTGATTAAAGGGAGTTATAAAATTTTTTAAAAAAAATTTTAATTAATTAATTTTTGGGTTTTTTAGGTCGTTTCCGGTTGGACGGTGATTCCGCCGCCGTCGATCATCGGAAAACTCTACCACCGGCAAGGTTTTGGTCGCCGGACTATGGCCAACCTTTTGGCAACGGCGGTTGCCGGGATGGTGGCCGGTAGGGCCCCCACTAAAGGAGTTAACTGCTACCGCAGTTTGATTTTCAAAATTAAAAAAAAAAAAAAAAAAATTCGGGTGAGAGTGACGAGGGTCAAACCGACCCGTTGACCCTTGACCCGGCCCGACCCTACAGGTTTAGCCCGAACCGGATCCTAATGGTTTAAACCCAAACCGTATTTTGGACCCGGACCCGAATGCTAATGGGTCAAACCGACCCGAATTTTTTACCCGACCTGTTTGTATCCAAACCGGTCCATCTGAACCAGACCGATCTAACCGAATCGAACCGGTCAGACAGGACCGAATCAGACCGGAAACCGTAAGGTGCAAGCGCGTGACGCGCACTGCAGCTTGTGATGCACCCTCCCGTGCGTGACGCGCACTCCCAGCTTCTGAGACGCGCGTGTCCTGCGCGTGACACTCGCAGGGACGTGTCTGGCGCGCGTGATGCGTTTCCAGGACACGTCCAAGGAAGTGTCTTACCTCTTTTGAGGTTTTTGAGTGTTCTGGTTTCATTTTTTGGGTCCTTTTGGACTTCTAAGCACTATAAATGACTGTTTTGGTGCATTTTTAAGGTTTGGGTCATTCCTAAAGGGGTTTAGGAATGACCAGTAAGGCAGATATTCGAATGAGCATAACTGAATTAGGTTAGATAGTCTTGGCCAAAGGTGACCATCCTAAAGAAGTTATGATCCTTTGAATAGGAGATTTTGATATCTTGTAATCTGCAAGTTTGCACTTAAATACATAGAATAACTAGTCTTGCCCAAAGGTGTCTAGGGACTTCTTGTAGAATAAGTGGGACAGAATAACTTATATGTGGAAGTGAGAGAAGGATAACCCTCTTGCCCAAAGGTGTGGAAGTGTCCTGATCAATCCAAAGCATAATAGGTTAGTTCTGTGCGCGACTATTGTCGCCATTTGGGGGGTGAATTGCATATCGAAATCTCTTGCCCAAAGGTGTGATTAGATGATGCGCCCACCTGTCCCGTAAAGTGGAAGAAAGCATTTTTTAAATATTAAACCACTTTAGCTAATCCGGCTCAACCCCTAAACCGGTTAGAATTATTAATTTGAACTAAAATTAGCAACTACAAGAACCAAATAAAGTTTTATAATTTGTGCGATAATTTGTATTACAAACCATAACATATATAGACATCATTATTTGCAGCTATAGACGGATCTGTTGTACACAGGTATTTGACTGAGATTGAGCCATTGAATGGCTCAAACTATGGTTCTTGGAAGATGCAGCTAGACATTGTTCTAGGCTGCCTAGACTATGACTTTGTCCTCCTGGAGGAAAAGCCGGATGCTCCCATTGCTGAGTCTTCGGACTCAGATAGGTCTTTGTTTTCGAAATGGGAGAAGGTCAATCAGATGGCCATGAT